>CM053792.1:256652504-257852504 GCA_028749045.1 Cupressus sempervirens
TTTTCCATGTATTTTCTCTATTTCTCCACTTTACAGAGATTTTATTGTGATTAGGTACCTCATTAGGCCATGTTGTCAGGACTCGAGTTTTTTTTTAACGTTACAATTTTTTTTCTTGCATTGTTGCTCATCTTGGGGAGGGGTGTTAGAATAAAGCAATAACTTAATTGTTAAGTCATCTTGACTTGATCATTAAATTACCTTTACTTCTCTCTTAAGATATCACTTTATCCATTACTAAAATTTAATTATTATATTAATTATTAAATGATTTCTTTTGAGAGTTCCTTATTTTAATTTACCGGACCTCCTATATTTGGATTGATCATTGCATACTTTTGATCTCATAAAATAATCTTTTATATTTTAAGGGCTCAAAGCCTTGCTTTGCTATTCTATTTTTCTCAATAAAG
The DNA here is from genome assembly GCA_028749045.1 of Cupressus sempervirens. Taxonomy (NCBI): domain Eukaryota; kingdom Viridiplantae; phylum Streptophyta; class Pinopsida; order Cupressales; family Cupressaceae; genus Cupressus; species Cupressus sempervirens. The sequence continues at coordinate 256,652,918 of CM053792.1, forward strand.
CTTATATTTACTTGCAAATAATCTTGACTCCATGAAGTTGGATTGGCAACTTTTACAATAAATTGGTTAGACTATATTTTAGATTAGTACAAATCTCATAACAATTAAACATACTTTCACATAAAATTTAACATATCAAACATCATAATAACTATAATTTATTTATTTAACCAAACCTGAAAAGAGTACTCATTATCCAATGTTTCCAACCTTTTATATATAGAGACACATACTATAGTGTCATTAGCATTATGAACATGCTCATACGAATTCAATTACTAATCCAATTATATTATCCACTAACTTTCATGGAATCAAATAATAGAAGGAAAATGCACATTCCAAATATGGGAAATTTGTCCCACGAAAATCCAACTTTTGAAGAGATTAATCCCTTCTAGTTCTAAACATTCATTTAGTTTAAAAAACCATTGTTTTAAAGCACATTTATCAAATCACTGTTTTAAAGCACATTTATCACGTTGGAAATGTTTTGCTTCTTAGGGCGTGGTCATTAATATATGTCACGTTTATCACATTGAATTTTTATGCGGCGCTTCAAATGTCATTTGTTTGTGGCACGTGTATCAGATGAATAATGTTCTAGTCATGTTGCGGGGGGCCACGTTGGAAATATTTGCAATCTATAACGGAATTTATTTATTTATTAGTCATATGATTTTTGCAATTTTAAAATTTGTAGAAGTTGTGCCAATTTTTGAGTTGCGCCTGTTTGTCAGAGTTTGCACAATTCTTAATTATTTACATGGCTCCGAAAAATATCGTCTCTAGATATGAACTTTCAGTGCCCTTTACATTCATTTGTGTTTAAAAAGATGTCATATATGAATAGAAGGTTTTTAATGTTATCCTTGGGAGGAAATGGTACTAATACAATGGTAATATGTCTAACTACAAATGATTACTTTGATTTTTAGATTATTGAAATGGTTTGTTTTAAGTTATATGATTAAAATTATAATATTGCTATTAGAATTGAGGTGAAGCATTAGGTTTTCTTGTGTGCTGAATTATAGTATATTTTAAGATTATGTCCACTTTTATTTAGCTTGTTATCTCATTTACAAAAGCTTTACCAAATATTGCATCTTATGACGGAGATAATATAGAGCACCTCGATAGTTCATAAGGCTAAGTGGGCTTAACCTTGCAAGAAACAAGTTGGAGTCATACTTGGATGACTGACCTCCCCAGAAGGCTCAATGCTTCACTATTATGAATATAGATTAGATGCAATAAGTGCTAAGTGTACCATCTCATGAGAGATGAATTCTTGTGAGCCACTACTCATGAAACGTGGGTCAATGAGCTTGACTTACATGGTTGAGTCCTAATAGCAATATCAAAATTTGAGGTGTGGAATATTTGTCTTTCTATTTTTTTCTCTAAGTCTAGTACAAACTATTCTTTATATATCATGCATATTTAAGATGCCTATTTAAAAATAAGAAGAATTTAATATTCGCAAAAAATCTATCTTAAATAATTCCTAATAAAATTCAAAATTAGTTAAACAAATTGATTAAGATGTTAAAAATATTTAAAGAAGACCATGCAAATATATTTGGTGGAGTTAAATTGGCTGAATTTAGTGTGGAACTAGAATTGTAAAGATATGAAAAAAATCTATTTATCCTTGGCCCTAAGATGAAGAGGTGCACCACGTCATATTGAGTTCCTAAACCCTCAATCAAAAATAAATAAAATTAAGAATATATTAATGTAAGAGTGTTCTAACAATACTATTAATATATGTTATTGTTGTGTTAGATAGATAGTGAAAGATTTTATTTTTTAAATGGGATTCTACATATTATTCTAATTAATGTCAATAGACATTTTACAATGGAAGAAAGGGTGGAGTAGGATGGTGTGAGTGTGTTAATGTTAATTTTTATCTTTCTAAGTTAAATTTGACAACTATCTACATGGTAAATTTTTTAATTTTATTATAAAAATATACTTTAAAAATAATTTAATAAACAACACAAAAATATTTGTTAAAATTATAATCTTTCAAGATATAAATCCTTAATCTTTTAAAGAAATTAAAATAAAAAATTTAAGATAGTGAAAAAAAATGGACATAAAGGAAATATAAATAGTTTTGGGTGTAGTAAATTAAATTTTAATCTTTTTGTAGTGGATATTTATTAGTATTCCTTTCGATAGATTTCTTTAAGATATTTATACTAGTAATATCAACATATAGATGTCACAAATCACTTATAATTATACTTAATTTGGAAATCAACAATTGTATAGTTGAATTTTTCAAAAGTTAGAATTCATGAAAACATTAGAATTGATATTTGTAGTTATAATAAGTGTAAATATTTTGATAGGAAAAATTAAAAACGACATAATTTTAAAAAATATATATATCCTTTTTTTTAAAAGATTTATCTATCTTTGTCAAAAGTCACAAGCAATATATATATAATATTAAAAAAAGGTTAAAGATAATTAAATTCCTATAAGATAAACTATGCACCAAGCATTCGAAGGGTTACATTTGGCTCTACCAATTTTACAAATACAAACATTTTTTTTAGGTATGATAGGTTTGGATGAATATTAAATGACATACTATTTTTCTTAGCTCTGGTAAAACAATCCAGCGTATATTTGTCATATGGAACTAATTGATCTATTTAAATAATCATGAAGCACTTTTCAAATGTTATTGAAGTTCTAGATAAAAGATCTTAGAGATGCCACGTTTTAAATGTCTATTTTAGATTCCATTGATTACTTACATGAATTCAATACATGTTGAAAAGGAGAATTTCGTGCTATCTTTTAATTAGATTTTATTAATAAATGTGAAATTGACAAAAGGAAACTAAAATATGTGAAAAATAAATAAATAGTAATCATTATCGTAGATGTGTATTAATTACTAAAAATTTAACTCCTTTAAAAGAATTTATATGCTTGAAGAGAGACCATTTCAATACATCCAAATGATAGGTTTGGATTTAAGAAAAAAGTTCAATATATTTTCATTTTCTAAATAAAATCTTTATGATTATTAAATGTTGGCATGTGGTGGTTGATCAAGAATGTATTGTATATTTTTCATATTTTATTGGTAATTTTGGCCGACATGTTGTAATTAATTATAATGCTAAAATCTTGTATAAAAAAGGCATAGGGTTAGGCATTTCATAAGGTGTGATGCGATAATTGCTTCTTGCGATGATATTGAGCTGTAAGGGATTACAGATTGTGATCAAGTTGTAATCATTGGATAGAAATAATATTGGACTCATTGTTTGGTGGATGTAGCCTATGGATTGGGTGAACCGTGTTAAATCTTGGTGTCTTGAGTTCTCTTCCGTGCAATTTATTATTTTCTGATATTGGTTATATTTGCATGTAATTGTTATCTCTGCCTATGGTTAATCCTAACATTAAATGACTTGATCTTCTATTTCAACTTGTTCAAAGTCATTCACTTATTTTTAATAAAATTAAAAATAATTAAATTGAATTAACAATTTAATCATTATTATTAATATATCTATACTTAATTAAATTGATAGGCTCTTTTATTGTTGCACACAATGACTAGAAAATTATCATGCGGTGGAAAGTTCACAACTTGTGAAGGAGAAATGTATTATTACTATTAAATAGCTCATTATTTGTAGGCTTCTCCATCACTTTATGTTTTTACTTGCACTTGAGAAGTTACGGATAATGCGGAGAGTATGAGGATATTGGGGTCTTAATTAAAATCAACCACTTACTTCACACACTACATATTAACTAATTGAGAACTCAAAATTAAAAATGGTTGTGAAGATACAAAGGTAAGGATGGGTAGGGGAATTGTTTAATTGCTAAAATACCAATATTCTCTACAATTCAGGTCTAGAATTTGATGGCCACCCCCTCCTGTCAAATGATTTTTTCAATGATGGGTAAAATTAATTCATGCCTTTCATTTTACATTTTAAAGAAAGAAATTGATTGTCAATTTTCCATTTTAAAATAATTTAGAAAACTTTTTAAATTTTACTTATTTTATAAATTAGAAAATAATATAATTTAATTAGTAATATATGCAAAAGTCTATATGAATAACTTTTAAATTAGCAATATACACAAAAATCTCAAATAAAAGAAGCAAATTTTTAAGAAAGTTTAACATTAATATTTAATTATAAATCACTAAAAGAAAGATAAATATTTAAATTAATATATAATAATTAATTTAATATTTAATAATTAAATTAATATATAATATTAATATTTAATTATTAATATTTTTAAATTAATATTTAAATATATAAAAAGTAATATAAAAATACATGCGGGTGGTTTAGTAGTATATTTATTTGTTATATTGATGGTTTTCTATAAATTTTGCCTATCAATTCACAATCTTACAAATTTTCAGCCCGTCATATACTATTCAAAAGTGCAAAAACTGCTAATGTAGCCATCAAATTCTAGGCCTGCTACGATCGCAGTCATGCAATCATGGCTTCATGTTTGATTTTTTTTTTCTTTTTTATTCCAATACTTTAGAAATAGCATTATTAGCATTACCACTCATGATAGCCATTTTATTTTCCCCCATGCGTTCTTGTACTAAAGCATGTGATTTATTGCTTATTGTGTTACTTACAACCTTGTTTACTATAGTTGCTATCTAAATATCTATTTATGCCTTTCATGTTCCATCCTTGTGCCTTGTTAGGAAAATAGAGAAATATTTGTGTCAGTGGATGGAAGTGATCCTATTAATTAATCTTCAATTATTAGAAGGATATTTGTTTTGATTTAGACATTAATGTTTTGGCCTTGGCCTAAGTGAATGCAATACATTGATGTGTATGTTTCTTTATTTTCTAGGTTAGATATGCATTCTCTCTATTATTATTTGAGGGAACATTTGTGTTATTTATTTCTTTAATTTACGATACAACTATAGGACATTTGATGAAGTTGAGGGGATAGAAGTTTCTTTGAACCAAGTGAGGATCAATGAACTTGAGTAGAATCTAGATTATCTAGACATATGTTGAAGAATGTGGAGCATAAGAATATTATCATGTTCTTCAATTCATGGGTGGATGAAAAAAACAAGATTGTGAATATCATAATAGATATTTTCACATCATGCACTTTGGGACAATTAGTATGTCAATCTTTGAAATTTCTTTAACCCTAAATAATAATCTCTTTAAGGTTTTAGTTTTAGTATTTGTTAACATTATTGAGGAGCATTTATAGTACTATTATTATGCTCATAGAGGTATCATGTATATCACTATGAAGATCAATAGGTTGTTTTAAAATTTTGTGGAGATATCAGAAGGAGCATAAACATGTTGACATGAAGGTTGTCAAGGGTTGGGCAAGACAAATTATGAAGGGTTTACTTTATCTCCATAGTCGCGATCCTCCTATAATTCTCAAAGAATTAAATTGTGATAGTATATTTGTTAATAGTAACCATGGAGAGGTCAAAATTGGGGATCTTGGATTGGCCACTTTACTCTGGCAAGAAAATTCTCACAATGTCATTGGTATCTTTTCTTGATACATTTTGTCTTTTATTTTAGAGGTAGCACTCATTTGGTTTAATTAAACTTCCATTTGTAAATTGCATGAACTCCCAAGTTTATGGCCCAAGAACTTTATGGAGAGGATTATAATGAATTGTTTGATATTTACTTATTTTCTATGTGCCTACTAGAGATGGTGATGTTTGAGTATCCATAAAGTGAATGTAAAAATCTAGCTCAAATTTATAAGAAAGTGATATTTATAAGTTCTTTTCTTCTTCTTTTGTGATCAACGTTTTATCATGTTGATAAGAATTTGTGACTAATGTTAATTGAGTTAAAATTGGCCATTACGCCCAAGAATAACTTTAATTGTTAGGATACTTTCTTGAGGGTATAAAGCCCGCTACCTTGAATAAAATAAAAAGATCCACAAGTTAAGGCATGCATTGAAAAATGTCTTGTAGTAGCACCCAATAAGTTGTGTGCAAGGGAGATTTTGAGGGATCATTTTCTCCCGTGTGATGGAAGTAAGCAGTGTGTAGAATACATTCATATACCATCTTCTGATGTGCCTCCTATAAAAAAAAAAAATTGAAGCATTTAGTGTACCAAGATCAAGGTTGATCTACTGTAAAATGGAAATCAAATGATTGAGTAATATAGAAATAGAGTCTTGTGTTGAGTTTAATTAACCATGCTTATTCAATACATTTTATTATAAGATTTTCAAAAAAAATCAAGCCTAATATTTAGTAGAAAATCTGACAGATTTTCATACAATCATCACATCAATCAGTTACAACAAAAAATTGTTTCCCTTCTTCTATCACTTTTAAGAAACCATACAACATATGCTACTATTTGTGTACACATTGCACCTTTTGGTGCAAGTGCTAGTTTTTTAACATAAGACATGCATAATAGTATCATTTTTTATCAAAAAAATTGCTTTTTAATTAAATCTATAACTTAAATGAAATATACATGTAAAAATAAAATCACTTTTAAAAGGAACCTTATGTTAAAGTAAGCACTATCAAATGGTGGCTCAAAAAAGGAACTCTTGACAAGAATTTGTGTTGTTTGCATTCACTAGTATTTAGAAAAAGACATAAAAACATATATTTTATATTATTATAATTTTGTTGTAGAGGAAATAGCACCAGGGAAGAGGATCTAATATTTGAACACTCTAACTTCATACTTTTCAAAAGCCTTCACTAAAATTTTATATCACTCTCAAATTTTTATATAGTAACTTATTTGGCAAGTCCCTTATTATAACTAAGGTTTGAAGACCACATCATCACATATGATGGTACATGAGTATCATTGTCTTTTGTGTATATGTCATACAAATGATCCTTTGGCATTACATGATTGGTTGTCTTTTATAATTACAACTAGTCATCATAGCAATATCATATTTAAATCATAACTATTTATACAATGTTGTCAAAAATTTGAATATTAGATATAAAATTGACAAATATAAATATTAAATCAACAACAACTATTACAACCATTGAAACATGCCCAAATATTAAATTCCAAAATACATATTGCTTTCCCCTTTTGATAAAAAGAGTATCCTTAAACTTCTGAACATCCTGTGTTCAATGCTGCTTCAAAACCGTAGTTTGCTGCAGCTTCCAAAATAATTCGTTTCACTGCCTCGCTTTCAATTTCTGCCCCAAATTTCTTCATCTACACAATATTAAAGAACCCAAGCTGTCAGAAACTCACAAATCGCCCGTCAGTTAAATAAAATACTAGAGATCTCAGGATTTTCAGTACCTTAATAATGGCTGTTTTGATGATCTGGCCGTCAAATGACGTGAGATTGGCATTCTGAAAATCCAGGTGAAGGGATTCAAGAGCTTTCGTCAGGTCAATAAGCACGCCTGGCCCTTTCTTGCAGTAGATCCGTATGTGAAATATATTTTCCTCCACCTTGGAAACATCCAGCTGAAATCATACATATTGTAGACGGAACTCTTTAGATCATGCAATGGAAATGGATCGTTTTGTTCATCGAACACAAATATGAAAAATGAGAAAGAGAAAGGGGAAAAAAAGAAAGTCCTCTTACTTCGAGAATTATTTTTCGCCCTGGTTTGTTTAGGGGGCTACTAGTGCTACTCATTTCAAAGGAGGCAAATTCGAGATCAGCATCAGTCAACACTGAAACAAACGGAGAATCTTTGAGCATGAGGTCGGATTCAAGCTGTAAGATGTCGGCCTGAATGTCCTTCACTTGTTTCTGCAAGTCCTGCACATAGCTGATTGCGTCCCCTACTATTGACGCCTTATCCATCTAAGCACAAAAATCACAAACTTTAAATTAGATCTCTCCATTCGATATTTCCAGTATTTTGATGAAATGAAACGCATCAAAATAAATCTGTAAAGCGAAAAAATTGTATTCTAATTTTTAAAATTTAAAATCATTCTATGTGAAAATGAAGAACAACAGAAGAAATCTGGAAAGAATAAAAATTTATTTAAATCTTTTACATTTGACTTCATTCTCTGTGATCATTCTCGTGACCGTATTTATGAGACAGTTTTATAGTAGGAGGTACTTATTACCTCTTTTGGAAAAATGTATGAAAACGAACTGAACAGTTAATATATATATTAGTTTATCTTCTAAATAATATTTAAATCAAAGAGTTGCAGTTACAGTCTGTATCATTTATAAAGATTCAAAACTTCACTCTGCGGTATATTTGTGTAACTTTACTAAGTTTAGCAAAGATTCTCCTCTTATATGAGTCAACAAAATGAACAACGCTTGAAATCTCATCCTATAAAACTAGACATAATCGTTCAAAACCTTTTAAAAATTCCAAAAGTTGATTGGATTGTGAAAACCTATTGCCTGTAATGACATACCTTAGTGATTTTAGGAACAAGAGAGCGAAGAGCATAAAGCCTCTCATTCAGGCGGCCGCGCCGTCTTCTCTCGGAGATCAAAGTCCTGCACTCGGAAAAACGAGCAGACTGACTCGATTGAGCCGATTCTTTACCTTCCTCATTCAATTTTTCTGAGTCATCAGAGGAATATCCATATTTGACCTTAACTCCACTGCTTTTGCCTTCCTGATGACTCGAACCGAAGCCATCATAGATCTGCTGCCATTGTGCAAGCTCGGAGGGACTATCAATGGCGTGGTCCTCGAGATTTGGCTTTGCAGACAAATCGTGGGAAGTCCAGAAGTTGTCGGGGGGAAAGCAGGTCGAACCGTCGAGATCTGTGAAGAGAAGAGCATCATCTTCTTCCATGGATTCAACCGTTCCATTGAAATCCAGAAATGAGTTGTTATTCTTTTCTTCTGATCCGTGGATCTCCATTGATGTGATTCTGAAAATGGAGTGAGAGGTAGGGTTTCTTTTGAGATGCGAATACAACTCACCAAGAAAATATTTTGATTCTTTGCTCACGGGCTTGCCCGCTTTTTATACTGAGATTTGAACATTAAAATATCAATGAGGAATCCTTCTCATCCGCAACAAATCAATATTTATTAAACCTAGGTGATGCTCGCTTGAACTTGTATTATTATACTTAATCTACGCAGCTTATTTATAACAGGCCCACTTATTGTTGTCTTAATTTCGTTTCTTTGCGACATGAAAACAGACTTTGTTTGGAAAAGTAAAGATTTTTCTTTTTAATAGTTGTTAACATAGAGTCAACATGTCCCACGCCCTCCAACGCAGCCCTAAATAGCAATAGTAAAGAGATAAAGACATAAAAATACAATTTAAATCTCAAATTTAATCATCAAATATCCCATTATATAATGTCACATCATATAATCTATATATGTTATGACAATGTTTCCTTTATTTTGGCTAATTGTATTAGTCCCTTTTTAGGCAAGTTATAATAGTATTATTTCTAACTAGTTGTTATTAAAAATCATGTTTTCAATATCTATGGTTATGAAATGTAAAAAAACTCTGCTCTGCAAAATGTCGAAATCAGTGAATTTCCTAAAGGATTACTCATTCAAGTGAAATCATGGAAACAAATTCGCCTTTCTTCACCAAGTGAATTTGCACCAAAAGAAGGACATCGGCATAGTGCAAACATGAAACCAATTCGAAGTTCTCTCATATAATCAGCAAGATCAGCGAACTTGCAAACCCAAAACAAACAACTTTGAAAACCTAATCCAACTCCATGGGGAACAAAACACAGTCATCCAAGAAAGTCAGCATAGCGAAAACGAGGATGGATGACAGATCACCCACAACAAGAAAAGGCGAAAACAATGCTTGTCACCACAAAACAAAGAAGACAACATAGCTCATAGATTGCGAAGTCAAAAAGATTTCTTTACCAGAGCAAAATATGCAAACTTGGAAGATCAAAACCCTAGATTGGGGAAGATCATCCATAAAAAGCAAACGAATCAGCCTAAAGCGATTTCTAAGCCAAACAATATACCACTAGGCCCTTCATCGATCAATAAACATGCATGAATCAAAAAATATGACTCTCAAGTATTTATCTCCAAAAATAACATAGGGAAGGGAGCAATCCCTCCAACAAAGGTGGCATATATCCCCCTGCACTAGAAGAAAAATCAAGAATCAATCAACCTAAGAAAAGGAAGGAGCCCTAATCTATGGCATCCAACCGAAATCAAGAACAGTGATACTATAATCATCAACAATACTCACAACGAAGCTAGATGGTTGGAATGTGCCGAGAAGGGTATTTATGTGCACTAAAATGGGCCAATAAAATTCACAAGTAAGTTGGAACACAATCTAGCCAAGAGATGGGGCAAGAAGGTAAGTAACATAACCCCCTATACTAATAAACATTGGTTTATACAATGTCAAGACACAGAAACAAAACATGAAATCTTAACTTTATCAAATTGTTTCTATAAGGGACATCATATTAATTTCATAGCATGGCAACCAAACTTTAATGAAAACTATAATAAAAATAAACATTCAATCAAATGGATGGAAAGTACAAACATACCTTCAGAATTAATGGAGAATAATATCATTAAAAGAATAGGCAAATCTCTAGGATCTCTCATAGGAATCGAAGTCAGCAAAATTAAAACCAACAAAACTAGAGTCTTGGTGAAAATAGATCTAAGCAATGTAGTTAGTAGGAAAATCATAACAAATAGATCTATTTACAAGTTAACTTTTAGTGAATATACATGAGAAATAGGAAAAATTAAGGATCCAAACTTCAACAATATGCATATCAAGAACAATCTAAAAGATAGTCAAAAGATAAGGAAAATGCAAAAAACCATGGCAAAAAGATCATCAGAGAAGGATAATAGAGACAACCAAAGAGTATCAGAAAAGAATAAAAGTCAAAATATGGGAAATACAGAGATAGCAAAGAAGCATCAACAAGAGAGCTTGGAAGGAGAAGGCAAGGAGGAAAATGGATGGATGACAAACATGAACTATCAACACTCACTAGACAAATTCAAAAAATGCAAGGATTGCCAAATGGAAAAAGAGACAATAGAATAAATGGAACTCAACATTAAAAAAATGAATATACTATCACATGAGATCCTATTACTATAGAATGATCTGATAGATCAAAGTATACTAGTAGAAGCCATCCACGTAGAGCATAAAGGCAAAAGAAAGTTAACACCAGATCTAGAGGAGACATCAAAAAGTAGAAATAACTAGACCAAAGTACTAGAAGAAAGGACATCAGAAGCTCAAGTTGAAAAACTAGGTATTAAACAAATGGAACAAGAGAACTATAAAGAAAAGGAATTAGAGCAAGAAAGAAATAAAAAAGAAGCCCATAAATTGGAGATATCAAAACAAGAACTAAGTATCCCACTAGAAGATTTAGCTCATTGGAGCAACATCGCCATCAGGAAAAAAAGGAAAAAAAAGGTTACAAATTTTGGCAGACTCCTAGCAATGGTAAGGACATGTTTGACCTAAATGAAGAAGGAAGAGGATTAGAAGAAAAAGCAAGGAAAACAACCCCATAAACAAAGCAAACAAATTTGCAAAATAAAGAGCAAGCAATATGGAATGACTTTGGAGCTTTAGGGGACAATCCCAATAGGGGAAATGGTATCAAAGAATTAAGTTCAGAAGAAAAAGATTATCAAATAAATAAAATGATACTCAAAGAAATACTAATGAAAGACAGTCAGGAAAGAGAAGATTTAGACATAGTTGGAAAAGTGATAAAAGAACAAAACTTAGAAAATATAGGTATATCAATAAATTGGGAAGGACTAAAGACACCTAATTGTGGAAAACCCAAGCAGAAGTGAGGAATAAAATTACTAAAGGAATTGAGGGAGGTTGCAGGATAGGTAAAGGAACAAACTAACATTTTCAAAATTCTACAAGGCAAGAAGGGGAAGAGCCTTCCCAAGGAACAATGAAAATCACTACAACCCCTAGCAAGAAACACTTATTAAAGCATAATCTCACACTGTTTGACTCAGATATTATATTAATTTAGGAAACTAAATTAAGTATAGAAGAAGGCATAAAATTAAGTGAAAAACTGGGGACATGGAAATCCGAATTTAAACAATCACAGGGTGCCTTAGGTGGACTTAAAATCATATGGAGCACTCAGAAAGTCAATGTAGAAGATATATCTACCCACACTAACTGGATGGGAAGCAGAGTCATCAGTACAAAATCAAATAGATAGAAGACTATAATAAATTTCTATGGGCCTACTCAATCAAAAGAGAAATTAGCAGTTTGGAATGAAATTAGTTCATTCATCAATAGAAAACTAAAAGAGATCATCATCATAGGAGGAGACTTTAATGTCATATTAAGAAAAGAGGAAAAATATGGTGGGATAAGTTCAGTAACTAGAGCTATGGAAGATTTCAAAGAATGGATTGGGAAGAACACCCTAATAGACATCCCTACTAAAAATGGAAAGTATATACTTGGAACAATAGAAGGAAAGGCTTTCGTTATATCACAAAAAGACTAGATAGATTCTTTCCAAAAGGAAAGCTAAGCAACCTGGATAGAGAGGATCAATCTAGAAATACTACCAATGGCAAGTTTGGATCACTTCCCCGTAAAAATAGAAATTAAAGAGTAGGCTAAACCAAGTAAGAACTCATTTAAATGTGAAAAGATGTGGTTTATGTACAAAATATTCATGGAACAAATAAAAAGATGGTGGCAAGAAGAAAATTTCTAGGGTTCAAAAGTGTTTTGTTTTGTTTCAAAGTTAAAAATCATAAAAGAAAAGATTCTAAAATGGAACAAAACACAATTTAAAAACATTATTAAAGAAAAAATAGATATAGAAGAGAAATTAGATAAATTAAATAAAGAAATTATCATAAAAGGAATGAATAATGAAACTTATCTATTAGAAAAAGAGTACCTCCTAAAATAAGAAAAAATACTAGCAAAAGAAGAGATATACTAGAAGCAAAAATCTAGGGAGAAGTGGCTACCAAAAGGAGGTTTTAATCTAAAATTCTTCCACAAGAGTACACTACATAATAGGACATAGAATAATATATCAAAAATAAAAAATTTGCAAGGTGAGCAAATAGAAAACCCAAAGAAAATAGCAAAAATCTTCTATGACTATTTGAAAGATATTCTCAATAATTATGATATGTCGAACAGAATAGAACAAGAGGAAATGCTTAAATCTATTCCCAAGCTGATTACAAAAGAAGACAATAAAATATTAAATGAGCCTTTTTCTCTTCAAAAAGTCAAAATGACTCTATTCAATATTAACCTAGATAAATCTCCTGGACTTGATGGATTCCAAGCATTCTTCTTCCAAAAATCCTGGGACATCCTAGGAGAAGACTTATGGAAAGCATTGGAAGCTTCTAGGAATGGAGGATCCCTCTTATCAAAAATCAATCATACCTTCCTAATGCTTATCCCCAAAAAAAGCATAAGTGAAGAACTAGGTGATTTCAGACCCATAGCTCTATGTAATACCATTTATAAAGTTTTCTCAAAAATCTTAACAAACCATCTCAAAAAATTTCTACCCAAACTCATATTAGAAGAATAGACAAGGTTTTTTCTAGAGAGATCCATCCTTGATGGTATCTCTATCATCCAAGAAACAATCCATTCTATAAACAAAAATAATGAAGCATGCATGTTATTAAAACTAGACATCCAAAAATCTTATGGCAAAGTAGACGAGAGATTCCTATGCAAAAAATTTAAAGTTTTTGGATTCTCAAAACAATGGATTAACATCATCTTTCAATGCATATCCACCCCAAAATCCTCCCTAATCATCAACAGTACTCTAGAGAGATTCTTTAGTATATCAAGGGGCATCCGACCAGGAGACCTTATCTCCCCATTCCTCTTTATCATCATGGCAGAATCTTTTGGAAGAGTAATCAAAACTGTGCAACTTCACAACAAAATTAAAGGAGTAAAAGTAACCAATAATGTGGAAAATATGATGCATCAACAATTTGTTGACAACACAATCTTAGCAAGAGTCAACACCATGAATAAGGTAGAACACATTCAAAAAATTCTAGTATCATATACAAAAGTGTTGAGTCAAAGAATTAACATAGAAAAACTAGAAATCTTCTTCCTAAATACACCAATGGAAAGAGAAAATCAATATGCAACAAATTAGGATTTGAAAAGGGCACCTTAGCATTTAAATATCTAGGAATATTTTTAGATAAAGGTAGCAAGACCAATCCAGGATGGGATCAATACCTAGGGAAAATTGACAACCAAACAGAGGCTTGGAAAGGAAGATGGTTGACTAAGGCTAGGAGAACAAAAAAAATTAAAGTCATTTTATTAGCTATACCCGCGTACCAGCCCTCTTGCTCACAACTACCTAAGAACATAAACCAAAAAATTGAAAAGAAATTACAAGATTTCTTTTGGAATGGCTTAGAGGAAAAAAAGAAGGCAACTTTAATCAGCTAGGACAAAATTTGCAAACCTAAAGAAGTAGGGGGTCTAGGAATCAAAAACCTAGAATGAAAAAATGAAGCATTAGGAGCTAAACAAGTTTGGAGAATGTATCAAGTACGAGAAAAAAAATGGGCTAAAATCTTATATAACAAATACCTCAATTCATCTAACGATACCTCTTTATGTAGAACCAAAATGCCCCCTAAGGGCTCAGTAGCTTGGAACTTCCTAGTGAATTATTGACATCTGATAACTAAATACCTAACATGGGATATTGGAAGAGGTGATGAAGAAATGTTCTGAGAAGACTCATGGAATGGGCACCCCCCAATAGATCTCTCAAAGGCTACCCTAGATGCTAAAACACACCTAAGGTCAATTTTGGGCTCTAAAGTGAAAGACTATATACAAGTAACTTACTCTGAGTTAGAAATGTGCTAGAAATGGAAATCTCTTGCCAACTATGGGCTTAACCAAGTGGATTAAGAGATTTTAGAAGATATCCTTAAAAATTATCCAATCATAGTTAAAAACAGAGAGGATAGACTGATTTGGGCAGCCTCAAAGGATGGGATTTATAAAGTCAAAGAAGGGTATCAAAAAATTACTAATTCTCAAAGGTGAGAAGTAAGAACCCTCCCAATTAATCTATGTTGGGACCCAACAGGGCTTCCTAAAGAAGGCATATTTTTATGGGCAACCATCCAAAAGAGAATCCTAATAGCAGATAGAAAACATAAAATGGGATTCAAAGGTCCTTCAAGATGCACTCTCTGTAAAGAAAGTTCAAAAATAACATAAAATCTTCTATACCTCTATAAATATGCACATGAATGTTGGGGGTGGCTCAAAACCGAACTCAACTGGACAACCCCCCTAGGAGGTAATTGACAAGATCAATTAATAGGTTGGCCAAAAGACTCAACTAATAAAGTATATGGGAAACTATGGAATATCATTCCAGTTATCTTGACCTAGGAAATTTGGAAAGAAATAAATAGAAACATTTTCAAGACCAAGAACTCAAAATTTCAAGCTATCTGCACCACAATTGAAGTCACCATTACAGAAGTTATGAATAGTGACCTAAGAAAAAGTCTGAAAGAAGAAGGATCATTCACAGAATGGGATGCAAAGATTAAAAAATAATGGCCACACCTCATTAACCCACCCCTCACATATAAAAAGAAAAATAATATAGCTAAGAAAGAATGCAAATGGGAACCCTTGCCAAGCAGATGGAAAAAACTGAATTTTGACAGAGCATCTAGAGGTAACTTAGAGAAGGCAGGAATAAGATGCATAATTAGGGAAGAAACAAGAAGTTGGCTAGTGAAAAGAGAAAAACCACTGGACATAAGGACTAACAACATGTTAGAACTAGAAGTAGTAGAAGAAGGTCTAAAAATCTCTATTAACCTTAGCATTAAAAATATTATAATCGAACAAGGCTCATAGATAATATTAAATGCCCTCAGGTAAGAGGGAATGCCAAACTGGATCATAAACTCCAAGCTAGAAGCAACTCTAAAACTATTGGAAAATTTTGAAGAGGTAAGATTCCCACATATCTATAGAGAAGGTAACATCAAAGTAGATAGCCTAGCAAACAAAGATATAGGTGGAGAAAATTAGTTATTATTTAATCAAAGTGAGCTAGGATAATTTTATTATGTTCCCTCTTAATACTCACTCCCAACTATCTTATGAGTTCTTGATTTTCCTAACAATCATTAAATCTGGCTCTCGTACTAGAATTTGATGCATATCTTTCTCTCATGCCTCAAGTATCTGCTTAATAATGAGATCAAGTGATGTTGTCAAGCCCTTTTGGGTGATGGTGTCATCATACCCGGTTCTAGATTCTTCCCGCAAAGCTCTATATTAAAGTAGACTTCAGTTTTGATGCTCACACCTTACACTATAGATCTTGGGTCTATCATATAGACTCCCCATGGATACTAACATCTATTTGTATCATGCCCATGGAAATTGTACCATGGCTTTCTATGGTCCAGTAAAACAAAAAAGATGGAAAAGGATTTTTAGGGTAATAGATGACATGAGTTGTATTGCAATCAATAGAGCATTGGGAGAAGGGATCTTTAATTACAATTTTTCATGGCAAACAAATAGTAACATCTTGGGGCAATGGGTAGGTTGCCTTACCAAGGCGGGTGTAGAGAAATGGGATATTGTTAGGCTTAGCTACAATCTATTTGACCCATGTTGGCTACTAGGGCTAGAGGTAGTTGTGGCCAACATTGTTGTAAGGCTAATAATCTCCTTGCCTAAAGCTTATATGGAACATGAATTGGGAAGCCCTAAACTTGCCAGTAGCCCTAGGTGTCCATGCTTGGTTATCAGAGACAACATTCTCCTTTTTAGAGAATTGTCGAGGATGGAAGCAAGCATTCACTTCTTGTTGAGATGGAGAGGAATCATAGAGGATCTAGGCAGAGATTGGCATATGAATTACCTGTGGGCCTTTGGCAGACCTCTCAAAATTGGAAGTAGTGGAATTTTGTCTCCCTAACTATGATAAATCCAATAGAGGAAGGATGGCCTACAAATTTCTATTGGGTTCGAAGGCTAAAAACCTCCATGAAGCTTTAGAAATTATTATGGTTTTCAAAAAACAAAATTAAAAATCATAGTAGGTGTACTAGATCAATTTTGATGGCTAGGTCTAATCTTGCCTTGTCTCAAGTATAGCTTCTTTGTATTTTGGTTAAGCTTGCTTAATTTAGCCTTGCTGCATTTTCCCTAGAGCAGTTGTATAGGTCACATTATATGAATGTTGGAAGGCTAGATTTTTGTAAGCATTCATTAAGTCTATATCATTAATACTTTCTCTATCGAATAGGTTTTCAACTTCCTCTATAAATGTCACTCTATGCAATACAATATAATCTTTCTTCCTTGTTAGTATCATTCTTTATCATTGGTGGATTGGACTTATGGTTTTGCTTCTGAGCATTCAACCTATGCTTCCGGTCTTGATTTTTTCCTCCTAACTATGTCCTTGTTTCACGTGTTTTTCTATTTTCAATCTTTGGAGCAAAAATGTGGCACAAGTAGGCAATTTTCTTATATCTATCCCAAAGAACTTAGAGTCAGGTCAATATAAGGACAACAAAACAATAAAGTTTTCACTTAGATCTATCAATTGTAAAATTCTCCTATAAAATTTGTTATGCTTCATTTTAACTTATCAAACTATTTAAAATCTAACTCGTTAGAATATAATTAACAGAGCAATTTGTTTCCTCTAACTCAATTGCTTTTTATTTTGAGTATCATTCATCAAACCACTTGGGTTATCAAATGTTCTAGCCCTTCAGGCATTAATGTGATGGTTATGATTTTATTCTAACTTTTAACTCTATTTGTTGGTTAGCTTTTGATGTCTTGTTGTAATTAGGGTGATAATTTTAATCCAAGACTACATTATTTGGAGCTCTAGTGGAATACCTGGTCCAAGGTTACAAAGCATAAATGCTTGTAGATAATCGTGTAAATTATTTGATCAATTTCTACTAGGGTATGCCCCTTTTAATTTTTTTTAATAAAGGACTTCAGTCCTAGGCTAGACTAGAGGTTTTTTTGCTCTGTTCTTTCCTACCAATGCCTGTGAGAACAGAGTTTGTAATTATTTTAATTTTATTAATATAATGGAAGGCTTCGGCCATTTACTGATAAAAAAATAAATTTAAAAAATCATGTTTCCAATCAATCACACAATTATTTTTTCGTATTAACAATTTTTTTCTTCTAAAGTTTGTATATTTCACTTAAATCTAATTTTCATTTTATATGAACAATGACACAAAAATTAGATTTTAGTTATTTTAGAAAAATAATTTAAAGGTTGTACAAAATTCAAATTAAGATTCACAACACATTAGTAGAAAATAAATATGAAAAATAATTGTAACTAAATAATGTCTATAGTCTTGAAAAAGAGTTAAAACCTCTAAGTCTCTCACCCAAAACAAACCATCTAGTCTATTGATAGCAAAACCATCAAAGACTATCCCAATATTTTTAATAGTAGTTCTTATAAGGTAAAACAAAGAGAATATAAACAATGACATATGTTTCTCAAGATGGCACCTATAAGAGGAAACCCAAAAAATCAAAAGAATGTTATGATCAATAAGGAAGAAATAACAATTACATGCAAATATAACCAATATAGAAAATAAGAGAATAGAAGACACAAAGATTTAATGTGATTCACACAATCCCTAAGCTAAGTCCACCAGTAGTGAGTCCAATATGTTATTATCTAGTGATTACAACCTTATTACAATATGTAATTCCTTATAGCTCAATAATGCAACAAAAAGCAACTATCGCATCACACATTATGAAAGCCCCTAGCCCTAAGACATTTTAAACAAGTGTTTTTGCCACTTTGGGATTAAAATTAGATATGTAACATGTTGGCCCAAAAATGTCGATAAAATAGCCCCCCAAAAAAAATCCTGGGGGTTATCGCCCTCGAACCCCAACAAGGAATTTTGGATAGTGTACAATACTTCCCTACCCAGTCACCACAAACTAACAAATAAGGGGCATTAAATTCCTAATGAGTAGCCTTGTAAATACATGGAGCTTGTTGCAAGGATGATGACCAATCCTTTATAAGGAACTCAAAGATTTAATTATAGTTACCTTATTGTCACTGTTGGAAATATAAGAGGAGTAACTGAGAGGGGAGGGGTGAATCAGTTACTAAAAGATAAATCATAGATCCCTTAGATGTTAGTACAAAAATAATCTCTAAAAAGTGAACTTTACTGATGCTCAGTAAACATGTAGAAAATGTTGTAACTCAGTAAATACTGAATATGCTTAGCAAATACTTATCATAAAAATCTTAAGATGTTATCTGTGATTACTTATTATTTTAACTTAGTTGCAAACACGTAAAAGAAATCACATGAACACATTTGGCAACAAGATTTAACATGGAAACTCAATTTGGGAAAAATCACCAATTGCAACTAGTTACTATTCTCCACTCTTTTGAAGTAAGCCCTGTTAGGAGCCAACCTTGTTAAAGGTTACAAAACACACTATTAGGTATGACCCTATTAGAGGATTTAATGACCCTATTAGGAGTGGCCTTGTTAGAGGTCTTTAGACACTTCAATAGAAATGCTACCTTATTAGAGGATTAAAAAATAGCTATTAAGCCAACTTTGTTAAGAGATTTTGATCACTGCTACAATTGTTAGAGAGTAAATGACATGACTTGATTTGGATGCAACTAAATTGTTGATTACAAATCTCCATTCTGGCTTGTATACTTGATTCTTCTTGATCAAATATATCTTTTTAGCTTCACAAGGATAAACTAATTTATCCTTCTAATTTTCTTCCTTTTGACATCATTAGATCTTCAAAATTCTTCCATTCATTCACACACTTCACACACTTTCTAATCCTCAACTTGACCTTTTATTTATATCTTTCATATTGTCAAGTCATCTCAAATACAACTTAGAATAATTAATATTCATCTTCTTAGCTAGCTAGAACCAATAGATAATTCAATTGAACTCAATATGCTAAAACATGAAAATCTTTTGTTAGTCGATCATGCTCAGTAGATACTAACTCAGAATGATTTTCCTGTGTTAACCAAGTGAACTCGGTTAACATTTCATACTTGCTAAGTTCCTTTAATAACCAAGTGAGCTCAGTTAACACTGGTTCTATTCCAACATTTCTTTCATTAACTAAGTAAGCTTGGTTAGCACTCATCTTCCACAAAATTTTCTTTGGTGCCCTGGTGAACTCGATAGAAACTATCTTCTGAACTAGGAAAACTCTAGAATGTTCAATAGACACAAAATACTATCTACAATGCCTAAGTGAGCTCAGCATACACTAACTGGTAATGATATGATATTTTGTGTAACATCAAAGACAATACTTAATTAATGAATTGTTCCAAAAATCACGCTCTTTGGCATTGATGGCAATACAACATGTCATAGTACAATGAAATTTTAGAGTAAGAATAAAGTAAGGAACATATCCTTAGTTTCATTATGATTCTCATCCATGAGAACTATTGACATATTAGTTAAGTTTTTTATTAGTGACACACACTTATTTAGATTGTATATAGTTATCGAGCTTATTATACAACTATTAGTGTTTGCCAAGTATTTTAGTTGCCACCAAGTTCTATAGTTTCTACTGAGTCCTTTGGAAAAATCTTAGTGGCTACCGAGAAATCACAATTACAATGAAGATAAGTAGTGTAAACTATGCATCTCAATGTATGTTGAGTTTACTAGTGCAAGCTGAGCTATGCAGTGTTCACTGAGTTCATAGTGTACGTGATGCAAGTGCAATGTTAACCAAGCTTCTCATTGTTAACCAAGTGACTTAGTTTATATCAATCTTGAAGTGATAGTGTTTACCAAGTCGTACAATGTAAATCAAGAGACTTAGTCTATATGATGAGTTTCACAGTATCTACTGAGTCACTAGTGCAGACCAAGTTCAAGACTACTTCAAAGTGATTAGTATGGACTAAAATTCTACATCTACCAAGTGCATGATGATGCTAAGCATTAACAGTGGATGCCAAGTATCAAAACCTCACTAAGTCAGTCTTCAGAACTCAAGTATATTCATGTGGATAGACCTTGTAATATTTGTGGTAACTTGTATTGTGGCTAACTTTGTAATTTGTATAATTGGATTGATATATATGTAATGCATTGTATCATGTTCAAAGAGTGAGTATGAGTGTGTATAATAATGTGAAGATCTAAATGTGAATTAAATCAGAGAAAAGAAAGAGTAAATTATAAAACCTACAATAGTATAACGAGAAACAAAGACATATCTATCACAAAAGGGTGATTAGTACTTAAAGGAATCTCATTCAGTAAACCAAGTTGTAGATTAGATATCATTTACTCTTTCATCCTAATAGGTGGATTATTAAAATCCTTTCACAAGGTAGACCTAATAGTCTTTTGTAAATCTCTTTACCAAGTGCATACTTAATTGTATGTTTGTAAATCCTTTCACAAGGTGGACCTAGCAGTCCTCATTGATCCTAACAGGGAAGATCGTCAAAAGTGATCAATGTAAGTTTTAATAGGCTAACTTTATACTGCAGTACTAAAGTTGTGGGTATTATCCTCACCCTAGTTTTACTTTCTGTTTGGAAGGTTTCTGGGTTACCAAATCTTTATGTCACAATGTTATGAATTCTTTCATATTTTTAGTTTCTTATGCATGCAATTAGATCAGAGCTCACATGATGGATTGTATGCTAATTGAATGTTTGGATTAAGAGTTGAAATTTTTGAAGTTCTAGAAGTTACTAATTCACCCCTCCCCTCTCAATAACTTAGCATAATCTTGAATATTTCCAATAATTGGTATTAGAACATTTTGGTTCTCAAGAGAAAGCTTAACAACTTGAGAAAAGATCAAGGCTATGGAGATATTTAGACTTGAAAAATCCAATGATTATGAGAAGCCAAACTTAGAAATGGCCATTTCCCAACTTAAGAAAGCAAAGGAGCAGCTCTATCAGTCCCTAAAAAGAAGAAAATAACTTGCAATTCAAATGAATGATCATCTCTACATTGAAGAAAGAATTGAAGACCTTCATTCAAGAAATTTAGATCAAGCTAATGAAGAAATTAGAGAACTAGAAAAGAATGGTTCCCTACAAGAAGAAGTAAGAAAACTAAGAAGAGAATAAGAAATTCAATTAGTAAGGTTATGTGAAGTCATGAAACAAAGAAACAAGATAAAAGAAGAGATATATGGAAGGAACAATGAAGTTTGGAACCAATCCCTTCAGCAAGCAGAGCTTATTGATTATCTTTCCAATGAAAATGAGGAAATGATGAGCCTAATATTTGAAAATGAAAGGATGAGGAATGATCCAAGTTCTTAAAGGAAAATCAATGAAAGAATGAGGAATGATCTAAATTCTAAAAGACAAATCAATGAAATATTATAGAATGATCTAAACTCTGAGAAGCAAGTCAATTAAAGAATGACAAAATCAAAAGCAGACATGAATCAATTAAATGAGAAAAACCTTTATAGGAAAAAAAGGAAAAGTAGAATTGGATATATAGAAGAAGGAGAATCATCCAAGCAAGGAGCTCAAAAGAACCAAAGACCTACTTGTAATCACTGTGGTAAGATAGGTCATAAATCAAACAAATGTTGGAGCAATGGAAAAGAAAAAATCAATGGAAAATGCTATAATTGCAATCATCATGGTCATAAAGCTAATGAATGTAGAGAGAAACCAAGTTTTGAAGGAAAATGTCACAAATGCAAGAAACATGGACACAAGTCATCAAAATGGAAAACTACGGTATTGAAACTAGTAGAGAAAATAGTGAAAGCAATATTTGAATAGGACTAAAACACCTGGTGTAGATGTCATTATTGTGGAGAATTTGGATACATTGGAATAAATTGTGTAAAACATCATATGAGGAAAAGATACACTCATAAAAGATGTTTCATTTGTAAAGAACTTGGTCATCTTGCCAAGAACTACATGAATATTGGTAGAAATGAAGATGAGAAAAAGGCAAAAGCTAATAACATCCAAAAAAACATGAGACAACAATGGGTTCCTAAGTATACAGAGGATACAAGTCCAAATAATGATGATCAAGTCACTCAAGAATTGGGTGACTATCATTTCTACTTAAGTTCTCATAGGAGAAACTAGAACCATGCTATCAAAAAAGACATCCAAAATAGTTCCAGATTGAAAGAAAAAAATGATCCAAATTAGTATTCAAATACAAAGGGATTACCAAGTACAAGTGTCTACCAAGTTATCTTCTCTACTGAGTGAGGTTGGGTCACAGATTCTACCAAGCAAGGTTAGAAGTGATAAAGATGTTTATGGTTATCGAGTCACAAAGACTTTGCCAAGTGTTCAATGCAAGTGTAGTGGATGATAGTTTGTCAATGTGATGTCAGTTGCCTTACCTTCATACTGAGCATTTATGGAAATTTTTTAACAAAATGCATGAAATCAAACTCATTTCCTACCCTAAAATTTCAAGCACTATTGTGAAAGTGCGATCTTCAGTGCTTCCAAGCGATTTGAGCAAATTTCTAGCGAAAGTTTTTGAATTCCTTCAAACCCTACCAAGTGAAGATGACATCCAACAGTAGCAAGGTTAAGTGAGGATCTAACATGTTGGTTCATGAAGTTGAGTGGAAAGCACCCAATTTCAAGATCACTCATGTGATCACCAAAACCCTAGATCTGAGTGGAGCTCAATCTCAAATCACTCCAAAGGTACTTTTGGTTAATGATATTCACATTCATTTCAAATGTGTTATTCAAGAAATTGGTACATTGCAAATGGATGATGCCCTAGGTCAACTATGTGTGAATGGAGTTTTGAAACTTGAGCACCAACATTTGGAAACCAAAGGACTAACACATATCCCTCACATGCCCTGCGAATTTCAAGTCAAATGGATTAGGTTTATTCTCATTCAGGTGGATAATGGTCAGTTGTGGTTGGAGCAACTGGTATTGATCACAAAGAAGATGATTCACCCAATAATTGGCCTCCTAATGCTTGCCAAGGCCAAAACAGCAAAAACTCTAGGTCAGGTAGAGTTGGAAAAGAAAACTCTAGTAGAATGGGATGGTAGGGGAATGAAAATCAATAGTGTTTTTGATATGGAACTAAAGTTTGGTATTCATGCCATTGCACATAAGATTTATAGCTCTAGTAGGTTAAATAGTGTGTCATGTGAAGATACTATACTTGGCATACAAGGTGGTAAAAAATAGTATGTCATTTGACCTTGCCAAGCTATTGCTAAGACAATTCAACAAGAATATGGAAAGCATAAGAACTTCTAAGAATAACCCATGTAAGTTTGGTTCCTTATTAACTTGCATATTATTTTGTGTTCAAATATTTTTCCCTTCAAAAGGCACTATAGTATGTAGAAAAGATGTTCCTATGCTTTATCAGATAAATGAGTATATTGTAGAAATGGGTGAAATTATAATAGTATCATGGACAATTATTTTGATGTACTCAAAGAAAAAATGAACAATAGGTTTAGAATCCCCAAGAAACTAGTAGAAGATTATAAGGATGATATATGTTTCATGGTGTATTGTGACAAAGTATACATTCAGGTAGTTAAGCCTAGAATTTAATGGGTAAAACCTCTTGGTTATGAGGTAAATATTGATGAAACCAAAGATATCATTGGAGCCATTGTCAATGAGCCAATTGATCCTAAGGTTGCATAATCTAGAGCATATGATGAAACAAAAGCTAGGATTGAACTTGAGATAAAACTTCCTCGGGTGATAAACAAAGGGAAGAAGAGAATTGCAAAACTGAAATCCAGTTCAACCCTTTTGTTAACTAAGGGAAAATGAGAAGATGAGGAAGCAGAGGATGTGGAAGTAGTGGATGAAAAAAATAAAGAAGAAGAGCCACTAAAGAAGAAAGGAAAGGTAATCATTACCAAGCCAGCCAAGTCATCCACTATGGTTTTCACAAGGAGATCTTCAAGGAAGTATGATAAGGAAGGAAGAGGCATTTTATTTAGAAAACCTCCACCAACCTTCCAAGATAGATTAAAAGATCTGGAATCTGGAGCAAGAATAAAAAATTTCAAATCATTAAAAAATGAGATTAGGATAGTAGAGGAACAAAAGCAGATTGAAGACCTGGTTATGAATTAAATAAGTAAGTGGAAATACTCACTAGATCAACTTGCCTCTCAAATTTCTAATGAGTTATTAGAAAAGATAAAGCCAAGATGGGATTTTGCAATGTAAATTGTCAAGGACATATATGGGAAAACCATGAGGTAGCTATTACTGAGCATATCAAATGCTGAGGTAAAAGAGTCATTGAAGAAAAATGAAGAAAATTTGACTCTAAAGTTTAATACTTGTCTAGTTTTGTTCAAGGACATTGAGCATGTTGTTAGGAATGCAAAAAACACTTGGAAGAATATTTATCTATTAAATAAGCCAAATGATTTTCCAATTAATGTCAAGGATGATGACGATGAAGAAAATAAGGAGAAAGATGAAGAGGAGAATGTTGAAGAAGTAACTCATTTTGACAATGAATAAGATGAAGAAGATCAAGGACAAGAGGCTACCGAGGAAGCAAGGCTAGATAATGAGGAGATTGATATAGTCAAGATTGTTGTAGCAATCATTGCCTCACTTCCTCGCTCTCCAAGAAAACCAATAACCACATCAAGCATGGAGATAGCCCCAACAAGTTTGATTGTGACCACTTGTGCCAATCCAATCATCCAATCATTGTTTGCTCCTACTCAACTCAGCACATCATAAATAGAAGTAACTTCCACTTTATCTACCAAGCTATAGCTTCCTCCTTCATCTGCCAAGTTGAGTACTTCAATTTTGAACACTTTAGTTTTGACTTCTCCATTTTTGAGTACTCCAATTTTGAGTACACCAATTTTGAGTTCTACAGGTATTTCTATAAATATTCCTTAAATAAGCATAGTATCAATTTTCATAGCTAGTCCTAGCATATCTATAATTGTTTCTATTCTAGGTACAAAAGTAATAAGTGTAAGGACAGTTGAGCCCCAGGTTCAACTGAGCACAAAATTTTTGAGTAAAGGAAAAGAGTTAGAGGAAGATATTGATTTAGATGTAGAAATTGTTATCCCTAATTGGGACATTTTCAAGCTTGCCTCAAACCAAATGTAGTTATTTGGTGAACTCCTCTAGAAGAAGGCTAAATAGTAGAAACTAAGAGAGGACAGAGATAAGGAATTTAAAATAATTGAAGATGCAAAGAATATTTTGGCAGAGGCCATAGGTATTGAGGTTGAATCTTCTCAGGCAATTTTGTATCAGTTAGCAAAGGCAGTACTGAAATTCAATAAAGATGTCGAGGGAAAAGAAAATTTAGTACAAAAAGTAGAGAATAAATTTGATAATAAAGTGTTGGAGCACATTGCTCAATAGATAGCCATTCACCAAGTAGAACTTTCTAAAATTTTGGGTAGTTTAGAAGCATCATGTACAAATGTGTCATCAGTTTTTGGAAAGATTTGTGATGTTTCTAGATCCACAAAAGAAATAAAGGACAAATTTTCCAAATAAGATGAAGATTTGAAAGTTGATGCTCAGTAGCTACAACTTGGCCCTAGATCAAGCTCTGCACATTTTCAAGGGATAAGATTTTTGTTAGATATGCAATCAAAATTGCTTAGAGAAGAAGTAAGAATCAGATCCACATTGATTGATATTTAAAATATGATTCTTCCCATAATGGATGCATTGCAGAAACACATTGTACATTCAAAAGATCTCATCCATGAAAATAACTTCTCCATTGCACATCATATGATTGAACTATTAGCAGATGTCCAAATTACATTTCACACATGCAAGATTCTGCAAGACAATTGGGATAACACCTTGGCAATTATTCTCAAGGTATATTCAGATTTTCTATCTCATTTTGGGGTTACTATGTAAATAAATAGAATAAATCTTTGGCATTAATGTCAAAATGGGGGAGAAAAGATATGTATAGAGAAAGTCATATGTTATGGGGGAGACTATGCAATAAGTTGAAAAATCAATGGGGGAGTAAGATATGTACAAAGAGATATATTGTATATAGCAAGAAGATGTATAGTATATTGTATATAGGAGCCTCACCATGTACATATATATCCCTTACAAAATCAATTTTGACAAATCTCAAAAATAGTACACTCTACCGAGCTAGTACCACAAGGTGATGAATAAAAGGTATTCGAGAATCCTTTTTGAATTTAGTTTTGGATGATAAGCATTTTTGTCACTAATGCCAAAGGGGGAGATTGTTGACATATCATTCAAGTTTTTTATTAGTGACACACACTTATTCAAATTGTATAAAGCTACCAAGCTTATTGTATAACTATTATTTTTTGCCAAGTATTTCATTTGTCACCAAGTTCTATAGTTGCTACTGAGTCCTCTAGAAAAAACTTAGTGGTTAACAAGAAATCATAGTTACAGTGAAGATGAGTAGTGTGAAGCATGCATTTTAGTGTATGTTGAGTTTAGCAATGCAATTCGAGCTATGCAGTGTTCACCAAGTCCGCAGTGTATGTGATGCAAGTCTAGTGTTAACTAAGCTTCCTAGTGTTACCCAAGTGACTTAGTTTACACTGAGCTCAAAATGATAGTGTTTAATGAGTCATACAATGTAAATCAAGAGACTCAATTTATATGATGAGTTTCATAGTATCTATTGAGTCACTAGTGCAAACCAAGTTTGAGACTATTTAGAAATGATCAGTATGGATGAGCTTCTACATCTACTAAGTGCATGACAATGTCAAGCATTGATAGTGGATGCCGAGTATCAGAACCTCATCGAGTAAGTCTTCAAAACCCAAGTGTCTTCATGTGGGTTGACTTTGTAATATTTGTGGTAACTTGTATTGTGGCCAACTTTGTAATTTGTATAATTGGATTGATATATATGTAATTTATTATATCATATCCAAAGAGTGAGTATGAGTGTGTATAAGAATGTGAAGATGTAAATGCAAACTAAATTAGAGAAAAGTAGGAGTGAATTACAAAGGCTACAATAATATAATGAGCAACAAAGACATATCTATCACAACAAGGTGATCATTACTTAAAGGAATCTCATTCAACAAACCAAGTTTTAGATCAGAGATCATCTATTGTTTCATCCTAATATGTGGATTAGTCAAATCCTTTCACAAGGTAGACCTAATAGTCTTTTGTAAATCTCTTTACTGAGTGCATACTTAAATGTATGTTTGTAAATCCTTTCACAAGGTAGACCTAGCAGTCCTCATTCCTCCTAATAGGGTAGATCATCAAAAGTGATCAATGTAAGCTTTAATAGGCTTACTTTATACTGCAGTACTAAAGTTGTGGGTATCATCACCACCTAGTTTTACTTTCTATTTGAAAGGTTTTTGGGTCACCAAATCTTTGTGTCATAGTGTTATGAATGCTTTAATATTTTTAGTTTCTTATGCATGCAATTAGACTAGAGTTTACATGATGGATTATATGCTAATTGAATGATTGGATTAAGAGTTGGAATTTTTGAATTTCTAGAAGTTACTTATTCACCCCTCCCCTCTTAATAACTTACCATAATATTGAATATTTCCAATAGATAACTCCCTCTATTAGTGTAAACTCTTTTTTCCTTCAACTTCTTCCTTTATTAGAATACTTCTCTGATTCTTCCAAGTTCATTCTCCGTCTTTGACATCTCTTATTTCTATTTACAAAATTTCTATGACAACAAACTTTTCACAAAATTTCTATGTGATATGACAACAAACTTCTCCCTCTTTGACATCTCATGCCAAAGACAATATTTAGTGAGTATCAATGTACCTCTAGTACTGATTCATTTGCAATATGCCCTTATCAATTCTGCACCAATTGATTGATCTTTAACATGCTCTAATTAATGCATCAATAAACTTCATCTAGTAAGCTTGAGATGGGAGAAAGACCCCTAGCTTACCTCTTAGATACAAGAATGCATCCTTAGGCAATGGTTTGGTGAATATGTTTACAATTTATTCTTTTGTATTTACATATTCCAATTTGACTTCTTTATCTTGTACCAATTCTCCCAAGAAATGATATTTTATACAAATGTGCTTTTTTTTGGTATACATCACTGGATTCATTGATATATTGATTGCATTGGTGTTTTCCCAATATATAACTACTAGTTCCTTGATCTTTATCTTCGTACCTACCATCAGTTGTTTGAACCAAACAATATTAGAACAATTAACTATTGCCACCACATATTCTACCTCTGTTGTGGACTGAGAGATATAATTTTGTTTCTTTCTTGTCCAAGGCACTAGTATTTTACCAAGAAAGAATTCTCCACCACTAGTACTTTTTCTATCATCAACACTTCCTACCCAATCAGCATCTATGAATACTTTTAAATCTAAATTGCCTCCTATTTTGTACCATAAACCATATTCTTTAGTACCTTTTAGATATCTCATGATTCTTTTAACTGCCATCATGTGATTTTCTTTGGGATTTGCTAAGAATCTTGCCACCATACTAACTGCTAATGCAATATTAGGCCTTGTGTGCACTCCATAGTGTAATTTTCCAATCATTGATCTATATGTGGTCTAATCTACCTCTTTGGAACCATCATTTTTGGAAATATTATGTCTAGTAGACATAGGGGTTCCAACTGGTCTTGAGTCATCCATTCCAAATTTATTTAATATTTTCTTGATATATTTATATTGAGTAATGTAGATACCATCTTTCTTCTACTGAATCTAAAATCCAACAAAGAGTTTTAGCTCACCAAACATAGACATATCAAATTCTTTACTCATTTCTTCTAAAAATGCCTTGCACAAGTCATCATTCTTGTGAATAAAGTATCATCAACAAATATTTATGCCAACACAATCTTTTTGTCTGGTCCTTCTTTGACATACAGACTACTATTATCATTAGTTCTTTGAAAACCAATTTGTATCAAGTAGTTATGAAGTCTTTCATACCAAGCTCTAGGAGCTCACTTAAGACCATATAATGCCTTGTGTAATTTGTAGACCATGTCCTTTTTTCTAGGATCTACAAAACCTTCAGATTGTTCAATGTAGACTTCCTCATCAAGAATTCCATTCAAGAATGTAGATATTACATCCATTTGATAAACTTTAAATCCTTTGTGAACTGCAGATGCTAGTAAAGTTCTAACACCTTCCAATCTTTTAACATGAGAAAAAGTTTCACCATAATCAATATCTTCTTCTTGAGAATAGCCTTTACATTCCAGCCTTCCTTTGTTTTTGGATACTTCTCCATCTTCATTTAGCTTGTTTCTGAATACCCACTTTGTACCAATTACATTTTTATCCTTGGGTATTGGAACAACAATCCAAGTTTTGTTATTTTCTATATATTCTATTTCTTCATTCATTTCTTCAATCCAAATTTCATTTTCCAAAGCATCTTTAACATTTCTAGGTTCAAATTCAGCAAATAAACATGTACTTTTCAATTTGTTTCTTGTCATTGTTCCATTTGATTTGTCTCCAATGATCTGATCAGGTGCATGATGTCTTCTAACATATCTTGCTAACATAGTTTATTTGGATTTGGAGTGTATTTCACTTATTTCATCATGAACTTTAGTATTAAGCTTGCGTCCCACTGTTTGTGACTCCGGTCTATCAGACTTTGTTTACATTAGCTAGGTAGCCTTTGACTATGACTCGAGTCCTTTAGACTATGACTTGGGTTGCACTGTCAACAACTAGGCAACTGTTGGATATTTTGGGGACTTGGGACGTGAAGCCTCCTTTCTTTTAGATAGATTTGGTAGGTTATCAGGTTCATAGTAAATAAATCTTCTATAATCCTCTAGCTCTTTGCTACTTTCTTCTTCACTCTTTTTTGCAAACTCATCAATTCTCACATGTGCACTTTCTACAATTTTATGAGTAGACAAATCTAAACACTTGTATACTTTACTTCTATAGGAATATCCTAAGAATATGCCTTCATCACATTTGACATCTAATTTGACTTTTCTAAATTCTTTCAAGATATAACATTTGCTACCAAATATTTTCAAGTAAGTTACATGCAGTTTGTAGCCTTACCATAGTTCATAAGGAGTTTGATTTGAGTCTTTCTTTAGCTATACCTTGTTTAAGGTATGAACTATAGTGTTGATTGCTTCCTTCCAGTATTTTTTTGTAACATTCTTTTCTATCATCAATATTCTTACACAATCCATGATGGATATTCCTTCTTTCACCTATACCATTCTGTTGAGGTGTACCAGGGGTTGATACATGTCTTTTAATTCCTTTTCCAATGAAAAATTCATTGAATTCATTGGAGTTGAATTCACTACCTCTATCTGATCTCAAAAATTTCAACTTCTTTCTAGTTTCTTTTTCTACTCTTTCCAAATACCACTTAAATTTTTGAAAAGCTTATGATTTTTCTTTTTGATACAATACAGTCATCATTCTAGAATAATCATCAACAAAAAGAATGAAAAAATTATCTCCACTATAACTTTCTATTCTAATAGGTCCACATTAGTATGTATTCACAAGCTCTAAGACTTCTTTTGAATGATAGTTATTGCTTTTGGAACTATTCTTTCCCATCTTACCAATTTGACAATTCTTGCATAGACCCATATCAAGTTTCTTCAAGCTAGGAATACCTCTTACTCTTTTATGTTTTCTTATCATAACCAAATTATCAAAGTTTACATGACATAATATTTTGTGCCATAACCAAATTTCTTCTATTTGAGCAATAAAACATGAACTTTCACTGAGATCAAGATAGAATAGGTTACCTTTTGTTTGTTTTCCAAATCCAACTAGATTTCCATTTTCATCTAGCAATTTGGCCTACCCATTCATAAATTCTGCAGGTCTTGAATCTAATGTTGTTCAATTGTGCCACACACAGTAGATTATGTTTTAGTCCTTCAACCTAGTAAGCATTATCACATTTAAGTTCATTGGTCAAAGTGATACATCCTCTTCCTTTGATGCAGCAAGGTTCATTGTTTCCAAATCTCACACTACCAACATCATAATATTCCATGTGCTCAAATTTTGTTTGATCTCTAGTCATATGATGTGAGCATCCACTATCAATAATCCATGTATCATTTTTTATAACATGAGAGATAAGTGCCATCTTATCTCCTTCATCATCAGATTCATCTTTTACAACAATATATACCATTTCATCTTCACTATTATTAGAATCTTTAGCCATAAAACAAGGTTTCTTACATTTTTCCTTGTAGTTCTTGAATTCCTTCTTGTCTTTTTACTTATTTCATTTCTTCTCATCTTTATTTTCTCTATTTGGGCACCCAGCAACAATGTGACCAACTTCTTCACAAGGAAAAAAAATTAGGGGAATCATACCCTTGTACTTTCCTCTGCCTTGGAATATTTCTTTTCAAGTAGGGCTTCAACAACTTCAAGGTCACTATCAAAACTTTCTTCTATTTCTCCTTCACTTTCTAATTGATTGGCCTCTAAATTGTTACTCTTTCTCTTGAGTGATAATTTGGCTTCAAACGCAAACTCAATACCTTTGGAACTAGGAGCATAGTTATCATAGTTAACCAACTCAAAAGCTGTCAATTTCCAATTAGAGCATCCAAAGTTATTTTTCTATTTGGATCACATCTCATCTCTTGAATAGGAAACATTCTAATTACATAAATAGGAAGAAAATTTCTAAGTACCTTGCTTACAACTATTTTGTCATCAATGTCTCCTTTAGATGCTTTGATTGCACTCACACTTGCTTTGATTCTTTTTACATATTTTGCAATGCTTTCATCTTCTCTCATTTTCATCTAATCAAATTGTCCTCTAAGACTTTCTACTTTAGCTCTTCTTACATTATCACCTCCTCCATAGATGTCTTTTAGTTTGATCCACATTTCATGAGCTATTTCATAGTCTTTTACTTCATCAAATTTAGCATAACTAAGAGCAGATGCAATATCAATCATCATGGTATTATGATTCTTCTTTTTAGAAATGTCTTCAACTAATAATGTCCTATGTAATGTCCCCTTTTGGACATTAATTGATTTTCCCTCTTATTTGTAGAAGTCTTGTATTCTGTATGATGATCCCTTCAACCAGTGATATACCATATATATATATGTATATATATTGTATAGAGGTGTGTCTATTCATAAATATTAATTATATATGATTATGATAATATATGATTATATATTACATGTTATTATATCAATTATTTATTATTATATATTATATATTCAAATCACTTCAATTATTTATAATAATATTATTTTAATATAGGCATAATGTTATATACTACAGCACATAAAATAGTTGATATATATGTATATATTAATTATTTATAGCATGATAATTAAATATATAATAATAATTATATATATATATATATATATAATATGTATAATTATATAATATATAACAATTTATATTTGTAACTTAAAATAATTAGAATTTATTCTATATAAATTATCTATTATTAATATTATACCCTTTATGTATAATTAATTTATATACTAAAATGGGGATATCACAGCCATCCCCTGTCGAATTTACTTGTCCTCGAGCAAAATCATTCACATACAAACTCTGTCATAGACACAAAACATACTTGCATTCAAAAGGCCAAAAGATTTATGAAATATACATTGAATGAAAACACGAAGCATACACAATGTAGACAGATCATGAAAACACAAAGTAGACACAATGTAGACAGATGAAGACACGAAGCAAACATGATGCAAACACATAAGACACACATTATGCATTTCCTTAATTGTGAACCTCCAACCAAAAAAATCATTTGTACTCATTATATATAAATTAATCCCCTAATAGGGTGTTTATAGTCTTAATCCATTTATTAACTCATCATTTTCTAAATATGGGAGGAGGAACCATAATAGGGTTCCTTGTTACCCAATCAGTGGGCCTCATCGTTCTCCCTCATTATTGTTACCTCTCTCCAATCATTATTTGCAAGAAGGTGCCTTTGTATGATGTACCCTAAGATATCCCATCATTGAGGCCTTACCTGGTACCCATAGGCTTTATCTAGTACCCCAAGTGATGTCACCCAACCCATTCCACCGAAGGCCTTATCTCAACTTGGAGAATAATGATCTTAAAGTGATTCTATCAACTATTTTTCAATAAGAAGTATTTTCAAGCATAATCTTTGAAATATCAAATAGTTAATCTTATCATTCAATTATAGGAGGAGAAACCATAATGGGGTGCCTTGTTACCCAATTAGTGGTCCTCATCATTTGTCCTCATTATTGTTACCTCTCTC
This sequence comes from Cupressus sempervirens, assembly GCA_028749045.1. Taxonomy (NCBI): domain Eukaryota; kingdom Viridiplantae; phylum Streptophyta; class Pinopsida; order Cupressales; family Cupressaceae; genus Cupressus; species Cupressus sempervirens. The sequence continues at coordinate 256,687,349 of CM053792.1, forward strand.
CAACTATCATCTACAAGATAGTGCCTTTGTATGATGTACCCTGAGATATCTCATCATCAAGACCTTACCCAATACTCGTAGGCTTTATCAGTACCTTGAGTGATGTCACCCAGTCCATTCCACCATAGGCCTTACCTTATTTTGGAAGATGGTGACTTTAGATAATTTAATTAACAACATTCTTTGGTTATTATCAACTTAAAAAGCAATGTCATTTCCTTGTAAGTATTTGATTAGAATTATTGATAGTACATATTTAAACTATTCAATATTCACCACAATAAGAATGGGGATATCACATCCTAGTATGAGTCTTGTATTTAGTATCAAGATAATTACAACCTAACTCACTAATAGTTTCTAGATGTAATCTCATAAGTCATTACCATGTCGCAAAGTTGTCTTAGTTCTTTAGCTTAGATCCTTGAAACCTTCTTTGCAAGCATCTAATACCAATTGTTGGAATTATAATAGGAGTAACTAAGAGGGGAGGGGTGAATCAATTACTACAAGATAAATTCTAGATCCCTTAGATGTCAGTAAAAAAATAATCTCTAAAATGTGAAATCTATTGATGCTTGGTAAACATGCAGAAAATGTTGTAACTTAGTAAATATTGAATATGCTTAGCAAACACTTATCATGAAAACCTTAAGATCTTATCTGTGATTACTTATTATTTTAAATTAGTTGAAAACACATTAAATAAATCACATGAACACATTTGACGCCAAGATCTAACATGAAAACCCAATTTGGGAAAAATCACCATTTGCAACTAGTTACTATTTTCAACTCTTCTAAAGTGAGCCCTATTAGGAGCCAACCCTATTAAATGTTACAAAACAAACTGTTAGATGTGAACCTATTAGAGGATTTAATAACCCTATTAGGAGTGGCCTTGTTAGAGGTCTTTAGACACTTCAATAGAAATGCCACCTTATTAGAGGATTTACAAATAGTTGTTAAGCCAACTTTGTTAAGAGATTTTGATGATTGCTAAAATGGTAATTCACTTCCTTTCAAAATCATTAGATATTAAAAAATATTCCATTTATTCACACATTTCATACACTTTCTATTCTTCAACTTGACCTTTTATTTATATCTTTCATATTTTCAAGTGGGCTCATATACAACTTAGAATAATTAATATTCATCTTCTTAGTTGGATAGAACTAATAGATAAATCAATTGAACTCAATATGCCAAAACAAGAAAATTCTTTGTTAGCCAACTCTACTTGGTAGATACTAACTCAGAATGATTTTCCTATGTTAATCAAGTGAACTTGGCTAACACTACATACTTGATAAGTTCTTTTGGTAATTGAGTGAGCTCGGTTAACACTAGTTCCATTCCAACATTTCCATCATTAACCAAGTGAGCTTGGTTAACACTCATCTTCCACAGACTTTGCTTTTGGCACCTAGGTGAACTTGGTAGAAATTGTCTTCTAAACTAGGAAAATTTTGAAATGCTCGGTAGACACAGAAAACTATCTTCAATGCCTAAGTGAAGTTAGCACACACTGACTGGTAATGATATGATATTTTTTATAACATCAAAGACAATACACAATTAATCAATTATTCTAGCAATCATCATCTATGGCCAACATATTTTTCTACAAAAAATAGAAGGGTGTTAAAACATCTATGCATCACCCTCAAGGAGAACCTCAAAATACTACCAACTTTCCATTCTAGTTCCAAAATATAGGTGATCATTTTTCATCTCCTAAGCAATTGCAAAACATTTATCAGAATTATTAGCAAGATGGATTCAAAAAGCACAACAACAATAGGCTTAGCACTAGTAATTTCTTCATGCATCATTTCACTTGCTCATTTTAAACCTAAATATGTGATAAATTGGATATAAGACAATAATATGAAAATTATTAAATATATAATTGTTTGTTACATTTAAAATTATTGCAACCTTTGAATTTATGAAAAATACATTTTGAATTAAAAGTGCAAAAACTAAAGTATTATAAACTAAAATTATATTGTACCATAATTTTATATTATAGATAAACATTATAATACATATTTTTTATCGAGAAAAAATATGATCATATTAGTATATTATATTCTTATCAAATATGTTGGTATTATTTTTATTCATATCTTGATTCTATATTATTGTTGGTTGACAATTTGTCTTCCTTGGATTTCATGTATACCTTGACTCTCAATGCACCTAGTATGACAAAAAACAAAACAGTTAATGATAGAATGGGTCAATGTAGTAATCTATCAAAGACCCCTGGATTAAAAGGTAGAGCTCCCTTGTAGTGCAAATATTTGCAAAGAATTTGATTTTAGTAGATCAACTAATTTGGGGGTATGCTCTTAAATAGAGAGCAAAAGAGGTATAACTAAATTTCCCAAGAAACTCAAGGTATCTAGGAAAATTTCATATTATAACTCACAACCTCCATAGATATGAATGTATGCAAGTCATTATTAAGCTCATAATCTATTCTATCTTCTGAATGTAAGATGTAACAATCCAAAACTATCTACCAATGCACACTGAATAAGAATAGAAAGTTGTTGCAAATACAATAGGGAAAGTAAACTCTTGGGTGGGGGGGTGAATCAATCCTTCAAAACTTTAACCATAAACTCATTCACCACACATCCATCTCACAAGTAGCATGTAAACTAAAATATCTAGCTAAACATATTCATCCATAGTATAAAAACAAATAACATACAACACATGTATGACACAAGATATTTGGTTACCTAGAAACTCTCCAATGAGAACATAAATAGGGTGAGGATGACACACACAAATTTTTATTACTATAGTAATAAAGTGTATCCAATGAAGGTTAAACTCTTGGGGGGGGTGGGTGGGGGTGAATCAATCCTTCAAAACTTTAACCATAAACTCATTCACCACACATCCATCTCACAAGTAGCATGTAAACTAAAATAGCTAGCTAAACATATTCATCCATAGTATAAAAACAAATAACATACAACACATGTATGACACAAGGTATTTGGTTACCCAAAAACTCTCCAATGAGAACATAAATAGGGTAAGGATGACACCCATAAATCTTCATTACTATAGTAATAAAGTGTATCCAATGAAGGTTAAAAAGTTTAACATGATCTACCCTGTGAAAGGTTTTCCTTGTTAAAGGTTTACAAGATTGTTAGCTCTTGCCCTATTAAAGGATTTCAACACCCTGTTAGAAGTGTGCCTAGATAAAGGAATTTGACATACAATAAAGTAAGCACTCTGTTAAAGGATATATAACAACCTACTAAGACTACTTTGTTAAGATATTTAACTGATTAACTTGCTAGAATGTATCAACAATGACCCTACAATTAGCACTTTGCTTCTAGATAATAGATCAACTCTTTCCTAATGTGTACTTGATCCTCATTGATCAGATGTATCTCTTTTGTCCTCTAATACCTTCCCTCTATTTTCCTCTAACTAATTCTACAATCTATCTCAATTCACAACTCTTTAGTCACCATGAATGCTCTATTTGTGCATGCAAACTTCCCTCTTTTCTCCTTCCACACTCATACAAAGTTTATGGTTACTCCTCCTTAAGAAGACCTAGGTGACTTAGGGTTAGATATGAATCAATCATTGTGATTCACCTATTTTATAGCTTAAAAAATCCCTTCAATTGATTGGTTGCATGTACTGCATAGGGATCCTCAATAAAGATTTGTCCTTATCATCTATAATTGCAAAATGATCCTTAAGTTGGCTAAAGAATGGTTTACATAGAAGTTTGTGCCATTACAAACAACTATGTCCAAAATTGTTTACTCGACACTTGAAGTTTCTAATGCTCAACATCCACTATCTCTTCAATGTTATAACTTGGGCTTTGAATGACTCAACGTCCACTGATCATTTGACATCTAAATGACTCAACACTTACTATCTACTTGACACTTTGAGTGACTTGGCACTTACTAGTTACTCAACACATAGTGAATATCTCTCGCTTGACATATACTATCTGGCAACTTATTCTTGGCATACATTACTTGTTCAACATGAACTAAGTAAATGACTTAAGTACATTGTCACTCATATGTCAAAACTAATCTAAGATTAACAATATCCTCCTTTGACATGAGTGGAAAAGTACTTTGTCATGCATGAATATCCTTAGCTCTTCGAGCATAACTCAAATAATATCCATTTAGTATTTGTCTTACATATAAAATTTTGAAACTTCAAAATTTTGCAAAAGTTATGACTCATTAGTCATACCTCAAAATTCAATGAATCCCCTTGAGCTAATTATTCTATTATGATTTTGAAGTTGAATATTCTTATTGAGTAGATTTTGCATATGTTGAATTGTGTTGTGCTTTGTTTGTGTCTTTGACTCCTTTTTCTTCTTCTTATGTCTCCCCAAAATTAATATCTCCCCCTTACTTATTTCTCCCCCTTTTTGACACTTATGCCAAAGGATTATACACATATAGTGTGTTTATCCAAGAAAGTTTTATGGACCTCAAGTATTATCTTCAAAGTTGCATCCCAATTATCACATGCTACTTCCAATTATTTGATTTGGATAGATAAATCAGTAGCAAAGTGAACTAATCCTTCATGTGTAGAAAGATGGGGATCTTTCTTCATTACTATTTCTACAAAGGCTAATCCTTGGTGTAGTATCTCCATGTGTGGGGTCAGCATGGATTGAATACTAATTAGTGTAGCCCGAATATTAGCATCTTGAGCTTGTAATGCTGCTAATTGACCTTGTGGGCTTATCAAATTTCTAAAGTTCTTTTGACTTTGAGCTAGAGAATTGGGTAGAGTAATACCTGTTATCTTCATATCTCCTCGTAGATTGTCAATATGTCACTACACTTCTTGTTTGAATAGAGTTGCATCAACTTGGTGTATAGAGAGAAAATATTCTTTAATACTTCCTTTACACCTTCCACCTAGGTTTCTAACTCAACCTAGTGTAGTGCAATGACACTAGATATCTGTTCATCCACCTTGGTTTGAAATTTCTTCTTATACCATTCCAATAATTTTACATTGGTATCTAGGTCTTCATCATTGATTTTCTATATAATATTTTCCAATTTCTCAATGATTAGCTTGGATTCATTAGGTGCAAGGAGGATGAATGCATCAAGAAATATGTCCTTGATTTTGTGAAGTGCTTGTTTCTACCTGTGCTCCCTTTTGAGAAGTTCTTGGTTTTTCCTTCTTGCTAGAGCATCCTGCAATATGCTTATCTACTCTATTGTGATTGTCATAAGATCATACTTTGGTAACTCAATCACCTCATCTAAGTTGATTTCACTATAGGATGTCACCTCATCAACTCTAGATATGTTAGGACTTAGCCTTGATGCTTGCAATGGTGTAGCTTCAATACTTGGCCTGTGAAGTGCTTGACTAGGAGTAGGCATAGTAGTGTATGGTAATGTAACCAATGTCTGTATTTCTATTACTTCCTCTAGCTTTGTAGTTAAGATTGAATCTTCAATCCTATCATTCTCCTTCTCTTTGATTTCTACTCCACCTTGTGCTAGTGGTGTATGTGAAGGATTGGTTTTCTGACTTATTTGAACTGGTGTCCCTTATTTTCCAGTCATTATAATTGCTTGTATTGAAACATGGTGTGCCTTAGTACTGATATGTGAAGGCACATTGTCCTTCTTTTGGTATGCTACCATGGATGGTAGGTTGCATTTCTATAGATTGAGTGGGAGCAATGGATAATGCTTGTGGTTTCTCCCTTGTAGATGCCAGTTCTTCCTTCTCAATCTCATCCACACTCACCAAAATAGGATGATTGCATAGTTGTGCCTTGATGGTGGAATCAATCAATATCTTCTACATGTCCCACTCTATGAGAGGATTAATGTTATGAATGGTGGTGTCAAACACATCCTTAACCTTTACTACATCTACTTGAGGACTGGCACTCAATATTTGTACTACTGGTACATTCTAGTCTTTCTATTGCTCTTCTTCAACTATTGCCTCCATAGTGCCTTCCCCATGTACTTCAATCACAAATTCATCATTTTTTTCTTTAACTACCTCTTCCCCTACTTTGGCTGCACCTACTTCCTTAGGTGCTTTCTCAATAGCCTTTTGTGTTTTCAGCCCATAGATCACCTTTCATACATGTGTTCTCTGTTGAACAATGTCTTCCATTTTTTTCTATAGGATATTAAAGGCTTAGTACTTTGGAGGAAATCTTCCTTAATACTTATTCATAGCCTTTTTCATTTTAGATTTTTTCAACTCTAGCATCACTCTTGCAAGTGTAGTCGCTCTAATATTTCTTTTAGTTGTAAGACTATAATGCCATCTTTGCTCAACTCTATCTTGTAGGCTCTTGGGTAGAGTGTTGGCAATCTCAATTATAGTCTTCTTAAAAATTGCCATCATGGCATATATAGATTCTTCTACTTTATTATTTTCTATCTTTCCAAGTATATCAAACTCAACATGTGTAAATCCACTTAAATCAACATTATTGTTAATATTTTCACACAAGTTGTCCAAATTAGAAGAGGGACTATGCCTTACCACTTTGAATTGGTTCTTATCATCTAACTTTATCCTCTTCTCATCTAATTCAGCTAGGGTAATATACTTCCTTCTTTACTTCTACTTAGATTCATCTCCTTGTGTAGTTGTACTAGCTCTCTTGCCTTTAGGCTTCTAAACCTCATGAGTCTTCTTGGTAGTAGCTCTTGTGCTAGACCTAGTAATAGGAACTATAGGCTTTGGTTTCATAACCCTTTTATGTTTTCTTGCTGGTGGCTTCTTTTCTTTTCTCTTCTTTTCTTCTATGGCAATAGATGCTTCTTTGGCTTCTTCTCCTTGGTCTTTACCTTGACCCTATGTGAGAGCAAGTGGCACTTGGGTAGTTGCATCTTCATCATCTTGATTATCTTCTTCTTCTTCATCTCCTTCTACCCCATCACCAAATTTTTCTTTGAGTTTCTTCACAAGCTTATTTTTTTCCTCATCACATAAGTTGTCTTTAAATCCATTGTAATCTTTGACTTTGCTACATCATAGTTTCCAAAAGTGGCAGCATCCTTATCTACTTCTTCTACCAGTAAAGAAGTGATGGATGTAGATGCCTCATCAAAATTAAACTCATAAGGTAATGGTCTAAGACATCTCACCCTTGGAATAGTAGCTTGTACATATGAGAAATCAACATCAACTAGAAAACAAACATCATTAAAATGCTTCTCTACTAGTGATATTAGAATCCTCTATCTTTATTTCATTGACTTAAAGTCTTCAAAGTAGCTAGTCATCATTGAATCAAAATTATCTCCAAGTTTTTTTTATAAATTCACCAATCTACACTACAACTAATCTATTAGTCTTCCAAGCTACTTTCCCAAATGTAGGAAAAGTGTTTTGTACATAGAAAAATATACAAACAAGTATTGAACCAAATTTTCATTGTATCCCTTTTTTTTTCCTTATAGCTCCCAAGTTTTCTGATAAGAGCTAGAGTTGTAACTCGGCAAGGTCATAAGAATGGTCTTTCTTTAGTATCTTGTAACCAAAATCCAAAGCCATACATAGTACATTGTTTAACTTTCTAGATTGAAAGAACTTATGTGGAATAATTCTCACTGCAAATACAATTAGGGGTTATAAATTGTGTCTATGGTCATTCCTCTCGTGTTCCATAGTGCCCCTATATTCTTTTCAATTTCCTCTTTTGCATCATTCCTAATTATCTTAGGTCTATCTAGGATTGGATACCCTATCACTCTATGAATGATCCTCTTTGTGATTTTGATAGGACCATTTTTAGATATAGATAATACTAAAGGGCAGGGGGGGGGAGGTTGTGGTGGTGGTGGGTGGGTGGGTGAATCATTATTTTCAATCTTTTTGTCGACAATTAAATTTTATTAATTACTTTTCCAAATGCATAAAAGAAAGAACCAATAGTGAATAAAAAAAACAAACAACCATAAAAGAGGAGAACTCATAACACTATTTTTTTTAACTAGGGAAACCTTGGCCAAGGGAAAACCCTAGTGGGGATGGAACCCACAAGATAATTCACTATATAAAGGATCCGATTAAGGATATTGACCTTGTTAGGAGTCTATGAAGAATGTATAGCGTCTCAAGTCCCTGTTAGGAGACTAGGCCTTGTTAGAACCCTTAACCCTATTAGGAGTTAGTACATCATATACAAATGTGTGCAAGAAGAGCCCACTTCCCTAACATGCAACTATACAATAATTTCTTCAAGAAAAAAGTATACATTCAATACTGAAATACGTGATTTACTTCACAAATCTTATAATTATCAATTCTTAATGCAAAGAGTGACTACACACATATTAGTCTACATCATATCTCACATGACCTTGCTTCATATCATAAATCATAGCATCACATTCACTTGTATTTCACAACATTCACATTACCTCACAATTGTTGGTTACACATGTATTTTGCAATATCACATTCCACCTAACTTTGTAAATGAAGTTCTTTACTTATACCAAACATATTGGTAAATTCTTCCTTAGTCAGCTCACATATCATTCTTAGAGTTTGCTCATCAAGAAATAATAATTAAAACAATTATTCAAGTTGTTTAACATATTCTGTTGACATGCTCTATTTTGCACTGCATTATCACTGCATCACTGTTTCCTTCATAACTTGAACTCAGTTGATTTTACAAACATGTGGATTGGTATGCATCATCAATATGATGTCATGCATCTCTGGTTAACTATGCAAGAGAATATTCCAATAGAATGTTTTGATATCAACAAATCTATCATGCTTCTGTAACACTGTCTAATACTTAGACAATTTTCCTTCACGAATAATCATGACTAATCTACAAAAAAAATATGTTTCCATAAATGATAACCATATAACTTACCTTATCTAATTGATTGGTCATATTTCCAACAATCTCCCCCTTTGGCATTGATGGTAACATTTTGGCAAAATTGGCTAAGTTCCAAACATGCTATCATACCAATCAAAATAAATAATCGTAACACAAGAAAACATTTTATTAATGTTTTGAAAGGATTACATCCCTTATAACTCCAATTACAATGTTTTCTTAAAGAAAAAATTACTACTATACTTCAAGATATAACTATCAATTACACTTTTCCTTATTTCTCCCCCTTATAATTACAATTTTCCACATTTCTCCCCCTTTGACGTCAATGACAATGGTGCCATTAAAAGGAAAAGAGAAAGAAATGTCTAAAACTAGTAGCTACATCAAAACTTGGAGAAATAATCACTAAAATCATTTCTCAACTGTGCAAAGTGTTTCTTCCAACTATCTTTTAGTGCATTAGATACAGTAATTAGCGCACATAAGGCATATGTGGGTAACTCTACTATGTTCAAATCTATAGCCACAAATTTGTCATATGAGGTCTTTGCTACCAAGCATTCCTCCAGCTAATTTTCTAATAGTGTTACCTATGGTGATAAGTGATCTCTCAAAAGAGTGAATCTTTTTAGAACTTTCTCTTTCTCTTCTTGTAAATCCCCGATGCTGTTATGAAGTGCTTTCATTGTATGTTCAATGGAATCTAACTTTTGATTCTATTTCAGAAAGTTGTTAGTGAGCATCTAAATCTTAGTTACCTTTTCTTTGATTTGATCATCAAAACTTTGAAGATCGATGTATGCCAAGTTACAATTAGCATAAGCCTATTATCCTTCTTTTATACCCTGTCTTAATTCTTTAATGCATACATTCAAAGTTTCTATATCATTCCTTATACTAGTGCACATGGTATTAAGGAGTTTACCATTACACTCCATTTGCACTTGAATTGTAGCCACATTAGAGAGTGTTGAGAATGCATTATTGAAATCTTTACACAAAATTATTGTGCATTGTTGAATATTAGTAGCTGTGTCAACATGGCTTACTGTCTTTTCCATTCTATCCAGAACTAAAGTCAAAGTATTTTCAATAGACTTGACTAACTTCTTCTTCTCAAGAAATTTACTCAAAGAAGATATGAGATTTTGTGCTTCATCTTCTTTATCTAACTAAATTATCACTACTATGACAATTACTGCTTGGGTAGGTAGTGTAGAGGGTGTGGTTGCTACTACTACTAAGGGCACACTTGAAGTAGCTGCTTCAATGCTAGATTCAACTTTCTTTGCAAATGGTGCATCTTCTTTCTTTGGCTCCTAATCTACTTCTTCATCAGATGTGCTGCTATAATCCACAATATTGCTAAAAATGTTGGAACCAAAATCTTTAAATGGATCCCTTAGTTCTATCAATTGTCACATTGTTGTTATCTACTTGCATAAATTCACTACCAATGGTGATATGGGGTGAATTAATTTTAATTGGTTGCTCAAAATTGTGAGGTGGACTTACTGTAGTACGACTTGCTTCCTCTATCTATGCACTCTTTTTTGACATAGGGCCCGCCTTCTCTAGTTGTGAACTCTTTTCTATCATAGGGCTTGCCTTCTTTGGATGTGCACTCTTTTCTATCATAAGGCTTGCCTTCTCTTGATGTGCACTCTTCTTTGGCATAGCAGACATATATATGAATACAATTTTTTTAGTTTCTACATTTAATTCTTCATAATTTCCTCCCATGAGAAGAATTTATCTCTTTTTATTCCTTAGTAGTAGTGCTATACCTTTCAAAAATTTTACTATTCCTTCCTCATTATTTACAATGCATAGCTTTTTGACCATATTAATTCTTATTTTCTTATTGCTGGTGTAAATAAGTATTTACTTATTACACTTACTTAAGTTTTACTTAGGTTAATGCATTATTTAATTATTTTGCATTATTTTATTATTATTTTAGGTGGGACACTTAGGATTTTGTGTACTCTTATTGAGTTATGGAACTCTAATTATGCACATGGTGTCTACAACATAGGAGTATGCATCATTCACTGAGTTGTCCTGTTGACAACATAGTTATCCACACTCCTTATTTAGAACATGTTGTCTACACCACTAATTTGCGTGCTACACCATTGTAGGCTTATCCTCACATCATCACACTTAATCCCGTGCTTAATAGAGGATAACCCATATCTGGTGGACATGTGCCTGGTTGTATGACATATCATGATGTTGACTTCTATGCATTCTAGAAGCTCTCCTGAGGCCTTTATATTCAAGCACTCCTAGTGTACTCTCAATCTAGTTATTGAATGAATATCATCATTCTGATCATACTCTGTCTATTTTGGTGTACTGTGTGCTTCTGTTGAGTTCTTTAGTTCTTGGGTGAATTCTGGCCTAAGCCAAATTCTTACACTTATCTTCTTCTATGACTCTAGTTTTTCTATTTAACAATCTATTGTACAAATCTTCGGGTATCTGACCTCTTATACTATCAAACCTTTTATCTTTAAGAATCATATTCCTAACTACAACTTTCTCTAGCTATCTCCTATCCATATTATTGTACAAATCATAGTACTTATTTAATTGCACAAAATTATTGTTATTAATTGTTTACATGTTGAGTTTCTGTACCTTGGGTTTCCATGCCTTTCGTCCAACTAAGGTCTTTGCTTCCTAATTAGCTGGCTCTATTGATTTGTCACTAGTTTCTTCTTTAGATTCAAAAGAACTAATCTGTAAGGTTCTTCTCTTCTTGCTTGGACCACGTGTAGTCTTCTTGAATCTTTTCTTAGGAGGCGTGGTCTTTTCCAATCTTGTAGACTTCCTAGGTGTTGATGCTTCCTTAGTCTTCACCAGATTCTTTGGAGGTTGTTGCTATGCAACTACTACATATGGCACAATGGATTCTTGCACACTTGTTTGGGAAACTTTGACCTCTTCAATAGGTCCAGCCCCTATCATGGGTGTAGGGGTAAATAGATTAGATTCTCCATTGGCCTTTATTTACATGGCTATCCCTTTCACTTCATCAAATTCCTTTCTTGTCATTCTTGATTCCTTCATAATATAATCAATCACCTTTTCAACCTTCTTCTTAAAGTCCTTGATTATCTGACTTATTTTGACCTCATTCATCTTTTCAATATATGCCCCACATCTAGGACATTCATAATCAACTTCTGAGTGAAGGATTATCTGCACACACCCTTCAATCAACTCCTCACTCATTTCATAACCCATAGGTTCAATGAATTTAACTTGAGGAACTATCGCCTCCATACAAGTGAAATTAGTTTCTACCATGAAGCATAGTTCATCCTTGTATTTTTTCACTAGTGCAGGAGGTATTCTATACCTTTGTTTCATTTCTACTTGGAAATATTTCATTACTCTATCAATATCACTATCTCTAACTATTTTAGGTTTAGCTCTGTATGCACAAGTGATTGTTTGCATTGTGCACTCACTTCCATCTCAATTCATGATACCAAGAAACTTTGTAGTTGCATAGAACAATTTATGAGTTAGTAGGATTCAAACCTAAAGACTGTGCTCTTAGACTTTTTGATTCTTGATATATTATCCAACAACCATGTTTAGTTAATGTCACATAGATTAACATTTTTGCCTTTTACTGCTAGGTAAACTACATGAAGAAATCCTATAGGAATTGAATCTATCCTTGATCCATGATTAAACTTATATCAAAAAAATTTGCAAATCAATCTTACTCCATCATCGTGAATGCTATTGACCTTCATGTTTCTGCCATCGAAGTATGTATTGGGATTTTTCTCAACTATCTTGCACACATTCTTAATGTTTACTAGATTGCATCCTCCATTATTTAAACCTGTGACCTTGTGAATTAGGTCATTATCAATACAGATGATAGACTCTCCTAGTCATAGAAGATCATCATATACTCTACTCAGAATTATCCATGTCCATTCATAATTATCAAAGTCCATGTAGAACATATGCTTAACTAGGTTAAGTCATTCTAGGTATCCATGTTCATGTTTCAGTGGAAAATCATTTCTACACATTTTCTCCAATTCCTTATGAATTTTTGTGTCACCTGTATTTTCAATTTTTCAATGAATATAACCTCTTATATCCTCAACATGAAGAGCATTTTCTAGAACTTGTGAAAATGCTCCAATAGGGTCATCAAGAAAAGAGACAAATGGGTGTTTCTTGAAATTGTATCTAGGTCTATTGCTCACATTGAAAACTTCTTGTCTTGCCATTTTTGAGAAATTATGCTCAAAAAATTTAGAAAATGTGTTAACTTCACCTATTAGGGTTTGCAATCAAGTTAGTGTGTCTGCAGACCTCTTTAAGTCTTCAAATCTTGCTTCAATCTTGCACTTAGATTTCACACAAACAAATGATGTTTCCAAATCAAATCATGTTCTTTAAATCGTTTGCAATCTATACTTTTCATTAAATGCATATCTGCCACTTGTTCTATTTATTTTCTTCATATAATAGAGAGTTTATGTTTCTTATATATCATTATCCTAATCATATTAAGAAATGCACACTTAGCTATAGACTTTTCTCAATGTCTAGTACAGACTGTCAACTGTGCAACCTATGATATTCTCTCTAACATAAGTTATCAATAGCTGACACTCTATTCCACTGAGAATGCTTAATTCTGGTAGGATGAGTCATAGATAATAAGTGACTTTACTATCTTGTTAGGTACATTAGGATGAGATTCTTCCTAAACTATGTGAGAACTTTCTTGTTATTTTTCCTTTACAAATGATTTCTTTAATTCTTTTATCATTTCTTCCTTTAGATTGTCATTATTCCTTCTATTGTTCCTTCTATAATTTTGATTCTTGTTTAGGTTTCTTCTATCCATTCTATAGAACTTTATTGTGTGTCTAAAGTTATTACATAATTGGCATACTAGTACATTCCTTCTTTGTTCATTTTGCTAGTCGTTAGTTGCTTTGCAATTCCTTGCAATGTGTCCAAGATTGTAGCATCTATAACAAAAAATTCATCTTCTTTCTCCACTTTCATTTCTATGAGATCTTCTTCTATTTCCTGCATGTTTAGTGTTCCTAAACATTCTACTATTTATATTATTATTAATATCAAATTTAGGTTTATTACTATCTACTACATAATGTCCATATCCATGAAAATTATGACAATAAAAATTTGAAATAGGTTTGAAAGACTTACCTTTGCAATCATCTTTAGTGTGTTCAAGTTCATCACACCAGGCATGAGATTCCTTTCTTTTATTGATGTCTTCTTGATTAGATTCTTTAGCTTTCTTAGAGTGAGTAACACTCTCTTTGTCTTTAGATGTATCATTAATTTTTCTTAGGTCCTTCTTGACTTTAGGAGTATCAGGTTCTTTTCTCTCAATAGATTTATTGGCGGATTATCCAAGAAATAATCCAAGTCTAGTTTTGTCATAACTAGATATTTGTATAGATATTTGTTCTTTAATGTTTTCATTGTTAGTAATTTCTCAAGTTGTTGTTTGGTTTGCACCAAATCACCTTTCAAAATAGTGTTGTATTTTTTTAATTTTGCATGTTCTAACTTGATAGATTCCAATTTAGATGTTACCTTGCTTAACTAGGATCCTAGTTCTACATTTTCAGCTTTTCTTTTAGAGTCATTCTTTCCTCTATTTTTCTTAAGAGTTAACTTGAGTTAAACTATCTTTAACTCATGTTTTTGGATCTCATTTTCTTTCTTTAGATCTTCAATATCATCATCATTGGTTTTCTTACTAGGTCCTTTTTGCTTCAAATCATCTATCTTGTCCTTTAGTTCACCAATGTAAGCTTTGGCATCTTTGTATCTATCTTTAAGGCCATCTCCTTCATCAGTAAGGACATCAATTTTTTCAGGAGCTTCTTCAAGTGTTCTATATCCATAGGGATCTTATTCAAGTTGTTAAGCCTTTTCTAAATAAGTAGGCTCTAATACCAATTTTTAGAAATAGATAATACTAAGGGGGGGGGTGTCGGTGAATCGATATTTTCAATCCTTTTGCCTGCAACTGAATTTTATTAATTACTTTTCCACATGCATAAAAGAGAGAACCAATAGTGCATAACAAAATAAACAACCATACAAGAGGAGAACTCATAACACCATATTTTGTTAACTAGGGAAACCCTAGCCAAGGGAAAACCCCAGCGGGGATGGAACCCACAAGATGATTCACTATATAAAGGATTCGGTTAAGGATATTGATCCTGTCAGGAGTCTATGAAGAATTTATAGTGTCTTGAGTTCCTATTAGGAGACTAGTCCTTGTTAGAAGCCTCAACCCTTTTAGGAGTTTCTTCAACCTTGTTAGTATTTGGTAGATCATATACAAATGTGTGCAAGAAGAGCCCACTTCCCTAACATGCAACTATACAATAAGTTCTTCAAGAAATAAGTATACATACAATATTAAAAAACTTGCTATACTTCATAAATCTTCTGATTGTTAATTATTCATGCAAAGAGTGACTATGCACATATCAATTTGCATCATATCTTACATGACCTTGCTTTATATCATAAATTATAGCATCACATTCACTTGTCACTTTTATTTCACAATATTTGCATTACTTCATAATTGTTGGTTACACATGTATTTCACAATATCGCATTCCACCTAACTTTGCAAATGAAGTTTTTTACTTATACCAAACATATTGGTAAATTCTTCCTTAGTTAGCTCACATATCATTCTTAGAGTTGTCTCATCAAGAAATAATAATTAAAACAATTATTCAAGGTGTTTAACATATTATGCTAACATGTTGTGTTCTGCATTGTATTATCACTACATCATTGTTTCCTTCATAAGTTGAACTTGATTGATTGTACAGACATGTGAACTGGTACACATCATTAGTATGATGTCATGCATCTCTGGTTAACTGCACAAGAGAATATTCCACTATCAACAAATTTTTCATGTTACTATAACACTATCTAATACTTAGACAATTTTCCTTCACGAATAATTATGACTAATCTACAAAACAAATATATTGTCATAAATGACAACCATATAACTTACCTTATCTAATTGATTGGTCATATTGCCAACAACCATCCTCTAACCATACATATTTTTCATGAATTCTACTAAGAACAATCTTAATCCATTCTATTTTGAACACGCTTGGAAAATCAAGAACACAAGTTAACACTTTTCTCTTTGCAACCTTGTATTCTTATTTCAATACACCATTCTCACACAATTTTCCATAAATATCTTATATCTCCATATCTCTAATGCTTCCAACCTTACAAGTGTAGTGACATCTTACATCTTGTAACATCAAAACTTGTGATCGTATCATCAATAGTGGACTAGACGGGTCTCCTTTATATGCAACGTTAGAAATTGCCTAGAAATATGGTTGTTTGATTTCATTACTTATCAATTGACCATTCAAAAATTCCTTTCCTTCGTTAACCATAGTAGAAGAAGAGGTAGACAATATAAAAACTAACTAGGGTTTACAAAAATTCAAACAACATAGCTTGGCACATGATAAATACCTTAAAAATTTAATGACTGCTATCAAGTAGCAACTGAATTCAATTTTCAAATGCTTGAATCCTTCATTCAAATTCACCTTCAACTCTTTGTGCTCTCTTCAATCTCAAATAATTGAAAATGAGACAGAAATTGACCATATAGCCCTTAAAACTTCACAATAAATGCTCAGTGCTTACACAGTACTTTGAAATATTAGTCCCACACATACCTCTTAATTGCCTAGTTGTGGATAGTGTGATCACTTAATCCATTGGATAAAGTGATCCTGTATGAGCTTGATGTACTACAACCTTCTTTTTTCTTCCATGTCTTGTTCATCCATACTTTGACTTCTTCAACATCAACCTTTCCTTTTCCTTTATTGAATTCACTATTGGGTGCTTTTGACGTTGTTGGACAATTTTTGCTTATGTGACTAGTCTTCAAATAGCTAAAACATGAAGTTTGACTTGACCATATTTTGTGGTCACTTCTGAAATGTGTTCTAATGCAATTTTCAGCAACATGTCCATACTCTTGACAATAGTGACAACTATTCCTTGTATTGTAATCCCAATTGCAGGATCTACCAGTATGGTTTACCTTAGCTTGCTTGTTTGGTGACCAGTTACACTTTGATCTACACTCATATGCTCTATGTCCATACTTCTTGTAGTTGTAGCAGTGACCTTCAAATATTTGTGTGCTTGATGTCTTGGTCTTACATTCATGTGCTTGATGTCCTTTCTTGTTGCACTTATGGCAGTGACCCATGAACTTTTGCTTAGGATTCTGATTTGCAGTCTTGCTCCTACAAACATTTTTTGTATGACCTATCTTACCACATTTATGACAAGTAGGTTTGTAGTTCTTACCATTTTTTCTCCTTTTTTCACTACTTTTAGATGATTCTCCTTTTTTAGTACTACTGTAACCCAATCCATTAGTATTAGTAGACCTATTGAAATTTTTAGCAAATTCTTTTTCTCTTTTCATATCATTTTCCAATTGTTCATTCTGTAACTTCAGTGTTGTGATTTTAACATATTTTCCATTCAATTCATGATTTGTAATCATCATTTGTTCAATGTTTCTAGTTTCATGTGAGAAATCCTATTCACCTTTGATGTCATCTCTTCTAGTATGTTGATCAGTATCCTTTTGTCATCTTCAATCATGACTTTGTCTTCTTCAACTTTCTTTTTTTGCTTGGTCACCTCCCATAGAAATATTGATTGGACTTCTTGTTCTATCTTGAGATTTCTAACCTCTTCAGTTAGGGCACCATTCTTTTCCATCATATCTACAATTGCTACATCAAATCCTCTTGTGTTTCCATTTGTAAATAATCCACTAGTGTCAATCTCTTGGTAATGTGTGTCATTGTCTTCAACATCTATCTCCTTCCTTCTCTTCAATAATCACTTCAACTAATCTCTTACTTCATTTAGCTGATGTAGGGAAAGTTTTATTTCAATCTTTTGGTTCTCAATAGTGTTTCCTAACTTGTAGACTTCTATCTCCAAGATCTTTTCTCAAAGCTATAAAGCTTTCCTTTCCAGAGAACTATGCTATAATACCAATTATTGGAAATACAATAGGGAAAGTAAATTCTAAGAGGAGAGGGGGTGAATTAGCCCTTAAAAAATTTAACCATAAATTCATTCACCACACATCCATCTCACAAGTTACATGTAAATTGAAATAGCTAGCAAAACATATTCATCCATAGTATAAAAGAAAATAGCATTCAACAAATGTATGACACAAGATATTTGGTTACCCAGAAATCCTCCAATGATAAGGTAAAATTGGAGTGGGGATGACACCCTAAAATATTCACTACTACAATAATAAAATGTATATAATGAAGGTTACAAATTTTGATCATAAAACATGATCTACCCTATGAAAGGTCTACTGTATTAAAGGCTTACAAGATTCTTAGATCTTACCCTATTAAAGGATTTCAACACCCTATTAGAAGTTTTCCTAATTAAAGGATTTTAACTTACAATGAAGTAAGAAACCTATTAAAGGATTTACAACAACCTATTTAGACTACTCTATTAAGAGATTTAACTGATTCACTTGCTAGAATGTATCAACAATAATCTTGCAGATAGCACTCTACTACAAGATAACAAATCACCTCTTTCTTGATGTGTAATTGATCCTCACTGATTAGATGTATCTCTTCTATCCTCTAATCCCTTTCCTCTATTCTCCTCTAACTATTCTAGAATGTATCTCAATTAATAATTCCTTAGTCTCCATGAATGCTTTGTTTGTGCATGCAAACTTCTCTCTTTTCTCCTTCCACACTCATACAAAGTTTAGGATTAGTCCTCCTTAAGAAGACCTAGGTGACTTAGGGTTAGGTATGAATCAATGATTTTGATTCACCTATTTTTTCACTTAAAACACCTATTCAACTTATTGGTTTCATGTACTACATAGGGATCCTCAATAATGATTCATCCTTATCATCTAGAATCAGAAAACAATCCTTAAGTTAGCTCAAAAATAGTTTACATAGAAGCTTGTGCCATTACAAATAACTATGTCCAAAACTATTTACTTGGCACTTGAAGTGTCTAATTCTTGACGTCCATTGTCTCTTCAATGCTATACTTTGGTCTCTAAATGACTCAACATCCATTAATTACTCAGCATACGAATGATTTGAAACTTACTATTTGCCTGGTACTTTCAGTGACTCAACGCTTACTAGTTACTTGACATATACTAAATATCTTTCACTCAGCATATACTATCTGGTAACTTATTTTTTGCATACATTACTTGTTTGACATGAACTAATTAAATGACTTAATTATATTGTCACTCATATGTCAAAACCAATCTGAGATTAACAAAAGTATGATCAACTATGAAATGAATATGAACGAACTTGCATAGAATAGAGGAATTGAAACCATTTTGTAAATGAGAAAATTAAAGCTTACAACCACTAAAAAAAGAGAAACAAACCCCAGTTTATTTACTATATCACAATTTCATTAATAACACATTTCATTCCAAGCACAATACAAGACTTAAATGAACAAAACAATCAAAATGTAGATGCAGAGTCTCACATATTAATCCTAGCTACAGGGGTTTGCCCACATAATAATTTTTTAATCTTATTTTATCTTCAAAAATTTACATTTATAAGCCTTCTTAGAAATTCCCAATTACATTCTATGATTTCATTGTAGAAAATATCTAAACAAATCAATGCTAAAAATTGGATATATAAGTTATCATCTATTACAAAGTTTAAGCCTTTGAAAAGAATGTCAAATATGGCTACAATAAAAAATGAGAGAGAGAAGGGGTAAATTCTTATCACATTGTAGAGAAGATATATGTAACACTTTTGATAGTGAATTTTTCCTTCTTCAGAGTTATGGACTTAGCTTTGTAGGCTTTCATTACTTTGATTGCATTCTTTAGCTCCATGACACTTGGTATAAGAATGTTGTCAGCTCTATCATTAAACAATCATTCATTTTTGTTAGTTCTTCCACTCTAAAAATCTTTGATTGGAGCTTCTCTACTTTACACATAAGGACATAGTCCACTATTGTGACTTCTGCAAGATTTTCCACTTGGAAGTTTTCCTGATTAGAGGTTTCTTCAATAAATGCTAGAAACTTAGTCTTCATTCATTGAATTTCCACCAACTGATGGCTATTGGTGACATATGATTTAGTATGAAAGACCTTTAAATATTCAAATATATTTTATCCATTTCCTTTCTCACTAAATCATAGACATACTTCAATTCATTCTTAGACTTCACTGAACTTTCATATTTAAATTCCAAAGATTACTTCCAATAAATCAATGGCTCTTGGATGAATTTAAGTATCACATGATTCACAACCACGTTGGTCTTGATGTTAATCACCTCTTGTAATAAAGTCAATTTCTTTGTTAAGCTTTTTGATTCCTTCGTCATTGAGTCCTGGTGCTTTGACACTACTTGTCTAAAAATATATGCATCTAATTGTATATGAGCAATGTTAGTATGCTAATAGAAACCAAATTTAAATAAAGCTTCTACAAACTAAACAAAATTCATAAACTTCAAGATAGACTAAGATGAGCTCTCAATTGAAAATATGAGCCATTAATGGGCTCTCTCAATGAGAAGCTCTCTTGTTGAGTGGCTTTATCTAAATGGATAGGATGTATGCTCAATATGCTTCCAAAGGCTTCAATGGATGATTGTGGATTTTTGGTGTGGATAGATGGCTTTAGGATGGATTTGGCTCTCAAAATAGCATTATAACTTTACTTCATGGATTGTGTTATTTTGCAAAGGGGAAGGATCCAATTTATAGGCAAGAGGCTTGAGGGATTGAGGGCTAAGATGCAAGGATGGGAAAAAGCTCATGGAGGGCTTAGATTGCATGAGAGGAGAGCACATGGATTGTGCTTCCTTACAACCAATCAAGGAGTGACACATGTCACAGGGTGAGAGGATGGAGAAAAGGGCAAGGATGAGTCAACAAAGGAGGCTCAAGAGATAAAATATTCATAAAGACCCTTCATAAGTTCTTTGTAAGAACATTTATGACTTTGTGGGCTTTATAAAGTTTTGTGCTTGAAGATATTTGTGAGAGATACCATGAAATTCGAATTTGAGGGTTTAGGGGGGTTTTAAGCTTGCTTAGGGTTGTAAAAATGATTAGAGGAAGGGTTAGAGATGGCTTAGGACTAGGCAAGTGGATGGCAAGTGGATTGCAATTAATGAGGGCGGGTGAAAGAGGAGATATTTTTTAACTTTGGCTTGAGTTAGCAAGTCTTAACCCATGTTTAGGGAATGTGACAAGGTTAGGAGGGGATTAGGATTAGGGTTAAAGACATCTTCTAGAAGAGTCTAGGCTTTGGATGAGGATGAAGACTTTCTAGAAGAGTCTAGAACTTCCTAGGATAAGATTTTATGAAATAAATAAAGTTTTATTTATTTCAAGGGTTTGGGTTGAGGAGATATTTATTAAAATATTTTTAATAAACATGAGGATTAATATTTAATCTTAATTAAATATTTTGAGTTGGGATTAGGGGTAGGAAATGATGGGATTGGCCTTTAATTAAAATTAAAGAAGGATTAGAAGATTTTGGAAGAGGTTAGTGGTCTCAAGAAGATTGGCCAAGTTTTGGGCAAAAAATAAATTTTTTATTTATTTTAGGATTTTTGGTCAATTTATTAATTAAATAATTAATAAATAAGGAAATAATGTTTAAATAAGATTTAAACATTTTAGGGAGGGATTCCTTAATTAAATATTTTTAATTAAGATAAAGGGATTTAATGGCATAAAAATTAATTAATTAATAAATGATGATGTCATCGGGGATTTTTTCAAAAAATAAAAATACTTTATTTTCTAAAGGATTTTTAGGTGTCTACACTAATAACATATTTCCTAAGTTTTGAATGAGGGGAGGACCTTGGGCCTTGATTTTATCTATCTAGGCATGAAAAATTCAACCAAATTGGCTCTCTTGTTGTAGCTTAAGCAATAGGTTCTTGTTTTCCTCTACACTTGGATCAAATATGCTTGAAGGTGTGCTTCCAAGTACAACCCTAATGTACTCCATCAATTCTTTGTTTGAGGCTTTTAGTACCTCTTTCTCAGACCTTAACTCCTCTAGCTTATCTTCTATCTTTGTATTAGTTAATTTTTAGATGTTGACCATAGAGTCATGTACTGGAATTCCCAATTGAAAAATTTTAATATGAAAATCATTAGGAGTTAATTTGTCAAACTTTCCCTCCTTTTTCTTTTCTAAAATCTCCATAATAAAGTGTCCAAAAATTAAGTCTATTACCAACAGTGCAATTTTCTTCTTCTTGTTTCCTTTCTTTGACATGGGTGGGACTAAGTTTCTTTTACAATGAGATCTTTAGATGGAGAACTTTCCTCACATCTCCTCTTCATTCTATTAATGTTCTCTTCCAACCAAGATTTGGTTGAAAGGACATTGAGTTCTTACTATAGGGTTGTAGGATCAAAGAGCTTCCTCACCATTGGGGGTGTCACCTTGCTCCTAGTAGCAAATGGAAAAGTAGTTACTTTAATAACTAAAAGGGATAGAGTTTTACCTTTTTGAGATGCATCTTTCTCCTATCCATCCAAAGGATTATTGCCACCATCTAGGTTTATGACTAATATAGAGGAGGAATCCTTGATTACTAATTTCTCCTTCTCTTTATCTTTATGTTTCTTTGCCTCTTTATCTTTCTCTACCTCTTTATCTCCCATTTTTCTAGTGTTTGGTAGAGATCTTCCTCCATAGGTTAGAGGGACTTTTTTGTTATTTTTAGGAGGTTGATCTCCTCCACCAATAGATTAAGTGGGTCTAATTGATGTTGATGTGGCAGTAGTGGTGGAAGTAGTAGCTGGTGATGACTGAGTTGTTTTAGATGCTACTCCACTAGTAGAACTAGTAGCTCCAATTCTCTTCCTCTTTTCTTGGGTCTATTCTACCCACTTTTTTGTCCTTTTGATGATTTAATCCATTAGAATTTTCATTTTATTAGTGACAAGACCATTAGACAGAATCAACACTAGAGGAGTGTCATTGGTTTGTTCATAAGTGGAGGGTTGCAAAGAAGAAGCATAATCTACAATATTAGTAAAATCAATTTTATCATTATATAAGTTTATGTCATCAATAGCTAGCCTAAACTAGTACCTCTCCCTAGTTTGGTACTCATTATAACATCTGGCCCAATAATCCTCAATACAAAATATGCCTATAAGCATATCCTAGCTTTAAATAATCTTTGACAGAACTAATATGATCATATTGTAGCCTTAGAACTTCATAGTCAATAAATTTTACCTTGTTCTCAAAGGCTTTCACCAAATTCAAGGTATCAATCCTTGATGAACAACAATAAGGTCCTACCACAATTAGGAAGGGAATGTTGGCTATCTTCTTTACTTTGGAACATAGGGTATTAACATCTAGAATCTATATTCAATAAGTACTACTTTATCTTTAGGATAACTAGGGAGTCTTTCCAAAAAATCATCGAATGCTCCAATCCTTAGGTATGACAATGATGGAAATTGAATAAAACAACATTTAAACTAGCTCACTGCTCATATAGCATCAAGTGAAAATCTTCACTTAGGGCACCCTTGCAACTCCTAACATAGCCTCACTATGAATGCATCATTCACCTTCATGTATTCTTCAAATCTCTTTTCTAGCTATAGATGAGGATATAAATCACATACCTTAGTGTTCTCATCATCGTCTTTAATGCTAGGCCAAATATGAACCATAGCAAAAGCATATATTAGGTATGCTGACATGTAAAATTTCTTGAATACTTTCACCAAATTTATCATGGATGCTAGCTCTTCACATATGATTTGGGCACAACCAACTTGTAGTTCATCAACACAGATAGCCTAAACTACATAGAAGTGATGCTCAATGAAATCTAGGACTTCTTCTTTACCCTTTAATCTTAGCAACAAGGATAAGACATCCATAATTTCCCTCTTTAGATTGGTTCCAAAGAGAGTTCTTAGCATTTTACCATTTTTGGAATGAGGAATCTAGAACCAAGTTCTCTACATGACCTCTCTTCTCAGAGTCTTATTTTTATTAAACATTGATGCAAAAGAAGAAAAGTCTATGTCACAGTACCACTCCTTCACTAGAATTCTAAATGTAGGTTGCATCAATTCTTTGTTTGCTAGAAGAAAAATAGATTGGTCAGGGAACAAGATTTGCTTGGTTTTCAGGTTATACCTTTCAATTCATTCCTTCACTAATTCTATTGCATGCACAACCATGGGAAAACTAGAAACTTTGACTAAACCACTTTCCTTCAACTTCTATGTGATTGAATGGGGGAGCTTGGTGTTTAATCTTCTATGGAAATTACCAAGTTTGTAAAACTTGAAAGAGGTATTAGAAAATATCCTTAGCTTACTCTCTAATCCAATCAAACAATCAGACCCAACAACTCTAACTACCATTAGCTTATACCTTCACACAAATAAAATAATTTTTAAAATTAAATAACCATTGCAGAATAAGGGACCTCTTTTAGCAAAATTCTGATCATATAGATTCAGAAATTGGATCATTGGTGCCAAACGAATGAAGTAACTCTTAAATAAAAAACTATAAATGTAAGATTTGTATAAAATTAGGTAGATCAATGACTATTTGAAACATATTCCAACCCACATGATAAATCATAAATCTGACCACCATAAAATTCACTTATCTCTTATAGTAGCGAGATTACTTCCTTTCTGAATCATTTTACTTAAGTTTACTGAGAACTAATCTCTTTACTTGAGAATTTGAAGCAAAGGCTTGTGCTTAAATCCTTTAATTGTGGGAAAATATGCATTACGTTTCTTTTCTATAGACTTACCTTTGCCTTTGATTTCCTTTGGTTTGGGGGTGCAATGTGTGAACTACTCTTACATGCCTTGAGTTCTTTACTCATTTCTTTTTCACAAAAGGTCTTGTATCTTTATTTCTCAACTTACCTTGGAGAACATGCAAAAATAATTCTCTACCTTGAGCACATCAACACTTTATTTCCTTTGTAGTGGGTTCTTCTTTGTAATTGACTCCATCAAAAGCATCTTTCTAGAATCTCCACAGAGTATCCCTACATTGAGTTTAAGAATTTTTTACCTTCCTTTTCTTCTAGAAAATAAACCTTGAATATTTTCATTAGAAAAAAAACCACCATTGAGAGCTTTGCTTCCTAAA
Organism: Cupressus sempervirens; assembly: GCA_028749045.1. Taxonomy (NCBI): domain Eukaryota; kingdom Viridiplantae; phylum Streptophyta; class Pinopsida; order Cupressales; family Cupressaceae; genus Cupressus; species Cupressus sempervirens. Next base: position 256,712,572 of record CM053792.1, read on the forward strand.
GAGAGAAGCACTTAGAAACATTTCTCTTTACTTTGGCCACTTTTCCTTACATATCTCAAGGATGGATCAATGACCATGGATTCATTGTTTAGTAATGCATGTTAAGAGACTAGATTAACTTATTTATAAAACCATGCCTATTGGAAATATAAATGAGAAAGTAAGTTTTGATAGGAGGGTGAATCAGTACATTAAAAGTTCTACCATAAAAAAATTTCACCATTCATCCATCTCATAACTTACTTAATAAACTAAAATATCTAACCATGCATCACATCCATAGCATAATGTAAATCAACACATAACACAAAAGATTTTTCTTACCCACAAGCACTCCAAGGTGAAGGTAAAATTGGGGTGGGGATGACACCCACAAATCTTCACTATTGTAGCAATAAAGTGTGGCCAATTATGGTTACAAAGTTTTGATCATAATCTATGATTATACCCTATGAAAGGTCTACCATGTTGAAGCCTTCCAAGACTATTAGGTCTTACCTTGATAAAAGGATTTAAATTCAAAACTAAGCAAGCACTCTATTAAGAGATTTGCACAAGTCTATTAGGACTACTCTATTAAGAGGTTTATCCTATATCACCTATCAAAATAATTCAGTACCTAATCCTTTGGTTAGTACCTTTCTGCTAGATGTTAGATCTCCTCTTTTTAGGCTATATCTTTATCCTTCTTATCTAATTTCTCTTCTCTAACCCTTCACTACTTGTCTTCTCAAATGAATTTTCTCTTATCAACTAGTTTTGCATCTCCGATCCTTCACTTAAACATCTTCTCCATCATGAATGCCTTCTATCCTCTTAGCATTCACTCTTCTTTGCATAGGATGCTCCTCTTCACATCTCACTACCTTACATAACTCCCCCTTAGGGTCTATCTCTTTAAATAGGCATTTGGAGACAATCTTAGGTAATAATCAATGACTCTAGTTAATTCTTATTGTAACATAATGGTTCCTTTTTTCTTATTCATTGCATGGGTTTCCTTTGGATTCGTGTTATGATTTTTCCTTATCTCTAAATATCAAAAATTCAAGATTATGTTGGTCAAAAATGGTTTACATATTGGTTTGTACCATTGTAAACTTGTATGTCCATGATTGGTTTCTTAGCATCAATAGACTTCTAATGCTCGACCTTAATTGTACTCTCTATTGTCACTCAACCTTTGAATGGTTTGGCATAGATTATTTACTTAGCTCCTAAATGACTTAGCACATAACATCTTGTCATATCACTTGGCATGTATTTTTTGAACGCTTATTCTTGGCATGCTCTATTCACTTGGCTTGCTCTATTCACTTGGCCTAAGTAGTAGCTCGGTCACAATGATGATCGACTAACTCTACTAGATACCAACTAAGTGTTTTGTCACTAACCTTGTCAAAACCAAAATAAGATCAACAATATCCTCCTCTAACATGAGTGGCAAAAATACTTTCTCATGTCATATATTATGTTGTAGCATACATAAGATAAGCAATCTATAATAACTGCTCGGTCTCTCTAAAAAATTTCAAAATTTGCAAAATTTTCAAAATTCTTGTCTCATTACCTTATTAATCCCCCTAAGTTAATACTTCAAAAATTTTCATGTTGGTTCTATACTCCCCTTGAGTATATATTATCAAAAAATCTTCTTCTTCAAAAATAGATTGCCCCTATTGTTTGCCTTGACATAAACACCTCAAAATCCCCCTTTTTTGACACTCATGTCACTGAGGGTTGTACACTTAAGTTTATTTAACCAAAAATGGTTTGTGACTTACATAATGATTCCCAATGTGGAATCCCAATTATCTCTGGCTGCATCTAAAAATTGAATCTAAATCTGAAGTTAGCTATTATGTCCACTAGGCCTTCTTCAGTTAAAAGATGAGAATGTTTCTTCAACAATGATTCTACAAATGTGAGATCTCATTTCAAAAATTTCATTTGTGGGGTCAAATGGAATAAATACTGATCAAATTTGATCTAATGTCGGCATCCTTAGCTTGCAACTCAGCAAGTCTTCCTTGTGTAAGAAGTAATCTCTAAAAATATAATGTATTTTGGAGCAAATCTCCCTTTATACTTCTCTATAGATTTTTCAATCATCTTCTTATCTAGAGAAGGCATAACTTGTACTAAATTAGTCTCTCTTATCTACTTTTCATTCATTATATTGAATTTCCATTTTTTCTCAACTCTCTCATATAAGCTTTTAGGAATTGAATTGGCAATTTCTAGTGGAGTAGTCTTGAATGTAGCCATCATATCATATATATCCTATTCAATATTATTTTTTTCTCCATTATCTAACTTATCAAAATCAATACGTTGAAACCCTAACATATATGCATGTTTCTTTACATTGTCACAACAAATATCTATATCAAATGATGGATTGTGACTTATCACTTTGAATTGATTCATGTCATCTAACTATGTTATCTTCTCATCTAATTCATCTTTGGGTTTGTATTTTCTCCTTTTTTTCTTTACAAGCTTGCTTAGCTCTATAGTATTATTCTCCCTCTTGCATTTAGATTGTGATTCTTTTGCTAGTGCAGTGGCTTCCCTAGTGCTTGACCTTGTTAAAGGTGCAGTAGGCTTCTAATCATTCTTCTTTAGTGTCCTCTTGGACTTCTTAATTTCCTTCTATCATTTTCTTTTCTTTTTTATTTCCTTATCCTCTTCCTTGGATTCTTCCTCATCAGCATCATGGTCTTCACTTAACCCTTGAGCTAATTGTAAAGGTCCTTGACCTTCTTCCTCTTCTTCTTCTTCACCAAATTGATCTTTCATTTTCTTCATCCATTTTTTCTTCTTTCTATCAATGGTAGAACTCTCCAAGATGATAGTTATCCTTTCCTTTTCTTCTTAATAATTACCAAATTCTATATAATTCTTTTCTATATCCTCTACTCGTAATGCAATGATGGTTGTAGATGCTTCATCTACATTCACCTCATAAGATAGATGATTCAGCTATCTCACCCTAGGAATAACTGCCTATACATAGGTAAAGTCGGCATCTTCTAGGAAAAAAAAATCATTGTAATGTTATTCCACTAGAGAGATGTATGTATTCTTGATCTCTACTTCATTGACTTCTTGAAGTCTTTAATATAACTAGTCATTACTGAGTCAAATTTTTCTCCTAATTGATTAATTTAATCCTCTATTTTCTAGGTAATGGACATGTAGTCTTCCATAAAACTTTACCAAATGTGGGAAATCCATTTTGAATGTAAAAGAATATATAAACAATAAGTGAGAAAAATTTACATTAGGAATTCTTGGCTTTCTTGATTGGTCCAAGGTTTTCTAATAGTTTTAGTTGTAGCTTGACTGGGTTGTAATTATGATCCTTTTTTACAATCTTGTAATTGAGGTCTACTATAATACATGGAACACTATTGAGTTGTATTGACTAGAAAAACTTGTGTGTAATCACACATAATGTAAATGTAATAATGGGGTTTGTAATTGTGTCTATGGAAATTCCCCTTTTGTTCTAGGTAGCTCTCATAGCCTTTTCAATTACTTCCTTGGTGTCACACCTCATGATCTTTGGTATATCTAGGGTAGGATACCTTGTTACCCTATGTATGATCCTCTTTGTGAATTTGACAAGACCACCCTCCAACCACAACTGGTTATCATGGATTCAACTCAAAGTCATCTTAATCCATTCCATCTTGAAATCTTATGAAAAATATAGGGTACAAGTTAGCCCTTTCCATTCAACAATCTTATTATCCTCTTTCAAAATTCTATTATCACATAACTTATGGTATGTCTCTTTGATCTCAAGGTCTCCAACCTCTCCAAACTTGCACATGTAACAACATCTCACATCATGTATCATTAAAACTTTCAATGGAATCATAGACAATGCACCTAACAGATCTCCTTTGTAAGCTATCTCAAGTATCGCTCAAAACATAGGAGGTTCATGTAAATCATTACTAGTTAGTTAAACATTAGTAACCTCTTTTCCTTCCTTCTTCCCTACTGCTGAATAACTTGCTACCATTTTAACTTGCTAGGGTTTGAAAGTTCATGAAAACAATGTAACTTGGCACAAGCACAATGCCTCACAATTTGATGAAAAATGTTGAGTTGTGGTTGAATCACCTTTATGATCACTTGAATCCTCTTTTTACAAATCTCTTAGTTTCTCTTGATTTTCTAGTAGGTGAAAATGATCTTAAAATTGACTATATAGCATTGAAAAAACCTTTTCATTTAATGCTTCATACCTACATAGTTGTTAGCTCAGTCACCATAGGTCTTACATTGTGATTGATCAATATAGTTTACTTGGCTATCACGAAAGTTCCTTCCAATACTTGGCAATAACATAGAATATATCATCCTTCTATTCACTCAATTGTATCTTCATTTACATTGATAAATCATTTTCATACCTTAAATGCTTGGAATTGATTCAAAATATATAATTTTAAGTGTCATCTCCATAAATACTTTTGGTTTCTTAGTTGAGGGTGATGTGATCACTTGATCCATTGGATAAAGTGACCTCATCTTGACTTGACATGCTGTAAACTTCTTTCTTTCTCCACATTTTGTTCATCTAGATCTTTACCTTTTTGGCATCTACCTTTCCTTTTCCTTTTTTGAATTTATTGCTTGGTGTAGGTGAATGAGTTGGGAAATTTCTACTTACTTGAACAACCTTAAGGCAAATCAAGAATACAATCTCTCCATTCATCCACTTTTTGTAGTTATCTCTAAAGTGTGTCTTGATAGAATGAAAATAAGAGTTTCCTTTCTTAATCCAAATTGATTAAGCACAAGAAAGTTATCAATGCATAAATGGATCATGTGATGGAAAATAGGGAAAGAGAAGGTTAAATGATCTTTCTATTATGGGAGAGTATGTGCTTAAATCCTAAAATAGATAAAAGAAAAATGCTAACCTTGAGTCTAGAAATTGTTGTTTTTTGATGTATGTATGTAGTTTTTGGAAAATCTACAACCCATTTCGAACTAGAAATGTCAAGACAGAGAAAACCTAGAAATATTTTGTCCTTTTTGAAGGGAGGTTGACTTTGACCTTGATAGTAGGGCACAATCCTACCCTAAGGCACAATTGTACCCCAAAAATTTGACCTTGACCTGCATTTCTCTGAAAAAATTTATGTTTGTGGATCTCACAAGTGTGACAAAAAGGGTATCTAAATATAATCTTCAATTCACTATTCTAGACATGTATATGAAAGCAAAAATGTTTCTTTTTGGATGGGGGGCTTGCCTTGGTCAAACCCTAGTTTGGAATTAACCTTGAAATTGAATTGAAATTGTAACATGCATAAAAAATGTAAATAGAACTATTCACCTTACTTATATTGAAATCCTTGTGGAGGATTTGACTCCTTGAATCCACAAGTATAGATGCTCCAAATGTATTTAGGATGTCTCAAATCAATGGCATTAGATCTTCAATGCCAACCTTGAATGTGTCTTTGCATAGGAAAAGGATTGGATGAATATGGATGGACAAATCTTCAACAAGAGGGCTCCATAGAGATTGAATCCTTAAATGGCTAACAATGGATCTCCTCAATGAATATTGAATGCTTAAATGCTTGATAGATAGTAGAACTTAATTTCATGGAAGATAGATGCTTGCATAATAATCGAATAGTTTGTGGATATCAAAATGAGGGAAGAAGGCTTCCTTATATAGAGATCTAGGGCACTAACTACAGAGAAGCCCTACATAGGAGCATTAAATCCCATTTAATGTTAACCCCTAGGAATAGACCTAGAGTAAATTTAATTTAAGATTCTACCATTTTGAAACCTGAAACAACATAGCTAGAAGTGGAAAAAAGAAACTCTCTAAAGCCTAATGTCCTGTAACTCCTAGGAAGTGAAAAATGTACCTAGGATCAAGGATGAGGCCAACCCTACCCTAGGTCAAGGTCAAGGTCATCCTTGACCCACTAGGTCGTCCTTGACCCAAAAGTCAAAATCTTTAGTTTTAGAGAGTAGGTTGTTAGAAATGACCCCATACCACTTAACCAAAGGGCTAAACACTCTTAACATAGAAGTGCTTCCATTTTAAGATGATACATTTAGCCCCCACTTTAGCAAGAGTATGGACTCAATGCAAACTCTTGGTAAAGTAGATCATAATGAAAAGATAATCTTATTAAAATCAAAGAGACAAAGAGATCCTCAAGCCCCCAAAGACTTAAGTCTTTCTCAACTCTAATATCATAATAAGAGAGACATCTCTAAAAAAAGAGTAAAAGAAAAAAAGTGTGATTATCTTGCCCAATGAGAACTTATGTCTCATTATGAACTAGACAAGGAAACTGTGCAACTGCAAAGATGGCATTGAACCACCTAGTGAATGTGGCTACTCACTAATCAACCCATCAAGGATTCAATCTTAAGAATATTATATTTTATAAGAGTAAAAAAAAAAGTAAAAAGAGATCCAATCCTAAGGAGACCTTCAACCTTAAGTGATCAAAATATATTTGAAACTAGAGGGATCGAGAGATCCTAAAATATAAATCCATGCTTTGAGGATTTATCACTACTCTAGAAAGGGAGAAACTATATCTTGAAAAATAATATATATATGTATATTGAAAAGTGTGTGTATGTGCAATAAGTGAGCAAAGCATATGCCCCCACATTAAAGTCATTGCTAGCACTTTAATAGGAGAAATGGATTTGATAGAAACATAAACAACTCTTCTAATTACATTTCCACTGTGAGATGCCCCTAGACAAAGACAACTCAAGAGAAATAGTATAGAAACATATAAAGAACACAAAAGGGATCTACCTGCTATGGGGTTGGTATGATCACAAGATAATTTATATATGATATTATTGTAAACAAATTGACATCATTCCCCAAATAAAGACTAAAATTAAAAGAATTAGTACTACCAAGTCACAAATTCAAGTAGATTTACACAAGGAAACATGTACAAAACATAGTACATGTACAACATAAGATGGAACAACATATGTAAGAATAGTTATACATATAGAAGAATAATACAATAGGCGTGATTATTTTTCACCTTGTACCAGTAGAGAAACAAAGATTGTATAAAATAATCTAACAACATTTAGTAAACATATTATAGGAGAAGCACAATACAATAGATAAACACACAAAAGGCTACCATGAAGGACTAGCCAATCAAGTGCACTACCTACTATCCTGTCTCATTTTTTATCATTTAGGGAAGGTGGGTAACTCGCAAGAGAGACTATATCCAACATAGTAGGAATGATAACTAGTTCCAAACAAGAATCCTCTTGAAAATCACAATGTTCAATACTAGGTGTAAGTGTCAATTGTGAGGAAAGTATATAAGGTAAATCAATGTCAATGTCAATAGTTTCATATTCATCATTAACATCATCAACATCATCAAGAGTATTTTCTTCATCTAAATTAATAAAAATAGGATCTAAGATACAAATAGAATCATCAAAATCATGCAACTTATTATCAAAAACAAATTCTTCTAACACAACATGCATAGTTGTATCCAAAGAAGGTAATGATTTTTGAATAATAGAATTTCTAGCTTTATCTTGAGTATGGTGCTTTTTACGACATTCATTAGCAGATCAATTATGTTTTTCCTTGAAATTTATTGAGAATTAGGAGGAACAATTAAATGATCCTTCATAGGTTCTATAAGAGGATTAATAGAAGACTGATAAGCAACATGAGGAGCTTGATTAACAATTGTAGAAGCCATAGATAAAGGAGGTATGGAAGGTGTAGGCAAAATACTATAGTTAAGACCCTTATGAGGTAAACTTAACTCAACAATCTTGCGATGCTTATAGACTTGATATGAATGAAAAACATGATCATATAAAAAAGGACATCAATTAGGTAAAAAAGGTCAAAAGAAGTCAATGATAGAAGAATCCCTAGGCCTAGAAGTATGATATAAACTATGATTAACTGTATTCACTTCATCATCATAAATAAACTTAGGAAATTTATGAAAAGGTGAAGCAACAAAATGCATGACATTTAACCATGGTAAACCAAAATTAACTTGAAATTGATCAAAAGTAGGAACAACAACAAAGGTGGTGTTTACAATCTTTCCACAAAGTTGAATTGGTAAATCAATAGAACCAAATGATGAATAAAGAAAGGCATTACAAGTTTGAATCCATACATCCAATTTATCATAAAAATAATGTTCCAAACTTTTCATAAAAAGATTAAATTCTTTTGTAATAGCATTGACTGAGGAGGTAGGATCAACAAGACAAGCACAAGTGGGTATCTCAGCAATCTTAGCATAAATATAAAGGGGGCCATCAAGAGCTTTAATAGTCTCAAAATCGTCAAAGGTAATCGAAAGTTCTCGAGGTCATTTTTTCTTATATTTTTGTTAAGGTCTAGGTTGAGGCTTCAATTATGCTGATGTTTCAGTCGAGGAAAAGCTAAAACTTGAGATTGAAGTGGAGGTTGAGACTAAGGTGGAGATACATATTAGACCACATGCTCCACTTGATTAACCAAATGATTAAGATCATCCATCTTCAAATCATACACAATATCCATTAAAGATGGTTGAGCAATAGTATTAGTATGATGCATGGTTAAAGGATTCATATAGATTTGTAAATTTTGATTAGGAGGAGAAATAGATTTATTCCCACTACCATCAAAATTATCAACAGATAAAGCATTAGAATCAATTTATTCCTAAACTTTATGTTATAAAGAATAGCATTACTTAGTATAATGACCATTCTAGTGATGATATTGAAAAAAATCTTTTGGATCAAAACATTTAGCCACAATTATAGCAGGTAAAAGAGGTTTAATAGGAGGTAAAGTAATCATATTAGCAGTTAACAACCTATTTATAATAGAATTTAAATATTTAGAAAGAGGAGTAAACATACAATTCAATTGAAAAGCAGTGGATGTAGAAGTGACATTGTGAGATCCAACAATAACTTGATCAGAAACTACATTTGTTTTTTTATTTATCTTGAAATAGTTTTTTAAATTTTTAACATTATTTGGATTAGAAGTAGCATCACTTTTATCAATAGGAATAGGAGCCATTAGAGTGGTACTCTCAAATTAACTCACTTGTAATTGATAATGATGAAGTGTTACACAAAGTTTTCAAAAAGTAGTAAAGTTAGTAAGAAATATCTTATTTCTAATATCCATTCGCAAATTTGAAATAAACATACATTGATTATCAATATTAGGAAGAAGATAGGAAATTTGAGCACGCAAATGCTTAAATCTACCAATAAATTCAGTCAAATTTTCTTTAGAGTTTTGTTTACAATGCATCAAATTAGTCAAAGAAACTTACAAGCCAATTTTTTTTTTTAAATTGTTGAATAAAAGCATTAGCAAGTTGAGGAAATGAAGTAATAGAATAAGGATTCAAAGAAAAAAACCATTGCAAGGACTTTTCACGAAAATTTTGAGCCAATAACTTAGCTAAAATCCTATGATCATGAACATAATCACTACAAAGGATTTGAAAGGTCTTAACATGATGAATAGGGTCTCCCTTACCATTATAATTCTCAAGATGAGGCATATCGCCTTGATTAGAAATGAGAGTATGAATAATATCTTGAGACAATGGAGTTTCCATGTCACAATTAGGGATACTAAACTTGTTTTGAGTCAAGGATGCAAGTTGTCGTAAGATGACATAGTTTGAGACAAACTAATAATTGTAGAATTATGAGAAGAAATAGGAGGAATAGAAAAATTAGATACCCTAGGTAAAGTGTAAGATGTTGTAGGAATGGAAGACACAACTAGAGGAACACTAGGAACTATAGTTGGTAGAGGAGTAGAATAAGTAAAAGGAACAGTATGATAAGAAGAATGTGATATAGGAAAGGAAACAAGAGGAACACTCATAGGGATAGAGGGAACTATCATAGTCACCAAAGAAGGAGTATAAATAGGAACTCTAGGAAGATGAACATAAGAAGGTTCTAAACTAGTGATAGGAGGAAATGACCCTAAATCTTGAGCTTCTTAAGCTAAATGTTTAACATTGGAACACACAAGGTGAGTAATACCACACAAGAGATTAACACATCAGTCACTGTCATGAAGAACTTTCTTAAGAGCCTTAATAGCTTGAATATAATCTTGATTATGGTTTTCTTGAAGAAGCTAATTACCCATTTTATCAAGTTTGTTTGAAAGTTTTTGGACTTTTTTAGGAGGAACTCTTAAAGCATCATCCTCATCATGAGATGACTAAGAAGATTTTTCCTCCATAATAAGATTAGAATCAGGAAGAGACAAAGTCTTATCTAGAATCCTAAGGAAAGGAGAAGACTCAAGCTCAAAGGTACCCATAAGCCTATGGTTGCATCTAACCCTAAGATTAGAAATAGGGCTAGAATTAATAAAACTCATAAACCAATACAATGTAAATGAACTAAACTAAGAAAACATAAAGCATACGTATTTTTGGATTTTGAAAGAAAATTTATAATTATTTTTGTGTTTATTAATTTTAAAATGCAAGAGCATAAAATAAATCTAATCTTGATGTAAGATAAGACCTAACAAATATGAAATGAAATATAACACCACAAATCACAATAGGGCATCTAATACCACAAAGAAAACAGGGTAAGCATGTGGGTTCACTAAAATGAATAGAAATAAAATGAGGTTTCCTTTCTTAACCCTAATTTTCAATGTGATGATCCAAATTGATTAAGCACAAGAAAGTGATCAATGCAGTAATGGATCATGCAATGGAAAATAAGAAAAGAGAGGGTCAAATGATCTTTCTTTTATGGGGGAGTATGTGCTTAAATCATGAAATAGGTAAAAGAAAAATACTAACCTTGATTCTAGAAATTTCTATTTTCTTATGTCTATATGTAGTTTTTGGAAAATCTACAATCCAATATGGATTGGAAATGTCAAGACAGAGAAAATCTAAAAATATTTTTTTCTTTTTGAAGGGAGATCGACCTTGACCCTGATAGTGGGGCACAATCCTACCCTGGGGCACAATTGTACCTCAAAAAGTCAACCTTGACCTACACTACTCCAATGAAATTTATGTCCATAGATCTCACAAGTTTGACTGAAAGGGTATCTAAATCTAGTCTTCAATTTGTAGTTCCACACTTGTATCTGCAACAAAAATTGGTTTTTTGGATGGGGGGTTTTCCTTGGTCAAATCCTAGTTTGGAGTTAACCTTGAAATAGCATTGAAATTGTAATATTCCTAAGCAAAGTAAATGACACTATTTATCTTTCTTATATTGAAATCCTTTGAAGGATTCAACTCCTTGAATACACAAGTATAGATGCTCCAAATGTATGTAGGATGTCTCAAATCAATGGCATTAGATCTTCAACACCAATCTTGAATGTATCATTGGATAGTAAAAGGCTTGGATGAATACAGATGGAGAAATATTCAACAAGAGGGCACCATAGAGATTGAATCCTTCAATTGCTAATAATGGATCTCCTTGATGAATCTTGAATGCTTGAACACTTGAATGCTTGATAGATAGTAGAACTTCACTTCATGGAAGGTGGATGATCACATTATAATTATATAGCTTGTGGATGTAAAAATGAGGAAGGAAAGCTTCCTTATGTAGAGATCTAGGGCACTAACTCTTGCAAAAGGCCAATATAGGAGAATTAAACCCCATTTAACCATAACCGATAGAAATAAACCTATATTAAATTGAATTTAAGAGTCTACCATTTTGAAACCTAAAACATTTGACCTAGAAGTAGGAAAAAGAAACTCTTTGAAGCCCGATGTCCCATAAATCCCAAAAATTGAAAAATGAACCTAGGATAAGGGATGAGGTTAACCCTACCCTAGGTTAGGGTCAAGGTTGTCCTTGACCTAGGCCAAGGTCAAGGCTGACCTTGACTCACTAGGTCATCCTTGGCCCAAAAGTCAAAATCTTTAGTTTCACAAAGCAAGTTGTTAGAAATAAGAGAGAAATGGATAGAGAGAAGCAGAATAGGGGGAAAATAGCTAGACCCATGCAAAGACCCATTCAAGGTGCTTGACATGACCCCAGACCACTTAATTGGAAGGCTAAACACTCTTAACATAGAAGTGCTTCCATTTTAAGATGATACAATGTCCTTATGCAATTTTCAACAACATGGCCATATTCTCTACAATAGTGACAACTATACCTTGTATTGTGATCCCAATAGAAAGAATTTCCATGATGATGTACCTTTCTTTGTTTTTTTAATGTCCACTTAGGTTTGAATCTGAATTCATATGCTTTGTGTCCATACTCCTGATAGTTGTAACAATATCATTCAAATTTATGACTGTTGATGATCTTTGTTCTACATACATGTGTCAGATGTCCTTGTTTCTTGTAGTTATGGCATTGTCCCTTGTCTTTTTGTTTAGATTTTTTATTACTAGTATTACTTTTGTAGACATTTTTTGCATTACCTATTTTCCCACAATGATGAAAAATGGTTTTTTTCTTTCCTTTATCACTCTTTTGTTCACCACTTGTAGATGATTCTCCTTTCTCAGTAGTAGAATATCCCAATGTAGCAGTATCACCATTTGTTTTATGTATTCTCATCAGTTCTTCAAAGAACTTTATGGCTTCACTAAGCTTATTAAACCTTTCAATGAATTTCTTTTCTACTTTCAATTCAATTTTTAGTAAGTCATTTTGTGATTTCAAAGGTGCAATCTCAATGTCTTTTCAGTTTAGTTCTTGATTTGCAATCATCAATTGATTCATTAAATCTAGTTGAGTGTTTGTAAGTTTTTGTACATTTGATGACTTCTTCTCAAGTTTATTTGCCAATAATCTTTTATCTTCTTCAATCATGTCTTTATCTTCTTTAGCTATCTCTTTTAGTTTAGATACCCCATACAACATTATTGATTGAATTTCTCAATCCCTTTTTAGATTCTTGACCTCTCATTTAGGGCATTACTCTTTTCCATTAGATCTGTAATTGTTGCATAAGATTCTCTAAAGTTTTTTTCCTCAAACAATCCTATAGTGTCTTCTTCTTGATATTGAGTGTTGTTTTGCTAAATGTCCATATCATTTGTTCTCTTTAATGATTGTTGCAGTTGATCTCTTGCCTCCTTCAATTGATGTAGGGTAAACTATATTTCAATCTTCTAATTCTCAATACTCTTTCCCAATTCGTAGACTTCCATCTTCAAGATCTTTCCTCTCAATCTATCAAACTTTAATTTCTAGAGAACAAGACAGTGATACCAATTGTTGGAAATATAAATGGAAAAGTAAGTTTTGAGAATGGAGGGGTGGGAGGTGAATCAATACTTGAAAAATTCTACCATAAAAACATTTCAGCATTCATATATCTCATAAATTAACTAATAAACTAAAATATATAACCATGAATCATGTCCATAGCATAATATAAATCAACACATTACAAAAAAAATTTTGGTTACCTAGAAACCCTCCAAGGTGAAGGTAAAATTGGGGTGGGGATGACACCCACAAATCTTCACTACTATAGCAGTAAAGTGTGGCCAATTATGGCTACAAAGTTTTTATCATAATCTATGATCATACCTTATGCAAGGTCTTCCTTGTTAAAGGCTTACAAGACTATTAGGAGTTACCTTGATGAAAGGATTTAAATTCACAACTAAGAACTTTGTTAAGAGACTTATGCAAGTCTATTAGGACTACTCAGTTAAGAGATTTACCCTATATCACCTGTCAAAATGATTTAGTACTTGATCCCTTGGTTAGTGCCTTTTTGCTAGATGTCATAACTGATCTTTCCTAGTTATATCTTGATCCTTATGATCAAATTTCTCTTCTCTAACCCTTTACTGCTTGTCTTCTCAAATGAATTTTTTCTTATCAACTAGTTCTACATCTTTGATCTTTCACATAAGCATCTTCTCCATAATGAATTCTTTCTATCCTCTTAGCATTTTCTCTTCACATAGGATACTCCTCTTCACATCTCACTTCCTAACTCCCCCTTAGGGTATGCCTATTTGAATAGGAATTTGTAGATGATCTTAGGTAATAATCAATGGCTCTGGTTGATTCTTATTGCCCCTAAATGCTTCCCTTTTTCTTATTGGTTGCATGGCTTTCCTTGGGATGCATGATATGGCCTTGTCCTTATCTCTAAATATCAAAAATTCAAGATTATTTGGGCCAAAAACTGTTTACAAATGAGTTTGTGCCATTATGAAGTTGTATGTCTATGATGTGTTGCTCAACATCAATAGACTTCTAATGCTTGGCCTTAACTATGCTCTATGTTGTCACTCACATTGAAAGGAGATTGTTGAAGTGAAGAAGATCATTGAAACCTACCATGGAACAATCATTATTTTGTCACTGTTGCCAAACCTACTACTTTTTGGTAAGACAATTGCTTACTTTGGTCTAAATGCTTTTATCAATTAATTGATTGATGATGAGGATTTGAAAAGAAAAGATAATAAGAGGACCTAGAGAAATATTGAATTATATGGTGTATAAAAAGAGCAATAAGACCAAGCAAGACATTGATGATGTAGTGTATTCTTTATCCACTCAAGGCTATAATGAAAGGATACTTGAGGAAAGACTATACAAAGGCTAAGTGAAGAAATTTGTCTACCAAGCCTAACCGAGAAAATAGTGCAAGCCAAGGAAAGCTAGTGTAAGTCGAGTAGGAAATTAGTGAAAGCTAAGTAGCAAGTTCAGTATGTGTCAAGTGAAGAAAGTTAGTATGTACCGAGAAAGAGAAATCTAGTTAGTACCAAGAAAAGAAAGTTAGTATGTGTCAAGAACCTTTAAAGACCTAGTGGATGTCGAGAAACCTAGTGTTGATGGAGCATCAGAAGAAATTGCTTGCTAAGAAAATGGAGTATTATTGCTGAAATTTTTTTAGATCAAATATTTAATTAACAAATCTAAGATGACAAATTTGACTTCTCAAATTCTATGAAGCATGTGAAAGATTACTATAATGTGTTGGTGACAAAAAATTCAAGGTAAACCATTTTAAGGTGAATTCAAAGAGGATTGTAGAGGAAACTTCTAGAAGGGGACACAATGGAAAGATGAGTAGATTCATTGAACTTTACCTGACCCTAGAATGGATGGTTGTGGTTTGGAGAAAAAGACCTAAATTCTCTATATAAGGAGATAGTGGGCTAGAAGAAATAGTTGTCATGTGCAAGAACCTAAGGAAGAAAAGTAGTCTAGGGTGTTGATTCATATGGTTGTTGAATAGATGATTTTTTAGTTGGCATAAAAAGAAAGAAAGCTTAAGGTGATGAAGGCTTGAAGGGTGAACAAGTTGTCAAAGATGAAGAGGATGAATGCCAAGCATAATGCAGGACTAAATGTGAGATCTATAATTTGTAAGTGAGTTGTTGTTGTTATCAGATCAAGTCCTATGGTTACTCTCTAACAATTGTATTAGTCTAGATAAATCCTTTGGATTAATTTTTGACCTAATGATCATTAGTAAATAATTTAACTAGGTGACATTCTAATGGAATATTCTAAATTCCTCTTACAAGACTCACTCCTGACAAGGTGATTGAAATCCTTTAAACAGGTCACATTTAATAGTGTGCATTGTAACCAAAAGTGCATGAAGATGAACCAAAGAAGGAACCTAAAAATTACATAACCTTTATGTACTACTATGAAGACATGACTGCTGATGAAGAAAATTATACAAATCAAGTTGCTAATAAACAAGAATCAATGATTGTTGAGTCACATACAATGGATGTCAAGTTACATTCAAGAGTTAAGTTGCAGTTAGAGGATGAGGTAAATTTTGATACTGAGATTAGTTTACATGAAAGGAATGTCAAGTTAGCTAATAGAGAAGTTCACAATGATTATAAAATTGAAAGACCCATTGTAGAAAGAAGAGTTGAGCCAAGGTTGCGAAAGTATGTAGAAGACATCACCCTGTTGGTCAATTCATTGGAGATAAAGAAGATAGACCAATGACAAGGAATATATTGAGAAATGACAAATGTTTATTAAGAATGCATGAACCTAAGTTAGTGAAGGATGCATTAGAAAATGAATATTGGAGTAAAGCCATGAAATAAGAGATTGATCAAATTTAGAAGACCAGATTATGGACTCTAGTACCTAGACTAGAGAACAAGAATGTTATTGGAACCAAGTGGGTGTACACAAAAAAACTAGATGAGAATGGTGAAGTTACAAGGAATAAGGAATGATTAGTTTGCAAAGGATTTGCACAAGAAGAAGGAATTGACCATGGAGAGACATTTACCCTAGTTTCAATATTGGAAGGAGTAAGAACTCCACTTTCTTACTTTGCATAAAAACATTTTAAATTTTATCAAATAAATGTTAAGTCAACATTTTTTAATGGTATATTGGAAGAGGAGATTTTTATAGCACAACCTAGAGGATTTGTCAATCCAAAAAAACAAGATCATGGTGTGTAGATTAAATGAATCTTTATATGGTTTGAAGGAAGCTCCCAAAGAATGGTATGAAAGTCTTTAGAACTATCTTGTGAAGATTGGTTTTGAGAAAATCAATAATAGTACCAATCTATACTTGAAGAAAGGAGGTAAAGGAATTTTAATAGGTAAAATATTTTTTGATGATATCATATTTGGAGGACAAAATGCATTGTGTAAGGCATTTACAAATGAAATGAAGAAAGAGTTTGAGATGTCTATGTTTGGAGAGATGAAGTTCTTTGTTGGATTGCAAGTATATTAGATGAAATATGGTATTTACATCACTCAGTCCAAGTATGTGAAGGAAATCTTGAAAACTTTTGGTATGGACAATTCAAAACTTGTTAGTACTCTTGCAGTGACAAGATACAAACTATCCAAAATTGATGATTCTATTAAATAAATCAAACATTGTACATGTCTATGATTGGAAAATTACAATATGTAGTTCATAGAAAACTTGACATTGCATTAGCTATTGGGATTTTTGCAAGGTTTTTTGCAAATCCTAAGGAGAATTGTTTAATGGCTATTAAAAGGATTACGAGATACTTGAAAGGAACATAAGACTATGTTCTATACTACAAGAAAAATGACCAGTTTGAATTGAGAACCTATAAAAAATTTGTTTGGGCTAAAAATATTGATGATAGAAAGAGTACAAGTGGCAGAGCATTTTTCTTAGGGAAAATATTGGTCACCTAGACTAGAAAGAATCAAAATTGTATATCACAATCTACTGCTAAAGCTGAATATGTGGCTACTGTAGTGAATTGTACAAATGTGGTATGGATCATTACTGAACTTGTGGTACTCTACTATGACAATACAAGTGCTATAAAAATATTGAAGAACCTTGTGATTGATACAAAGACAAAGCACATTGCAATTAAGTATCATTACTTGAGAGATTTGATCCAAGACAAAGAAGTGAGAATGAAATATGTGAATATAAAAGAATAGATAGTTGATACATTCACAAAGACTTTACCTAAGGATGCACATGAATATCTTAGAGGTAAACTAGGAGTGGTACCCCTATCCAAAGCTACTAAAGAAGAAAGAGTAATGCCCTACATCAACTAAGTTGGATGACATATTTTACAAATTGATGCAGTGGATCTTATTTTAGGATCTACCTAAAGTAAAAAAGGAGCTGAAAACAAAAGATTTATAGTCACATGCAAGGTGCCAGAGGGAGAACTTGAATTGATTATATATGCATGTATAGATGACAAGTCTTTGGCATTTTTGTTAGAGGGAAATATAAGTGAAAGAGGGATATCAAATAAAGAGGGAGAATATATAAAGAGTTGTACCTAAAGAATGTATTGAAGCATATATCAAAGAGATTAGATCTAAGAAGGAAGGAGAAAGATTGTCAAAGAGGGACAAGACTAGATGAGGGAGAAATCAAAGGAAGAGATCAAACTATACAAAGGAAGGCTCACATACTGATAGAGGGAGATATTTTAATAAAATGTAGTAAGTATCTTTTTGGTATTGTTTTTGGTATTGGTTTTCCATCAATGCCAAAGAGGGAGATTTTTGAGGTGAAGAAGATTGCTGAAACCTATCATGGAACAATCATTATTTTGTCATTGATGTCAAACCTACTGCTTGTTGGTAAGACAATTTCTTACTTTGGTCTGAATGCTATCAATTGATTGATTGATGAAGAGGATTTGAAAAGAAAGGATAACAAGAGAACCTAGAGGAAGGTTAAGTTATATGGTGTATAAAAGGAGCACTAAGAACAAGCAACACATTGATGATATAGTGTATTTTTTATCTACTTAAGGCTATAATGAAAGGAAACTTGAGAAAAGACTATAAAAGGCTAAGTAAAGAAATGTGTCTACCAAGCTTGATGTAAGGAAGACACGTCTAGGACGTTGCTTCATATGGTGGTCAAATAGAATAGTATAAAGTTAGCATACAAAGTGAGAAGGCTTAAGGTGATGAACACTTAAAGGGTGAAAAAGTTATCAGAGATGAAGAGGATAAATGCCAAGTAGAATGGAGGACTAAATGTGAGATCTATAATATGCAAGTGAGTTTTTATTGTTATCAGATCAAGACCTGTTGTTACTATCTAAAAATTGTATCAGTCTAGATAAATCCTTTGGATTAAAGTTGACATAAAAATTATTGGTAAAATCTTTAACAAGGTGATATTCTGATGGAATTTTACAAATTTCTCTAACAAGGCTTACTCCTAATAGAGCGATTTAAATCCTTTAACTAGGTCACATTTAACAATGTGCATTATAACCTTTAATAGGGTTGGTTGCTCATAGGGCTTACTTTAGAAGAGTGAAAATTTGTAGCATGTTACTAGTGGTTTTCCCCAAATTGGGTTTCCATGTAAAATCCTTGTGTCAAAATGTGTGATTGATTTTGTGGTATTGCATGTTTACATTTCTGTAAAGTAATTTTGACATAAGACAACAATATACATATGTTTAAGATATTGAATGGTCAATGCATGCATAAGAATAAGTTGCACTGCTGAAAATTTTTATTTATATCTTTGGACCTTTGATAACTGATTCACCCACCCTCTTTGGTCATATCAGGACATGCCAGGACTTGATCCAAAGCTTGTAGTTCATCATCTTGCAGTCGATCCAAAGATCAAGCCCGTTAGACAAAAGCTTAGAAAAATGCACCCCAAGGTGGCATTACTAGTCAAAGCTGAACTAGAAACAATGTTAGCTGCTAAGGTTATCTGACCTATTGACTACTCAGAATGGATCTCCAACATGGTCCCTATCACTAAGCCTTCTGGTGACATCAGAATCTGCACTGATTTTAGAGATCTTAACAAAGCTTGTCCAAAGGATGATTTTCCCTTGCCCAACATAGATATGATTGTAGATCTTACAGCTGGACATGAAATCCTGTCCCTTATGGATGGATTTTCTGGGTATAATCAGATCAAGATTGCAGAAGAGGACCAGCATAAGACATCATTCACTACCCCTTGGGGAACCTTTTGCTACACCATGATGCCTTTTGGCCTAAAGAATGCTGGGGCTACCTATCAAAGAGCTATGACAGCCATTTTCCATGATCTTATCCATAGCATTTTGGAAGATTATGTGGATGATATCCTAGTCAAATCTCACACCTTCATGGATCATCTTGCTAACCTAGAAAAAGTCTTTGATAGGTTGGCCCAATATCATCTCATGCTAAATCCCAAGAAGTGTGTCTTTGGGGTCACATCTGGCAAGCTTCTAGGCTTCATATTTTCTAAATGAGGTATAGAGATCGACCCCAAAAAGGTCAAGGCTATCTTAGACATGCCTCCTCCCTAGACACTGCGACAGCTTTGCTCTCTTCAGGGAAAACTTCAATCTGTCCGGCGCTTCATCTCCCAACTTGCAGATAAGTGTACACTATTTTCACACTTGCTAAAGAAAAATGAGAACTTCAAGTGGGATCTTTTATGTTAGCGCAACTTCGATCAGCTCAAGCAGTATCTCACCAATCCCCCTATCTTGGTTCCACCAGTTCCTGGTCGTCCCTTGATCTTGTATATATCAGCAACACCTACTGCCCTAGGGGCACTTCTAGCACAACATGATGATTATAGCAGAGAGAGAGCCATCTACTATATCAGTAGAACCCTAGTTGGTTATGAACTCAATTACACTCCTATGAAAAAAGCTTGTTTGGCAGTTGTTTTCTCAACTCAAAAGCTTCACCACTACATGCTAAGTCATACCATCCAACTAGTCTCCAAGATTGACCCTCTCAAGTATATGCTCTCCAGAACAACACTTATAGGTTGTTTGGCCAAATGGGTTATGCTACTAAGTGAGTTTGACATCCAGTACATAGACAAAAAGGAAATCAAAGGGCAAGCTATAGCAGATCACCTAGCTGATGCACCTCTAGTAGATGCATATCCTTTGCTCACAGAATTCCCAGACGAGCATATCTGCCTAATTGAAGAACAACCCTCATGGAAGCTTTATTTTGATGGCTCATACACATCTCATGGATTAGGGGTAGGAATATTATTAGTTACACCTCAAGGAGATTATATTCCAAAAGCCTTCAAGCTACAATTCCCCAACACCAACAATATAGCAGAATATGAAGCTCTTGTAGCAGGGTTAAAGATAGCTACTGAATGGAATATCACTGAGTTAGAAATCTTTGGCGATTCCCAGCTCATCATCAAACAAGTCTTAAATGAATATCAAACCAAAGATGAAAAGCTATTACCCTACAAAGAGCTAGTTGATCAGCTAACCCAACATTTTACAAAGCTTCAGTTTACACAAGTGCCTCGAATGCAAAACAAGGCAGCAGATGCCATGGCCACTATCGGCTTGCTCTTGGAAATTCCCCAAGAAGCTATGCAGTATGAGTTTTTAATTGAGCAACTCCTCACACCTGCCTATGCGAATGAGGATTCAAACCGTGTTTGTATCTTGGTTGGTCCCCAATCCCCTTGGTACCATGAAATTCACGCTTACCTTAACGATGGTATCATATCCCCTCACCTCACATGTACCCAACGCCAAAACCTCATCCGAAAATCATCCCACTATGTTATCATAGCCAATACCCTATATCGTCGGGGTTATCACGATACTCTCTCTTGATGTTTAGATGAAAATGAGGCCGCGATGGCATTAAAAGAAGTACATTCTGGACTTTGCGATGTCCACACGAGTGGTATTTTCCTAGCATGACAAATCCTTAGAGCAAGCTACTATTGGCCTACCATTGAAGAAGACTCTTGTGACTTTGTCAAAAACTGTCTCCCATGTCAGCAGCATGCAAATCATGTGCATGCTCCAGCACAAGATCTAAAGCCTATTGCACCACCTTGGCCTTTCGCTTGTTGGGGCCTTGATCTAGTTGGAACTATCACCCCTCTCTCATCTGATGGACATAAATGGATAATAACAGCTACAGACTATTTCACTAAGTTGGTGGAAGCAGTCCCCCTAGTCTCAGCTACAGGAGTTCAAGTCTCCAAGTTCATCTTGTACCACATTGTTTGCCGCTTCGGCATCCCATCCACCATCTTCACTGACCATAGAGGTAACTTTGAAAATCTCAACATGGAAGAATTATGCACTTCTCTCTGCATCCATTACCATGTTTCTAGCCCATATTTCCCACAAGGTAATGGCCAAGCAGAGGCAACTAATAAAACCATCCTAAAAATCCTAAAGAAAGTTGTCCATGATTCTGGCCGTGATTGGCACCTTCAAATAAATCTGACTCTATGGGCCAATCGAACTTCCTTCCGTACATCCACAGGCACAACTCCATACTCCCTAGTCTATGGTGCCGAAGCGATATTACCTATAGAAGTTGAACTTCCCTCACTATGCATATCTTTGCGAGGGCAAATCTCAGATGAAGAATACAGAGTAGCTCGACTCACCCAGCTAGATCTCTTAGACGAGAAGAGACAACAAGCCTATGACCATCTCACAATCTATCAAACTTGTCTCAAAAGGAATTTCAACAAGAAGGTGCTCCCACGAAACTTTCAACCAGGTGACATGGTCCTCAAAGAAAATATGAAAGTCCAAGCAGATCAAGAAAAGAAAGGCAAGTTTCAACCTACATGGCTTGGTCCCTATGTGGTTACTGCCTCCTTTGGCTTCGGAGCCTATCAATTATCTACACCAGAAGGAGAACTCTTGAATGATCCCACTAACATCATTCATCTCAAGAAGTTCTATGCTTGAAGATCCTTGGTATACCCAGCTTTTGAAAAATACAAAAAAATATATATATAAGCGTCCAATGGTGAAAACTTGGCAATTCAAGCGCCTTGGACAGGTACCTTGGTGAAAACTTGGTAATTTAGGTGCCTTGTGTGCTAAAGACTAATCCATTATCTATCACTACCGTATCCCTCATCCATCCACCCACCATCCCATAAAACACCTGCTTGTTCCCTTGGTGTTCCAATCAAATATCCAAAATCTGATGGAGCTTGTCAATACCTCCTGTACAGCTTGTAAATCTTGTACCAAAGCTTGTATTATACCTTGTAAATCTTGTACCATACCTTGTATATATCCAAATCTTGTCCAAAGCTTGTACCATATTCTAGCTTGTAAATAATCTTGTATCCTAGCCTGTATCCTATCACATGCACACACAGAATCCCATTTTCCTTAAGCTTTTCACAAACCATCTACCTATCCACCTATCAACTATTATAGACATCCCATCCTTCACAAACATTTCCATCTCACAAAAAACCAAAACATGAACAAAATTGTACATTTGTAACATATCTTGGTCTGTCAGCTTGTACATCCTCTTTAGCTTAGTATCATTGTATCTATCCGGCTTTTATGTTAGTTCATCCTTGGTCAACATCTTGCACACATCGCACACCTTGGTTAGCTATTCCAATACATCCTTTAGCTAGATCTCCTATCACCAAAGTGTTATCCTTCTTAGTTCAGCTTGCCAGATGCATTACTCATCCCAATCCATCAGCTTAGGTGCTCTCCGATAGGTCCTTGCAAGATATAGCTTTCCTCATGTCTGATCTTGGTCTGTTAGTACCTCGTCCTACCCATCTTGTTGGAAAACAGTTCTCTTTTGGATTTTCGCTTTCTTTTGATTTGGGATCTTCCCTTTTGAGTCTTGAAATATCTTTTCCAAGAAATCTCCTTGTTCCCTCCTCAAGGTTGCCATGATCTTCCATATCATGGTATGCTACGAATGAGGCAATCAGAGCGTAAGGTCTTGATCAGGTCTTTTGCTCATTTTCTTTTTCTGCTTGTGGGTTACCTAGTGTCGTTTCCACACTACTTCCTCTGGGATTCATGTGTGATACTGGGGCAATCCTTGCGTGTTTTTTTCGAGTCAGTTTGTCAGTCCTCTAGACGGTTGGTGAAAAGGCCTTGATGTTCTTGGTAACCTTGGCAATTAACCAACAGTCCTATAGCAAATCTAGTGCTCAACTACATGGTGGTACTTCTCTTTGAAGTATCCCCCCACTCAAAAAGCTTCAATGGATTCCCTTCATCTCCATTATCCCCCATCCATATCCAACACCTATCCTAGCTTATGCATCAGTATCTCTTTGCATCACTCCTCACGCTTAGCTTTAGGGATCCACAATCCTAGTCTTAGGGATCCACCAATCAAATCAATCCACCAAGCCTCATCTTTCGAGATCCACAATCCTAGTCCTAGGGATCTCCGAAACCCATCTTTCGCCAATCTGACTCTTTGAAATCTTGTTGCATTAGCTTTATCATTCTATCATCCATCTCCCTACCATGGATTCCTTTTATAGAGCTCCGCTCCTCCATCTCCCCCCCCCAATCTTGGAAAGTCTTAAGCTTGCTTTACTGTTGTTCCCTTGATTTCCCTTCATCATTCTCCCATAGTGAGAGTTTGAGCTCATTCAGCCCCTTCTCTTTGCCAACCTGTGTCTTAGCTCATCTCAATTTCTTGTACTTTTCAAGAAGTCATCGAGCCTCATTTCTCTCCCTGCCACCTTCTTGAGGGGGCATCATCTAAGTCTAGTCTCTCCTCTTCTTATCCGAGACTGGGGCAACCTTGTTGCTAAAACATCTTCTTTGTGTCATCTTCATTCGAACTTCTTTGAAATAGTGTTGTCTCAACACTATGTCAAAGAGGGGCAAAATGTAGACACCTAAATTTGATTACACTATTTTAGTAATCCTATTTAGTTATCTAAAAAGGCATTATTAATTAAATTTCTATTTAATTAATCCTTTTTCATCCCCTAGTTGATTAATTTAATTAATCATCTATAGTCCTAATTGATAAATCAAATAATCTATTATTTATCAATTAAATCCTATTCTTCTATCTAATTCCAAAAATCCCCATTTATTAAATAAATCTATTTGATAAATGAAATCCTCAAATTCAAAAACCCCTAACCTATCTCTAATCCTCCATTTAGCCTAATCCACCCCATCCACCCATACTAACCAAGCTTAGCCACTAACTCACCCACCCTCATTAATGCCATCCACTTGCACATCTCTAACATCTCTAATCTAATCCTAAACCCAAGCCTAATCCACCCCCTAATGTTGTCACATTCCTTAAACAAGTTTAAGACTTTCCTAATCCAAACCAAAGTCTCCCCTCAAAAATCCCAACCACTAAGTCATGAGTGCTCTTACAAACCATAAAAGACTCTTACAAGCCCACTCATGACTCTTACACCCATCTTCCACACTCTTCCCTCTTCCACACTCATTCCTCTTACATCCCTCTTACATACTCAACCCCACTCATCATGACTTTAACCAACCCTTAACCCTACCCTCTCACACTCATCCTCCTTGTGACAAGTGTCACCTTCCCATTGGTGCTAAACAAGCACAATCCATGTGCTCTCCTTTGAGTGCATCCTAGCCCTCCTTAAGCCTTCATCCATCCTTGCATCTAAGCCCTCCATCCCTCTACCCCTTAGCCTATAAATTGAATCCCATCCCAAGCCATTTCATCAACAATCTTTGAGCTAAAGTTACCATGCTATTTTGAGAACCAAAGCCATCAATATTACCCTTATAATGCCAAATTGAGAGCTCAAAAAGCTACCGATTTTCCATTACCCATCTCCATTGAAGCAGCTTTTGAGCATCTTGAGCATACATCCACAGCAAAAGGACACATCTACAGAATCAAGAAAGCATGGAGTGTTTTCTCTTGTGAAGTTTGCACTTCTTGTTTTCTTTCTTTGTCTAAGCATATATGTGAATTTAGTTTTTGGTTTGTGAATGTTTACTTTATTTGTTAATTTTCTTTGCATACTAATTCTTGTTCTACACTATTCACTCAACTTTCTCTATTCACTTAGCTTGCTTTGTTCACTTAGCCTAAGTAGTAGCTCAATCTCAGTGATGACTGACTAACTTTGCTAGATAATGACTAAGTATTTCATCACTAAACTTGTGAAAACCACAATGAGATCAACAACGCTTAGTCCCACTTGAATGGAGCACAAATTATCTTTCTTTATACCCATGGCTATTCATTTTTAAATCACAAACTTTGATCTGATATAGCATCAATTATTAGGATATGATCTTAATCTTCATAAACACACTAGAAGTTATTCACTTTTAGAGAGTGAGTAACTGAACACATGAAGTTTTGTTTCTTTGCATAGAAATGAACTCTAGATTCAGATCTTTAATCTAAGAGTTTCTTAGCTTCATACATTTTCTTCTCTTGGTCCTTTCATCATGAATTGGCTAGATATACTACTATAGATTCCATTATTTTTCATTCTTTTGGGCCTCCTTGATGAGGTTTTCCAAAGATAGAAAATAAGCATAAATGGATATAATCTAGAGAAAACACTTTCTTGTGGTAGGAATCAACTATAGAACCAAAGTAGTATTTTCTTCTCATAGGTAGATTTCTTAACCACTCAACACTCCCAATACTAGATCATGTAAGACTTTATTATAGTGGAACAATAAGAATCCTGCATGGAGGCATAAGGGGGAACTAGATCAAGGAAACCCCAAAAAGAATGGAAAAGGGAAATCTTAAGATGTTTGATGAGAACAGAGCCACCTAGGGGCTATCTAGACAAGAACTTGAACATAATTACAATGAAACTTTTGAAGCTAGAAGCTTAAAAGGGATAAACTAAAATTTTGGCAACATCTAGCTCTAAATGGGGACTTAGGCATGAAAATTCCTGAGAAGGGACCTGTTGTGATTTCACAATGCATGTCCCATTGTCTCCTAGTAAATGAGGACATCTAAGAAAAATATTTCTTTTCCAGACCCCTAGTTTGAGTTTTGAGTCTTTTTTAGGGCTTTATCTAGTGTTTGAGTCTAGCCTAGACTTCTTCTTGAGAAATTGATGTGCTAGAAATTGGAGTTTTTAGATAAAAATGTAAATTTTGTGTGTAGAGGGGCACACCCCTAAAGTTACACTAAGTGTGCTAAATGCATTAGAATGGAGCACCTCCCTTTGGAATTATGCACTTAGGCACATGCATAGGTGTGCAACCCCAAAGGTTATGCTCCATCCTAGGACTATAAAAGCCTAGGACATTGCCCCTTTCCTCACTTCATTTTCTTCTGCATCTAGATCTAAGTGCACCTCCACACCTTTTGAGGTGTGTCATCTTCAAGAACCTTCGCACAAATACACACACCAAGTTAGAAAACAATAAATGTGCATAAGGTGTGCACCTTTACTCACAAAATTAAAAAAATACACATCTAACACCTAAGTGTAAGGTGTGCACATGCACACCCTGTAAGGTGTGTAGGTGTGCACCCTTTCTATTAAATCTTTTAAATTTTAAAAGGTGCACCTAGTTCACCCTTAAGGTGTGCCAAAAATTGTCTATTGGAGGCTAAATTGAGGTTTTTTAGGTGTTTTAATGAGTTTTAGAGTTTTGGGTCAAATTTTGTAGTGATTGGGGTTTGTTTAAGATTGTATTTTCCACCTTCCAAACTAATATATTTCTATTTTGTGTAGATAAAATAGCTTCCTCCTTGTCCTCACTCACAACAAAGATTGCTCCAAAATTGATGGTCTTTAAGTTTCAAGGTGTCCAACTGAAATCATGCTTCCAAGATGCAAATTCAAAGATTTGGGACACTGAGTTAGGTCATATTGAATGGAATGCATTCCTAGTAATTTATAACTAGCCAAATGAGATATCCCCAATGATTTTAGCACTTATTAGATTAGGATTGGTAACTAGGGCTTGACACCCTATATCAGTATAATCCTTAGAATTGATTATGGCCTTAGCAAAGAATTATGTAACAAAAGAGAGAGTGGTGAAAAGAATAATAAGAGAGATTATTCTAGATTTGAGATGAAAGAACATGGAGAAAGTATTACATCTTCCAAGGGATGATTAGTACATTAGGTTGACTTATCATCAAGCAAAAAGGTGGTACAAGGATCGTGAACAAGAAGCTATAGAGGTTATTCAATTATCATATTTGATTGATAGGACACCTATGGGATAAAAAGGTAGAAAAGTTGACATGAATAAAGGTTATATGAAGGATGATATTGGCTACTCCATAGTGCTCCTAAGTAGGATCATGGGATTCCTAGTAGTAGGGTACTTGAATATTTGGATGGTACATTTCCTCGAGATCATTAGAATAGTGAAAATGCCAATTGACTGGGCCACAATACTTAGTGAGAATATAGATGAATAGCTAATGGAAGTTAAAACCAAGCAAAGATTCTATATGACTCCATATTTGGTATATCTATTAGTAGCAAGGACTACAGACTACATAGGATTATTCAAGAGAGTGAGCATGCAAGATGTTGATGCATGGCCTTATGTGGTATACCCCCATATAGTAAAAAAGTTGTTAGAACAAAGTAAATAATATAGGATAGTGAATGATACTTTCATTTTTGAAATCATACAATTCATTGAAGGTGATTATACAAAAAGGATGTTAGGAGAGGCAATAACAAGAATTATAGAAATAGGCACCTATTAGATCCAATTCAAGACATTCACGTTTTTAAGGGTAGTAGGTACAACTATAAATCCTAAGAAGATCCCTAGAATGCATGTGATAAACTCATTTTGTTAGAGATAAATGATATCTCTCATCTGCATATGACAAAGTAAGGAAACAACATAAGAAGACTTGGGTATGACCCATCACAATAGGACCATTTGGTGTTAAGAAGAAGAATGATATCATGACTTTTGAATTAGAATGGGATCAATATCCCTTGGAGAATTATAACTCCCCTCATCCATGGTTTGATAATATTCACAGAGTTCAATACTTGGTAGGAAAATAGTTTGAACATGAAGATGCCATAGAGGATCATTGGATGAATGTAGTAGATGAATACGATACTTGGATAAAGGATTATTGTAGGGTGACTCTTTATTTAGTACATAGTGCCTTGAAAATAAAGGTCCCATTGAAGATTGTTTAACAAGACACTAAAGAGGTCTTAGATCCCTTGTATAATTGAGATAAGATATATGATAAACTGATCATGAATGTTCAAATTGATAGAGAAGAAACTAAGGATATCAATCATTGGGTGAGGTATATCATCCAGTTGACAAAGGAATGGATTAGGAAGCCATTCAATTTGGACCTACTTGCTTTAAAAAATAATCTTGCAAGCCACAACCTACCCATTAAAGAGAAGAGGGGAAAAAGTTAGAGTACCAACATTGACAACCCTATTAGTTTGTGGTGATTGATTAGAAAAGTATTGTATATACTTCATAATTATTTTATCATGCCTTATTTAGATAGGCATATTGTAACCCTAAAGTGGGAATATATTATATAAGATAGCTTAGGGTTAGGGACTGTGGTAATGTGATGGATAATGAGATAGGTTGTTCTTGCGATAGTATTGAGTTTTGGGTTTGTATTGTAATCACTAGATAATAAGAAATATTGGATGACTATATATGCGGGCATAGCCCAGGTTTTAGGTGAACCATGTTAAATCTATGTTCTTATGATTTTCTTCTTTTGTATTGTGACAGTATTAAGGGTTTGTACTGTAATCACTAGATAATAAGAAATATTGGATGACTATATAGGTGGGCATAGCCCAGGTTTTGGGTGAACCATGTTAAATCTATGTTCTTATGATTTTCTTCTTTTGTTTTTGCATTTAACTATTTATTCATATATTGTTATAGATTTGTCAAATCCTAACAATTGGTATCAGAGCAAGGTTTGTTGCTATAGATTGATAGGATTTTCAAATTTGAGTGGGAGTAATGGAGGATTCCAAATTCAAGATTGAAAAATTCAATGGCAAGAATTTTTAATTATGGAAAATGTAGATGGAAGATTATTTATATCAAAAGAATCTATGGAAGCCATTAGAAGGGAAAGCTAAGAGACAAGGAATGATCATAGATGAAGATTATGAGATCTTGGATAGGAAGGCACTAGGATCTATTCAATTGTACCTTACATCATCTGTAACATTCAATATATCAAAGGAAAAAATGGCTATAGAGTTAATGTAGACATTGGCTAATTTATATGAGAAACCCTTAGCTTTGAATTAGGTATTTCTTATGAAGTTTTTATTTAATATGAAAATGGGTGAGGGAGGATCTATAGTGAATAATTTAAATACATTTAACACAATCACCAATCAATTTTCATCCATACAAATTTCATTTGATGAAGAGGTCGGGGATCTCTTAATTTTATGTTCTTTGCCAAAAAATTGGAATAGATTGGTTATGGTTGTAAGTAATTTTGTCTTTGGTTCAAATACTTTGAAATTTGATGAAGTTGTTGGTTTTATCCTAAGAAAGGAAATGTGATGGAAAAGCACAAGTGAAACTTCAACCTCATTAGGTTTCACATTGAATGTGGAGAATAGAGGAAGAACAATTCAAAGAGGAAAAGGCCCTTCACATGACAAGTCATGAGGAAAGCCAAAGAAAGGACATTATCAGTCTAAAGAAAAGAAAGATTTTTGTACTATGGAAAACATAGTCGCCTGAAGAAAGATTATTATTCTTGGAAAAATAAACAAGGAGATAGAAATGAAGATGATAGTAAGGAAGCTAATGTTACAAGTAATGATTTACAAGATTCTTTAGTCTTATGTTTAGATAATGCTAATGATTCTTTGGTAATAGATTGTGGGGACTCATTTCATGCTACACCCCATAGGAAATATTTTCAAGATTATGTTCAATGTGACTTTGGATAGGTATATTTGGGTGATGATGAGCTCTATCCTATTGTTGGAAAAGGAAAAATAAAGATCAAGTTTCCAAACAAAAATGATTGGATGTTGTAGGAGGTAAGGCATGTCCCTAATTTATGAAGAAATTTAATTTTCACAGGACAACTAGGTAGTGAAGGTTGTCTAGTCATGTTTACAAACAATGTTTAGAAGGTAACTATAGGTTCATTAGTAGTAGCTAAAGGTGCAAAATTTGGCACATT
The DNA here is from genome assembly GCA_028749045.1 of Cupressus sempervirens. Lineage (NCBI taxonomy): Eukaryota > Viridiplantae > Streptophyta > Pinopsida > Cupressales > Cupressaceae > Cupressus > Cupressus sempervirens. The sequence goes on from CM053792.1 coordinate 256,743,036, forward strand.
GTAATTGTGTATTGGGAACACTTATTCCACTTTAGTTGCTACTGATATTGATAATCCAGGGAAAGCTACTGTAAATGTTGCAAGAACAAATTTAGTTATTTGGCACCATAGGCTTGGGAACATGAGTGAGAAAGGAATGAAAATCCTTTACTCTAAGAATCTATTCCTAGGGTTGAAAAATATTGATTTAGAGTTCTATGAAAATTGTGTTTATAGTAAAAAAAAGAGAGTTAGATTTCTTAAAGTTGGAAAAGAGAAGAAGAGTGAGAAGTTGGAGTGTGGGGACCAGCTCAGGTATCATCTCTTGGTGGCTCTCATTAATATGTTATTTTCATTGATGACTCAACTTGAAAGACATGGGTGTATTTTATGAAGAAAAAATCTGATGTCTTTGAAACTTTCAAGAAATGGAAAGCTTTGGTTGAAAATGAGATAGGAAAGAAGATAAAGTGTCTTAGATTGGATAATGGAGGTGAGTATTGTAGTAAGTCCTTTGAAGATCATTATTCTATTAATGGAATCAGAAGGTAGAAGACTATTCCACAAACTCCATAAGAAAATGGTGTGTCCAAGAGAATGAAAGGGACAATCATGGAATGTACAAGGATTATGAGATTGCATGCTAGGCTACCACTTCATTTCTGGGTAGATATTGTAAACACTATTGTCTATTTGATAAATAGAGGACCTCCAACTCCTTTGGATGGTTGTATTCTAGAGGAAGCAAGGATTGGTAAAAAGGTTAATTATTCATTTCTAAAAACTTTTAGTTGTGAAGCATTTGTCCATGTTGATAAAGAAAATAGAACCAAGCTTGATGCTAAATCTCAGAAGTGTACCTTCATTGGATATGGAATAGACGACTATGGTTATCACTTATGGGATTTTGAAAATTTGACAATAATTAGAGGTATAGATGTTATATTCAATGAGAAGGTCATGTACAAAAATTAGTTGCAAGAAAAGAAGCATGAATAGGTGAAAAAAGACTATGTAGTTTTGGATGAGACTCATTAAAAAGAAATGCCACTAGTACCTAATGCTCAGAAAGAACATGTTATCCCACAAACTCTTGCAAGTGTTACATGTTCTACTTGGTTGAGTAGACCTCCTAAAAGGTTTTCTCCTTCTTTATACTCTATTTTATTAACTTAGTCTAGTGAACCAGAGGAGTATAAAGAGGCAATATAGGTAGATACCACACAATAGTGGAAACTTGGTATTAAAGAGGAGATGGACTCCTTGTTGAAAAATAAGATTTGAGATTTAGTCCCTTTACATGAAGGAAAAAGGGCCTTTCCTAACAAAGGGGTTTATAGGTTGAAGGAGGAAGATGGAGGAAAGAAAAGGTATAAGGCTAGACTTGTGGTAAAAGGTTTTGCATAGAAAAAGGGTATAGATTTTGATGAAATATTCTCCCCTATTGTAAAAATAACTTCAATTAGAACTATACTAAGTCTTGTTTCTATAGATGACTTGCATCTTGAATAGCTAGGTGTCAAAATAGCCTTTCTCCATGGAGATTTAAAGGAGGAAATTTACATGCAATAGCCATAGGGATATGTGGTCAAGGGTAAGGGTAATTTTGTGTGTAGGTTAAGAAAGAGTTTGTATAGCCTAAAGCAGGCATCTCGACAATGGTATTTAAAATTTGATAGTTTCATGGCTAAACAATGTTACCATAGATGTCATTCTGATCACTATGTATATTTTAAGAGATTAGATCATGGGAGTTACATTATTCTATTACTCTATGTTGATGACATGCTTGTTGCTATGTCTAATATGCAATAGATAAATGAACTTAAACAAAAATTAGTAAGGTCATTTGCTATGAAGGTTTTGGGTGCTGCTAAGAAATTCCTTGGTATGAGGATCATAGGGGATAGGAAATATATAACCTTGAATTTTTCCCAAAGTGAGTATACAAAGAAGGTATTGAAAATATTTAATATGCAGGATGAAAAAGCAGTCAATACACCTTTGGCTAGTCATTTTAGATTAACTAAGGAAATGTACCCAAAGGCATAGGAAGGGGTGAATAAAATGTCTAACATTTTGTATTCATCAACAATTGGTAGTCTAATGTATGCAATGGTATGCACACAGCCGTATATTGCTCATGAAATGGGAGTTATCAATAGGTATATGAGTAATTTGAGTATGGAACATTGGAGTGTTATCAAATGGATACTTTGATATTTGAGAGGTACTACTACAAAGGCATTATGTTTTACAGGATCTAGTTCCACTTTGAGTGGATTTGTTGACTCAAATCTAGTAGGAGATGTTGATACAGGGAGTACTACAAGGTATATTTTTACTATAGGAGGTATTACAATTAGTTGGATTTCTAGATTGTAGAATTTTAATCCACTTTCAAACACTGAAGCTGAGTATATAGCTACTACGAAAGCTAGCAAGGAGATTATTTGGTTACAATGTTTTCTGGAGGAATTGGTTTAGAAGCAAGAAGATTGCCCATTGTACAATGATAGCTAGATTTTCATTCATCTTGCAAAAAATTCTTCTTTTCATTCAAGGAAAAATCACTTATAGTTCAGGTACCATTTTATATGGTCTATATTGGAGGATGGCCAGTTATGGCTTGAAAAGATTCACACAAGTGATAATCATGTAGACATGTTGACAAAGAAAATCCCCAAGGAGAAGTTAGTTTCTTGCTCAAATTCTATTGGGCTTCTTGATTGATGATCATGGAATCAATACATAGTAAAGGCTTTTATCCAGTGGGAGCCCCATGTGGTAGCAATATTGCTACAAGATCAGTCTCCAAGTGGGAGATTGTTGTCTAAGGTAGATTTTGATCAGTGCCCTAGTGGGAGATTGTTAGTTTGTGGTGACTAATTAGAGAAGTACTATACATACTTCATAATTCTTTGGGGTTTGGGGTATCGCCCCAAAAAAAAAAATCTCTTATTTTATTGCACCTTATTTAGATAGGCATATTGTAACCCTAAAGTTAGAATATATTATATAAGATAGCTTAGGGTTAGGGATTAGGGTAATTCGATGTATAGTGAGATAGGTTGTTCTTGTGGTATTATTAAGCTATAAGAATTTATAATATAATCACTGGATACTAAGAAAGGTTGGAAAATTGTGTAGGTGGACCTAGCCTAGGTTTTGGGTGAACCACATTAAATCTGTCTGTTATCTATGTTCTTATGGTTTTCTTCTTTTGTTTCTACATTTAGCTATTTATTCATATATTGTTCAAGATCTATCAAATTCTAACAAGCTCAATCTCCAATTAGGCTAGAAATGGTGCATTAGCATGATAGGGAAGTTAGATGCTTCAATGCATAGAAACGAAAGAATAAAAGGAAAAGAGTTTCTCCTTAGTGAGTTGAGCCTAAAGTTGAATAGAATCATGCCTAAGAGGAAACTCAAGCCCAAGAAGCCACTCAAGCTCAAAATAATCCACAAGTGCCACCACTGGAATAAGGACTGGGACCTAAAGAGGAAGCACAAGAGGTTTCTCCATAGGTTGAAAAAGAAGAAGCTTCTTCATTAGCTCCTAAGAGAAAAAAGGCTAAGATTCCAATTAAAAGGACTAGAAGACAAAAAGTGCAAAGTAAGGTTAATCCTATTCCTTTAATATCAAAAACCATTCTTGAAGAAGATGAAGAGGATAACCTTCCCTTGATTTAGAGGACTCGTCTAGCCAAGGCTACTAAGGAAAAACAAAGACGGAGCTCCATTGTAATGTTGCCATCCATTCCCACACAACCTATTCTGGTTAGAACCTCGAAGGATGAGTTATAACAATGGATTAATGAATAAGGAGAAAGGGGTTGATGTCTTTAAAATGTAATATTTTTACTTCATGCATGTGGGTACTAAACTCATAGGCAATAAGATAAGGGATACACCAATGAACCAGCCTCTATAAGAAGATGGGAGTCAATTTCCATATTTTCAACAAGGACCTCTAGGTGCCCTGACATCACTAGGTCAAGATTTATCTTTCTTGGATAAAGATTCAGCTACTCCTCTCCTCCTATTAATGAAGGGAAAGTACAAGCTATGCAAGAAGAGGATCCATAATAAAGACCTATCAATGAAGTATCAAAAGAGGGGGAAAATATATGAAGAACCTCAACAAAATTCTCAAGATATAGAGGTAAGGATTGTGGACTCAATAGACATAAAGATGCCTAATGTAGATCTCTCATAGAAAGAAATGACTCTAGAGAGGAGTGATAAGGGAAAGGGTCTAGCAGAAAAAACCCCCTCTTCATCTAATTATATGTCTCCAATGGAAACTACTCTAGGATGGTTGAATAAAGAAGTGATGGTTAGGCATAAATGACAGTTTTATTGTAGTGAGGAGGAGGGAATAAAAGAATTAGTTGAAGCCCTTAAGAAACTTGAGCTACCTATGGGTGATGTGTGAACATTGGCTTTTATTATGAGGAACCAAAATCAAGACTAATTCACTCACATTTCCATCCTCCTCTACATGCATATACTAAACATCTAACCACAAAGGTTTATCAGATTAAAGAGGTCTTGCTAGGAAAGCCAACTATGGACACAACTAAATTGATGGTCACCACAAGAATTAAAGAAGTGTTTAAACACTTGGAAAAGATGAGTTTTAATTATGGAGGCTCTAAAAATAGAATAAGGTTCTAAGAGGCTAATTGCATGAAGTGGTTGGTCCTTTACACCCTGATCATGCTAAGGAAACTCTAGGTGTGGTACTTGATAGGAAGGAGAATGCAGTTGTACAATTAGATCCATTTTTGAAGGTGTGTCAGTAATATAGGTAAATTTTTGAGGAAAAAGCTATGCAGATAATACAAGGAAACCTTAAATTATTGCACTCTATACAAAATAATGCAGACAGGCTGGTTGCTATACTGAACCAAGATTTTGGATTGCTGGACGAGGTACATAGCTAGGGTAAAGACTTCCAAGCATTATAGTCAATGAAGGGGTCGAGGTATCATATGCTCATGGATGTATATATGGTGGATCAATTAGATAAGATAGATGACTGGATTGAGAAGATTTCTTCTGGTAATAAAGTAATGGAGACATTACATATGCATACTCATATACTCAAGGATCTAACCCAAGAGCATATTTTGGAAGCTAAGAAGTTTTACTGCGATGCTTGTCTTGACATTTTTGAAGATGAGTCAAGGGATAAACTCTTGTCTTTACAGGAAGTTTTCAAATAATTTTGGAAGACCTTTGAAGAAGCTTTGACTAAGGAAGACATTAGACAAGCATTTAAGATAGAGGAGGCATTAGTAGAGTTGGATGTAAAGCTGAAAGACTTTGTGGAGACTTGCATAAAATTAGGCAACTACCAAAAAATAGTAAAGGATAAGGCTTCTTTGGATTTACTAGATGCAGCTCAAGTGATGAAGATTATAGAGAATTTGAAGAGCAAAAATCTAGACATAACTCTGGTATAAAGAGGAGGAAAACTCAGAAGCTAGATATTCAGTTTTGCAACTTGGGAAAATTTTGCATTTTTTGGACTTGTCAATAAGGTGCAGAAGGTGTGCAAGGTGCACATCGTGCACCTCTCCAAAGGTGCATAAATTTTTTTTGAATAAGTTAGAGGTGCACTGATAGTAAACTTCTTGTTCTAAATTTAGAGCTTTCCATGCACCAAAAACACATTCTGACAGTAGCTTAACTACTACAAACATCCAAAGAAGGTTGAGCTTATATTTTTGGCATCTCTAGAGACTCCTACATCATTTGATAGCTTCCTTCTTCTTATCTACTTCTTCTTTCATTTTTTTTAAGCCACATAAAGGATCATGAACCCATTAATTAATATAAATAAGGGTAAAGTCCTACTTAGCACCATTTTGAGAGTCAATTTGTACATAATTAGATTTGTTTTATTAGTTTTAAGCACATATTTGCATGAAGGGATCTCTCACTCTCAACACAAATTGAGAAAAAGATTTCCTATAAATTGAGGAATTAAATATGTATTTGAGGCTTTTATTTTGATGCAATAATATAAAATATTGGTGTTGTCATTCTAAGTGTAGTTATTCTTGCTGGAGTGTGTTATATTTTGTGGATGCATGTTCATGAAGTGTAATAGATTCAATGGTTCTTTTTTGTTATTTTGATTGAGTGATCTTTTAATTTTGGTATTTGTTTTATGTTTACAAATTTTGGTGATGTAATTAGTTGGAGAAGAGATCACCTACTATTCATACATAACTTTTTTGTCTCACATGAGCACACTTTCCATGGCCTTATGATTAATGAGAAGTGAAACATCTTATGGTTACTAAATTCCCATCGATGATTGCATCAATGGAATTGAGGAAGCACTACTCCTATTTTCATTGATTACCTACCGATCTTTCAAAGGCTTAACTCATAGACATGTTGTTTCTATGGCTTATGTACATTAAGGATTTACTTTTCAAGTCATTTTGCTTAAACCTTTTTTTACCTTATCTTTGTTATTTTCTTTTACAAACACTTGCTTAATTTAGGAATTTTTATAGTTGCATATTTAAAACTACATTCATTATAAACAGAAAAATACAAAAATATATTTCTTTTTGTATGGATACCTTTTTGGAGATAGTAAGTAGATTCAACATCATATCTGAAATTGGTCAAACTAGAAAAGGCCTCCTCATGAACACTCATATTTATATTCTATTGGATGGACTCCAGTAGGTCACAAGATTTCCTAGAACCTTGGAGTTGATCATAGATTATCTTTTCAAGAGAGGAGTTTGAAAGGATTCCTATCATTAAGCATTGTATAAAATGATAGCTCAATAGGACCTAGCATCTTTGGTTTTGCACAAATAGGATGAAAAAATTGAGGGGCAGGGGGGGGACACTAAACTAAGAACACTATAGAAAGAAAACTAAACTAGGAATGTAGAAAACTAAACTAAGAAATTAGGAAACTAAAGCCTCCCTGGACTAAGCATTAACTACAATGGTTACCTTCTTTCAATTGTGAGATTGAAACAACTTCAGGTCGTGGCCATTCTAGGAATATGGCAAAATCTCACTAGTGGGATAGGCCAACATTAAAAAAATTGTTCTAATTTACTTGCACAATTTTGAAAGGGCCTTTCCAAAGAGAATCAAATTTATGGTGCATGCCTTCGGGTTCATGTCTCTTATCCCACAACAAGATCATATCATCTTTCATGAATCTTCTTGGTCTTTCTTTCTTGTTAAAGAAGCTCTTCACATACTTTTGATTTTTGGTCATATCAAAAATTGTTGGTATAATTAAATATTCAGTAATTACATTTACTTAAGATTACTTAGGATAATGCATTGCATAGTACTTTATGATTGAGACACTTGGGAGTTTGCAACTCAATTAAACACATGGTGTAGGAGAATTCCACTCTAGGTGCTCATAGTTGTTATCTCATTCCATCTTTAGTGTACTTATCACATTATCATCATCATCATCACACATACTTCATTGCATAATGGAAAATGATCCACCTTTCATCAATATTTGATTCCACCTTGTTTGAGTCATATCTTATCTTCTCCTTAATTTTTTCTCTTATCACCTCTCCTATATAAGGAGTCCTATTATGTACATTTCAAACCAATCCATTGGATTTCAATTAAGTCCATTATCAATAATAGCATTCTTGCATCTTCATGCAATTGTCTTGCCAATCTCTTGTGGAAGTTATCTTGGTCTTTCATTTGATCTTGGGGATGTTGTAGAGTCACCTAAAACTCTAACATGGTATTAGAGCTCTCATGGTGTGAATACTTCTTCTCAAGAAGTACAATCTTCACTTGACTCATTGTCAGTGTAGCATTTGGCAATTTTGACATCACAACTTGGAGGAGATTTTGAGAGTCATATTTTGTGGCCTTCTATTGCAGGCAAAAATTGGAGGTTGCTGGTGCAAATCAAAGGTTGGCATCATATAGAGGAGGTCCAAAAACCCCCCAAACCAAATTTTGTTTCATCCAAATCAGACATCGGAGGCCAAATCTAGAGCCATTTGATTTTTGAAGGTGCAGTAGTGGTAATTCAGAAGAAAAAAAAATTCAGAGGCAATTTTCAAACAGTGATATCTCTCTCATATGGAATCCCTTTTTCGATTATTTATTATTATAATTATTATTATTATTTTATTTTATTTTATTTTAATTTTTTATTTTTTATTTTTTATTTTTTGTTTTGGAGTAGAATTTCACAATCTACATAGTGGTGTAGATGATTCTGGATCTCTGTCTTTGAATTTTTTTGAAAATCACAAATCCCATTTTCTGCAACTTTCAAGTCTCTATTTGGGCACATTGAGTAATATTTTTATGTGCAATTTTTTTTGAAAGTGCGTGATTTTTCCTCTACTTTACATATCTATAATCAGATTTTAGTGATTTGGAGTGGGCATATCACTTTTATAAATAGGTCTTTTTTGGCTATATTTGCACTTGGTGAATACTTGGATTTCAATTTTCTTAATTGAGTAAATAATTTGAAGGAGTTATCGATTGAATTTAGTCATCATTTGATTTCATTATGAATTTTTCAAAAGTTCAATTACTCACTCCATATAACTATCATGAATGGAAACAAGTAGTTTCTAATTAATTGATGAGTATTGGATTGCTTAGAATGATTCTTGGACAAGATCTAAAACTAGCTATAGGTGTTACAAAAAGAAGGAAATTATTTGATAGAAGGGATAAAGCACTTGGTTCTCATAGATCTACCATCCCCAATGATTTTCTATATCATATTGCATCCTACACACATCCTCATGATGCATGGACAACATTGGAAGGGATCTTTGGTAAACCTTATAGAATAAGAAAATTTAAACTGGAGAATGAGCTTATAGGTTTAACTCCATGTGATTTTGAAAATATTCAAGACTTTTCTCTAAGTTCAATTCCATTATATTGGAGATTTCTAATTGTGGTATTACTAAAAATGATGAGCAATTGATATAATCTATTCTTTCCAAGCTAGGTCTTAAATATTTAATCTTTTTTTCCACATTCTATGCTACTATGGATGCTCTTGGTAGTGCATACATAATGCCTTCTCTTGATGAATTTGCAACTTAGATCACAAGGGAACAAGAAAATTTATTACACATGGGTCAATTTAAGCCTTTAAAGCATCAAGCATTGGTTGCAAATGACTCCTCTCCAAAGGCTCCCAAAGGAAAGTGAAACAAACAACACAAGGATCCTAAGTGACATGACAAAGGTAATGAATCTCCTTCTCAACATAATATTTAATTCAAGTCCTCTTAAAGAGAGGAATCATCTAGAAGAAAGAAAGATAAATGTGCTTATTGCAAAAAGTTAGGACATGATGAGCATAAATGTTTCCACAAGAAGATTGATGAGCTTACTCGCATTCTTCGAAAGAACAATATCCAGTTTTCCCTCATTAGTGTCTTCTCCTTCTTCTCAAAATCAAGTAGTTGCTACATCTACATCATCATCTAGAGGTAAAGGAAAAGCACTCATTTCTTCTACACGTCCTAAGCAAGGTAAATGGCTTCTTGACTTAGGTGTGTCACATCATATGGCATCTTCTAAGGATATCTTTTCTTCTATTGAGCCTTGTACTTCTCTACCTATATTGAGGGCTAATAATACATACATGAATATTTGTGGGAAATAATCTATTCCTATGGGATAGGGTACATTTAATAATGTTCTTTGTGTACCATCTTTGGTTACTAATCTTCTTTCTATTTACCAAATTAGTCATGGGGCACAAGGTAAAATTTTTGAGTTCACTCTTGATTATGTCTATATTAGGAACATGAAGACTAGAGACATCATAGCTGGCTATGAGAATTGTTGATCATAAATAATGCTTGTACTCTTTTGCATATTTTGTTGTTGATGATGATGATATTCATGATGTACCTAACCCTTTATCAAGAGTGAATAATTCATGTGAGGAGAAAATTTGACACTTGAATCATTTTGTTCTTGAGACAAGTGTTGAACTTCCTACTCCTCCACCTCTTGCTTCTTCAGACATGAGTTCTACTATTCAACAATATTATCTTTATGCTTTAGATCTTGCAATGTGGAATGAATTCCTAGATGCTCTTTTATATGAGTCTCATAATGTAGATTTGGTTAATACATCTGAGGAGGTTTCTCTTTGAGATAATTCTTCACCTTGTTTGGAGATTGGATTTCCTAACTCTTCATGTTCTCTTAGTTTTTCACATCTCATAGGTCAGCTTGATGGTGTGACAAAATCTTTGAGCTCGGAGACACCTATTTAGTCTTTAGAGATGCATGCATGGAGGCCTTCTTCCTACTTCCTCACTTTTTACATGGAGTGGCTTCTTCACCATTTGATGTATTTATCTCTACCTAGGGAGAGACATGTTTCTTGTTGGAATTGAATTATATTTTTCTTGCAAATACTCTTCATCTAAATTGGAGCTTCTTCATTATGCGGGGGAACATCATGTCTCCTTATTTCCCTCCTATGGGGGGAGAGGGGGTGTCATTCTTTGCATATACATGATGTATGCAATTTTTGGGGGGTCTTGAGTACTCCATCCATCCATTCATCTTGTTTTCATCTCTCTTTTTTGGAGGAGGGTTTTTCCCATGAGGTTTTCTCTCTTTCTCCACTTTATGAGAGATTACATTTCATGTATTGCATTACATATTGTACATGGGTACCTAAAATGGCCTTTTAGCTAGGACCCATCTTGCATTATGAGCTTAAGTGCATTCCCCTAAGTTTCACTTAAGGGGGAGGTGTTGGTGTAATTAAATATTCACTAATTACACTTATTAATCTTACTTAGGATAATGCATTGCATAGTAGTTTTTGATTAAGACACTTGGGAATTTGTACCTCAATTAAACACAAGGCATAGGAGAATTCCACTCTAGGTGGTCATAGTGGTTATCTCATTCCACCTTTAGTGTACTTATCACATTATCATCCTCATTATCTCACATACTTCATTGCATAATGGAGGATTATCCACCTTTCATGGACATGTGATTCCACCTTGTGTGGGTGATAACCTCTCTTCTCCTTAACATTTTCTCTTATCACCTCTCCTACATAAGAAGGCCTATTGTGTACATTTCAAATCAATCCATTAGATGTCAATCAAGTTCATTATCAATAAAATTCTTTCATCTTCATGCAATTGTCTTTCCAATCTCTTGTGGAAGTTATCTTGGTGTTTCATTTGATCTTGGGGGTGTTGTAGAGTCACCTAAAACTCTAATAGAAATCAATTTTCCATGCTCCTCCTCCATCTTGGTTAAGTACATGATTTTCTCTTCTAGATCATTCTGAAATATTGGATCCTTAATCACTTGCTGCAACTTGCAAACATATAGCTTCAATGGAAGGGGAAGGCTAGCCTCAATTTTGGGTGTTACCCTATCTTCCTAGAGAGCTTCATGTAGCCTTTCATGCCAATCCTTTTGATTATTAGAGACAAGGTTTTTCATAATTTTTATCAAATTCTTGTTGCTTGATTATGCCTAGCCATTTCCTTGGGTGAATTAGTCTAAAGAATATCTAAAATGGATATTGTTGTCATAGCAGAATTCCAAAATCTCTGTTGAAGAAAAGTATATAGCATTTTCCATGAATAGCTTCAATGGGACACCAAATATCACAAGGATGTTCTCCTTAATAAATTCATAGATGACTTTAGAGGTGGTTCTTTTGGTAGGCTTTTCTTCCACCCACTTAGTAAAGAATTCTATAGCAATTATAATGTATAAATGACTAGGAGAAGAAGAGGGATTAATTGGACCAATAAATAGCATACTTTGTTGACTTAGTCCTAATATCTCTTCTCTACTTGTATGTTAATCTATTAGGACACTCTCCATTAGTAGGGAAATAAGCAATATTTGAAAACCAAGGATCTTGGAGGCTTACCATCAAAACTCTTGAGGGTTATTCTTGTTTACTTACCTCCTCCAATTTTGCAATGTTCTTCACAAACCACTACCTTGGACTAGTTTTGTTGGCTTTAACTCAATGGCATATTCCTAGACATTGGCTATCCAAGTGCCTCTGGTATTGCATCATATCTCTTGTTGAATCAAGATAATCTTGACTATTGAATCGAGAACATGCACAATAGAATGTGAATGCAGGACATAGACTTTGTAATTTTTAAGTGCCATTACCACAATATTTACATTATTCTCCATTTGAGAATAACTTAGTTCATGCTCCTTTAGGGGGGTGCTAATGAAAAAAATAGGTTCTTGAATACCTTCCTTATTTTCTTACATGAGTATGGAAGATAAGGTATGGGTTGATGCATATCAGTAGAAAATAAGCTCTTTGGTATAATCTAGATGAACAAGGACATGAGCTTTGGCTATGGTAGCTTTGATTATGTTAAAAGCCTTCCTTATAAGGTCATTCCACTTGAATGTTTTACTACCCTTCATCATGTCAATTATACACTTGGTAATTTTAGAGAAATCAGGAATAAAATGCCTCAAGAGATTTACCTAACCAAGGAAGGACTTAATTCTAGATTTTCTTGATGGTAAATTGAGCTGCTAGATAGCTTTGTTATATTTAAGATCGATCTTAATGCTTTCTTGAGACACTAGGTGACCAAACAACTTGCCCTTTGTAACATAGAAAACATATTTCTTAGGGTTAAGGGAGATTCCATGTTCCCTACATCTCATCAGGACTTTCTCCAAGTCCTTCAAATGACATTCTCTTTTCTTAGAGAAGATTGTTAAATCATCCAAATAGATGGCAATAATCGTGTCCTTTAAATTTGCAAAGGATGAATTCATGGCTCTCTGAAAAGTAGCTCCAACATTAATTAGTCCAAAGGGAATTATGTTATAAGAAAAGGTTCCTGAAGGAGTGGTGAATGATGTTTTAAATTGATCATCTAGATCTACTTCAATTTGAATGAAGCTTGAGAAACCATTGAACATAGACATCATTTTAGATCCTACCATTGTCTATAGTAAATGATCCATGTTAGGGAGAGCATAGTTTCCTTTAGGAGAATCTTGATTCAAATTTATGAAGTCAACATAGATTCTGATCTCTCCACTATTTTTCTAGATAGGGACAATATTGGCTATCCAAGTTGAATGGTGTATGTAATATATGATTCATGCTTCTAACATCTTATGGATTTCCTTGAAGATGGCATATCAGAACATTGGGTTGTAGGTTCATTTCTTTTGTCTAAAATGGACTACATCAGGAATCTTATGTTTAAACAAACCATTTTTGAAAGTCTTTAAATTCTCATACCCCCAAGCAAAAAAATATTGATCTTCTGAAAGAAATCCTTTAGTCATCATTCTTTCTTTACTAGAACAACTACTACCAATATTTATCATTTTAGGCTTAAACTCAGTGCCTATATTCATTCCCTCAAAATGCCTAGAGGTTCCACCTTTCCTACCTCTTTCTCTTTTGATATATTCATCATGTCTATTAAACAAATTTTCTAAAGAGATTAGATGCCTAGGAATTTTGTCTCCATTTCTTCAAATCTTGAATAATAGCATAAAATTTTTGGTCATAAAATGAATACCTTTTCTTAGTACCATTAAACTTCACACTAAATAAATATGTAGGTCTTCCTTCTTGACTTGGAATAGCTCTAATGATACTTCCACTAGCATCACAATCAACTTGAAAAACTTTATTGATCTTAGGAAAAGAAAGCACATGTAATTCTACAATCTTCTACTTTAATGTTTCAAAACTCCTATGTGCTTTGTGTATCCACTTGAAATCCTTTTTATCTCCTCTCATAGTCATTCATGGCATTACATACTAAACTAAAATTTGTGATGAACTTCCCATAGAAACTTGTTGATCCATGAAATGATCTAAATTCTCCAATATTCTTAGGTGTATGCCAATCAAGAACAACTTTCACCTTTTTAGGATCCATCTTCAAACCATCATCTAAAATCACAAAACCAAGATACATAATTTCCTCCTTCAAGAATGAACATTTATTCAAATTAATTTGTGGCTTTTTTTCCTTCAATCTCTAAATACTTTTCTAATATGCTCCAAGTGTTCTTCCTTGGTCTTACTAAATATCACAATGCCATCAAGGTATAAAATCACAAACTTGCCCAAGAATTTCTTCAATATTTCATTCATTAAATGTTGGAAATTGGGCTAGGTTACATAGTATGATGTTGTCATTTATGGAAAAATATAGTCAATATTGAGAGATAAAATATTGAAAATAAAGTTTTGTAATAAAGACTTAGAAAATTGTCTAAGTCAAACAGAGTTTATCTATTAGCACAGGCACTATTTTGTTAGTGCAATTTGTAGAAGCATTTCTAGCATGTGCACACTTTCCTAGAGAAATTACAATATTTTTGGATGATATATACATGAGTGAAAGATAGTACAATCAGTACAAACATAGATATTTCAATTTTACAATGATAGTGTTGAGCTGGTAGAATAGGGTAAAATACATGGAATCAAATATTTTATATTAAGGAATTATTTAATTTACTAAAATAATTACTTAACTAATTAGGGATGACATCATATATATTAACCCTTAGTGAGAAATAGTTAATTTTGTGATTTGGCAAGTGTGTGAAGTAATGAAGGTCGATAGGCTAAAGAAATAAGGTATAAAGGAAAAAATTTGTATGCAAAGTTAGGTGTGGTTTTTATGATAAGTATGTGATATGTTTGAGATGTAAATTTTGACGTAATATTAGAGTAATATAAGGTTGTGATCAAGTTTTTATGTGAAGTTGTGATCATTTTTTGTGAAAATTAGCAAAAGGAAAAATCAAATATTGAAGAAATCATCAACAATAAGTGGTTTTTGTATGTATCTCTTGTGTTGAAGAGCATTGTTGTATATTGCATGTTTTGGTAGTGGGGTTATCTTGCATACTTTGTGTATCTATAATAAAAACTCCTAATAGGTTTGAGGCTTCTAACAAGGCCTAGTCATCTAACAAGGACCAAGACACTATAGGGATGTAATAGACTCCTAACAGGGTCAATATATTTCACAAGATACTTTTGATTAGTGGATCATATTATGGGTACCATCCAACTAGGTTTTTTCCTTGGCCAAGGTTTCCCTAGTTACCAAAATATGGTGTTATCTATTGAAATATTTGATGGTTGTGTTTACTATTCAACATAATCAATTTACCTTTATATGCAAGTTAGTTAATGATATCCATAATTGGGTAAGAGTTAGTGAAATATTGATTCAACCCCCCCCACCCCCACCCCCCCCCCCCCCCCCCCCCCCCACCCCTTAGTATTTCCTATTTCTAAAAATTGATATTAGAGCACGGTTAATTAGAAAAGGCCTTAAAGCTTGAGTAACATCTCTATGGATATGGATCAATTGCAAAAAAATCTTGAAGAAGCTCTTGAGTATATTGATATTATTGTTGAGGAAACAAATACTTTGAAAGATAAGTTTGAATATTTGAAAGACTACATTGAGAAGTTAAAAGATAACATAGATTATCTTAAGTCTAAGAAAGAGCCTAAAGATTGGATCAAGGATAGTGATGAAGTTTCGAGACTGAAGAAAGAAAATGAGATCCTAAAGCATGAAATAAAGATTAAAAATCTAAAGTTAATCTTGAAGGATGATAATAGTAAAATTGAGTTAGATTTAAAATCTAAGAATGCAGATCAGAGATCTAGCCTTACCAAATTGACATCTAAGTTTGAGACTACAAAATTGTAATATGTAAAACTTAAGAACTATAATACAATTGTAAAAGGATAAATAATTCAATCTAAACTACACTTTGAGAAGTTGTACTCAAGAAGTCAAAAGCTTGATAAATAGATCTTTATGCAAAGACCCTCTTATGATAAGACTAATATTAACTACCTTGGAGAAAAGTCATCTAAGAAGTCTAAAGAAAGTAAAGTACTAGATCTCATCATCCAATAGCCTATGAACAAAGAAGAGAACAAGGTTTAATCTAATCAATCTAGAGATGTAACTAAGAATAATGATCAAGCTCAATCACCTAAGGAAGTGAGGAATGAATTAAAAGGAAGATGTTATTCATGCAATTAATTTGGTCACATGAAAAGAGACTATATAGGTAAGGCATTAAAACCCTTTTTGGTTATTGTTATAATTTCCAATGTTTTGGTCATAGAGCTCTTGAATGTAAGAAACCTAGATTCAATAATAATAATAGTAGAATGTTTCGAGGTACTAACCCTATGGAAAATAGATCTATTACAAGAGCCAATATTATAAGGAAACCATGTTTTAGTTTGTCAGATTAGTTATAGAATAAGACACATAGCAATATATTTTAGGATGACTAAAAACATGAGGAATAATATGAGAAATCAAAATCCTATAAGGAATATGAACAATAATAGAAGGAATAAGAATAACAGTAATAGTGAAAGAGAAAATGTGAAAGATCTTGTAGGAAACCTTTATGAGTTATTTCTAAAAGATAAGTAACCAAAAATTCCATATGTTGTGTTGGATATTCAATCAAGTGAATCATTTGAGGGCATATTGAAGTAATTTATAATCTCCAATCAATCACAATCTGATTAATTATATCATTTCATCAATTAACATGACTAAAGTAGTATCAGATTAGTATAAAAAACCTTAGGATAGGAAATAAGACTTGCAAAGTTAGTATGAGGTAGAACAAGATGAATGGAAGCTAAGATTAAGTGTGCATATTATTTTGAGTTGATATGTGAGTGCACAAAATAAAACAAGGTCACTGGTAAAATAAGAGTAACATTTTCAACTGTAAGTACTTATGCAACTAATGTATAAGTAAATTAGATATGATTTAAAGGGTGAAATAAAGTTTTTGAGTACCATTTGATCATGCAAGAATTAAATGATTCCTTGGATTGAACTAAAAGGAAAAATTAAAGTGTTTTAAACAGCAAATTTGGTAATCCCTAGTTTTACATTTTTGAGGTATTTATCACTTGTGCAATAGTAATTTGAAGTTTGAATTCACAAGAAATGGAAACCCCAACTGTATGTGATTTAGTTAGAGAACTAGGTGAAAATTAAAGAAACATACCTACATTTCATTAGATGATGACCTATTAGGAGTGTTTTCACAAGTAACCAGCAATGTTTTACACATAGAGGAGATTCATGTGTACATGCACTCTAAGTTTGAGAGTATAGTTGACAATGAAATCAATAGTGACATGGACTTGGTTTACAACAATGACCTATCATTTAAAAAAGGGTTTGAGAATCTAAAATACTTAAACATCACCAAACAAATGTTTTATATGGAGTTTGACAAATCACAGGTGGAGAATGATAATTCTAAGCCACATACTTGAGGATATGTCCTGGGTAGGAGCTATGCTTTTCATGATAAATAATAACATGATTCATGAGTAAGGAGGGATGTAGTAACCTCGTTAATGTCAAGAAGTTGGCAGAAACATGAAACTAGACACGACCAAGGAAACTGATGTTTGACTAATAAGAAAAGTAATTGGCTATCAGACAAACTACATTTCAAGATTGAACTTTGTACCTACTAGATTTATCCATGCAACCTACTTTATGATAGTTAAGGAAGAAAAAGTCAATATGTGTGAGATTTTGAAGCAGAAAATACTAGACAACATTGGTAGAATAAAGAATACAAATAATGTAGTGTTTAGGTTTGAATCCTTCATTATACACTTACTATTTCAATTGATAAGGAAATTCCCTAGAATTTTTGACTATGAGTGGAACACAAATAGATACACAATGAACTTGATTACTAATTATTATATAAAAAATTTAGAGGAAAAAATAACAAAAGACATAACTAGAATTATGGAAAGCTTCCAAACAAAGATAAAATAAAGATATATGATCCCTCCATCATTAGTTGAGATGTAAAAAGATGACATTTTTTTATGGCTGAAACCTATGTGACTTGCGTAGAAGTACTTGAACCAAGGGTAAAGTTCAATGACCATATTGGATATGATATGATAGAAGAACTAATAGAATGATATGTGAATATCATTCTTGAATTAGAAAGAGACAAGGAGTATCCTAGATGGAGCACCTATGAAGAAAAATTCAAGGAAATAGATATTTAGTTGCTTAACAAGGAGATCAAGAAGAGAGTTCACAAAAGATAGATAGTATACTAAAGGAGTCATGAATGAGAAAAGAAGCAATTGGAATAGAAGTAGAGATGAAAAAAAGTGGACAATCAGAAATACTAATTGCTAAAAATTTAGCTATTGGGAGCCCAGTAGAAGTACTGATAGTAGCAGGATCATCAACACGCCCTATGCAGCAATATCATAAGTACAACCCCAATTCATCACACATGTTCAGAGAAAAGAAGAAGATGTTAGTATCATCAAATTTTAGTTATCCACCCCTCCTAGCACCATAGGGTCTACAAGGTTAATTGAAGTTAACCAAGAGGCAATTGAACCTCCTAAACACAAGAGAGTTAAACAGATGGCTAGTGGGACAAAGAAGAAGAGGAATACACTTATTACATAAAAGGGTACACAAAGAAGAAGAGCACAAGTTGTTGAATTAGAATTAGAATAATATGTAAAAGAAGATACAAAAGCAAAACAAGTAGAGAAAGAAAAAAAGAAAAGGAAAAGGTAGAATCAAAAGTTTCCACTGCAGGAAGAAAACCATGGAAACCAAAGATAGAAACGTTGAATCATGCAATCATAAATGAAGGAAACTTTGTGAAATTAAAAAATTCTATGATTTGTATAGTAATTTTGAATAGTTTGAGCTAGAGAATTTAGTGATAAGGAATTTGATACTAAATGGAAATAAATTTTTAGATGTACAAATTCTTATTCCCAAAGGCTTATATGAAAGACTTGTTAACAAAAAAAAGAGATTAGTAGAAAAGGATTATAACAAAGATTTGCAAAGTGACTAGTGGAGAACACTTATAGAGTTTATCGAGTAGTCTTGGACCTTAGCTTAGGAATAATACAAGGCTTATATTGATCATAGGAGGAAAATAGAAAGAAGTTAATGAAGAGAAAGAGGAAACAATAATAAAGATGATGGTATAACTCAATCCATCTAGCTTGCAAAAATATACATCAAAGACACCTGCACAAGAAAAGGATAGCACTATGATAGGGGGAGAAATACCTATGGTAAAGGATGGAGAAGCATTAATAGTAGTAGCAGAGACTATAAAAGATTTAGAAATGAAAGAGGCAAGAGAATCATAAGAGATGTCACAGGTAATAATTGGCACTAATACTATGCAAATAGATAGCACAAGCATCACTTTGGATACTACAAAAAAATCCTTTTAAGTTTTGGCCCTTCCATTGTTGATAATTTGGTGGATTATACAAGCATTGAAGATGAAAAAGAAGAAAAGAGTAAGAGAGAAGAAGAAAAGAAGAAGAAGAAAGAAGTAGAAAACAAAAACAGAAAATAAGAAACAAAAAAAAGAGAAGAAGAAAAGAAGAAAGAAGAGAAAAAGAAGAAAATGAGAAAAAAGAAAGAGAAAAGAAATAGGAAGAGAAGAAAGATGAAGAAGAGGAAGAGAAAAAAGAAGAAGAAAAGGAAGTGGAGAAACCTAAGAACAATTGGAAAATAATCATGCAAGAAACAACATAATTTCCACAGTTAAAACATATAGAGATTGTGATTGATAAAGGTATGTTTCAACATGAGGCAAATATTTTATTAGAAACCCTAGTCAAATCTAAGTCACCATTGGAATTAGATTTGGCCAATTTATCTGGTGATGATGATGATCATATTGGATTGATATCATCTTTGAGCAAGTTATTTGGAAAGAACAAGAAAGTGAAGAGTCTTCAAGAAATATTAGAGAAAGTTTATGAGAAGTTTAAAAGTATTATACCAACTAGAATTGTAGAGGCAAATCCTCAAGTGAGAGCAAAGGAATAGATTAAGGCTTTTAATAATGAGTTTACTAAATTATCAAAAGTAGTGGCTATAGAGGTACAAATTAAACATGATGTATAGTTATTTGATACATAGTGCAAAAACATCATAAATAACTTGGCATGACTTGACTCTTGTATAAAAGAGTTATGGAAATGTGCAATAGAAGGAAGAAAATTGTATGGACAATGTACTCTATCATTAAATTTCATTAAAGATGTGAATAAGGAGTTGAATGAGAAGTAGAAATTGCTATAGAACTTTACTAATGAGATTCAGAAGCTTGGTATGAAGATTGAAGACTTGGAGACAAGAATTGCAAAGATATATGATGATATAAGTCTAATTTTGTTAAAAAGAGAGAATTATCAAGATATTTTCATTGTTGAGAGAACATTTGACATTGAAAATCAGTAATGTACAAAAGAAGCTAGAGGAATGTATTAAGGCTAAGACATCATATGAAAAATTTGTATATTTAGATTTAAATGTAGTGCAAGTAGCATCGTATGGATTGTGTGCCCTAATTAGTGTATCTAAAGTAGTCAAAGACACATGGGAGAAAGAGTTTGAGAATCTGAAAGAAATATTTTTTGATTGCATTACCAAAATATCAAACTCAACATGAAGGAGAAGCTAACGCAATTTTGACATATATATAAGTTTTTTCACTGCCTTTTTCATTGATTCAAAGGGGAAGTGAGTGAGGAAAATTATATATAGTGATATGATGTAAAAAGGGAGTATAGTAATGTAGAAGATAGAGTATTGTAAAAGGGGAAGTATCCCTATGTATGTAAGCTAGTATATATGATGATCCACAATTTTGTGACTTTTGTAATGGTCATGTAACAGAAGTTGCAAGTTTTGAATTTTTTTCTTGGGACTTATCCAATTTTCCCATATGTTGCCATTAGTACCAAAGGGGGAGATTGTTGGAAATTTAGATAGGTTACATAGTATGATGTTGTCATTTATGGAAACATATAGTCAAGATTGAGAGAGCATATCTTGGAGATAATTTTTTGTGACAAAGACTTAGAAAATTATCTAAGTACAACAAACTTTATCTATCATCATAGGCACTATTTTGGTCAATGTAGATTGTAGAAGCACTTTTGGCATGTATGCACTTACCTAGAGAAAGTAAAGTATGTTAGGATGATGTATACATGAGAACAAGATAGTATGATTAGTACAGACAAAGATATTCTAGTTTGAGATATGAATTCTGATGTAAGATCATAGCAATGCAAAGTTGTGATCTTATTTTTGTGAAGATCAATGAAAAAGAAAATCAGATATTGAAGATATCATCAGCAATAAGAAGTTTTTGTATTTATCTCTTATATTGGAGAACATAATTATATATTGTATGTTTGGTAAATGGTTTTTGTTGGCCATTTTTGGCCCCCATTCAACCCATCATTGATAACCAATCTAAGAGATCTTTAATGGCCTAGATTCTTTGATGTGGGTTAACACACTTTTTGGTTGAGTTAACATCTTTTGTTAATGTAGTTTCTTCATAAGCTAAGTTGGCTTGGTTTCTTCATGTGTTGAGCTAGTTCAGCTTGCTCATGTGCCGAGTTGGCTCATTTTTTCTTCATGTGCTAAGTTGTGGGTTAACGCACATTTTCTATTGGGGTTAACATTCTACATTAACCATTTTTGCTATTTCAGAAGGCTTACCTTTTTCTCTTTTCAAAATTGCAAAATCATTGTTGCCTCTTCAATTAAAAATTCAAGAAATATGCCAACCAACTATTGCATGCCACATGGTGGATCCTTTTTTTATGTTGGGTTTCTTTTAATTAGACAGTGGTCATATTTTCACATTACTTCCCTTTGCTCTTGTGAAGATAAGATGATCATTAGATCTTGGGGCTTGTTTGGATATTTATGAGTGCACCTCAGCCATCTATGTGGTTAGGTGAAGATATCAGATCTATGATTGTATTTTATTCATTGGTTGGGGATATTTTTACAGCATCAGGGTTGTCCATATTCAAAACAAGATCTATATCAATGGTTCATACATTTTCTAGGTAGATCAGATATATTCTACACAGGTCAATTCTATGATTTTTGTGGCAATTAACTTGCATGTTATCCCATCCCATGTTTTTTGATAGTGGTGCAAATTTATTTGTTATGGCCATGGCACGTTGTGAGGATCATTTCTTCAATGAAAACTAACATTTTGGGCCTTGTTCCATGGTGTTAATGCATCTCCATGCCTCTTTATTGCATTCAATGATCAGATCTTTTGGATTTGATCTTTTATGGTTGGATGTGTTGATTTTGGTTTCTTCCTATCACTATTACATCTAGAGTTGGTCCATGATCAAATTGTTTTTGGATTTGTAGTAACTGCTAGGTGTAGTGGTTGAGTTTGGTTTAAGGCAGAAAATATCTTAGTTATGCCTGAGCTATAAAGGAAAATTTTGTAAATTATGTAAAGGTCAAACCCTCTCTATTTCTATAGCATGCTATTATAAATCCCCTTTGTCTCTAAACTGTATGATATTCTACCTTATCTCTTTCAACCATTGGTATATTGTGCAAGAACTACTTCCCTCTCATTGGTGTATTGTGGATATCTACAATCTTGCATGATTGTATCTCTTTTGGACTATGAATGATATATATGTGAATTCTCTTCTTCCTTGTATCATTTATTTGGGTTTTTTGATCTACATGTGATTTTTAGATTAAATCAAGTCTAGATGTGTAAATCTTTTGGTGTTATGATCATTCAGTAGTACATATATGGATAGAGATTGGTTTGAACACTCTATTTTGGTACATCATCTCCTTAGAATAGATTTGGTAAAAAAAATTTCTTGCATCTCCTTCTCCCTTTTCCTCTCTAAGAGTAGTTAGGTGCATCTTGATAGCAAAGGAAGCCAACCTTCTTTGGAGACTCAACCTCACAATTCAAGTCCCATAGCTTGTATATTATTTCCATGTTTCACAAGGTTTTCCTTAGGTAAAAAATTTGGACAAGGGTGCAAACTTTTGTGACAACAATTTTCTACACACCTGGTGAGACATTCACATAAGAAGATTTCAAGTTCACTGGTGTCAAAAAGAAGATTTCAAGATAAATTTTGAGAAGTTTGTGTTGTTCTCAATGTTATAGGACTTCAAGAAGCCCATTCCATAAAGTACTTGGTGACTCTACACCCTTCACATCTAGTTCAGACTGAGTTGTGGTGATTCATGCCCAAAGCTAAAACAAGGGAATCTTCTAGAGGTAAATTTCAATACCAAGAGCTTTCATTTTCAAATCCTAGAAGAAGAAAGACTAGAGTATCTTTATCACAAATTAGGAGTACAGTAGTAACAAATACACCTACAAGATCCATTTCTACTCCTCTTATTGTTAGATCTTAGCCTAGGTTGTCATCTGCTCATATAAATAAACCATTATTCCATATGGTATAGCCTGGAGCTCATGTTTTTGCCACCTTTAATGGTGGAAGTCCTCTCCTATTGGCTCAAAGACATGATATACCAATATCAGCCCTCAAAGTATACCTGAATTTACTGGTGAAACTTCCATTTCTCCTTTAGAGCATATTCTGGAAGTTTCAAATGTCTTCAATATACATGGTATTGTAGAAGATGATGTTTTTGTTAGGCTTCTAGCTTCATCCTTAAAAGGGAAGGCCTTGCAATGGTATAGAGGTTTGGCTCATTATTCTATTACTAATTGGGTTGGGTTGGGAGCCAAATTATGCAAGCACTTTGAAGATAAGAGTGATAACCTATCACTCTTGCAGAAATTAACAACTATCAAGAGAGCCCCCCATGAATATATGATTAATTTTAATTATGGATTCTAGAAGAAATGTGATAGAATATCCACTATAGTTAAGCCTTCTCCTAGTAATTCTTTTTTGTATCACCTCAAAGCCTTTAACAGTGATATTGCTACCACTTTACAATCTATGGGAGGAGACACCTTACTTGATGCCTATGAAATTGCCATTAGGATAGAGAATATATTGATACAAGGAGGAAAATTTTCCCCAAGGCCTCCTATGCCCTTCTTCCCAAATATTCCTAGTCACAGGCCTCCAACAGCCCCTATCCCTACTACTTCCACAAACCCACCTCTTGTTGTAACCCCAATAGCCTCTACATCTTCAAATGAGTTTAGAGAATTGACGGACATAATGTAGGACCTTATGTTGAGTAATCAAAATTTGGAATATTAGGGCTCTAAGATTAGCAAAGAGTTGTGAGACTAAGGAAGGAAACTAGAGGACAATCTCTCGATGGTCCAAAAAAAGTAACAAAATGATGACTATGGAAAGGCAGCAAGCTCAAAATTTTAGGCCTCCCCAACTTTCTTCTCAAAACCCTACTTATAATAGGACAACATTATCAATACCTCTAGAAAAAATGCAAACCCAAATCTAGTGATAGCATTAATTCCTCAAAATAATCTTGCTCAAGATCAAGACTTTTGTCTCTCCTACAAATATTCATGTAGTCAATGCATGTGCCAAAAGGCAGAAGCATGCCTAGCATTGACCACACAAGATCCATATGGTGGAAAAAAATATAATGATCCTTAGTTTACTAATACTACCCATTTTCAACAACCAAGGGATTGTTCTTTCATGAATCATCAAGTGGAGGAACATCGTAATGTAAACCAGGATTCCATTGCTCACAATACTAGGAGAAAGAGAAGATCCATTGAAGATTCTATCCCTCCCCCTCCTAATTAGGCCTCAAATTCACATGCAATACCTCCTATACAAGAAGCAAATGATCAATAAAATACCCTTCAATAGCAAGGAAAATTAATAGCAGAAGAGATGTGAGTGATCCTTAGGTTGTTCCATCTCAACCTCCTACAAATGTAGCTCCCAAAGTTTCTACCAGAGCACATAATGCATCATTTAATGTTGTAGATCAAATGAAGAAGACAAATGTAAAAATTTCTATGTGGGATGTTGTTACTATTATACCCATGCAAAAGAGGTTGCTTCAACACAAATTGGAGAGCATTGAACCAAAGGATCAGCCATCAAGAGAAGAAAGTACCACAAGTCTAGTACAACCATCAAGGGAGGTAGAAGAAACTAAAAAGGTTAGACCTCCTCCATTTTATGTTTCTTTGATTAGAGGGGATAGGATAGTCCATAATTGCATGATTGATTCAAGGGCTAGGACTTCAGTGATGCCCAAGTGTGTTGTTGATTCTTTAGAAATGAAATTAGAGCCCATTGTTAGGGATGCATTATAGTTAGATGGTAGTACTATCAAGACTATAGGAATCCTTAGGAATGTGGAAATGGCCTTGCATGCATGCCACAGTTGTAATGTAGTCCAAGATATATCAATTTTTGAAGTCAAGCCACACTTTTCCATCTATCTTTCAAGATATTTTACTGCATAAATAGGTGTCTACATATCTTTTGATTGGTCATACATGTTTTTTAGAACAAGATATAGAACCAAGACTTCAATCAGAGTAGAACCTTTAGCCCTCCTTCACACTAAGTCTTATACCCCTAGCCCCATAAATATGAATTGTGCAATCTACGAGGAAGAGGAAAGAGACATAGTAAATGAGACTGTAACTTCTCTAGCAAAGATACTTAATTTTCTCTTAGATGAATGGGCTAATGCATACTAGTTTGATCTTATATCAAAAACACTTGAGACAGGCCTTGGTACATATTATATATCAGAAAAGGATGCTCTAATTCCAAATCTAATGAAGACCAAAGAGGATATGAGTGGAATATGGAGCATGTACTTTGATGGATCAAGAAACAAGAATGGATCAGGGGCTGGTGTGATGCTGATTTCTCCTACACTAGAAAAGTACTACTTCTCTTTTAGGCTCCAATTTAGTTGTACTAATAATGTAGTCAA
Organism: Cupressus sempervirens; assembly: GCA_028749045.1. Taxonomy (NCBI): domain Eukaryota; kingdom Viridiplantae; phylum Streptophyta; class Pinopsida; order Cupressales; family Cupressaceae; genus Cupressus; species Cupressus sempervirens. Next base: position 256,768,865 of record CM053792.1, read on the forward strand.
GAATGAATCCTTGATCCAAGGTGTCCTACTTGCTCAAAAAAGAGGAATCCAAGCATTAAGTGTATATGGAGATAGTGAGTTGGTGGTTAATCAAGTAATAAATCATAATATCACTAAGAATGGTTTGCTCAAGTCTTATAAACATAGAGTACTATATTTTCTTGAAGGTTTCAAAGCATTCAATATCTAAAGAATCCCTAGAAAAAAGAATAGATATGTTGATAGACTCATAGTAGTGGAAGAATATTATGATGTGTCAAGGAGCCTTGAAGATAAAAGAAAGTAGTAGATCAAGGTGTTGATTAGAACTACTATTCCTAACAACAACACTAATTGGAAAGTAATGATCAATATGGTGATCAAATCATTAATCTCAGTTCCAAAAAGTTTTCTAAGGGTCTTATTACCTTAGAGAGTGCCTTTAGTCTTGATTACCAAGGAAGAAATAGAGGCATGAACCTTGTTGCAAGCAAGGATGATCACACACCAATCACGGTTTGTGATGGGAAATCCTTAAACATGGGAAAGGTATGTTCTAAAATTAAACAAGAAATTTGTATTCATCTATGTCAAGAATTTAATGATGTATTTTCCTGGACATATGATGATTTGAAATGTTTTGACCCAAGTTTTTTTTAGCATACCATAGATTTAATTAATAATTTCAAACCAGTAAGAGAAAAATAGAGGCTAGTGAATCCTAAAATTGAACCCTTGATGAGAAAAGAGCTATCCAAATTGATTGAGGATAATATAATTTTCCCTATCAAAAACTCATCATGGGTAGAAAACCTTGTCCTTGTTAGGAAGAAGAATGGAGAAATTAGATTGTGTGTGGACTTTAGGAACCTTAACCAAGCTTCCCTTAATGATCATCATCCCCTCCCTTCTATGGAAAAAATATTATTTAAGGTTAGTAGCTCTGAGAGTTTCTCATTTCTTGATGGATTTTTTGGTTTTAACCAAGTGCTGGTCAAAGAGACTAATAGACACAAGACTGCATTCACCATAAAGTGGGGCACCTATGCTTATAGTAAAATTCCCTTTGGATTAACTAATGCAAGTGCCACTTTTTAGAAGGAAATGGAGATGGCCTTCAAGAATATGATTGAAAAAATTGTATTGGTCTATCTTGATGATTTTACAATATATTCTAGGAGTGTGATAGATCACTTTAGCCATCTCAGACAGATGTTTATAAAATGTAGAGAGTTTAGTGTGTCCTTAAATCCAAGCAAGTGTGTGTTTGCCACTAATCAAGGAAAATTATTAGGACATATTGTATCTAAAGATGGTTTAACCATTGATCCAGAGAGAACAAAGGAAAAACTTGCTCTCTCTTCCTAAACATAAGAAAGGATTGCAAAGTTTTCTTGGTAGGATAAATTTTGTGAGAAGATTTATCCCTAATCTTATCACCATGGTGAAGCCCCTTATGACTATGCTCAAGAAGAATATGATCTTTGCATGGACCAAGGAAGGGAAAGAAAGTTTTGAAGAGATCAAGAAACCATAGCCTTAACCTCTACTCTCATTAATCCAAATTTTGAAAAGGATTTCATTCTTTATACCTTAGGTGGTGAGTCAAGCATTTTCATTGTCTTGACTCAAGAAAATGATAAGAATAAAGAACAGCCCATAGCCTTCTTTAGTGAAGGGCTTAAAGAGTATGAAGATAAATAAAACTATATGGAGAATCAATCCCTTGTAGTTAGAAGAGCTTTGAATAAATTTTGACACCTTTTGTCACACAACAAGATCCAATTTCTAGTATTTCATGCAAGTGTAAGGACTTTCTTTTGAGCAAAGACATTAGTGAAAAGAGAGCTAGATGGGTCACTAAGGTGATGGAGTATGATGTTGACATCCAAATCACCAAGTTGGTAAGAGGGAAAGGATTGTGCAAAGAGATGATCTCATCTCTGGTATCAAATGAGGAAGTTGCTATGATACTAAAAAAATATAAAGAAGCAAGAAATGGTAATCCAAGGAATTGGATGGATAATATGAAGAATTTCTTATTAGGCAATGGATATCCTTAAGGATTGGATAGAGCTAAAAGAAGATATTACATGTTGTAGTCAATTCCTTATGCCATAGTTGATGGTATCATTTTCAAGAGAGATTTCAATGGAGTCCTATTGAGATGAATTGATATAGACCAAGCTAAAAGAATAATCAAAGAGCTCCATGATAGTCCTAATGGTGGCCATTTTTCAGCAAGAACAACTACCATGAAGATAATGAGAGTTGGTTACTACTAACCATCCTTGTTCCATGATTGTCATAGACATGTGAGAAGGTGTGAAAAATGTCCTTTCTTTTCTGGTAAACAAAAAATTGTAGCTTTTCCTCTCCACCCTATTTAGGTTGATCAACATTTTTCTCAATGGGGATTAGATTTCATGGGCCCCATCAATCCTGCTTCTAGCTCTGGTCATAAATGGATTCTAGCTACTAAAAATTACTTCACAAGATGGATAGAGGTATTTTCATTGAAGGATGTCATAGAATCTGTAATTGGCGAGTTCCTAGATGGAACTATAACCAAATTTGGTGCCCCTTCAACCATTATTTCACATAATGCAAAATATTTTGTAGGAGCTCAGATTTGTGCATGGGCCCAGTTGATCATAATATCTACTTGAGCACATCCTACAACTACTATCCTCAGGGAAATGGATTAGCTGAGTCATCCAACAAAAATCTAATCTGGATTATGAAAAGGAGTATAGGAGATAGCCAGAGGTGTTGGCATCAGATGTAAAAAAAATAGCACTGTGGGCTGATAGAATAACACCTAAGAGAGCCATAGGAAATTCCCCTTTCATGTTGGTATATGGTAGAGAAGCTAGGCTTCCTATTTCAATAGAATTTCTTGCTCTTGAACTAGCCCATTAGTTGGAACTGGTTGAAGATGATGTTATGTCTATAAGAATAGCAAAACTAATGAAGTTAGAGGAGAAAAGAAATTAGGCCATGCAGACCTTGGGAGCACATTAGCAATAGATGAAGAAGTCCTTTGATAGGAAGTTTAAGTTCATAATTTTTAGAGAGGGTGATCTTGTGTTGAAATGGGAGGTAGATAGGGAAAAATTAGGGAGGCACTCAAAATTTGATGCACTATGGAGTGGTCCCTATGTGGTTATCAGTTGCAAGCAAGCTAATGCTTTCCAGTTAAGTAGGTCTCATGTTAAAAAATTTCCTATTATAGTCAATGGAATATATCTTAAACCATGTTTCTAATGAGGGTTAAAGTTTCCTTGTACATAGTAGAGTGGTTTTCTATTTTTAGTTCTTTCTTGTTTTCCAAGAAATGCGCAAGCACATTTGCTCTTTTTCTATAGTTGTTCTGAGTTTTTTGGAGCTCCATGGAGGTTTTTTGTTCTTTGCTAGTTGCAGGTGGGATAATGCATCATTAGTGGTAGTAACTCTATTACCAATGGATTGCTTAAGGCAACTGGTATATGATTAGTAGGAAAGCATCCTATCTAAGTCACCAAGAATGTTGGCCATTTTTGGCCCCCATTTAGCCCATCATTGATAACCATCTAAGAGATCTTCAATGGGTTGGATTCCTTGATGTGGGATAACATGCTAGTTTTGTTTAGGTTAACATCTTGTGTTAATGTGGTTTCTTCATAAGCCAAGTTGGCTTGGTTTATTCATGTGTCAAGCTAGATCAGCTTGTTCATGTGCTAAGTTGGCTTATTTTTTCTTCATGTGTCGAGTTGTGGGTTAATGTGCATTTTTTGTTGGGTTTAACATTCTATGTTGACCATTTTCACTATTTTAAAAGGCTTACCATTTTGCTCTTTCTAGAATCATGAAAATGTTGCTGCCTCTTCAACCAAACATTCAAGAAATGTGTCAACCAACTATTGCATGCCATGTGGTGAATCCTTTTTTTTATCTTGGATTTCTTTTAATTGGATGGTGGTTGTATTTTCATATTTTTTCCCTTTGCTCTTGCAAAGATATGATGGCTATTAGATCTTTGGGCTTCTTTGGATATTTATGAGCACATCTCAACCATTTGTGTGGTTAGGTGGAGATATTAGTGTTAGATTGTGGTGACTGATCAGGAAAGTACTGTACATACTTCATAAATAGTGGGGTTCGGGGCATCGCCCCGAAATAAATTTTTTTTGGAAGTAGCCGACATGGTAGCCGACATATTATGGCCGACATATGGCCGACATGTTATAACCCTAAAGCGGTTTAATACTTGTATAAAAAGGGCTTAGGGTTGGGTATTTTCATGTGTGGTGATACGAAATTGGTTCTTGCGGCGGTATTGAGCTGTAAGGGATTACGGATTGTAATCAGGTTGTAATCACTGGATTGTAATAAGATCGGACTTGCTGTTTGGTGGACGTAGCCCAGGGATTGGGTGAACCACGTTAAATCTTGGTGCCTTGTGTTCATTTCTGTGTGTTCTATTATTTTTTTTGTTATTGGTTATATTTGCATGTAGTTTTTATTTCTGTCCGTGGTTTATCCTAACAAGTGGTATCAGAGCCTAGTTGTTTTTCAGTTATCCTCTGCAGGAAAGTCTCACGATTAAGTGGGAGTCTCACGGTTGAGTGGGAGCAATGGAAGATGATGGTAAGCTGAGGTTTGATAGGTTTAATGGGCAGAACTTCCAGTTATGGAAGATGCAAATGGAAGACTATTTATATCAGAAGGATTTATGGAAGCCGTTGGAAGGAAAAGCCAAGAATCAGGGAACTATGTCAGAGGCTGAATGGGATCTTCTTGGATAGAAAAGCACTCGGAAGCATTCGGTTATGCTTGGCACCATCGGTGGCATTTAATATTACAAAAGCAAAGACGACAGAAGATTTGATGAAAACCCTAGCGACACTATATGAAAAGCCCTCCGCTTCAAATAAGGTATTTCTCATGAAGCGTTTATTTAATATGAAAATGGCAGAAGGTGGATCTGTTGCAGATCATTTAAATGAGTTTAATACTATTACTAGTCAATTATCTTCTGTGGGTATCAATTTTGATGAAGAAATTAGGGCTCTCTTGATTTTGTGTTCTTTGCCTGAAAGCTGGAATGGCTTGGTAATGGCGGTGAGTAATTCTGTACCTGGATCTAGTACCCTAAAATATGATGATGTGATCGGTGTTATTTTAAGTGAGGAAACTCGTAGAAAATCCTCAGGTGGATCTACATCAGGAAGTGCTTTAAATGCACAAAGCAGGGGCAGAACGACTGAAAGAGGAAGTAACTCTGGAAATCGTGGGAAATCAAGAGGAAAGTCAAAGGGGAGGAGGTCTCAATCGAGAGGACCAAATGATTGCTGGTACTGTGGGAAACCAGGGCACAAAAAGAAAGATTGCTGGACTCGAAAGAAAAATGAAGGAGATAAATCAGATGGAGACAAAGAGGCAAATGTAGTAAGTAACAAATCCGAAGAGGATGCTTTGCTTCTGTCTTTAGAGAGTGTTGATGATTCATGGGTTTTAGATTCTGGTGCTTCTTTTCATGCTACACCTCATAGAGGTTATTTCATTGATTATGTCCAAGGGGATTTTGGGCTTGTTTATTTGGGGGATAATGAACCCTGTCAGATTGTTGGAAAGGGAAAAATTAAGATTAAGTTGCAGAATGGGAATCATTGGCTACTACATGAGGTAAGACATGTTCCAAAACTAAGTAGAAATTTAATTTCAGCAGGGCAACTCGGTGATGAGGGTTGTGTAGTTACTTTTAATGATAAAAATTGGAAAGTTTCAAAAGGTTCCCTTGTAGTAGCAAAAGGTGTGAAAGTAGGCACCTTATATCTTTGTACAGGTCATATTGTTCCTTCTACTTTGATTGTTTCAGAGAAAAATGAATATTCAGGAACAATTACTGCAGTTGAGCAGGGAGCACAAATAGCTGCTGTAGATTCTGATACAGCGCTGTGGCACAATAGACTTGGGCACATGAGTGAGAAAGGTATGAAAGTACTTCATTCAAGGAAAGTTTTACCAGGTCTAAAATGTGTGAATATGGATTTCTGTGAAAGTTGTGTGTATGGAAAACAAAAGAGAGTGAGTTTTGTAAAGACAGGGAAGGAAAACAAAAAGGAGAAATTAGAGCTTGTGCATACAGATGTATGGGGACCGGCTCAGGTATCTTCCCTTGGTGGCTCTCATTATTATGTTACATTTATTGATGACGCAACTAGAAAAGTATGGGTTTATTTCCTTAGACAGAAATCTGATGTATTTCAAACTTTTAAGAAATGGAAATGCTTGGTTGAAAATGAGACTGGTAAGAAATTAAAATGTCTCAGATCTGATAATGGTGGTGAGTATTGCAGTCATGAATTTGAAGATTATTGCTCCATTAATGGTATTCGTAGACAAAAAACTATTCCAAGGACTCCATAGGAAAATGGAGTGGCTGAACGCATGAACAGGACTATAATGGAGCGCGCAAGGAGCATGAGGTTGCATGCTGGGTTGCCCTTACACATGTGGGCGGAGGCTGTCAATACTATAGTATATTTGATTAATAGAGGTCCCTCTACTCCTTTGGGCTGTGGTATTCTAGAGGAAGCATGGACTGGTCAGACTGTGAGTTATTCTTTTCTCAAGACCTTCGGTTGTGAAGTTTTTTCTCATATAGACTCTGAAAATAGAACCAAGCTAGAAGCTAAATCAAAGAAATGTGTCTTTGTTGGATATGGCATTAATGAATTTGGCTATAGGCTTTGGGATTTTGAAAATCATAAAATTATAAGAAGCCGGGATGTCATATTCAATGAAAAAGTGTTGTACAAAGATCTGTTGCAGCAACATGAGAAGAAAGAAGATGATTATGTAGTGCTGGATGATACTCCAAAAGCTGATGTTCCAGCCATTCCTCATGATGTGCAACAACTGCAACAACAAATACCACAAACACCAGTGAATGTTAGATGGTCAACAAGGCCAATTAGACCTCCACAAAGGTATTCTCCCTCTTTGTATTCTATTTTACTTACTGATGCTGGTGAACCTGAAAGTTATGATGAAGCTGTGCAGGTGGATACTAAGATTCAGTGGGAGTCTGCAATGAAAGATGAAATGGACTCTTTGCTGAAAAATAAGACATGGGATTTGTGCAAGTTGCCTGCAGGTAAAAAGGCTTTACAGAATAAATGGGTTTACAGGTTGAAAGAAGAGGAAGGAGGTAAGAAAAGATTTAAGGCCAGGTTAGTTGTAAAAGGATTTGCACAGAAAAAGGGAATTGATTTTGATGAGATATTTTCTCCTGTTGTTAAAATGACTTCTATTCGTACTGTTTTAAGTCTTGTGGCTACTGAAGATTTGCATTTAGAGCAGATGGATGTTAAAACAGCCTTTCTTCATGGTGATTTGGATGAAGAAATATATATGGCTCAGCCACAGGGTTTTGAGGTCAAAGGTAAGGAGAACTTAGTGTGCAAATTGAAGAAAAGTTTATATGGCCTGAAGCAAGCACCTCGGCAATGGTATCTGAAATTTGACAGTTTTATGCATAAGCATGGATATAACAGGTGTCATTCAGATTACTGTGTTTATTTTAAGAGGTTGGATGATGATAGCTACATTATTTTATGTTTATATGTTGATGATATGCTTGTAGCTGGGTCTAACATGGATCATATTAAGGGGCTAAAATGCCAATTAGCACATGCATTTGCTATGAAGGATTTGGGGGCAGCAAAACAAATCCTTGGTATGAAGATTTGCAGAGATAGGAAGAACAGAACATTGACGCTATCTCAAGCTGATTATGTTGAGAAGGTGCTGCAACGTTTCTCTATGGAGAATGCTAAAGCTGTCAGCACACCTTTACCTGGTCATTTGAAATTGACTAAGGAGATGTGTCCCAAGACACAGGAAGAGGAGGATAAGATTTCCAAGGTACCCTATGCTTCAGCTGTAGGAAGTTTGATGTATACTATGGTATGCACTAGGCCAGATATTGCACATGCAGTGGGAGTCGTTAGCAGGTATATGAGTCATCCAGGTTTTGAGCATTGGAATGCTGTCAAGTGGATTCTTAGATATTTGAGAGGAACATCCAATAAGTGTTTACACTTTGGGGGCTCTACTACTGATTTACAGGGCTATGTTGACTCAGATTTGGCTGGGGATATTGATACCAGGCGGAGTACTACAGGTTATGTCTTTACTGTTGGTGGGGCAGCCGTGAGCTGGGTTTCTAGGCTACAAAAGATTACTGCTCTCTCCACTACAGAGGCAGAGTATGTTGCTGCTACAGAGGCAGCCAAAGAGATGATATGGTTTCAGTTCTTCTTGGAAGAATTGGGACATCCTCAGAAGGATAATTATTTGTTCACAGATAGTCAGAGTGCCATTCATCTTGCTAAGAATTCAGCTCTGCATTCTAAGACCAAACACATACAGTTGCGGTACCATTTCATTCGGTCAGTTTTGGCGGATGGATAGTTAAAGTTGCAGAAGATACATACCAATGAAAATCCAGCAGATATGTTGACAAAGGTTGTCACAAGGGAGAAGCTGAACTCCTCTTCAGCTTCAGTTGGTCGTTTAGACTAAATGTGAATAAAAGAACAGCAGAGTCCAGGGTGGTTTGATCTAGTGGGAGCCCCATGCGGTAGTTGTATTGCTACAGGATCAGTCTCCAAGTGGGAGATTGTTGTTTAGTGTGGAGCCTGATCAGTCCCCAAGTGGGAGATTGTTAGATTGTGGTGACTGATCAGGAAAGTACTGTACATACTTCATAAATAGTGGGGTTCGGGGCATCGCCCCGAAATAAATTTTTTTTGGAAGTAGCCGACATGGTAGCCGACATGGTAGCCGACATATTATGGCCGACATATGGCCGACATGTTATAACCCTAAAGCGGTTTAATACTTGTATAAAAAGGGCTTAGGGTTGGGTATTTTCATGTGTGGTGATACGAAATTGGTTCTTGCGGCGGTATTGAGCTGTAAGGGATTACGGATTGTAATCAGGTTGTAATCACTGGATTGTAATAAGATCAGATTTGCTGTTTGGTGGACGTAGCCCAGGGATTGGGTGAACCACGTTAAATCTTGGTGCCTTGTGTTCATTTCTGTGTGTTCTATTATTTTTTTTGTTATTGGTTATATTTGCATGTAGTTTTTATTTCTGTCCGTGGTTTATCCTAACAATTAGATCTATAGTTGTATTTTATTCATTGGCTGGGAATATTTTTGTAGCATCTGGGCCATCCATATTCAAAAGAAGATCTACATCAACAAATCATACATTTTCTGGGAAGATTAGATCTATTTGACATGGGTCAATTCTATGATTTTTATAGGGGGTTAACTTGTGTGTTATCCCATCCCACATTTTTGATAGTAGTGCAAATTTATTTGTTGTGTCCATGGCACATTATAAGGATTGTTTCTTCAATGCAAACTGACATTTTGGGCCTTGTTCCATGGTGTTAATTCATATACATGCCTCTTTATTACATTTAATGATCAAATCTTTTATATTTTATCTCTTATGGCTAGATACATTGATTTTGGTTTCTTCCTATCACTGTTACATCTAGAGTTGTTCCACAATTAGATTGCTTCCACATTTGTAGTAACTACTAGGCATAGTGGTTAAGTTTGGTTTAGGGCAGGAAATATCTCAGTTATGCCTGAACTATAAAGGTAGATTTTGTAAATTTTGTAAAGGTCAAAACCCTCTCCATTTCTCTAGCATTGCTCTAGCATATTATTGTAAATCCCCTTTCCCTCTGAGCTATATGATACTCTGCCTTATCTCTTTCATCCATTGATGTATTGTGCAAGAACTATTTTTCTCTCAATGGTGTATTGTGGATATCTATAATCTTGCAATTACTGTATCTCTTTTGGCCTATGAATGATATATTAGTGAATTCTCTTCTTCCTTGTGTCATTTATTTTTTTTTTCTAATCTGCATGTGATTGTTAGATTAAAAGAAGTTTGGATGTGCATAACTTTTGGTGTTATGATGGTTCAATAGTGCATATATGGGTAGAGATTGGTTTTAACCCTCTATTTTGGTGCATCATCTCCTTAGAATAGATTAGGTGGATTTTTTTTCTTGCATCTCCTTCTCTCTTTTCCTCTCTAAGAGTAGTTAGGTGCATCCTGATAGCAAAGGAAGTCAGCCTTCTCCAGAGACTCAACCTCATAGTTCAAGTCCCATAGCTCAGAGTTTGTTTCCATGTTTCACAAGGTTTTCCTTAGGTAAAAACTATGGATAAGGGTGAAAAATTTTGTGACAATAGGTTCATCTTGCATACTTTGTGTAATTATAATTATAACTCCTAATAGTGTTGAGGTTTCTAACAAGGCCTAGTCCTCTAACAAGGATCGAGACACTATATAGATGTAGTAGACTCCTAACAAGGTCAATACCTTTCACAAGATACTTTTTTTTAGTGGATCATCTTGTGGGTACCATCCCATCAAATTTTCCCCTTGGTTAGGGTTTCCCTAGTTAACAAAATATGGTGTTATGTTTTGCATTATTTTATGGTTGTGTTTATTGTTCAACATAATCAATTTACTTTCATATGCAAGTTATAAGTTTGTTAACAATATCCATAATTGGTAAAAATTTTATGAAATATTGATTAACCCCCCTCTAGTGTTTCCTATTTTTTAAATTAACCTCATGAAAGCACTAGGTGCATTAGTTAAACCAAAAGGCATAACCAACCATGCATACAAAACTTCATTTGTCTTAAAATCAATTTTCTATTCATCTACTCAAATTTTGATCTAATGATGGCCACTTTTTAAATAAATCTTGCTAAAATACTTTTTTTCACTCAAACAATCCATTATGTCATCCACACTAGGCAAAGAAAACCTATACTTTCTTTATATCTTATTTATAGATATGGAATCAGTGCACATTCTCCATTCTCCATTCTTTCTAGGTGCCAAAATAGAAGGTACAATAAATGGAATCAAACTTTCTCTAATCAAACCCTTATCAAGAAATTATTTCACTTATCTATTCAATTTATCATTTTTGTAGGTGTTAACCTATGTAGTTCTTTATCAAGAAAACTAGATCCAATTATTACATCCATATGATGACTAATACTTCTCATAGGAGGTAAACTATTAGGTACATTATCATAAATAATATCTTGAAATTTAGCCAACAAGGATTAAATCTTAGGTGCATGGTCAAGTTCATCTTATTTCTTAGTCTTCCTAAGAACCAAAGAAAAATAAAAATGATGTTCCTTCTATTGGCATTATGTTATATTTTTCATTAGTGACAACACTTATTTGATTCTAAATGTTTATCGAGCTCATCAATTAGTCTATAGTTTATACCGAGCATTCAATGGTCACCTTGTAAACCTTAGCAGTTAAGTAGTTTACACTGAGTATTCCTGAAGCTACTGAGTAAATATAGGAAATGTGGAGACCATCAGTTTCTACTGAGCTTCTCAGTGTCTACCATGCTCCACAATGTCTATCAAGTAGTAAGTTTGTGTCATGGAGATTCAGTGTAAATTGAGCATTGGAAGAAGTAGTGTTTACTAAGTAAAGCAAGGTAAACTCAGTATGCAGTATCTACCAAGTGACACCACATCTACCGAGTCACCAGTGGTTACCAAGTTTAGAACTACATCGAGTGATTAATATGGATCGAGCCTTCACTTCTATCGAGTGCATGATGATGCTAAGTAGTGCAGTGGATGTCGTGTATCAAAAGGTCACCGAGTCAGTTCAATGAACCCAAGTTATTCACTATTGGGCTAACTTTGTAATGTATATCTTCACTTGTATTTTGGATGACCTTGCAATTTTGTAAATTTGAAAGGTATATATGTAAGGTGTATTATAAGATATTTCATGTATCAATCAATAGAGAAGTAATATGAAGTAATTTTGAAAAGTGCCTGCAAAAGATTATGAGTAGTAGTTCAAGGAATAAAGCAAGGTCAATACAAAGGTAGAAAAGATATATTCATCACATGAGGTGATCAGTGCATAAAGAATCTTATCAATAATCAATTGTAAGTAAATCTAGTGCTTCATCTTAATAGGTGAATCAGTTTCTAAATCCTCTAACAAGGTAGACTTAATAGTGTTTGTACAAATCTCTTAACCAAGTGCATACTTCATTTTATGTTTGTAAATCCTCTAACAAGGTGGACCTAGTAGTCCTTTGTGCTCCTAATAGGGAAGATCACCATAAGTGGTCAATGTAAGCCTTAACAAGCCAACTTTATGTTGTAGTATTGAATTTTTGTGGGTATCATCCCCACCCCAGTTTTACTTTCTATTTGGAAGGTTTCTGGGTCACCAAAATATTGTGTTCTTTTGTGTGATGAATGTTTTAACTTTCAGTATTAATACATGCAGTAGTATAGATGGATGTGTGGTAAATTTAAAGGAAAATTTTCAAGTTACTGATTCACCCCTCCCCTCTTAGTAACTTGTCATATCTTGAATATTTCCAACAATTGGTATTAGAGAATTATGGTTCTCAAGATAAAGGTTTGGCAACTTGAGCAAAGATCTAAAGACAAATGGAGATATTCAAACTTGACAAGGTAATTGAGAATGAAAAGCTAGATCTTGAGATGGCCATAGCTCAACTCAAAGAAGCAAAGGAGCATCTTTCCCAATCCCTAAAAAGAAAAAAGGAACTTACAAGACAAATAGATGACCATCAGTATGTTGAAGAAAAGATTGAAGACTTTTTCCCATCAAGCAGCTTAGATGAAGCTAATGAGGCCATCAAAGAACTCCTATCAAAGAATGGCTCTCTACAAGAAGAAGTAAGGACACTCAAAAGAGAACAAGAAATCCAATCAATCAGGCTATGTGAAATTTTGGAACAAAGGAATAAGGAAAATGAAGACTTGGAGGTAAGAAACAATGAAGAATAGAATCAATCCAATCAGCATGAAGACATCATTGATCAAATCACTAAAGCAAATGAAGAAATCAAAATTCTCAAAGCACAAAATGAAAGAATAAGAAGTGATCTAAATTATGAAAGGGAAATCAATGAAAGAATAATGAGAGAACTGAGATGTGAAAATAAAACTATTGAAAAATTGAAGAATGACCTAAATTCTGAAAAACAAATCAATGAAAGAATGTTAAAATCACAAGAAGACATGAATCAATTGAATCAACAAAATGAATAGAATCTTCATAGGCAAAAAGGTAAAGTAGGACTTGGATATAATGAAGAATGAGGTGAATCTTCCAAGCAAGGTGTAAAAAGGAATCAAAAACACTCATGCAATCATTGTGGAAAAATTGGTCATACATCAAACCAATACTGGAGCAATGGAAAAGAAAAATTCAATGGGAAGTGCTACAATTGCAATCAGCATGGTCATAAAGCCAATGAATGCAAGGAGAAACCAAAAATTGAAGGTAAATGTCATAAATGCAAAAAGCATGGTCACAAGGCATCTCAATGCAGATCCAAATCATTCAATCCAACTAAAAAATTTGTAAAGGCAATATTTGGATGGGACTACAATACCTAGTGCAAATGTCATTATTGTGGAGAATATGGACACACTGGTATAAATTGTGCAAGACATTACCTAAGGAAGAAGGATACTACCATAAGGTGTTACACATGCACTGAACTTAGTTATATAGCTAAAAACTACATGAATATAAGCAAAGTTGAAAATGAAAAGAAAGCAAGGGTTGGCAACATAAGGAAACAAATGAAGCAGCAATAGATTCCTAAATCTACTAAAGATACAAGCTCAAATCATGGAAGTGAATTCACTCAAGAAGTGGGTGACTCCATCCCCTCAAACTAAATTCCTAAGAATGTGTTGGAGTTGTACTCAGCAATAAAATCATAAGCAGTTCCAAGGAATATGAGGAACACAAATGATCCAATCAGTATTCTAGATACACCAGGATCATAGGAAGGTTATCTTTCACCAAGTTGCATCAGACTCCACAGAGAAAAGTTGGTTAAAGACCTTACTAAGTGAGGTCAGGAGTAAAAGGAATTTGGTTCATCTATCGAGTTGATACTCTTGCCAAGTTAGGCTAGTAGATGGCAGTCTATCATGCACTGTGTCAGTATGGTACCTAGCATTAATGGCAAATTTTCATCAAGAAGGGCAAAATTTAACTTCATTTTTTCACTGTCTTTAGAGGAAAATGATTTCCAGGTGCATTCAAGTGATTCCAAGCAATTTTGTGCGAATTTATAGTTTGCAAATTTTTTAAAAGATTTCCATCACTTACCAAGCAACAATGACATCCAAAAGCACCAACAGCAACAAGGTGAAAAGAGGATCAAAAATATTGGTCAAGGGTGTAGAGTAGAAAGCACCAAATTTCAAGTTAGTTCTAGCAGTGGCAAAGGCACTTGACCCTAATGGTACACAATCACAAATTCCACCAAAGGTACTTCTGATTAATGATATTTGCACTCATTTTAAGTGTTCAATTCAAGAGATAGGAACCCTAAAAATGTGTGTTGATGGCTCATTAAAACCTAAGCACAAGCATTTGGAAACAAAAGGGTTGACACTCATATCACACCTGCCAAGAAGCTTTTAGATAAAATGGATTAGGTATATTCTTAGCCATGTACACAATGGTCAGTTATGGTTGGAGAAGCCTGTATTGATCACCAAAAAGATGATTCACAAGATTATTGGCCTTCCCATTCTGAGCAAAGCTAAATCCACCAAAACCCTAGGTTAGGATGAACTCCAGAAGAAAACCCTAGCTAAGTGGGATGGTAGAGGTTTGAAAATTAGCATCATTACTGATGTGGAGCTAAAGTTTGGAATTCATGTAATTTCCCACAAGATTTATAGTTCTAGTTGTTTAAATAGTGTGTCATGTGAGGTAGTAGACTTAGCATTCAAAGTTATAAAGAAAAAATTGGAATTTGACCTATCAGAGCTACTGCTGAAGCAACTAAACAAGAATATGGATAGCATCAAGCCATCAAAGAACAATCCCTACAAATTTGGTTCTTTATTAACATGTCTCTTATTTTATGTGCAAAAATTCTTTCCATCCAAAGGTTCTATTGTATGGAGAAAGGATGTTCCCATTTTGTATTAGATAAATGAGTTTATAGCGAAAATGGTTGTAAACTTTGACAGTATAATGGATAATTATTTTGTAGAATTTAAAGAAAGAATGAACAATAGGTTTAGGATTCCTCCTAAACTTGTTGAGGACTATAAATATGATGTATGTTTTATGGTAGACTATGACAAAGTATACATTCAGGTTGTCAGGCCCCAAGTTGCATGTGTGAAACCTCTTCCTTATGAGGTCAATATTGATGAAACTAAGGACATCATTGAAGCACTAGTAAATGAGCCTATAGATGCCAAGAAACCAATCTTTGGAACTTATGATGAGGCAAAAGCCAAAATTGAATTGGAAACTAAGCTACCTCAAGCAATTAGCAATGGTAAGAGGAAGATTGCTAAGATGAAAATTGCCACTGGTCCCTTAATGCTTATCGAGGGAAAAGGAGAGGAAAAAGAAGAGGATCAAGAACAAGAAGATGAAGAGAAAGAATCAAAAAAGGAGGCAGAGCCAGTAAAGAAGAAAGGGAGGGTTATCATTACTAAACCTCCAAAGGCCTCCATAGTTATTTTCACCAGGAGAGGCAAAGGAAAAGATAAAGGTGAAGTAGTATTCAACAAGCCCCAACTTACCTTCCAAGAAAGACTAAAATAGATGGAAGAAGGAGTTGGCATCACAAACTTCAAGGCTTTAAAGTTTGAAACTAGAACTTATGCTGAGAAGATGTAGATTGAGGAACTAGTACTCACCAAAATGGGAAAGTGGAAGTATTCCCTAGACTAGATTGCTCCTTAGATCTCAAAAGAATTATTAGTAAGATTGCAACCGAGGTGGGAGTCAGCCACATAGATAGCCCAGGATATCTATGAACAATCCTTGAAGAAACTATTACCAAATCTCACTAAGGCAGAAATAAAGGCAGCCAAGAAGAATAATGAAGGTAAAATCATGATTAGATTTCACACATGTTTGATTCTAATTAAGGACATTGAGCATGTTGTAAGAGATTCAACAAACATGTGGAAGAATATCTATCATCTGCATAAGCCTAGTGATGATCCAATTGAGATCAAGGATGATGATGGTGATAGTGATGATGAAGAAGATAACACTCCATGTACTACTTTTGATGATGAAGATTATTAGGCACTAAGGGCTGATGATGAAGAGAAAGGGGAAGAAGCTAAAGAGGAAGACAAGGAGGAAGTAGATGAAGAAGATGATCCAATGAAGATTGTAGTAGAAGTCATTGCTTCCCTTCCTTACTCTCCACCTCAACTAGTAACATCATCAGGGTTGGAGTTAGCTTTAGCAGGATTGATTGCATTTACATTAGAAATATCATCTGCTCCTACCACCCCATAGCTCTATGTATCTTCTATGAAAGTATCAGTTACTTCATCTATCGAGCTACAACCCACTTCATCAACACCCAAGTAATCCATCATAGCAATGTGCATAGTTTTCAATTCCACAACTGTGTCAACATCTTCTACTTCATGTACAGTAAGTCTACCAACCCATTCTACAATGTTGTCTTCCAAAGCTCTAATTGCACCAATTTCTATTAGTTCTTCAATTGTAAATATTCCAAATTTTACATTACCTATTGGTACATCATTTTTAGGAAGCACATCAATTTTGGATACAATTGGTACTTCTCTCAATTTTCCTCTAGTTGGACCAATTCAAGTGTTTTCTACTAGTCCATCTATATCAACTATTGTTTCTATTTCTAAATCCAAGGAAGTAAGCACTGAAGTAAAACCAAAGACTCTAAAAAATTTCTTACTGGTAAGGAAATTGATGAAGATATAGACTTGGATAAAGAAATTATTATCCCCAAGATAGATTTGGACACTACCTCAGCCAACAAAATGAAATTGGTTGATCAGCTTTTAGAGCAAAAGGCAAGGCAAAAGCAGTTAAGAGAATATAGGGACAGAGAATTCACAATAATCGAGAATGCCAAAAACATAATTACTAAAGCTATAGGTGTTGATGTCGATCCATCTCAACACATTTTGTTACAATTAGAAAAGGCTATAAATAAGTTCAATAAGGACACTTCTAGCCAAGAGAAGCTCATTGAAAAGGCAGAGAAAAATTTTTACAATAAGATGCTTGAGCACATTGCTTAGCACATTGCAATAAAGAAGGTAGAATTATCCAAAAAAATTGAGCAACCTTGACCAATTTTTTACAAATGTAACATTACTTTTTGGCAAGCTTTGTGATGTTATCGAGTACAACAAGGATGTTAAAGAAAAATTAAATAAGATTGATGTGGACATGAAGGCTAGTGCTTAAAATTTATAGCTTGACCATAGTTCAAGCTCATCACATCACATGAAGGTGAAATTTTTGTCAAAAATGTAGGTAGAGCTACTTAGAGAAGAAGCCAGGATCAGGTCTACACTGATTGACATCCAGAATATGATCCTACCAGTCATGGACCAAATGCAGAAACATATTACTTATTCAAAAACATTGATCCATGACAAAAAAATTTCTATAGAAGATCATATGATTGAACTTTCTACAGAAGTTCAAGTGGCACTCTCCACTTGCAAAATTTTGCAAGATAATTGGTGATGCAGGGGCACCTAGCCAATTCTTGAGGAACACCCTAGATCTAGAAGAAGATAGAAGGTTGAAGACATCTTTGCATGTTAATTGGAACATTTTTAAGCCAATAATGGCATTTTACAATGATGAACTCAATAAAGTATGTAAGAGTCCTAAAGGTCCTGATAAAGGCCTAAGGACCAAAATGGTAATGTAATTGGTCAAGGAGTCTAGAGAGGTTAGGTAGAGCTTTATTATGTTTTAATGATGATATTATGCCAAAACAAGTGGATTTGGGTAGGCTTTGGTAGGTTAAATGCATTAGAAATAAGGTTGATAATTCAAAGTTTAAATATTAACAACTAATTACAGTTTTAGAAGGAAAATGGATTTAGAGTTTTTTTGCTATCTCAACCACTTGGATTATTTGGGGGTCAGTTTGGATTGGTTTTTAAAGGTCTTATAAAGGCTCTAGAGTCATTTTTTGATAGGAAGCAAGGCATTGTACAGACTGTTACAGAAAAGCAATAAAATCTTGTTGTTTTCTATCAAAACTTGGTGTTTTTAGTGTTTTTGTGGAATTGAATAGATTGGAGGATTGATAAGGAAATTTTTTGAAGGTTCCTTGATAGTTCTATGCATGATCAATACATTTTGAAGTTCTAAGAAGGATAATACTTTCTGTTTTGCATTGATTGTCATAGAAATATAGCATTTTCTAACTGTTTTGTGACTTTTCTAGGATGTGTAGGTCCATCCTATGAATGTTCTAGCCTGATTCTCATAGGATGGATGCCTAAGGACTTTTATAATATTTCACTAACCCTTTCATGATAGGAATCAAGAGAGTTTGCAGGTGTACACCGTGAGAGTTGGTTGAAAATTGCATTGAAGTGTTGCCATAGGTGTAGCAGCACAAGATCTACCTTAAGGAGGTAGGGTTTTTATGGAAAATAGACTAAGGGGAAGGAAAATTCATGGTTAATTCTGAAGGAGAATTTTTGGAATTGAGTTTTGGGGTTTGAACAAGTAGGCCCTCATTTTTTAGTCATTTTAAGGAGGGTTTTGGAGTTTGGGTATCTAGGAGTGTCACTAGAACTTAAAACCTTGAAAATAATTTTTTTTGGAACATAACTAAAGACTTTGTAAAAGGGTTAAGTCAGATTACAAATTTTGAAGGGTACTTGCTTTGTAAAAGTGGCCTAATTAGACCTAATTCTGAGACAAACTTCCCTGTTCCATACAATCTTTCCAAAGGAGTGATATCTTATTTTTGGATATGTTATAAAAATCCAAAAAGGGTATCTGAAAAGCCTATTTATTTTATTTTATTTTTGGAAAGTTTGGGAGGAAATTCGAGAAAATAGGGTTTGCAAATATATAAGAAGAGAATAGCCTAGTAAAGGGCAAAACTAGTCTTTTTTTGTATCTACTAAAGATTTGAGGGTTTGGAAACCTTAGAAACATGTTGGCTAAAGTTTTTTAAGGTGTGTATAGGTAGAGGAAACACTTGGTGAAGCTAAATCCAAGTTTGGAGTCTTTGGTGACATTTGTGCATTTGGAAACACCATTGAAACATAGGCGTTTGGGTCCATATTGTGCTTGAATTTGCAAGTTTGTGGTTAGATCCTCCATCCTTTACATCAATTGGGATAATACATTGTCTCTTATTCTCAAGGTACACTCTGAATTTCTCTCACATTTTAGTGTCTCTATTTGAATTTATTGTATATACTCTTTGGCATTATTGTCAAAAAGGGGGAGTATGAGATGAGCAAGGGAAGAGAGGAAGGGGAGTAAAAGAGACTTGTAGAGAAATAACAAAGAAAATAAATTGACATATGTATAGATAAAAGCTATGTATATATTATGTCATATGTATGGGGGAAATATGTAAGATATGTATATATAGTAGCTTTACAAAGATCAATTTTGAAAAATCAAAATCAGAATGTCAGTTAACATAAGTTTTGGTTCATAAGTGTTTTTTTCATTAATGCCAAAGGGGGAGATTGTTGGCATTATGTGTTATTTTTCATTAGTGACAAAACTTATTCAATTCTAAATGCTTACCAAGCTCATCACTTAGTCTACAGTTTATATCGAGCATTCAATGGTTACCTTGTAAGCCTTAGCAGTTAAGCAGTTTACACCAAGCATTCCTAAAGCTACCGAGTAAATACAAGAAATGTGGAGACTAGTAGTGTCTATAAAGATTCTTAGTGTCTACCATGCTCCATAATGTCTATCGAGTAGTAATTTTGTGTCATGGAGATTCAGTGTAAACTGAGCATTGGAAGAAGTAGTGTTTACTGAGTAAAGCAAGGTAAACTCAGTATGCAGTATCTATCGAGTGACATTACATCTACTAAGTCATCAGTGGTTACCAAGTTTAGAACTACATTGAGTGATTAGTATGGACCTAGCCTTCACTTATACCAAGTGCATGATGATGCCGAGTAATGCAGTATATGTCGTGTATCAAAAGGTCATCGAGTCAAATCAGTGAACCCAAGTTATTTACTATTGGGCCAACTTTGTAATGTATTTGTTCACTTTTATTTTGTCTGACCTTGCAATTTTGTAAATTTGAAAGGTATATATGTAAGGTGTATTGTAAGATATCGCATGTATCAATCAATAGAGAAGTAATATGAAGTAATTTTGAAAAGTGTCTACAAAAGATTATCAGCAGTAGTTCAATAAATATAACAATGTCAATACAGAGGCAGAAAAGATATATTCATCACATGAGGTGATCAATGCATAAAGGATCTTATCAGCAATCAATTTTAAGTAGATCCACTACTTCATCTTAATAGGTGAATTAGTTTCTAGATCCTCTAACAAGGTAGACTTAACAGTCTTTGTACAAATCTCTTAACCGAGTGCATACTTCATTGTATGTTTGTAAATCCTCTAACAAGGTGGACCTAGCAGTCCTTTGTGCTCCTAACAAGGTAGATCACTAGAAGTGGTCAATGTAAGCCTTAGCAAGCCAACTTTATGCTGTAGTATTGAAGTTTTGTTGGTATCATCCCCACCCCAATTTTACTTTCTATTTGGAAGGTTTCTGGGTCACCAAAATATTGTGTTCTTTTGTGTGATTAATGTTTTGACTTTTAGTATTAATACATGTAGTAGTATAGATGGATGTGTGGTAAATTTAAAGGAAATTTTTCAAGTTACTAATTCACCCCTCCCCTCTTAGTAACTTGTCATATCTTGAATATTTCCAAAACCTTCATATCTTTAGCAAACTTATTTCCTTCAAAAAAACATACTCTTACTTTGCTACAATAATTCTTATCAGGTTTATCTACCAATGAAACAATACTTGTTTCTTCCCATCAACCTCTATTGATTGAATCTACCATCATGCAAAGCTTATCAATCATACTACCAAGGTTTACCCAATAGAATATGACAATAATCCATAGGCATAATATTACACAAGACTTCACCATAATAATTTCCAATATTGAATTTAACAAGACATTGTTCACTTACTAGTAACTTATGCTCCTTCTAGATCCAAGCAACATGATAAGGCTTCAGATATCTTGATCTTTGAAACTACAATTTGTGAACCAACTCCTCTAGTGCTAAATTATCTAAACTTCCACTATCAATGATTACTTTACATCATTTTCTAGCAATTTTACATCTAGTCTTGAATGAACTCTTTCTCAGAATAAGTTCTTCATCAGCTTCCTCATTCCATAATATTCTTCTCAACATTAGGTTCTCACCATGCTGAGGTTCATTAGGTGATTGAGAAAATTCTTCCCAAGATAAATAATTTTTGTTGCTAGCTACAATCTTCTTTCCAAAATTAGTACATTCAAAGTCTTTGTATCCTCCACACTTGAAACAAGTGCCCTTAAACCAAGATCTTTCTTCTCTCTTACCACCATTATTATTCCTAGAGTAACCAATATAGTCACATCTAGTGTAATTTCCTATTGTACTAGAAGGTTATACTTTCTATTCAGTCTTCCCTTTATCTTTTATTGCATTGTCTGATCTACAACTTTCTCCATAGGTTATACCTTTGCTTCTTTAAAATATGCCACCTCTTTCTCTTTGTCTTTGATCATGTTTCTTGTCCAACTTTTCCTTGGCCTTTAAGGAATAATGATATGCTTCTTCCACATTTTTCATCTTAACATAACTAATTTTATCTTGAATTAATGTCCTCAAACCATTTAGGTATCTAGCCACCTTCTCAACTTTGTCATCCACATGTCCAGATCTGATATCCAATTTGTAGAATTCCTTAGTATATTCTTTCACACTCATCTCCTTTTGTCTCAAAATTTTTATTCTCCTTAACCTATGTGTAGTAAGGAACTTCTTCTTCATCTTTCCAATCATCTTTTCCCATGTCTTTATCTTTACTTTTTATTTTTGCTACCTTTCAATCTACAAATGATCCCTACCAAAGTGAAGCATGAACTTTCAACCCTTCAACTTGGTGACTTCTATCTTAACCTTCTTTTTCTTAGGAGTAATTTCATACTCAAATAACTTATCTATCTTAGATAACATACTTGATAAAAATTTAGTCTCATGTCTTCCATCATTACAAGAAACTTCAATAGTAGGTCTGGAGTTTTCCCTAGACAAAAATCTCAGGAGCCTTTTCTCATCTTATTCTACCTTAGGTTCAAGATTTGGATTCAGTTTTGCTTCTTCATCATCACTAACATCCTCAAGATGTAAACCTCTTCTCTAGGTTGCCTCAATAGCTTCAAGTCTCATTGCAATCTACCTCAACAAATCCATTATAGCATTATCTACCTTTCCTCTACCTCAAACTATCTTGATAATATTTCCTACAAGATCATAACCTTTGTAAGTTAAAGGTCAAATTTTCATTTTTCCACCTTATAAGCAATCCAATTAAGGTTCTTCATGATTCCAAAACTCTCAAGGAAAGAAAAACTTTCTCTGATACCACCTAATGCAAGGCTAGTCGGGAAGAGAAACTAGTCAGAGACCAGAACCAATCACCTAACAACTTTCTAAGAGTACACATAGAAGAAAAATAAATAATTGTAGAAAAGAGACCATCCCATTGTATATTTACTAATTGATTTCATGACTCTCATGATAAAATATACCATCAACTTCAACATGTCTAACTATGAGCCCTACTAGTTTACAACCCAACTAATAAAATTACAACATCAAACCTTAAAGCTTGCAATTCTAAGATAACTACTATCCTTTTCACTTCCTCTACCAATAAATCCACCAATCTACCTTTCTACACCCCAATCCAAGTTTATATATATCTAGGTAGACCACAATTCATCTAGTTAGGCATTTAATTATAATATAGATCACCTTGGAGAAGTAAACCATAACCCAAGAAATGGGCATCAATTGTTCACGCAAACTTAAAGATAGGTCCAAACATGAGCAAGGAGTTAGCTTCCAAATGTGTAAGATTCCATTTTATCATAGGAAACTACACTAAAAGAGATAACACATCATGCTAGATAAAATCACAAGAATAGAGACCATAGAAAACATCATAGAATGTGAAGAAAAAGGCACAAAATTTTATGCATTCTTAGAGTGAGGATAAATATTATGTCCTTAATAAGATTTCAATCATGCACAGCTAGAATCTAAAAGAAATAATGGCTACTCCACAAACAATAGATTGATACCAAAAAAAAAAAAGCAATATTTTTGGTTGACACAAGATTTCTCAGTGACCCAAGATGCTCCTACATCAATATGGCATGAGGGCAGCATATTGCATATATAATTCAGCAATAATAACATGATATGTTGTAACTATTCCATTGTATATATGTTCATCTCATTTTTTTTATTGGAAAAGATTTTTATTGTATAAGTTATTTCTTGCACATGTTGGCATGGTGTGACCTCATGCCTAATTAAGTTAGGAAAGTGGTACATTTTCATTTTTGTATATATTTTTTATTTAACATTATTATATGTTCAAAGTTCATGTTATAATGTCATGTCATAATTTTTGAATAAAGCTCCTAATTGATATGACCCTAAGCTCGTGTAATTCATAGCTCATAAAATTTCATTAATGTAAGATTGTGAAAAAAGTTGTACAATTAATAATGATAAGAAATGCTCCTCAAAATTATGAAGCATATGTTTTTCTTTTAAAAACTTTGTCTCTAAAAACCTGTTAAGTGTCGATTTCAATCCTAGAACCTATAATTATCATGTGTCTATATCTAAGCTATTTAAAAATTTGAAGTGGTAAATTTATTATTACATAGCTAGGATGGGAAGTGAGTTAATTTATTATGAACCTATTAGGCATGGTATAATCTTAGCCAATCAAGATTGCAGACCAAAATTTTAGGACAAAGGATGATTTGGATATATTTAGAGATTGGTTGCATATGAAAAATAGGTAGCATTTCAATTCTTGAATATGTTGTAAAATGGAATATCTAGAGTCAAGGGTTCAATAGTGAGATGTAGTGAAAAGATAATTGTGGAAGTTTCAGGGTTCCATAGGAGGGAGAGAAATTTATAGAGGATTTGGACCTATAGTCTACAAGACCGCAATTATCTCTACACTTTTGTTGGATAATGTTGGATTCTAACTTGATGGATTATTTCTAGACATAATTGAATCGGAATAACCTAAGAGTGTCAATCCAAGATTCTTAGAATAGTAAGAGATATAATGGATATTTTCTCAAAGGATGAAGATAATAAGCCAAGTGATTATGAATACAATTTATTTCATGCATAAGTGAGATTTCAAGTTGAATTGTGTTTTAAGTTCAAAGAAATCATCCACTTGCAAATATAAATCTATTTAGATCCAATTAATTAAAATTAATTAATACAACATTGTTATAATTATGAAAGCCAAATACATTAACTAACACAACATCATTATAATTATGAAATCCAAATAAATTAACTAGTAAAACATCATTATAATTATGAAAGACAAATATATTAACTAGTACAACATCAAAATATTAATAATTAAATCAAGCTTCTTTGAAATAACAATGATATTTCAAGTTGGATTCAATTTGAGACAGGGGGCTTAAATGTGATAAGAGACCTATGAAATTATAGTTACTAAAGTAGATAAAAAGGAGTGACAGGAGGCCTATAAGTTGTGATAGGATATTGTGTTGAGAGATGAGTGGAATGATGATAAAAATAGGGGAGTCAATATGATTAGAACATATTTAGACTAAGTGAGAATTTAGCTTAAATTAGTAGAAACTATCTCAATGTATAACCATAGAATGAATATGTTGATCAAAAAATTATATTTCTTTGTAGGTCTTTATCACACCTTTTTCATACTATATCTTTTTATCTAAAGGTTATAAAATTCATATATATAAGTACTATGAATGTTTTATGCCCATAAAATTTAGATCAAAATGGAGAATTAGTTCTAACTGATTAATAGTCTTAACAAACTAAAATTATGGCTTTGGCCATAGGATAGAAGCCATAAAAAAACTAAATACTATCTAGAGAATATAATGTTAATCTTAGATTGGTTTTGACCATTATTCAACAAAGTAAAGTGCATGTTGAGCATAATTTTTGAGATAGTACATGTCAAGTAATATGGCAGTTAGTGCCGAGCACTAGTAGGTACTAAGAAGTTAGTGTGTGTTGAGTCATTTAGGTGTCAAGCCAATAGAGGGAGATGAGTAAATAGTATGTGTCAAGTGATTTTGGTGCCAAGAAAGAAAAGTGTTTCAAGCTATTCAAAAGTTTAGTATTAGTATTAAGAGCACAGTGAAGGCTGAGCATTAGAGCCTTTGGATGTCGAGTGAATATTTTATGTCATAGATGTTGTTAATGGTAAAAACTTCTATGTAAACCATTTTTGGGCTGACACAACCATGATTTTGATTATAAGAGATAAGTATGGAGTCATATTGTGAATCCCTATGCAATACATGAAACCAATCAAATTGAGGTAAGCATTAGGCAGAAATAAAGATCAACCATAGTCATTGATTCTTACCTAATCCATCACCACTAATGTTTATTTAAGAAGGATAAACCCTAAGAATTTTCTAAATGTATGAGGAAATGAATGCTAAGAGTTTAGAGGGAATTCATGGTGGTTTAGATGGCTATGACAGAGTTATACATTGCAAAATTAGATTGAGAAGAGCATAGTAAATAAGTGAAAGGACAGAGGAGACATATTTGATCAAGAGGATCAAGGTTTAAAAGTAAGGAGGATATTTGACATCAAGAAGAAAGGTTCTAACTGAAG
Source organism: Cupressus sempervirens (assembly GCA_028749045.1). NCBI lineage: Eukaryota > Viridiplantae > Streptophyta > Pinopsida > Cupressales > Cupressaceae > Cupressus > Cupressus sempervirens. Next base: position 256,794,748 of record CM053792.1, read on the forward strand.
GATCATGGTATTGAATCATTCTAATAGGTGATGTAGAGAAAATAGCTTAACCGAGTAGTCATAACAAGCTATTGTAAATCTCTTAATCGAGTTCTTAATAGATTATGATCAAACACATGGTAGCCATAATTGGCCACACTTTACAACTATAGTAGTGAAGATTTGTGGGTGTCATCCCCACCCCAATTTTACCTTCTCATTGGAGGGTTGCTAGGTAACCAAACTTATTATGTCATGTGTTATTTATGTTATGCTATGGATGTGATGCATGTTAAGTTATTTCAATTTATACGTTATTATGAGATGTATGTTGGTGATATGTTTTAGAGGAAAAAGTTTTAAGTGATGATTCACCCCACTCCCCCCCCCCCTCTCTTAGAACTTACACTCCCATTTTTATTTCCAAAAATTGGTATCAAATCTTTTTTCTCTAGAAAGGAAATTTTTATAGCTTTGGAGGTAAGATCTTGAAGATGGAATTCTACAAGTTGGGAAAGACTATTGAGAACTAGAAGATTGAAATACAAATCTCCCTAAATCAATTCAATGAGGCAAGAGATGAACTGCAATGTTTATTGAAGAGAAGAAAGGAAATGGCTATCTGGAAAAATGACACTTAATACCAAGAAGAAGATATGACTAGATTATTTGAGGATGGAAACTCAAATGATCTTGATGAAGCTATTGCAGATCTGATGGAAAATAATTGTGCCCTAAGTAAAGAAGTTAGAAATCTCAAAAGAGAACAAGAAGTGCAATTGGCATTGCTATGTGAGATAACCAAAATGAAAATGAAAGTTGAGGAAGAAAAAGTCATGATTGAAGAAGACAAAAGAATATTATCTAATAGACTTGAAGAGAAGACATTAGATATGCAAAATCTTGATACCATGCAATTGGATACAATGAATCGATTGATGCTTGCAAACCATGAGTTGAGTGGAAAGGACATTGACATCACAACCCTAAAGTCATAGAATGATCTACTAAAAAATTAATTAAGAGCATAAAATGAATTCATAAAAAGATTCAACAAACCAAGTGAATCCATTAAATACTTTGATAAATTGATGGAATCACCGAGACCTAATAATGATACTATTGGATTAGGATATACTAATACTAAGGAAGGAGAATCATCTAGAAGTGGTGAGAAAAGGAATAACAAAGGTAAGAACTACAAATAGAAAATGTTTGTAGGAGAAAAAATTTCAACCATAATCCTAAGCATAAATATAGATGATATTGCTACAACTACAACAAACAAGTACATTAGGAAAATCAATGTAGGACCAAGATCATTAGCACTCAAAGATTTGAAGGATAGTTTTACAATTATCAAAAGTATGGACACAAAGGATATGAATGTAGATCTAAGACCAATTGGACATCAAAAAAATAGAAAAAGGTACACCAAAATGGAAACTCCTATGATTGGGATTACAACACAAAGTATAGCTGTCACTATTGTCAAGAATATTGACATGTTCCTAAAAATTTCATAAGAACACATTTTAGAGGAAATGATTGAGATTACATGCTTTAGTTGTCTCAAGATTGGACATGTCAGTAGAAACTATCTAGCTAGGTCACTAGCATCGAGCACTAAATTTGATAAAGTTAAAGAAAAGGTCAATGTTGAGAAAGTGATGATGCAAATGAATAAGACATGGAGAAAGAAGGAAGATTATAGTACACCAAGTTTAGATGAGGTCACTTCATCCAATGGATCAAGTGATCACATCATCCCCAACTAGGAAATTAAAGGTATCTATGGAACTAACATTTGAAAAGATATATTATGCATTAGTTCCAAATATCGAAGATCTAAAAAGAGTAAATATGCATGAATCAATATGCAATGAAGAATTTAAGAGCAAGAGTTACTTTATAGATATATTATCTTATATGTTGTTGTCGAGCATGGAAGAAATTGTAGTTATTGTCAAGTGATGGAGACAAGGTTACTATGAGTTGAGATCATTATGTTAGCTGAGCATGTTGAAAATCCTATGATAGTAGAACTTACAGATATATAAGTAATAAGCATTTAATGCCAAATTTGAAGGGTTATATAGTCAAATTTTTTACTTATTTGCATTCACTAGAGTTTGAAGAGCATGAACGCAATTGGAAAAAGGAGATTCTAGTGTTTGAAAACCAAATCTAACTACTACATGACACCATTCTATAGATTCAATAGGTATTTAGCTTATGTCAAGTTATGCTATTTTTTTATCACAAACCATAGGAAATTAAAATGGAAATTAGTTCTTCATTTACTATTAGGAAAGAGGGGAAGGTAGTTTTCAGTGTTTAGCTGATTAGCAATGATGTTAGGCAACACCCATTCTGAGAAATTCTTGAGATTGCATACAAGGGAGATCTATCTAGTGTGCCATCCATGATACTACTAAAGGTTCTCATGATTGAGGATGTGATATGTTGCTAAACTAGAAAGATTGGAGAGGTAGGAGACATGGAGAATAGAGATATCTATAGTAAGCTATGTAACAATGAAGTTTTGAGGGAAGAGAATAATATTATCGAGTGAAAAGGGTTAACATGTGCCCTAGAATTTCCTTAGATATTTAAAACTGAATGGATTTGGATTGTTCTAAGCCATATACATGAAAACCATTTTTTTTAGAGGGTGGACTAATCAATATTTCTAAGAGGATTGTGCATAGAGTAACAGTTTATCCTATCCTTGACCAATTAAAGAGTATGTAGAGTGATGCAAAGGAGGTTATTGAAAAGAATATAGGTTTCATTTGGAACAAGAGAGGGATTTCAATAGATACTATTTTAGATCCTATTGTTTCCTTTGTAGTCAAAGTCATTACCCATAAGTTCTTTCAGTCAAGTTGACTAAATAGTGTTTCCTATATGGCAGTCAACTTAGGTTAAAAAATTATGAAGAGAGATCATTCCTATGACCTTGTTGAGTTACAACTATAGCAATTATTAGGAAACTTGGAAGCAATTAGGAAGGCAAAAAGTGTAGAAGTTGATGAAAGCCAACTTCATAGCTTGCCAAGATCACTTGCATGCAAATAACCTATGGAAGGGAAACCAAAGAAGGAAGAGGTGGAGCTTGGAAAAACTAAATAGACTAAGAGAGAAGTTATTGCAAACAAAGAAAAATGTATTTCTATACAATATGCCTTGAAAATGAGTTGAGAAATACAATGAGAGAGCCTAATATAAAGGCCTCAAGGAGACTTCTAGAACAATCTAGAAGATGATAGGAGATAATAATGACAACTAAGCATATGTCCAAAAAAGGTGGAATGTCCTTGATCAAGGTGAGGAGATAAGTATGACTTAGATAGGAACAAACCCCTGTATTGTCAACAACTCCTAGACTAAAACTAATAAATAAAAGCATTAACCTAAGTAAACTTAAGTAAAAGCATAAATAATACTTATTTACTCTAACACCCCCCCTTAAGTGCAACTTAGGGGAATGCACTTAAGCTCACAAAAGCTAAGATGAAATGCGAAATGGATCCGCAACCTCTAAAAATGGGGAAAGAGAGAAAACCTCATGGGAAAAATCCTCCCCCAAAAAGAGGTAAGAAAATCTAGTAAATGACTAAAGAAGCCTCCAACTAGAGGAATGTCCCAGAAAATAGGAACAAAGAGAAGATCATGAAGAGTATCAATGAAGCATGAAGAAGCCACAAACTCTATCAAAAAAATTTGTTGATCTGTAGAACCTCCATAGAAAATAGATGCATTTATCCTAAGTAAGCTTAAGTAAAGCATAAATAATAATTATTTAATCTAACACCCCCCTTAAGTGAAATTTAGGGGAATGCACTTAAGCTTACAAAAGCTAATATGAAATGTAGAATGGGTCCTGACAACTAGGCCATGTTAGGTACCCATGTACAAATGCAAAGAAATGTAGTGCAATCTTTGTAAACTGGAGACAAAGGATAAAACCCAATTGGAAAAAACTCTCTGCAAAAAGAGATAGCTAAAAACTTAGTAAAGGACTGGAGAAGCCTCCAACTAGAGGAATGTCCCATAAAATAGGAACAAAGAGAATATCATGAAGAACATCATTGAAGCATGAAGAATCTTCAAACTATATTAGAAAGAAATTGTTGATCTAAAGAACCTCTACAGAAATAGAAGGTTGTGAATCAAGAGTGTCTATATGGTAGATGATCCATCTCACCAAAATGCATAGGTAGACAGCCACTACAATCGCCTAGTATATAGGATCAAGTACTAAATACATAGCTCACACTATCGAACCATCGAACAAAGGAAGGATTAGAACAATAGAATAACCCCCCTTAATGCAAACTGGGTGAGATGATAGGCAACTAAAAAAGTGGGCCAAAGTCCCTTGTAGAAAGAACCAAGAATGACAAGAGAGTTGAAGAGCTACAAACACATATTAAGGCACATATCATAGACACATCATGGGGCTAATGTTGTGGAAGGGAAACTCACTTGACAAAGGAAGAGAGCACAAAAATGGCATCAACTAACCTCCCCATGGTGCTTTATAAAATAGTGCAAGTATAACTGTCTCAAAACAACATTCATGAACTCAAAATGCAAGAGTGGCACTTTATCTCAGTGTGTTTGCATAAAGATGCTTACAAATGATATCAACAATGATTAGAAAAGGAAAAAACCTAATAAAAAAGATAGTACAACCCAAAAAAAAGATCCCATGCCATGAAAATGATCCTCGGACCTAAAACACCCAAGATATCAACTATACAAAAAAAAAATGCCAAAAGCATGATAGAAAGAGCATGGGGTAGAATCTGAAGGAAATGACAGTATTTCTAAAAAGTAGATAGAACCAGCTTTCCAAAAATATAACAATTTTCAAAAAATGGAGATGGGATGCAAAATATAAGCTTGTCAGAGAGAAAAATAAAACATCCAACTTTGACTATAAAAACAAGCCACAAAACTGCATCAAAACCTTAAAATACCTACACTAATGTCTCTATCTTGAAACTAGCTTTCTGATGCTTCTTTTGGATCAGATAAATACCTCTGTATGCTCAAGTTATGGCCGAAAAATTATGAATAGGTCAAAAAGGGACCTAAAGGAGAGGTAGGAAAGTGCTGATGTAGGGTTGATGTTAGCAAATTAATGGCTTAAAATTGATGGCCACAAGGCCATCGCAGTAAAAAAAGGTGCCATATGGCATCCACATGGTATTTGTTGATGTGTCTAGATGACATGGCAGGGGCTACATGGCACTTGTGCCATGTGGAACCTATGAAATGGTCCAAATGGCACTCAAAACTCCACGTGGGTTGCAAGTCGCAGTAGGGCCACTGAATGGCACGGAGGTAGTAGAACCTAGTGGAGGCAACATCAACTAGAGGAGATGTTTGCATAGGAGGAAAATGCCTGTGGCAGGTAGGCGGCTGGCAGCATGTCGATGGCTGTGATGTTGCCAAAATGGAGTGATCAATAGTGGTGTCATGGGGGTGGTGCTACGGTGGCACAGTAGCACTCCCTTTTTAAATTTTTTCATCAAAAATGTTCATACAATCTGTACGACTTGCACGAGGGACCCAAAAAAATTTCCTTGACATTATGGTAGCCAAAATTTGAAAATCTTATATGAGACTTGACTGTATTGAGCCTCCTAAACTCTTTGATAGCATCTATTTAGGCCCAATGTGCTCCAAAAAATTGCTCTTCCCCTAGATTGAAGGAAAAATTCACAAAAAAACTAGGGTTTGTGTCTCTGAATCAAGGCTTCAAAAATCCTTCAGCCAAGAAGCAATAGGGAGTCTCTGATACCATGTAGAATTTGATGAAAGCCAACTTCATAGCTTGCCAAGATCACCTACATGCAAATAACCTATGGAAGGGAAACCAAAGAAGGAAGAGGTGGAGCTTGAAAAAACTAAATAGACTGAGAGAGAAGTTATTGCAAACAAAGAAAAATGTATTTCTATACAATATGCCTTGAAAATGAGTTGAGAAATACAATGAGAGAGCTCAAGTATAAAGACCTCAAGGAGACTTCTAGAACAAGCTAGAAGATGCTAGGAGATAAGAATGAAAACTAAGCATACATCCACAAAAGGTGGAATGTCCTCGATCAAGATGAGGAGATAAGTATGACTTAGATAGGAACAAACTTTTGTGTTGTCAACAACTCCTAGACAACAACTAATAAATAAAAGCATTAACTTAAGTAAACTTAAGTAAAAGCATAAATAATACTTATTTACTCTAACACCCCCCACCTTAAGTACAACTTAGGGGAATGCACTTAAGCTCACAAAAGCTAAGATAAAATGCAAAATGGATCCCAGCAACTAGGCCATGTTAGGTACCCGTACAATGTAAAGAAATGCAACCTCTAAAAATGGGGAAAGAGAGCTTGTGGCAACCTAAAAGCCTTTATGATAGATTTAAAGAAAAGTTTTGATTCAATTTGACTACTGAGAGACAAATAAGGGAGGCTAAATTAGCCCAAGTTATGTTTTCTTTGGATAAGTAGATGATTGCTAAAGCCATGGAAAAATATAAAGGAAACTTTTCTCCCAAGTACCAAACATTTAATTGTAAACCCCACACTAGTAACCTATTGTAAATCTTGATGAAATAAATATGATTATGAGTTAATTAGGTTATGATTGACATTTTTGTTACTAATAATGATTTATGAGATCCTATTAGAGACTAAAGCATATTTTGGTTATTATAAGTGTGATACCCATTCAATAACATTAGGTTGAATAGATAAGATCACATGAAAATTAAACTCTATATGTTCAAGCTAGGGACTTGATCAAGGGATTCATAGAATGATTCACTAGCCAAAGTAGGAAAGATTTCACTAGCCAAAGTAGGAAAGATGAATTAACATTTTCTCTCAGAGGAAATAACAATCAATGTAGATTATAACAACAACAAAACATAAATGGTTGCATTCATAGATTGTTTTTAAATCATGATGACATAACTTTGGAAGATTCTTATGGTTTGAGGGATCAACCCTAGAGCACACAAACCCCCATAATGTAATAAAGGGGTATTGCTAGGAATGTTGGTATGTTTAACTTGACTAAAAAGATAATAGGTACATGTTCCCATATTAGTGATCTCCACTTAAGACATATACTAGGATCCATTTATTTGTTTTAATGATGTAATAGATATGACCTCAGTGTTTCATTCTTATCATAGACAAGTATTGTAATAGTGTCAGAATGATAATTTCATTATGTTAAGAAAGATAAATGTTGATACTCATATTTTAATATTGCAATGTTTTGAATATTTTATGGAAATGATTAGATGAAAGTGAATTTTATATGTTAATGTGAATTATGTGATATTGGATTATTTTGCACTTATCTGTATGTATTTCTATAATATTTCATTGGGCTACTAATGGTTAAGTTGAGTGTGTAGGGAATTTGAACCAGGGAAATTATTTGGGAAAACAAGGTTCAAACCTATGTGAAAATGGTAAAACCAAGATGAATCTTTGGAAGATTCAAAACCTCATTATATTGTGTTTATTTCGTAATGTGATTGTGCATGGGTGTTATAAATTTAAGATCATGAGTAATTAGAGACATGTCATCATGATGTGTAAGCATTTTACTGTGTGTTTCATTTGACACATGTTTTCGTGTGTAAATGACATGTCATATAGGGTTTCTAGGCATGAAGTCACTTAACCTAAATTTAATCCGCAGTATGAAATTAAGTTAACACACCTTGAAGAGTGTTAGGAGGAGTCACCATATTTTTAGAATTCGAATTCAAACTTGGTAGGAACTTTAGAGAGCCTAAAAGTGGTTCCCAAGTGTTATTTTGGTGAAAATAAGTCACCCTCATGGTAGTAGTATAGGTTGGGGGTCTAAATATACCCATAAGTTGGTCTAGGGGACTTAGGAGACCCTCTAAACTAGTCATTTTCAAGCTAATTCGAAAATTAGAGTGTCACATGACTTTTTTCCTCATCCCTCCACTTGGGTAAGTTCCTATAGGTAGAAAGGTACAAGGGTGTAAGAGGGGTAGGTGAGGATGGAAGTGGAGGTCTTTTTAGGGAGCTTGTGCCAAACTTAGTGGTTGTTCACCCGCTCTCTAATTATAGAGAGAGATTAATTTTTGGAGGAGAAAACATGGGAGTCAAGGGAGGGAAGCTCTTCATCACCACTTCATATCCATTAGCTTGGAAGGAGGTTAGTGCTTCATGCCATGAATTTTCTTATCTTTTGAAAGTTGAATAATAGAGATTGCAAGAGTTTTCTTGTAAGGTTTATGTATTGCATGTGGAGTATGTAGTAGTTGTTGTGTATGTATGTTGGATTTACTTGCATTTGATCTTGTTCTTGAATTTGTTGTGGTGGATTGAGTGTTGTGTTTGGTGTGAAGGCTTCACTCACTCTTGGGAGGGAAGAGAAGCCTTGGGGTGAAAGATTTAGTTGGCCTTTACATTTAAGTTGAGAAATCCTTCTCTTGGAGAGAGGATAGTTTTCATCGAGTATGGGCTCCATTGAAGGCCATTTTCCTTTCTATTATTATATGGGGAGGTATAAGTGAGAATTTATGAAAGGAGAAAATATGGAAATCTTATTGGGGCATGTGAATATTGGTAGCCTTGGATGGCATGTGTTTCTTGGAAGCCTTTTTGGTCATATTGCAATTGCAAGATTGGTTAATGCATAAGGATATGGCATTCTCCTCTTTGGAGAGCCCACCTTCACCCAATGTTTATGATTCTTCTTGTGAATCATTGTGAAAACCTTGGTTTGGGTTGTGATTGTGTTGTAAAAATGTTGGATTCATGTTAGTTCTTGCCTTGTGATGTTTCTTGAATGTATCCCAGTTGAGCCTTGTTTCACCTAGCTCAGGGGTGGTCTCCTTGAGGCCTAGGTTGGGAGGTGATCCTCCATGGTTCACCATTTTTATCTCTCATTTGTAAATTCTTATTGGAAGATCTTGGAAACTTGGAATTCTTGTTGTCTTTCCATGTTCATAGGAGGAGAAGACATTATTGCATTGAGATGAGCTAGAGAGAAAACTCCATCTTGTTATGTGAATCTAAATGTATTGTGAGAGGATGTTACTATCTTAGTTCAACTATCAAATGGAAAGGTTGTGAGTATTCATGTGGTAAAAAGTATTTCCATTGTGTATATTTTGATACATTTATTCCACCACCTTTTGAATATCATGAGAGTATCATGGAAGAGAAATTCATTATAATAATATTGTTATTTCATTGTCTTGGATAGGAATATCAATCATGGATTTAAAATACTTGATGTTCTTGAGTAGTATGCAAAATATTTCCAAACTAAATTTGATATCATAGAAGAGTTTGTATTGATAGGAAGATTATCTTTGTTGAATTTTATTATCATCCCAATTCTATTGCATAATAGTTGTGTATGTATATTCGAATTGAATCTTGCATGAGAATAAAATGTTAATCCTTGAGAAAATGGTTTCTAAACTTCATAAGTCATAGATAAGAATAATTTAGATAGTTCATAAATAACCTTGTCATGAAATGTATACCTAATGCATTAATTTTGATGTTTAAATGCTTAATGAATCATCAATCTAGACTATATTTAGTCTAATAAGTAACTCCAAATTATCATTCTAATAACCTAAGAAGGATATTGTAGACCTTAGAGGTAGAAATTCAATAGATGACATAGAATTTATAAGTGCATGAAAAATAAATTTGTTGTAGGTGGTCATTAACTCTTTGGAATTTGTATGGAGAAAGTGAAAATCAAACCCAACTAATATAGACTAATAAAATATTCAAGAGAATATGCCATAAAATCTTCTAAATGTAAAATTTATAGAAAAATCTTTAGATGATTAAGAATGTTTCCAATATAATATATATCCTAAGGATACATCTACCAAAGTACATGTCATTATGTCTTAAATAGGGTAGTCAGCAAATCAAGAAAGAAATCCCCATGTAGGGGTTGACCAAGTAGTTGATAGAGACATAAAAAAATTAAATAATACACAAAAATAATAATTAGATTAAGTAGTATGCTGACCTATAAAATTGGGCGACCATTATTTATCTAAACATAAGGAAATTGCATGGGAAAGAGGGAGGGAACGGGTCCCACCTTCCCATCTCCCCCACCCAAACCTTCCCAAGCTCCTAACTACTTTTAGTGTTGACCCAACCTGACATAAGTTAGGAGTAAATTCCCCATTTCACTTAAAAAAGGGCCACCCAAGCACAACATCTAGTTGCCTATCACACCACATTCATGGCCCCACCTTGACACATCTTGCCTTGTTCCAAACTTAGGTGCTTCTCCCAAGTGCATTTCACCCTAGGAAGTAGGCACTATAAAGTAAATGCTTAGGATTAGTAATTAGTTAATGAAAATTAGTTAGTAGGTTAGGTTAGTAACTTAATTAGGGGCTATTAATAATGGTTAGAAATTAAAGGTTGATAAAGTATTAGTAATTAGTTAAGGACTTGGAGTGATAGCAAAAGATTAGTAGAGCATAGTAATTAATGTTAATGAATATAGTTGGGAATGATGGTAAAGAATACTAGTATTAGTAATAATAATAAGGTAATTAGTAAGAGACTAGTTAGTAAGGTATGGGAGAATGTATTTAGGAAATATAGTGTAGTTGTTGAAATATTTATTAAGGAACATCGTATTAATTAAATGATAGTGCTAGTGTAGTTTATAGTTTAGTGTTGTTAGTAAATATGAATATGTGATGGGGATAGTGATATTAATTAATGGAATTTATTTTAGTAAATTAAAATTTACATGGTATGTATTTAATTAGTACTAAGGGAGGAAGGACCTCCTTATTATGAGAATTGTCATAGCATGAGACTACTTGATAGGGGGTTGATAATATTATAATTAAAAATGGTTTCTAGTAAATTAAAATATTGTTAAAAGGTTGGATTTTATACATGGTGGATAGTATATAATACATTGATGATTTAAAATTTGTTAGGAATTTTTTATTAGAAGTTGGTGGTATGTGTGGGTGGAGTCTTTTAGATAGTTGTAGTAATTAGTCAAATGTAGTTGTTAATATAGATAAGAAATTATGTATAAATTAAATAATATGCATATCTTACTACCATCAATACTTTATGGTAAATACAATTAGTGGATATTGAATAGTATATATATGTACCTATATGACAAGATGTTATTGGAAGTCTTTATACATAGATTGTATTCATAGCATATCACTTGTGATGTGTATACATACCAAATAAAAGATCACAACGATACTGAAGAGATGGCTTAAGACTATTCAGATACCTAGAAATATGAAAATTGTAGTGTTTCTCATTATAATTTAACTAGTAAGGTATCACTTCAAATTTGAATAATGATATGTGAAGAGATATGAGTCAAATCCTAAATGTCAAAGAATAGATGTCCCTTGGTTATTCATCTTTCTGTAAACCCTAACTGCAACTTAACTAGAGTGAGGAACTTAGTTGCATCATGTATATGCCAACATGTAATAATCTAAGTTATCTTACAAAAAAAAATGTAGTTGCATTTTGTCCTGAAAGTTTGGGCATGACATTAATATATTGAAGAAACAAGTTGAGGATGTGGTAACCCAGAGCACATTGCTATGGAAAATTATTTATGGGTTATCCACTAAAGCTATAACTAAGAAAGGTGAACAAGTAGAGAAATATAAAGAGGTGAACCTAATCAAGGAAGGTAATGTGGAGGGAACTAAAGGAATAGTAGAGGAGGCAATAGTTGAAGAAGAGCAGAAAGATGTATAGGATGCACAAGTGTCAAGTGCTAGTCCCCCACATGATAATCAAGAGAGTTGACAAGACTCAATGAGCATCAAGGATGTTTCTGATAAAATATCATAGAATGTCAATCCTTTTACTGAAGATTATTTGAAGAAAATTTTGCAAGACTACCAATTCAGCACTTTTATGCAGTAAACCAATAATGGTGAGAGTAGATGAAATTATAAAAGAAAAATTTTCATATGTAGGGGAGAAGTAGAAAGACACTCAAATGTTCCCCCACTAACTATAGAGATAAAGGAAAAGGAATCATAGGATATACAAAGAGATCTAAGTGTAAATCTTGAATAGCAAGTTGATACAACAAAGACACCACTTGTAATGCCAACTGTTGTCATACAGATGAAAGAGGCAAAAGCACAATCTATAGATACATCATTGCAAAGCCTAAATATTTTATCTTTATTAGCTATAGAGATTGTTGATAAGGATGGAAAATATTTTCATAAGGGTTTGGAAGCAAGTCTTATACCTATTCCACCATCGCAGGGTGAAGTCAAGATGAAGTTGACTACTAAACCTAAGGAGAATTGCATTGCTAGTTTCTACATCTCCTCTTAGTAGTCACACTCTTGAGAGGATAAGGACACATACCACACCATTATAGATATCAAGGCCAAGTTCAAGCAAACAAAAGAGTTATGAAGTTACATCATTTGAGGATGTGAGCTCATATGAGGTGATTGAGCTACCAAAGTTTGATATGAACATAATCGCAATTCAAGAAATGAGCATTCTTCAAGATGCTCTATAAAGGAAGAAGAGGCAAGAAATCTTAAGGAGGGAGCATAAGAAAGAGCAAGTTTTGCATAAAATCAAAGACATATTTTTTGATTGGTGCAGGAGCACCTAGGTAAGGCTAAATGAAGACCTAGTGTGCCTAATTTATTCTAGCTTGTAGTGGTACTAGCCACACCACTAGAGTAATAAAGGGACTAACTAGTTCCTAAAGTGGGAAGTGTTAGGTATAAGAAGGTATGTTATGCCTTAGTTGCTCTTAGTTACAAGAATTGCCCATTTTAGGTCAAATAGGCTAATTGTGCAATTTTGAGGGTAGAATGGCCAAATCAAAGGATTAAGGCATTTTTTCTATGTTTTAATTCTTTTTCAGGCTTTTGGTTAATTTTTTTAGCCTTTGGGACAATTTTGAAAGAAACATTCAAAAAGATGTAAAAGTTGCTCAAAAGTTGTCAATGTTGTCATTGACATTATTGACAATTTTTTTGTTGCATTGGAGAAACTTTGTGGATGGGTCTTGATAACTATCTAAAATAGTTAGTGTTGTCTTTTGGAAAATTATTTTAGGTCATGATAAACCTAATCAAGGAGTTGGAAGAAGTTTTCATTTTTTGTGTACAGATTGTACTGCAACAATAACAGTTACAGTTCTTGGTTTTCTGAGTTTGGAGTTTTTTATTGGATTGAATGAAGTGTGATAGCTAGTAGAAATGTTAGTGTATTTAATTTATAGATTTTTTATATAGTTATATTTCAATTCTATGGATTTCTAGTTAGTAGGATAAATTATTTTGTTTCTTTCTAGTCTGTTATCCTGGACTAGGCAGTTGTCCAAGATGGGGTCATAGAACCTCTTTCCACCATAGGATTTGTATAGGCTTTTTGGATTAGGAAAATGACTCCATGTAAATATTTTACTATGAAGGAGGGGGCCTAGAAAGCAAGTATGGTGTTTTTATGGTGATTTCATAGGCAAGCCAAAGTTGCATGGCTAGGGATCACAATATGTTGCAGAGGTGTTAGGATGGATTGAAAGCATTGATAGATTCAATCATAGTTTGGAGTGGGATATAAGCATGAATGGTGAAGTCCCAAATATAATGGGAGGAAATTGTGAAGGATCCACAATGTGGAAAACTTCCTTCTTGTCAGACAGGCTTAATGCCTTGTAAACCCTAATTTTTAGGCATAATTATAAGTCATACTATACAAACTGGCTAAGATCCCAAGACAACTAAAATATTTGATTTCTCTAAAAAGGGTGTCTAGATCAAGGATTATCTTACCCCATTTTTAAGGACTTTTTCAATTTATTCAATTTTTTCATCGGATGGAGGGATAATTTCTTATAGCCCTATTGCAAGCATTTTTGGGTGATTCTTGGAACTTGATTAGGGTTTCAAGGCCAATTGTGGTTGTAAGTATTGGAGAGGATCATAATTCCTTTCTAGATGGAAATTCCTTCATTTGGATTGATAGTTAAGATGTTGGGGAAGATTGTGGAGTTGGTGAAAAGAAAGAAATAAGGGCTATTACAAGCGCAGGAACTGGTGAAAGAGTTGTTGTTTTACCTAATTGGTGTTCACTAGTTGAATGGAGTAGGACCCTAAGGAGAGTATGGTATTAAGAAACCCTATTAGGTCAAGAGAAGGACCTAAGGAGACCCTAGAATAAGTTGGGGTAGGAGCAAGACTAGTGTTACATCATAATGGTATTAGAGTAGGTTAAAGATTTGGGAACCTAGTAGATGTTTGCGACTACTAGGGAATTAATAGCTGATTCAAGCATGGTGAAAAATGTAGAGATAGCCAAAGAGCTTGATGATAAAAAGGAGAAGAATAGACTCCTTGAAGAAGCCTTAGAAGAGGTAAAGATAAAGTTGGATACAGTTGTTGATGCAACCAAGGAAAAGAAAGCAAAGAGAAATGATAGGGGTAAGGAGATAGTAGAGGAAGATGTTTTCCCTAAACCAGACCCTATCTTGAATGAAGAGCCTTTCTTGAAAGTTATAAAAGCCCTATTTAGAGGGAAGATGGACATTGATGCAGTGATGGATTGGATAGATGGGATGGAGAATCACTTTGAATGTGAAGGAGTGATAGAGGCTCAAATGGTCAAAGTAGCTAAGTCTAGACTCAGAGGGTTAGCATTAACATGGTGGAAATATGTCCAAGATGAGAGTATTAGGATATATAAGAAGCCCATAGCCAATTGGAATACAATGGTAACCAAACTAAAGTAAAATTTCTTACTAGAGGACTATGAGATACAACTTCACAAGAGGAGACAAGGACTAAAGTAGAAAGAGGTGGATGTGGCCTCTTGTAGAGATGAATTTTAAAGGTTATGTCTTAGGTAGAAGAAGCAAGAAGAGGAGCCAATAAAAGTGGCTAGATACTTGGGAGGTTTCAAATAGAATATTCAATAAGAGTTAAGTTTGTGGATACCTACTACTATTTAGAAGTTCCCTCAACTTGCCTTAAAGGTGGAGGAAAATAATAGAAAGAAGGGGGATTCTAACTTCAAAGACAGAGGTAAGGGAAGAAATTAGAGGGGAAAAAGAGGAGGATATCAAGGTAGAGATAATGAGTAGAGGAACCAAGGTAAGACCACAATCACTGAGAAAAGCACTGAAAGTAATCCCAAAGGAGGTTATACTAGAGGAAGGGGTAACCAAGGAGGCTCTAATAGAGGTAGGGGATTAGGTAGAAGTAACTCTTAATTTTATAATATGAAATTTTATAATGGTCATCAATTAGGCCATCCAATATATATGTTCCCTGATAAGCCTTCTTCTTCAAATCATCACAAGAGAGTGAAAATTCTCAAGAGGGTAACTCTAGTGGAAAGGAACCTAAAGTGGATCACATAGAATTAGAGAAAGGTGAGAACCTCATGTTTAGAAGGGTATTGATCAAGAAACTAGCTCAAGATTAACTTAAGCATAAAAGAGCTTTATTTAGGATTAGATGCATGATTATTGGGAAGGTCTGCAAGGCAGTGGTGGACTCTGGCTCTACTAACAACATAATATTAGAGGAGGTAGTCAACAAGCTCAAACTTACCAAGATACCCCATGTGAATCCCTATATGGTAACTTGTCTCAACAAAGTTCAGAGCATTTTATCGAATGAATAGACTTGGGTTGAGTTTTCCATAGCAGGTTATAAGGATAGGTTGTTGTGTGACATCTTGCCCATGAATGTTTGCAATCTACTATTGGGTAGACCCTACCAATTTTACAAAGAGCCAGTGTATGATGGAAAGGCAAATTCCATATCATTTAAGAAGGGAGGCAAAGCTTTCAAAATCCAATCTCTATTGGAAGATATGAACCATAGTCCAAGGTGCCTAGTGTGTTAATATGTAGTGGAAAATATTTTGTCAAGGATCTTAGTGATGATGAGAGCCAAAGCTTTCTAGTTGTATTGAAGTCTGAAGGAGACTAAAAGATAGTCAAGGAGCCAATACCTACAAAGGTACAAGAATTGCTTTAAAAGTAAAAAGAGATTGTGAGTGATGGAACTCATGCCACCTTGCCTCCTAGAAGGGTGATAAGCCATCAAATTTACTTTTTTTTTGGTGCATCCTTACCGAATAAGTTAGCATATAAGCTCACTCTTGACCAAAACTTAGAAGTAGAAAGACAAGTTTAAGAACTCTTGGATCAAGGTTTGATCAAGAAAAGTATAAGTCCATGTGTAGTCCCTTTTGTACTATCATCCAAGAAGGGAGGAAAGTTGAGATTATGCATAGACTTAAGGGCTATAAATAGGATCACAATCAAGTATAGGTTTCCCATACCTAGGATTGAGGCTCATGGATTGTCTTGAAGGGGCATTGTACTTCACAAAGTTGGATTTGAAAAGAGGATATCACCAAATCAGGATTAAAGAGGGAAATGAGTGAAAAATAGCATGCAAGACAATAGATGGATTTTATGAGTGGATTGTGATGCCATTTGGCCTCTCAAATGCTCCTATAAAATTCATGAGGCTCATGAATGAAGTACTTAAGAATTTCACTAGAAGGTTTGTGGTTGTGTATCTAGATGATATACTAATATTCATCAAAATAAAGGAGGAGCACATCAAACATGTTGAGGTTGTATTGCAAAGGTTAAATGAGGAGAAGCTTGCTATTAACCTTGATAAATGTGACTTTTTCAAACAAGAGCTTGTGTGTGTGGGCTTTGTGGTGTCAAAGGGGTCCTTGAAGATGGATCAAGAGAAGGTTATAGCTATTCTCAATTAGGCTACAACCTACCACATCTACTGAGGTAAGAATTTTTCATACCTTAGCCTAGTTTTTAGAAAATTCATTAGGAATTCTAGTGTAATATATGCGCCTTTCTTAGATACCATCAAGGGTGGGGTCAATTCTAAGTTTAAATGGACTTTAGAAGTGAAGAAATCCTTTGAGTTGATAAAGAAACAAGTAGCTACCCAACGTATCTTGCAATTGCCTAGTTTTAAGAAGCTCTTTACCATAGAATGTGATGCAAGTGGCCTAGTATTAGGGGGAGTTTTGAATCAATAAGGTAGGCCAGTACCCTTATTTAGTGAAAAATTGAATGAAGCTAAGAAGAAATATTCTTCTTATGACCTAGAACTATATGCCTTAGTTCAATCTCTTAGGAAATGGAGATATTATTTGTTGTCCAAATACACAACCAATCCCTAAGAAAAATATACACTTAAGAAAAGTTAAGTAATAGGCACTTGAAATGGATGGATTTCTTGCAAGCATTCACTTTGACAATTAAGCATAAGAAAGGGGAAATGAACAAGGTAGTAGATGTATTAAGTAGGATATTGTTAACTATCCAAGAAGTTCAATTACATAGCATTGGGATAGAGATATTCAAGAGTCTCTATAAGAAGGGTGAAGATTTTATAGAGGCATATAAGGTATGTTCTAATTTTGAAAACCATTTCCATAGCAAGTTCTTTGAATTTACTTTACAGAATGGATTCTTATTTAAGGGCAATTAGTTGTATGTCCCAAGGTGATATATAAGGGAAAACTTAATTCAAGAAAAGCATAATGGTAGCATAAGTGGTCACTTTGGTGTTAACAAGGCCATAGAATTAGTCCAAAGATTCTACTATTGGCCAAAACTAGTTAGGGATGTGACTAAGTATGTTGAGCAATGCATGGTGTGTATGAAAGCCAAGGTTGGAATGAGTAATGTAGGTTTATATCAACCATTACTAGTCCTTAATAGGACATGGTAGTATGTAATCATGGAATTCATAGTAGGTCTTCCCAAGAAAAAGTAGAGATATGACAGTGTTTATGTAGTGGTTGACAGATTCAGCAAAATGGGGCATTTCATACCCTGCAAAACTATCAATGATACTAGCCACATTACACACTTGTTCTTTAAGGAGGTTGTGAGGATTCATAGACTTCCATTGACAATTGTTTTAGATAGGGATGTGAAGTTCATGAGCCATTTTTGGAAGACCTTGTGGAATAGATTTGGTACAAACCTTTCATTTGGATCAGCCAACCATCCTCAAATAGATGGCCAGACTGAGGTGGTTAACAGGGTGTTGGGTAATCACTTGAGGTTCCTAACTAAGGAATATGGGAAAACATGAGATGTGATCATTCCTTAAGTAGAATATTCTTCAATGTCAATAAGAATAGAAACACGAACAGAAGCCCATTTGAGATTGTGTATGGAGTGCACCCAAGGGGTGTCTATGAGTTGAGAGATCTTGGAGGCATGGAATATAGAAGAGGACATGCTGATGACTTCATTCAAAATATGAAGGAAATCTAGGAGCAGGTAAAGAAGACCATCCAAGATGGCACACAAAAGTTGAAAGCCAAGGTAGATGAAAAGAGAAGAGACATTAAGTTTCCTATTGGAGATTGTGTCATGGTGCACTTGAAAAAATCAAGATTATAAAAAGATGTGCCAACTAAATTGTAGATGAAAAAAGTGGGAGCTCATAAAATCATAGAAAAATATGTGATCAATGCATATAAGGTGGACTTGCCATCAGATTTGGGCATTTCTCATGTTTTCAATTTGCAAGACTTAGTTTAGTTCAAAGGTCCATTGCATGATATTTATCACAATAGTCAGGAAGTCAATGTTCATTTGGGACCTATGGTGATACCTTCACCAAGCAAGCTAGAAGCTAAATAGCTGTTAGACTCCATAGTCAAGAAGGTCACCAGGCATAAGGTATGCATGGAACACCTCATCAAGTGGAGGTAAAAACTAGATTTAGAGTCAACTTGGATTCTTGAGGTAGACTTCACCAAAGTGGGCATCTCCACAAATCTATTATCCATAGGAGTGACATAGTTTTCCTTTGTGGGGGAGCATGTGTTAGCATGAATGTTGATGATACCACATTGGGGTAGTACCCTAAGCATTAAAGAGTATTGATATGTTGCATTCATGACTATATTTGTCATTAATGTCAATGCAACAGTAACTCTATCAAGACTAGAATAATAGCAGTCAGTAATCTTAGTATGCATAGTAGTTGAGGAAGTTTTAGATGATGCATAGTGGAGGATATGTTCCTGAGGTTGTCTTGATGACATGGTTCAAAGGAATAAGTCTGATTCAATGTTGTACAAAAGTTACACCTATTTTTCTAGAAGCAGTGCAGAAATAGAGCATTGGAAAACAAAGTTCTAATGATCTATCACTATCTTTCATCTGAGATGTAATGGTGATGCATAGATAATAGTGAAAGAGGAAAATCATATGGTGATGTTAGCATGTGTGCAAGACATGGTTTCACACATGTAAAGTTTGGTATAGACTATGAGTTGACAGTGTTGTTGTAATTGTGAATTAATTAATTATCTTATTTTAATTAATTGAGAAAACCTCAAGACCGAATCAAAGAATTATTATGAAGATATGATATAAAGGAAATTGTTCTCCTTGTTTGTAAAGAGATTTGGATTTAGAGGATCAAGTGGAATGTGAAGTATTAGTGTGCAGCTTGAGAAGGAGCGGAATATTTACTGAATGTGTGTAAGTGATCCAAGGGATCATTGGATGCACCCTATGAGACCTGGTTACAATATTTGAAGGAGAAGAGGTTTGGTTGATAGGATAAAGACAAAGGATGAAGTAAATTTTAGTTCTATTATTCTACAAGGATTAATAAAAAGATCATTTGGATAGTGGGTTCTTTTATCTTAAACATGAAGTTATTTGGGTAGTGGGTCTAGTTGTCTTCCACAACTCCTAACAGGGTTGGAATCTCCTAATAGGGATTCAAAGTCTTCTAACAGGGACTCATATGTACTAAATGTTGTAACAAACTCTTAATATGGTCTATCCTCTAAAAAGGAATATTTATATTAGTACATCATCTTGTGGGTACCATCCCCACCAAGGTTTTCCCTCTAATCAAGGGTTTCCCTAGCTAACATAGATTGTGTTAATTGTACATGAGTATCTTGTTGTGGTTTTAGTTTATATTAATCACATGGTTAAGTTTTTTTAAGGTTAATGTTTGTAATGATAGTTGTATAACTTATTCACCCCCCCCCCACCCCCTCTTAGTTATATCAATGGACTATATATTGTAACAACTGGCATCAAAGCTTTAGGTCCTTTAAGATAAGGCTTAATAGCTTTGGGAGATCAATGGAAAATATGTTTAGCAAAGATAGTTCAAGATTTTATGGGGCCAACTATGATAGTTATAAGGAAAAGAAAAAGACTCATTTGTTATGCATGGGTCTAGGATATTGGTCATAGGACAGAAGCCATAAAAAAACTAAATACTATAAGAGAATACAATGTTAATCTCATATTGGTTTTGACAAAGTAGTGACAAAACACTTAGTCATTATTCAACAAAGTAAAGTGCATGTCGAGCATAATTATTTAGATAGTACATGTCGAGTAATATGATAGTTAGTGTCAAACACTAGTAGGTGCCGAGCAGTCAGAACATGTTGAGTCATTCAAGTGTCAAGCCAACAAAGGGAGCCAAGTAAAGTATGTGTTGAGTGAATTTGGTACCAAAAAAATAAACTATGTTGATCTATTCAAGAGTCGATTATCAATATTAAGAGCACAGTGAAGGCTGAGCATCAGAGCCTTTGGATGCCAAGTGAATAATCTAAGTCATAAATTTTTGTAATGGAAAAAATTCTATGTAAACCAATTTTAGGCTGACATAACCATAATTTAAATTATAAGAGATAATTATGGAGTCATATTTTGAATCCCAGTGCAATACATGCAACCAAACAGATTGAGGGAAGCATTGGGTGACAATAAGGATCAACCATAATTGTTGATTCTTACCTAATCCATCACTACTAATGTTTATTTAAGAAGGATAAACCCCAAGAAGTTTATGAATGAGTGAGTAAATGAATTATAAGAGATTAGAGGGCATTCATGGTGGTTTATATGGCTATGACAAAGTTATATATTGCAAAATTAGTTTGAGAAGAATAGAGTAAAGAAGTGAAAGGATAGAGGAGACATATCTAATCAAGAGGATCAAGGTTTAAACATTAAGGAGGAGATCTGATATCAAGCAACAAGGTGCTAACTAAAGGATCACAATGCTAAATCATTCTAATAGGTGATGCAAAGAAAATATCTTAATCGAGTAGTCCTAATAGGTTGTTGTAAATCTCTTAACCGAGTGCTTACTTTATTGTAAGTTTAAATCCTCTAATAAGATAAGACCTAACAATCTTTGTAAGCCTTTAATAGGGTAGACCTTTCACATGGTAGATCATAGATTATGATCAAACACATTGTAGCCATAATTGGATACACTTTACAACTACAGTAGTGAAGATCTGTGGGTGTCATCCCCTATTAGAAACAATAGTCCACCAAGATAACTAAGAGGGGGGTGAATCATTTATCCAATGATAAAAACATTTATCCACCTTAAATAAACTTAACCATTTAACCAAAGTAAATAGCAACCATACAAATATGTACATACATAATTACAATAGATATATTAACTAGGGAAACCCTTGATTAGAGAGAAAACCCTAGTGGGAATGATGCCCACAAGATGATGTACTAATGTGAATATTACTTGTTAGAGGATGGACCCTATTAGGAGTCTATTACAATATTTAGTACATATGAGTCCCTTTTAGGAGACTTTGAATACTTATTAGAAGATTCCAACCATGTTAGGAGTTGTGCCAACCCTATTAGGAGTTGTAGAAGATAGAAGGACCCACTATCCAAATAGCTTTGAGGGAAAGATCATCGAACTCACTATCCAACTAATCTCTCAACAATTCCTTGTAGAATAATTGTATGTATTGTATTTTAACTTATTTCCTCTATCCTATCAATTGGACCAATTACTGTCAGACCTTGTAGACCAGGTCACCAATGTCAAATCCAAGTATCCAACTTCAAATCACACAACAAAACCTCATCAATGAAGTTTCCTTCACCTTCACTCTACTCTACTTAACTTCACACTCTACTCTTTCTATTGCTTACAATCATTCATACATCTCATTCATTCACCATACATGATAAAGGAAAATTTCCTTCCTTTATACCAAATCCTTAAAACAATTCCTTAAGTCAGTTGTTACAGCTTCTCAATTAATTATTATAAGACCACATTAAGAACACATTACACTTAGTGATAACTTTAATCTTCTTCCTTGAAAGTTAAATAACTTTCTATACATTTTTCATTATGATGAATGAACTTAGCCACATCATCTCCAACATGTCTTCTTCCCATATTAACTTTGGCTTCTCATAATAAAATATCTGCTGAGAGATATAACAAGTTTACCAGAACATGCATCTATAAACTCTATCTTAGAATAGTCATCACCAAAAGTTGCATAACTTCTTCCAAATTTAATATCTTATGCTTCTAAGGTTAGCTATGTATACTTGACACATAGTATGTTCTCTCTTTAACCTCTCTTAGTGAAAATGCTCAGCTATCTATCCATACCAACTTGATCTTTTCATTGTTCTTTTGTTAGATACCACAAAAAACTACTATGTTGACATGAATGACAATCACAGTCATGAATCTAATATATCATCATGATAATGATTTAATCATGTTTCTACAATACTCCCCCATAGGAATATCATCAGCACTTATGCTTCCAACATCCCCACCCCAGTATTACCTTCTCATTAGAGGGTTTCTGGGTAACCAAACTTATTGTGTCATGTGTTACTTACTTTATGCTATGGATGTGATGCATGTTAAGTTATTTTAGTTTATAAGTTAAGTTATGAGATGGATGTTGGTGATATGTTTTAGAGGAAAAAATTTTAAGTATTGATTCACACCCCCCCCCCCCCTCTCATAACTTACTTTCTCATTGTTATTTGCTAGATATAAACCAACTACATAAGGGAAACAATCAAAATGAGGATTCATGAAAATCCATATCTTCTATTTCGTCATCAATCTTGTCCTGTAGAATCCTTAGGATTGATCACCTATAGCATTCAAACATGTGTCACATAAGCTCTAAAATAGAAAAATTCTCATTCTTTCCAACTAATAATCAATTAGGAATATTGTATGTATTTCTACTATTTAATTTGTAACTTAGGAATTAGGTGATCATGAAAATTAAAGGATATGTAATCACAAACTAAGGCAATTTTAACCCTCATCAACTTCGACCCAC
Source organism: Cupressus sempervirens (assembly GCA_028749045.1). Classification (NCBI taxonomy): domain Eukaryota; kingdom Viridiplantae; phylum Streptophyta; class Pinopsida; order Cupressales; family Cupressaceae; genus Cupressus; species Cupressus sempervirens. The sequence goes on from CM053792.1 coordinate 256,817,967, forward strand.
ATTTAGAAATAGATAGGAAGCAAGGCACAAAGAGAATCTATTTTCCTAACCCATATGGGAAGTTTACATTATACATTATGATGTATATAACATGTGAAAGCCAATATACATACTTGTATAGTGTCCACTTTAAATTGCTAAGTTTCCTAGGACATGACAATAGGTGTTGGAATATTCAAATGGGAAGAGTACTTCTAAGAGGGGGGGGATGAATCAAGAGTAACACACTTTAACCTTTTCAAATCTTTTAAAACAAATAACTAAAAGTAAACTGCATGCATGTAAACATATTAAATAAACATAAAGTGAACACATGCATCAACACACATAAAACCAAAATTTGATAACCCAAAAACTCTCCAGGAATAAGAAGGTAAAACTGGGGTGAGGATGATACCCACAAAATCACTGCAGTAATAATTGTTTGACCAATTCTGATGGTCTACCTTGTTAAAGGCTTTAAACTATGTCAATAGTGCCTTGGTTGAAGGATTTAAAGCACTTTACATGAAGTGTCACCTTGTTAAAGGATTTAGTCACCTCTTCAAAGGATCTACAAAATAGTTGTTAAGCTAACCTATCAACATAGGATTTTCCACTATCTAATACAATTGCTAGAGAGTATTAGAAATCTTTGACCTGATTGCTTACAATCTTCAATTGCTAATTTTAGGCACTTGATCTGCTCATTTTGATGTGATCCTTACTTGATCTGATATTTGATCATAGTCCTTGTTCTATTCTGATCAACTGAATGTGTAATTACTACTCAATTCACTAAGTCTATGTTACCCCTGTTGCTTGTCCTATTCTGCAATTTTGTTATTTGCTTAGCAACTTCCTTTTCTTTTTTTTCTTATCTATTCCTTGGAAACTCAAAATTATGAGGTCTAAGCCTTCTTATTAAGACTTCATAGACTTAGGGTTTGCAATGAAATCGTAAACTCAAATTTCTTACTCAAATCCTTAGATTAAGCCTATTGGTTGCATGCTATCTCCAATTTTCTGATTGGTTGCATGCTAATAACATAGGAAAATGCAAAGATTTTATCTTATCTTCTAATCCCTTCATAAATTATCCAAAAAAAAATTTTCATCTAAGTTTTTAAACGCACAAACTTGTATGTTGATTCTATATTACTTGGCACATACTAGATTATTGGTGCTCGGCACCTATTGCACTTTGTCTTGCTCAGCACATGTTTGATTCTAGCTCACTCAGCACATGAAGTTTTCTAACTTTCTCAACATCAAATGTGACTCAGTACCTATATATCACTCAACATATACTGTTCACTCAGCACCTAAAGTCACTTGGAACCTATTGAAATTCTAGCTTGGCACATACTATAGCTTGACATACATAGTGTACTTGGCTTCTATATGAAAAGTAGTCAAGTGTGTTGACACTCAAATTTCAAAACCAAACTAAGACCAACAATCTCCCCCTTTGACATGAGTGTCAAAAACACTTAACTAAACATTATTGATCTAACCTTATGAGTAAATTAATCATTATGCTTTGCATATGTACAAAATTTCAAAATTTGTTCAAAATACCTTATAACTCCCCCCTAAGCTGATTGCACCTTGTCTATTCTTGTAACCAAAATTTTGAGCTGAATGTACCTAATACTCTTAGCCCTTGCCCTATTTTTGTAATTTGTGCCTGTGTGTTGAGTTGTTCTGTCTTTTGGCTATCTACAATCTTCCCCCTTTATGCTTCAAAAGAATGAATGAAAGAATGTAATCAAAATGCTTAGTATTCTCCCTATTAGTTATATCTTCCTTATTCTTTCTCCCCCAAAACATTATATATATATATATATATATATATCTTATCTCCCTTATTATTATTTCTCCCCCTTTTTGACACTTATGTCAAAGGGTTCTAAGGAGTAATACCATATTTAGCCAAAAATTTATTGTTTACCTCCATTATCATTTTTAGAGTTGCATCCCAATTTTCCAAAGCAATTTCAAGTGACTTATGATGAATGTTAGTCTTTGCAGCAAGATGTACAAGCCCATCAAGTGTAGAAAGATTGGGATCTTTCTTGAGAACATTCTCTACATAGGCTTTCTCTTTATGGAGGACCTCCAAATGTGGGGTTATGGAGGATTGAATCTACATTAATTTGGCATTAATATTGGCCTCTTCACTTGTAAGTGTAGCTAACTTCTTTTGAGTGTGAAGCAATTGAGTAAAATGCTTCTCACTTTGAGTTGGATCTCTTGGTAATTGCGTGCTAGAAATCTTAAGATTTCTCTCCAAGCTCAATATCCTCTAGCCTGTCTCTTGTGTGAAATTGGAAAAATCACACAATTTTTTGTACAATGAGAAAATTTTTTCAAGTATAGTTTTTACCTTTTCAATTTTCTTGGCCAATTCTACCTATGCAAGTGCTATATCACTTGATATTTTCTTATTTACCTTTCCCTAAAATTTCCTTTCAGACTACTCCATAAGTTTGACATTTGTGTCTTGGTCTTTGCCTGTCACCTAGTCAACTATATCTGATAATTGTTCCATTATAGGCTTTGGCTCATCTAGTGAGTGAAAGCTAAAGGCATCCATAAAGATGTCCTTTATCTCAAGTAGTGCTTGCTTTTGCTTATACTCCTTTCTAAGTATTTCTTGCTTCTTTCTTTTGTCCAATGCATTTTGCATGTCTGTAATCTGTTCAATACTAATAATCTTAGAGTCATAGGAAGGTATGACTATCTCTTCATCTAAGTTAGGGTCTCCATAGTGAACTGATGTGGTAACCTTTGTAGAACTCGAGCCTAGTGTGGAGATTTGCAAAGGTATCATCTCAGTGCTCAGCTTTTGAAGAGTTTTTGTAGGAGTACGTATTTTTGGTAACTCCACCAGTGTTTGTGTTGCAGCATGCTCCTCTTCTTTTGATTTATCCTCCTTTTCCTCATTAGACTTCCCTTGATCAATGACAATTACTTGGGGTGTACCTTGGAGTTGTACTATAGGATCATATGTATTTATCTATCCTATTGGCCTTGTTTTTGTATCTTTCCCTTCTTCTATACTTGACTTATGAATGGTGTCACTTTCTCTTGATGTGTCAATTGTTACAATTGTTGGAGATGGTGGTGGAAGCATTAAAATTTGAGTACTAATAGTTGTAGAGATAGAAGGTGGTTCTTTTGGTTCACCTTGTCTCTTGAGGAGTCATCTACTACCTTTTGTAGCTCATCTACATTGACCAATATAGGATTTGTGCATAACTTGGCTTGTTGTGTTGATTGGTCAAGGATCTTGGAGGGATCCTCTACAATTAGGGGATTGATGTTTTTACATGATTTATCTGTAACATCCTTGATAGTTATTGTATCTATAGGTGTCATGGTTACATGAGGAGGGATAGGGGGTGGCAATTGTGTGTCTTCCACACTCTGTTCCTCTTATTGTTGTTCTTTCTCAGCTATTGCCATATCTTCTCCTTTTTGTGCCTCCTCTTCCTCACCTTTTTCTTTCTCCTCTTGATCTTTCTTCTCTTATTTCTTTTTTTCTTCCCTTTTCTCTATTTCCTTTTCCTCTTTTTGTTTATTTTTCTTCTCCTTCTCATTAGCCTTAGTATTATTTTCTTTTGCATCCTTCTCTTCTTCTTTTTCATCCTTGTCATCAATCAATTTATATATTTATTTCCATAATCTTATTGATTTCTGGACAACTTCTTCAATTTTATTTTGTAGGATGCTAAAGGCTCTATACTTAGGTGCAAATTTTCCACAATGTTTCTTATTAGCCTTACTTATTTGACCTCTTGTCAGGCCAGGCATCACTTGTGCTAAGGTAGATTCTCTGATCTCCTTCTCCATTTTGAGACAATAATGCCATTTGTTTTCAACTATCTCATATAACTCCCTAGGCATGGTATTGTCTAGCTCTAGATGTGTGTTCTTAAATTCAGCTATCATGGCATATACAGATTCCTCTATCTTGTTTTGTTCTTCTCTACTTAACTTGTTAAATTCAAGGCTTTTCAAATTAGTCAAATATACATTTTTAATATTTTCATAAATTTTATCCATGGAAGATTTGGGAGGATGGCTTACCAGTCTGAATTGGTTGTTATCCTCTAACTCTATTCTCTCCTCATCATCATTGTCTAGTTGTGCTACATACTTTCTTCTTTTCTTTTGCACTGCACCAGTCTATTCAGTGGCCTTCTTCTTCTCTTTTACTTGCTCCTTGGCCTTTTGAGTAGAGGCCCTTATGGTAGCTCTTGTTACTAGTGTTGGCTTGGCTTGAGTTATTTTTATAGCCTTCTTTTTCTCTTTCAGTTGGGCTGTGAGTTGGGCTTTGGCCTTTCTTTTCTTAGACTCAACTTGTGTTGGTGCTTCCTTGGCTTATTCTTCCTCCTTACCTTCACCTAAGCCTTGGGTTAACTCCATTGGGCCTTGCCCTTATTCTTCTTCTTCAATCTAACCTTCTTCTTCTTCTTCCTCAACTGCACCCTCAATTCCTACACCAAACTTCTTCTTTGTTTTTCTTACCAGTTTTTCCTTTTTCTTTTCTACAAAGGTTGTCTTCAGATCCATTTCTACCTTGGACTTCACTACATCATACATGCCAAAAGGTTTGGTAGCTTTGTCAATGTCCTCTACAAGTAATACAGTTATTGTTATTGATGCTTGATCAATATCCAACTCATAACCTAATGGTCTAAGCAATCTCACCCTTGGAACAGCTATTTGTATGTAGGTGTAGTCAATGTCCACTAAGAAATAGATATTATTGACATGTTGTTCCACTAGGGAAACTGGTATCCTCAACCTTTGCTTCATGGATTTCTTGAAATCCTCAAAATAGCTTGTCATTTGAGCTTCAAAGTTTTCACCCATCTATTCAATGTACTCATTGATTTGAGTGATTGCAGATTTGTTTGAGTTCCAATTTACCTTTCCAATTGATGGAAACTCTTCCAAGACATAAAAGAACATGCACACAAGAACTGAACCAAACTTGCATTAAGCACCTTTTGACCTTCTTATTGCTCCTAGGTTCTCATTTATTTGTTGAAGCATTAGTTCTACTAGATCATATGTATAATCTTTTTTTACAAGCTTATAGGCTACATCAACAGCAATACATGGTACACTATTTAGTCTGTTGGATTGGTAAAATTTTTGAGATATCACTCTCATTGCAAAATCTAGAAGAGGATCTATTACAGTATCAATTTTCATACCCCTCTTATTCCACTTAGCCCCTATATTCCTTTCAATGGCCTCTTTTGAATCACTTCTCAGGGTCTTAGGCCAATCTAGGGTTGGGAAACCTGTAACCCTGTGTACTATCCTCTTGGTTATCTTAACTGGTCCTATTTCTAGCCACAGAAAACCATCATGAATTTGGCTCAGTACAATGTGGATCCATTATGTTTTGAATGCAATGGGAAAAACTAAGGCATTTGTTAAACCCTTCGTCTTATTTATTAGAAACTCATCCTTCAAAATTTTGTTATCACACAATTTTTCATAGGCTTGGAATATCTCAAGGTCACCTATATCCCCTACCTTACAGTTGTAACACTTCCTTACATCCTGCACCATGACAACCTTGGGTGGAATTATGGATAATGTGCTAGCAGGGTCATTCTTGTAGGCTACCTCAAGAATGGGTCTAAACTTAAGTTGTTTTATTTCATTACTAACCAACTAGACCTCATGACTTTCCTTTCCCTTGGGGTTCTTAGAACTAGAAGCCATTATACCAATCTAGGGTTTCAATATATTAAAACTTTAACACTGCGTAGCTCGGCACATGATAAATACCTTAGATTGATGAAATTTATGCTGAATTGTTATTGAAATTAGTGCAAAAGGCTTTAAGGTTTCTCTTTGATCTCTTCTACACTCTTCTTGTCTTTGTTCTACATTTGAGTGGCATAGAAATTATCAAAATTTGACCTTGTACCCCTTAAAACCTAGCATCAAATGCATAATGCATATAGCTATACCCTCGACACTTAAAGGTTTCAATATGACTTAGCTTCCATTGAATTTTGTTCACTTAGCTTCCACTAGATTTTCACTACACTCGGCTTCCATTGACATTTCTCAACTCAGCATCAACCATCAACTCGGTCACTACTAGTAACTTGGCATGCACTCAAGCTTTACTCAGCATTTGAGGAAAACTTGGTAATATTTGCAAAAAAAATTCAAATTTTGACTTGGCATCTTTGCTCATGCTGATTTCTTCTTTGCAGTACTTCTTTGGCTTGGGACTGATGTATCGTATAACTTTGTATATCAGTCTCATACACCTATCCTTACTTAGTTGGATGAGGTGTGATCACTTGAATTCTTGGGTGAAGTGATCCCTTCATTTAATGTGTTGGCTCCATCCCTTCTCTTCCATGTCTTATTCATTTCTCCTCTAATTTGTTCAACATCTACTTTCTCTTTTCCTTTGTTGACTTCTGACTTGGGTGCCTTTGACTTTGTTTGGCAATTCCTTCTGATATGGCCAATCTTCAAGCAACTAAAACATGTGGTTTGACTTAACCATATATTGTAGTTCCCTCTAAAATGTGTCCTTATGTTGTTTTCAATAATGTGTCCATATTCTTGATAGTAGTGACAACTATACCTGGTCTTATAGTCCCAATTATAGTGATGACCATGGTTACCTTCTCTTGTTGCCTAATTTGATGTCCACATAGGCTTTGACCTGCACTCAAAAGCTCTATGTCCATATTTCTTGCAATTTTAGTAGTGACCATCAAATCTTAGTGTTCTTATAGTTCTAGTCCTGCATTCATGTGCTTGATGTCCTTGTTTCTTGCACTTATAATAGTAGCTTGCATTCTTTCACTTATCATGCTAATGGGCATTCTTGATCCTACATGCATTAGAAGTGTATCCCTTTTTATCACAAAAATGACAAGTAGGTTTAGTGTTCTTACCTTTTTAACTCCTTTCTTCTACAGTCTTGGATGATTCTCCTTATTCAGTGCTAGTGAAACCAAGTCTTTAAGTGTCATTGTTGGATCTTGGTGATTTCAATAATTGTTCAAAGTGCTTGATAGCTTTACTTGATTTGTTGAAGCTCTCTGTTATTTCCTCATATCTTTTTAGTTCATTCTACAATTGTTCATTTTGCATTTTCAGAGTGGAGATCTCAATGACCTTCATATTTAGCTCATGATGAGTATTCATCATTTGGCTAAGGGTATCTAACTACATGTTGGAGATTTTTGCAAGCTCTGTCAACTTTTCCTCTAGTCTATTTGCAAGGGTTCTTTTATCATCCTCAAGCATAGCCCTATCCTCAATGGCTCTTTTCTTCTGTTCAGTTATTTCACATAGCATTGTGGCTTGTGATTCTTGTTCAAGTTTGAGTATTATGATTTCTTATCCTTGAGTTATGTTCCTCTCCATCAATTCTGCTATTGCTACATCAAACTCTTTGGAATCTCCATTGGAAAACACTTATGTGGTATCAATCTCCTTGTAGTGTATGTCATTATCAGCTATTTCTATATCCTTCCTTCTTTTCAAGGATTTTCTAAATTCTTCTCTAGCTTCCTCTAATTTGTGTAGAGCAATTTGTACATCAATCACCCGATTCTCTATGATCTTCCCAATTTTGAAGACTTAGATCTTCAAATCTTTTCTCTAAGCTATTAGGCTTCTCCTTGTTAGAACCTTGCTCTGGTACCAATTGTTGGGATATTCAAATGGGAAGAGTACTTCTGAGAGGGGGGGGGTGAATCAGAAGTAACACACTTTAATCTTTTCAAATCCTTTAAAACAAATAACTGAAAGTAAATTGCATACATATAAACATATTAAATAAACATAAAGTAAACACATGCATCAACACACATAACACTAGAATTTGATAACCTAGAAACCCTCTAGGAATAAGAAGGTAAAACTGGGGTGGGGATGATACCCACAAAATCACTACAATAATAATTGTTTGACCACTTCTGATGGCTTGCCCTCTTAAAGGCATGCTTGTTAAAGGCTTTACACTATGTCAATAGTGACCTAGTTAAAGGATTTAAAACACTTTACATGAAATGTCACCTTGTTAAAGGATTTAGTCACCTCTTCAAAGGATCTACAAAATAGTTGTTAACCTAACCTATCAACATAGGATTTTCCACTATCTAATACAATTGCTAGAGAATATTAGAAATCTTTCACTTGATTGCTTACAATCTTCAATTGTTTATTCCAGGCACTTGATCTGCTCATTCTAATGTGATCCTTGCTTGATCTGATATCTTATCATAGCCCTTGCTCTATTTTGATCAATTGAATGTGTAATTGTTGCTCAATTCACTAAGTCTGTCATGCCCTTGATGCTTGCCTTGTTCTACAATTTTTCTATTTTCTTAGCAACTTCCTTTTCTTTTTTTTCTTAGCTATTTCTTGGCAACTTGAAATTATGGGGTCTAAGCCTTCTTATAAAAACTTCATAGACTTAGGGTTTGCAATGAAATCATAAACTCAAATTTCTTGCTCAAATCCTTAGATTTAGCCTATTGGTTACATGCTATCTCCAATTTTCTGATTGGTTGTATGCTAATAACATAGGAAAATGCAAAGATTTGATCTTATCTTCTAATCCCTTCGTGAATCATCCAAAAAAAAATTTGCATCTAAGTTTGTAAAGGAACAAACTTGTATGTTGATTCTGTATTACTCGACACATACTAGATTACTCGTCTGCAGCACATATACTATCCCTCTTTGCTTGGCACCTATTGCACTATGTCTTGCTCACCATATGTATGAATCTGGCTCACTCGGCACATGAAGAATTTTGACTTGCTTGGAATCAACTATGAATTGGCACCTATATATCACTCTGCACCTATTGTTCACTCGGTACCTGAAGTCACTTGACACCTATTGAAATTCTGGCTTAGCACATATTGTAGCTCAACATATATAGTGTACTCAGCTTCTATATGAAAAGTGGTCAAGTGTGTTGACACTCAAATGTCAAAAAAAAATTGAGACCAATAATAGGTTGGTGAATCTACCCAATTTTCTATTTTTTTATTATAAAAAAGAGTTGGGCCGATCAAGGAAGGTAAGACTAATTCAGTCTCTTATGACTATTTAATTAAGATACTAGTTGAAAGAGAATTATATAAACATTTAGTTTTTTCTTGGGAATATTTTTTGTTATTAGATCAATTTATACCTCGAATAGTAGGACCAAGGGGACAAAGGGTAGGGAGAAGAATATGTGTTGAGCATGGTACTCAAAAAGTCATTGAATGGTTCAAAAAAAATATTAAACAAGTCTCCCAAAGCTTCAAATTCTACTAGAGGTAAAGAAAAAATAGTCTATGATGATGACCTACAAACCCCTCAATCTATCATAAGAACTAGGGCATCTGTCAGGAAAGAAAAAGGAAAATTAGTTGAAGAATGTGATGGCCTACAACCACAAGAGGAACATAAAGAAAGAGAAGAGGTTAACCTTAATTCTAGCAACCCATTTCCTCTTAAGTGGAAGAAGTTGCAGAAAGAGACTCCTACAAAAACTATTGTAGGAGAGTCCTCAAGAAAAAGGAGGAAGATGGCTTCTAGGCCTTATGAAGAGACACCTAACAAGATGAGTATGAGGTTCATTTGAAACCCTACTCTAGATGAGTCTCTTGTTATCTCAACGGTTAATGTAGAGTCCTCCATGACCTTATAACAAAAAATGACTAAGTCAAATGTGAATTTAGACAATAAGGACAATGTAGCCCTAGGGATTTGTTAATAGCAATAACAAAATTAATTACCAAAATATTATGAAATGCCACAAGATTCTGAACAAGAACATAGAGAAATAGGCATTATTTTCATTAAAAATAATCATGATAACTATGATTGAGAAATGTAAAATTTTGTGTTTGAATGGAAATGAGAGGCTCTAAAGAAATTTAATATTGCTCAAGACTCTTTTGACAATGATAATGAAGTGATGCAAGAAGATTATGTATTTGTAAATGAGAATGGTTAGGAAGAAATCCTTACAACTTCTAGTGATAACCTTTTTATGACAACCTAGTGATAAATATGGATATTGTTAATAAAGTGGCAGAGAAGATTTTAAATGTAGTATTCTAGCTCAAGTTTCCAAGTAGCTTGAGGTGGAAAAACTGAAGAGAGAAATATTTTTTTGCACTAGAAAACCAATTGAGAAAATAAAAAGAAATGAACAAACTACCACTCTTGGATCTGAATGGATTAATGTTGAAAAATAGGTACCAATATCACCATTAGATTTGTCTATGTTACTAAGAGTAGGTCTTATTTTATATTATAATATTCTTATGAAAAGGGCAATGTGGAAAGAGGAGAAGAGGAAAATGTAAAATATCATTGATGATCAATATTAGGAAATACTCAAGAAAGAAGATGAGATAAGTGTGTTGAAGGAAAAGTTTACACAAATTAACACAATGATACCTAAATTGATGCAAAGTAGACCACTAGCACATGTATATATCTTGTATCTTAAGTAGTAGTTTTTAAATTTTTAGATGTATAGAATTGTTTAGGGATTTAATCCATCCCTAAATGCACTACAAGAATTGTACGATTCTTTTCAATCCTCTCGTATAGCCATTAAAATTTGATATGTGAACTTTACCTATACAATAATTAAATTTCAAACAATAGAGAGTAGAATCCACTCCTATATGTAGGATTTAGTCAATTATGTACATATATATCTTAGGTGCAAAACTAATTGAATAGGGAAATCCAAACTAAGTCATATAGACATGAAGAAATGGATATTCCTCTACCTCTTATACATAAGGCTAGAGATGCCAATAATTATTATTATTGGTTAAAGATCACTAGGATTGGCTTAGGAATTTGACAAATTTATTCTCTTAGGGAGTATTCTTGCATAGATTATGAGAAACTGGCATGGTAGGAAGTTCACAAAGCTTTGGGATCAATCACCCAAAGGTGGATTAGCTTACCAAAAGACTTATAGGTTAAGAATTTGATGTAGAGCTCTCCCTTAAATAGGAAAATATTATGTGTTCTAGCCTTGGGATTCTTAAAATATCCCAAAATTTAATCAAGAGAGGGAACTACACCTTTGGAATACAGTTATTCAAGAGCATGGCCTAGGCACCCAAATGAGCACAACTAGGTCTTAAAGCACAAAATCTTCAAATACTAGGTGTGTGCTTGAAATGGGAACCTATGCATTTATAGGGGAATGGAAAGGTTCTTAAAAATTTAACAAACTCAAACTAGTGGGTTTGAATAGCCTATATTGTTCCCAAAGGCTGTAGATAGAAAAATTGCCTTTTAGACCTAGGAGCCCCCAATTAGCCCTATCAACGAGGATATTAGGGTTTAGTTTGAAATTGTTGCAAAGGAATTAGAAAAGAAATTTGATATCAGGATACCCTTTTGGAAGAATCTTTAGATTCCAAACTTTCAAACTCTCAACTAGTCAAATGATTCCCTTACCAAAAATGCAGCAATTACCCTTGTTGGGCCTAATTGCCAAGGTTTGTGAAGAAATTAAGTATGAATTAGGTGATTGATCGAGTTAAGAAACTAACTAGGAAAAATGTAGGTATATAGTAGTGATCATATTCCACCCTTATAATAGTTTCATCCATTCCCTAAGTGCCTTCAGCACTTCAATACCTCTTGTCTTGTACCAAACAGATAGAGATGTTTGGCCTAGGGCTTGCTAGCAATATTAGATTCCTTTCTTTCCATCTTCCATACTTTAGGGGTACAAATTTCCCATGGTGGGAATGCAAGTTAGGACATTTTTGCTATAATTGGTCGCTAAATGGAGGGTTTTGGTGCACCCAAGAAAGAAACTTAGATAACTTTCACTGCAGAGCACTTCAAAACCTAAAACCACTTGAATTATTATAATTAAATATTCCAAATAAACCATTTATTTTCATGTGCCAATCTGTACCAGTCTGTGAACTCATGAAATACAATGTTTTACAAGGAAAAATGGGATCTTTTATTGATTCAAATCCAAAAATTACATTCTCTATCTTCCACCCTCATGAAAGGGATATTTTAAGACTTAACCCAACCATTCCTACCTATTTTAAAAGGTTGTGACCATTGGGGAGTAATTATGTAAAAGTTTACAGCTTTTTGTAAAAGTTGTCATACAATTTTTCTTGCACAATGCAACTTTTGGCAATTTTTGCAAATTGTGAAATCTAACCCAACTAGGACCTTTCCCTTCTGCCCTAGGGGCCTAAAACATATTATAAAACCTCTAAAACTCCTAACCTATTCTATGTCTAAGGTTTTCCTTTTGGCCATAGTCAAAACCTGTGGTTTATAAAACACCAAATGGGGACTAGGTCTTACAAATAGGCTTATTTCATTAACTATTTCTAGCTACTAAAAATGTCTCTTAGGAAAAAATTCCCTTTAGTATAACTCATGAAAAGTTATATATGATGGATGCACTAGAGAGTAGAGGGATAGGTGCTCCTACACCATACTCCCTTACTTGAAAAACTCAAGTTTCACTTGAGGATAGTTGTTGAAAAGAAGTTTCATGCTTGGCAATGCATTCTTCACTCATCCATGTAGCCTCTATGTTTGGAAGACCCTTACACTTGATCAATTAGTCTGTTTAGGTCATCTTTCTTCTCTTCTTGACCACCTTGGAATCCAAAATCTTCTCCAACTAAAGTGGTTGGCTGGGTGGCAAATTCTTGATCCATTATATTATTTCATCAGCATCATGCATTACATCATTAGTTTTTGCATCACCTTTGAAAAGGATGAGATTACAAACATTAAAAATAGGAGAAATGAATATGGCTGGAGGAAATAAAATTTCATATAAATTTTCCCAAAATTTATTTAATATATAGCAAGGTCCAATCTTCCTCATCTAAAATTTTGTGTATCCCCTTGGTACTCTTTCTTTGTTTAAATAAGCCCATAATTTATCTCCTTCCTTGAATGAAACATGTCTCTTCTTTTTGTCTACCTATTGTTTGTATTTTGTAGTATTTTGATTCAGAGTGTCTCTAACCTAATCATAAATTTTTTTGATCCATGCTGAGAATTCTTCACCTTGTGCACTAGTTTTGAAATCACTTGGTAGGTCTCTTAGTTTCATGACTCCTCTAGGATGGAATCCATAGTTTATTTGGAATGGTGTCTTCCCTGTTGAAATGTTTACTGAGTCATTGATGGAAAATTCTACTTGAGGGAGGATCCCATCCCATGTCTTCTCATGTTTCTTTGTTAGACACCTTAAAAGGTTTCCTAATGATCTATTGACTACTTAATTATGCTCATCTATTTGTGGATGGTAGGTAGAACTAAAGGATAGATTTGCGCCCATATTTATCCATAAGGTCCTCCAAAAATGACCTTATAATTTGACATCTTTATCTAAGATAATGGATGTTGGTAATCCATTAATATTGACTACTTACTTGAAAAATAGATTAGCAATGTGAGAAGCATCATTAGAGCTCTTACAAGAAACAAAATGAGTCATTTTACTAAATATGTCTACAATAACAAAAATGCTATCAAAACCTTATCTTGTTCTTGGAAGACCCAAGACAAAATCCATTCTCACACTATCCCCTGGCCTTGTTGGAATAGGTAAAGGTTGATAAAGACCTTTATTTATCCTTACTCCCTTGGCTCTTTAACATATTGTGCAAGTTTCTACAAACTTTCTCACATCAATAGGTAACTTTGGCCAATGATAGTTTCTCCTTAGGAGTTCTAAAGTTTTGTCAATCCCAAAGTGACCTCCTAATGTGCCACAATGCTTCTCTTTTATTAGTTTTTCCCTCATGGAGCATTTAGGAATGCAAATTTCTCCTACTTTGAACAATAGATCATTCTACAATAAATACTCAAAATATGTTGTGTTGTATACATCAGAAAATGTAGAACAAACCTTATGGATTTCCCCAATGTCTAGATCATCTTTGTATACATATTTTAGGGTATCAATCCCCATGTTTTGCACTTGAACTTATTCCACCAAGGTGACTCTCCTAGTGAGAGCATTTGCTACCTTTTTTGCACTGCCTTTCTTGTGTGTGATTGAAAATGTAAAGGCTTGGAGTTGCTCAACCTACTTCATGTGTTTGCAACTCAATTTGTCTTGGCTATTTAGGAAGCTTAGTGCATGGTTGTCTATGTAGACAATAAATTCCTTAGGAAGCAAGTAGTGCCTCCATTTATTAAGAGCCTAAACCATAGCATATATTTCTAGGTCATATGTATTTTATTTCTTCTTGGAATCATTGAGTCTTTCAGAGAAGAAAGTCACTAGTCTTCCCTCTTGACTGAGAACTACTCCTATGGAAAGGTTGCTTGCATCATTTTTTCAATGGTTTGTTGAAGTTAGGTAGTGTCAAGATTGGATATTGAGCTATCCTACCCTTCAAGTAATCAAATGATTCATTTTCTTGAGTAGTCCATTGGAATTTTGTCTTCTTACCTCCTTTGATGGTATCCAATAGAGGTGCACATATGTGACTAAAGTTTTTGACAAGTTTCCAATAGAAAGTTTCCAATTCATCAAATCTCCTAACTTCCCTTATTGTCTTAGGTTTTGGCTAGTTAATGATGGCCTCTACCTTTTTCAGGATCCATCTTCAAGGTGTTCTTTGAGATGACAAACCCTAAGAATGTCAATTTTGTCTACATAAATATACACTTTTCAAGGTTGATTACCAACTTCTTCTTATGTAGTCTTTGAAGAAATTGTTCCAAATGCTTCATATGCTCTTCTTTAGTCATATTGAAGACCAATATCTCATCAAGATATACCACTACAAACTTACCTATGAAATCATTAAACACTTCATTCATCAGCCTCATGAAGGTGCTAGGGGCATTACTTAGATCAAATGGCATAAAAAGCCATTCATATAACCCTTCAGTGGTTTTAAATGTTTTTTTCCACTCATATCTAGGCCTAATCCTTATCTAATGTTTTAGTGAATGGTTTTTCCTCCCAATTACTTGTGCTTTATTTGCAAGAAAAATAAAAATTCACAACAACTGAATCTTTATAACTGCAAAGACTCTTTGTGTTTCAAAAGCACAACTTCCTTCTAAAATGATTTACAATATAACTCTTTATACAAATGAATCATTATTTTCATTCTTTTAACTAGGAATAACTTAAGGAAAGATGTAAAAATCCTTTCATAGCAATAAATGAATGTTGCAAATATGAAAATTGTAATCAAACATATACCATACGACACACTATTTGGAATCTCAAATTTGATTGAGCTCACTAGAACAAACCAAAGAGAAAAATAGCAACAACAAAAATCAATGAAATAGAATATATGTGGCATGAACCTCATATGAACTCCATAAAACAATAAGATAACCACACAATTATCAAATAGACACCATAGAAATAACCAAATGATCATTATTTATTATCATTAACTTGTTGTTCATTAAAAAAAAAATGAGCTCATTGTACTTAACCAAGAACTTTATCTAAAAATCTAGAGAGCTAATCTTTAAGATCAATTAAAATATTACATATATAGCCACTTCGGGCTTTCTGAATTCCACCCAAAAATAACTCCACGTAGGGAGTTGAAACATTTCTTGAAAAAAAATAGCAGAGTTTATAATGTATTGACTAAAATAAAAGAAAGAGATCTTTTCTCAACCTCCAATTGTGCCACTCATTGCCTTTGATCTGTGATTATTAGAACCATCATCATTGATTTCTTTCCACACTCTATGAGTTGTGAGGAAATTGACAAGTTCTTGTTGTTGTGGAACACCTAACTATTTGAGCATGAGTTTTCACATCTTCATGATTCAACCAATGTGATCCAAATTTTTGTCTTGAACCTCCAAGTAGTTAGTAAAAGTGATCATCATAGAATTTTCACTAAAAACTATGGTTGGATCATGAAGCGATACCTCACTTTTTTCTTTCAACAGCTTGATTCTTGTGAAGAAGGCCACCTCTACTTTTTTACAAAGTTATTTTCCATGACCTTCATTCCTCATTATTTTCACATCAATTCATTTTATGTCATCCATTAAGATTTCTTTCAGGCATCCTACTTCTTTTAATAGCTTAGAACATTCATCTAGTGCTTGCTCTATTACTATATTTCTCCATTCGAATTTGGCATGGGTAATGAACAAGAAGTCAGCATCCACCTCAGCCTTTGGATTCTCCTTCATAAACTTATTAATGTTGGACTTCTAAACTTCCATGATATTAATAAATTACTCATCCCTTTTGATCTTCTCAGACTCCCAAGCATTGATTTATAAATCTAAGGCTGTGGTTGACCTACCAGCCTACTCACTAGTGTTAGTGAAATGAGAAAAGTAATGGTTTTATTGATTCTATACAAGACTGAGCCATTCACTATATGCTTGGGCAATTGAATGATCTCTCTCAACCTATTCAAGGAAGCTTTTGTTCAAAGGAAACTCCACATCAATTATTATAATAGCATCAGGCAATGCTTCCGCATGAGGACACTGCAATTCATATATGTACTTGGTCATCTTCCACTAGGATTATTTTAATTCTTGCTTATCCTTTTGGTCTTTCCATATTTGATGAGATATCTAGGCATTCCTTACACTCCATATTTTCATATCAATAGCCCTTGAAGTAGGACTGAGTATGGTCTTTTCTTCTACATAGTCTTTGGGTTGTATTTCTTGTATGCTTTTCCCAATTATAGGTTTCATAACCTCTACTACCCACTACCATGTTTCTGTGAGGCCTCACCTCGACACATCATAGCATAGTGATACATTATTATTATTTTGATACTCATGACTCAAGATGTTGAGACATGATTAGATACTTGAACATATTATATTATTTCATGTTGTGTGATGTTTACTTTCAAATATTTGAGTTCATCATTTAATGTTTTATGAACATGTATGTTGGTGAAGTAAGTAAATGTAGGATTAATACTTTGATTATGAAATTTTAATGATTAAGAATAAGAGAAGGACAAGAGAAACCCTGATTGATTGAAAGATGTATGTTTTAATTTATGTGATTCCCTGATATGTATATACATATGTGCATGTGATTTTATGGGACTATTGATGTGTGCAATGAGTGTGCAGGATATTTTAGCCAAGAAACTCGACGAAGGAATGAAACTGATCCCTATGTGCCATACGTGGAAACCTTGTTGTTCATAACTTAATTGTATTGTGAGATATATGAATGTATCTTTCTATGATCAGTAAATGTTAATATTTCGTAAATGTGTTCTTATAGTGTCACTTGACACTCGTGAATTACATTTGCATTTTTGCATGCTAGTTAGGGTTAATTGTGTAACCTATGGACCTAAGTCAAACTAAGTTAGTGACGTTTTTGCTAAATTTTTTAATCAAGTTTAGTTACTCCTAATTTGGATTAGTGCTTAATCTGCATTTTTGGAGTTGTTAGATGGTCCTAATTATTCCTTGCAATTGTTGGGTCCCAAATCAATTCCTAAGGCCTTTAATCATGAAATATTTATACCTAAGGGGTATGGGTATGGGTTGGGGGCATTTTCCACCCTCCAAGCCCCTTTTGTTGAATTTTGAGGTCACTCAAAAAGTCTATTTTTGCCCTTGTGCGAAAATTGAAAGTTGTTACCATGAGTTGAATAACCTCAACTCCACTTGGAGGTTAACCTTAGGTTTGGTTGAGTTAGAAACTTCTAGATTTTTAGGTGAGTGGGGGAAAGTTATTTCCCTTTTTGGTGGTTGAGTTTGGATCTTATTTAGAGGCCCTTTTTGAAGTAGTTTGGGTTGTTACCCAATCTCTACTTTTAGAGAGAAGTCTTGGAAGATTGAAGGCAAGGAAGGAAAAGCTCTTCTCAAATTGTTCATTTTATCATAACCTCTTTGTGAAAGTAGGAGTTCTTCATCTCATTTGTTCATGTTGCTTATATTGTTTCATGCTTGGTTCATGCTTATGCTATTGTGTTGTTTATTGGTATGCTTGTATGTATGTTGGGTATGCTTGGGAAGGATTGAAACCATGTTTTCTTTAATTCTTTTCTTTCATGTTTTTGTTTGAATTTTGAAGTTTTCTTGTATGGGTGTTTTGGCATTACTCACCCTTGGATAGGGCAGAAGTGGCCAATTTGGGGAAAGGTATTCAGTTGAACTCCAACAGTGTAGAGTCTCTTCTCAGGATGAGAAGAGGGAGAGAGGGTAGGGTGTTATGGGCCCCCACCTATCAGCACAAATCACATATGAGTTTTGGCATGTAAGAATGGAAGAAAAAATTTCTTGAGTTATAGCCCCAATTGGGCACCTATTTTGGTGTTGTGTCTAACATCTCCTATTTTAAAAATCCACCTTTCCCTAGTTTTGATTCAATATTGAATTCTGTTATGAAAACCTAGTATGGATATGAATGTTTGATTTAGTTTCCTTGTTATGTTTGTTTGTCACCTGGTCAGATTTTGTTCCCTCCACAATCTTAGCAATTTATTGCAGAAAATGATATGGATCCCTTGATAAGGGTCATGAAGAAAATTTAATTGGATTTTTGTAATTTCAGGATTGGATTCTTATGTAAATTGTATTTAAAAACTTTGTTGTAATGGCAACGACACTGAGATTTATTCTTGGTTCTTTCCCAGTGGAGCCTTTGAATCAGGTTGTCAATAAAATAGTGATTGAGTTTTTTTTATAATTAAAAAAAAAAAATTTGTGTGTTTTTGCCCTCCTATTTTGGGTATGACATTTTAGTATCAGATCTGGTGTTTCAATACTAGGAACCTAAAACCATTATGCTTCTGAAACTTAAAATTAATATTAAATTGTGTAGGATGCCTCCTATTACTCGAAGCAACTAATGAGGTAGAGGTCATAGGGCAAGAGGTGGTAGAGTAGGATAGGAGGATGGACCACCTCCACCACCATTGAACCTGAACCAAGACATTTTGGATGCTCTTCAGACATTGATTGGTGTAGTTCAACAGAGGGTAGTACTTTTAGTTTAGCCAAGTTAGCAGATTCCAGTAGTGGAAGCAGAGGGGCCTAGAGGAGGTGGGCCCAGAGGTAGAGAGAGGACTAGGAGTCCCCCACTGAGATAGTTAGAGGGGCAAGGTGAGCATGAGGGTGAGTCAATACACTAGAGAGGACCCCCACTTGAAAGACCTCCTAGGCATATAGGAGATGATATCAGGGAATTGATTCAACTCGGGCCACCATTATTTATCGGTTCCACTAAGGGGATAGTAGTAGAGGCATGGTTATAGAGCCTACAGTAGTGCTTTGGATTATGTCCTTATGGGAGTAATCTGAAGGCTTGTCTAGCAGTCCATCAACTAAGAGGAGATGCCTCTAATTGGTGGAATTAGGAGGAGACTATAGGAGGAGTGAAGATGGAAACCCTCACATGGGATTCATTCTTGGAGAGATTCCAAGAGAGGTACCTATCAAAGCACTTCAGAAAAAAGCAGATAGAGGAGTTTTATTCTCTATATCAGAGGGGTCTTACAGTAGCTTAGTATGAGAGTAGGTTTTTTGAGCTCCTTCCTTATGTGGAATATATGAATGATGAGAAACAGCCAGTGCATTGCTTTATCATGGGTTTGAATTTCTCACTTCAAGGTCCCATTTGGATGGCCTTCCCTACCACCTTCAAGTAGGTAGTGGAGATAGTACTAGTTGCTGAGGATACTTGAGGTAGATAGGAGTCACGAGATTGGTTTCAGAATTGAAACTCTACCCAAAAAAAACCCCCTTGGAAATGGAATTATAACTATACACTAGGGTCCTCTAAGGGCCAATAGTCTCAGCAGCAATAGGAACCCTCACAAGGTTATCAGGGCTCCAAGCCCAAGTAGTGGAATTCATAGTAGAATCAAAAAGTACATGCCCCACAACCACAATTAGAGAAGTCTTAGCAATCTTCCAGGGGTGGGTATAGTGGGTCTAGCAAGTCAGGAGTCCCACAATAGTTTGGATCATAGGATGTACAATCTTATACCTGAGGACCATGCTACACTTGTGGTGGCATGGGTCATATAGCTAGAGAGTGTTCACAGGGATAGTCATCTAGTGGTCAGAGGGGCTTTTTCAGAGTCGACAGTTGGAGACATGGGTAGGTCCCACAGAGTTTTTGTAGCAGTTGATAACCACCAAGCTAAGCATTAGGCTATAGTTATCAAGGCTACAAGTGGAGTCAAATGGGTAGCTAGTGCTAGAGCTTATCTATATTATTGCTTGACAGATCCTAGCCCCTCGAGGTCAAGAGCTAGATCAGGTTGGGGTCCAATGGGATTGTTATGATGAGGTCATAGCTTCATGGGAGGATGTAGCATGGATGCGATCTCAATACCCTTATCTTTTTTATGAACTTCAGGAGGAAGTTCATGCCTAGTAAGGGAGGATGTGAGGCCTCACCACGACACATCATAGCATAGTGATACATTATTATTATTTTGATACTCATGACTCGAGATGTTGAGACATTATCGGATACTTGAAAATATTATATTATTTCATGTTGTGTGATGTTTACTTTCAGCTATTTGAGTTCTTCATTTAATGTTTTATGAACATGTATGTTGGTGAAGTAAGTAAATGTAGGATTAACACTTTGATTATGAAATTGTAATGATTAAGAATAGGACTAGGATGAGAGAAACCTTGATTGATTAAAAGATGTATGTTTTAATTTATGTGATTCTCTAATACGTATATACATATGTGCATGTGATTTTATCAGACTACTAATTTGTGCAATGAGTGTGCAGGATATGCCAAGAAAATTGACAAAGGAATGGAACTGATCCCTATGTGCCATTCGTGGAAACCTTGTTGTTTGTAACTTAATTGTAATATGAGATGTATGAATGTATCTTTTTGTAATCAGTAAATGTTAATATTTCATAACTGTGTTCTTATAGTGTCACTTGACACCCGTGAATTGCATATGCATTTCTGCATGCTAGTTAGGGTTAACTGTGTAACCTATGGACCTAAGTCAAACTAAGTTAGTGACATTTTTGCTAATTTTTTTAATCAAGTTTAGTTACTCCTAATCTGGATTAGTGCTTAATCTGCATTTTTGGAGTTGTTAGATGGTCCTAATTATTCCTTGCAATTGTTGGGTCCCAAATCAATTCCTAAGGCCTTTAATCATGAAATCTTTATACCCAACGGGTATGGGTATGGGTTGGGGGCATTTTTCACCCCCCAAGCCTCTTTTGTTGACTTTTGAGGTCACTCAAAAAGTCTATTTTTTTTCCCTTGTGCAAAAATTGAAAGTTGTTACCATGAGTTGAATAACCTCAACTCTACTTGGAGGTTAACCTTAGGTTTGGTTGAGTTAGAAACTTTTAGATTTTTAGGTGAGTTGGGGGAAGTTATTGCCCTTTTTGGTGGTTGAGTTTGGATCTTATTTAGAGGCCCTTTTTGAGTAGGTTTGGTTGCTACCCAATCTCTACTTTTAGAGAGAATTCTTGGAAGATCGAAGGCAAGGAAGGAAAAGCTCTTCTCAAATTGTTCATTTTACCATAACCTCTTTGTGAAGGTAGGAGTTCTTCATCTCCTTTTTTCATGTTGCTTATATTGTTTCATGCTTGGTGCATGCTTATGCTATTGTGTTGTTTATTGTTATGCTTGTATGTATGTTGGGTATGCTTGGGAAGGATTGAAACCATGTTTTCTTTAATTCTTTTCTTTCATGTTTTTGTTTGAATTTTGAAGTTTTCTTGTATGGGTGTTTTGGCATTACTTGCCCTTGGATAGGGCATAAGTGGCCAATTTGGGGAAAGGTATTTAGTTGGACTCCAATAGTGTAGAGTCTCTTCTCAGGATGAGAAGAGGGAGAGAGGGTAGGGTGTTATGGGCCCCTACCTATTAGCACAAATCACATATGAGTTTTGGCATGTAAGAATGGAAGAACGGAAGTTCTTGAGTTATAGCCCCAATTGGGCACCTATTTTGGTGTTGTGTTTGACATCTCCTGTTGGAAAAATCCACCTTTCCCTAGTTTTGATTCAATGTTGAATTCTATTGTGAAAACCTAGTATGAATATGAATGTTTGATTTAGTCTCCTTGTTATGTTTGTTTGTCACCTAGTTAGATTTTGTTCCCTCCACGATCTTAGCAATATATTGCAAAAAATGATATGGATCCCTTGATAAGGGTCATGAAGGAAATTTAATTGGATTGTTGTAATTTCATGATTGGAATCCCATGTAAATTGTATTTAAAAACTTTTTTGTAATGGCAACAACGTCAGGTTTTCTTCTTGGTTCTTTCCCTACAGAGCCTTTGAATCAAGTTGTCAATAAAATAGTAATTGAGTATTTTTTTTTATATAAAAAAATTCGTGTGTTTTTGCCCTCATATTTTGGGCCTGATAGTTTCATCATCAATGTTCAATATAGTTTCCATCTTGGGCCTCTTGGTTTTAGGGGTCTTCCCTAAGCATTTGTTGACCAATTCTTCAACTAAGAGGGTTGCTGGTACTAAACTTCTCTTCTTGCTTACAACAACTCGAACCAATTAGGCATTGGATGATTATCCTTAGAAGGAGGAGTCTGTAGCGTGGTTGTAGGGATCATATACGTAGCACCTAATGTTATATTACACTCTATTATTTTTTGATAGCCTTGTTCCATTCTAGCAAAGAGAGATCCCCCTATTTCCTCTTTCTTTTCTACTATGTCTAGCTCTATAGCTACAAGTTTGTCATGGGACACCTTCAATTTCTTTGATTTTTCTTGCTTCTTCTAGTTGTGAGAATGCATCCACTTGAAAGACACAAGGAGGTGAACTAAACCTTGAATAGGATGTTCAATTTCAACACTAAGCTTTGACTTACTTATAGTGGGTGAAGTAACAATTTTATTAGAACTAGAAACAACCAAAGGTGAACCTGAACAATCTTGTTATTTTTGAATATTATGAGCTCTATTCTCAAGTGCCTTTTGTTGGTGATCCATTGCTCTATTTGGGATAACACAGGGGAAGTTCTTATGTGTAAATTATCTCCTCTGGTACTAAACAATAAATTTTTGGTAAGGGATAGACCTCAACTTTCTCAATATAGATAGGGTCTACAACCTCTTATTCCTCCTCTTAAATCACCCCTAAAATATTGAATGGGAGATTGAAATCCTTAATTTGTGAATGAGTTAACCTAGACAAGAGCTTTTTCCTGACTTCAAAGTTACTTTGACATT
Source organism: Cupressus sempervirens (assembly GCA_028749045.1). Taxonomy (NCBI): domain Eukaryota; kingdom Viridiplantae; phylum Streptophyta; class Pinopsida; order Cupressales; family Cupressaceae; genus Cupressus; species Cupressus sempervirens. The sequence goes on from CM053792.1 coordinate 256,841,172, forward strand.
TGGCCCAAAAATACTCTAAATGGGGTACGTGTACGTTAGAAGAAGCAATTTCAAAATACTTCATTGCAAATTCTTAGCTATCAAAATTTGGCCTGGGAGAGTAGGTAAGTTTAGGGATTTGATCTTTGTTTTGAGTTTGAGAGCATCTTGGATGGTTTTGTATTTCTAATGTCCAAGGTCAACGGGGAAGTTATATCCTAAACCCTTCCTTGCTTTACAATAGTTTTTAACTTCTACCAACTATTTGCACACCTCAATTAGCACCATACAATCAAGGAAATATCAGGGAAGCCTTAGTGGTTTACCTTCATAAACTCCAATTTTGAGATATGTGAACTGAGGAAACTAAGTGAAATAACTACCATAAATGTTTATCAACTAAGTGGCTTCTTTTGTCAATTGCATGTCTTCTTTCCCTTGTAACTTGAACACCAATTTGGCTAAAAATGTGTCTTGGACTATCTCAAATTTTTCAAGGCTTCTATTTTTCTACAAGAGTGTGTAATATTCATAAATGGGCATACTTGGGTTCCAATCTGAGTGTGGAAATCCCTTCCACTCTATGCCACAAGCTAAGATGTAGAACAAGTAGGAGGTCATGTAAAAACCAGCATTTCTAGAGGAGTGGGAAAGTTCTTCCTACAACCTAGTCACTATTATATCCACCCAATCAATGTATTTATCTTCCCCTAGAATAGTCTAAACAAAGAAATACATTCAGCTTTCCCAATAGAAGGTATTTTCATTTTCCTTCACCCTATTTAGAAATTTAATAATGTAATTGATCTCAGGGATCATATGCTCTCTAGTCAAAGGTTTTGCAAGATGGGAACCCCCTCTTTTAGACTTGAAGAGATGGCTCTTAGCAATATTATTACTCAACTCTATGACATTCATGGAAAATTGAGAATAGGAGGAACTGATGGTCCAATCTTCATAGACTTCCCACTGAGGAATTCTCAAGGTGTCCATGACAGAAATTCTACTCACATATGCTCGGATTTTTCCATTGAAAGTGTGAATGTGTTTCTCAGTAGCATCATATCTATCCCTATAGGCTAGGACCAATTCAAGACAAGGAAAAGCCTCTGGGAATACAAGTGTTAGTAATAGACCACTATCTGTGACTTTTTGGGATATGGAGTTGGATGGTGGATTTTTGAACCTAGTCAACAATCTATTCATATCTTCATTGGTGAGGAAGGTATCTTCCATGTCAGGGAGGACACTACTTAGCACTGACTCTCTAACCTTGCCAAGAAACTTTGGATGAAAAGGGGTTTCCATGATAGGAAACAAATGGAATAGAAAGAAATAGAAAGAAAGTACAACTTAAAGAAATGTAGAAGGAAAAGGCACCTTGAAAGTGAAGGACTAGGGACTCACCAAGCTTAGTGCATGTAGAATTGTAGGAAGATGAAGCTCAAACTATTGCTACATTCACTCAGATGAGACAAACCTTTTACCTAGAAGTGGAAATAGTAGGGAATGAAAACAAAGCAAGTTGCTTTTAAAATATGAAGCCTAGACTTAAATGATACATAAAGATGACATGACTAGTGAGAAGATAGGAGTTATGATCATTATTGGTTCACCTGAGCTTCACATGCACTACCACATACCTTTTCATTATTACCCTTAACTCCTCATTAATGCATATCTTTTTCATTGATTTAGCAACTTGTGTCACTGTTGAGGTGTCTAAAAGACACGTAGCATTGGGAGCATACATCTTTATGACTAGGTGAACATGAACACTTGAACTATGAGATAGTTCAATGTTCAAGTTCAAAGGTCATGAAATATTGGAAACTAATCTCATGACTCAACCTATAACAAAGATACACTTGCAAACTTGAACATTGAACAAATGAAAAAAGTGTTCGATGTTCAATATTCATTTTGACGATGAGAATTAGGATCTAAAAATGACTGAATTCTTTAAATGACTAAAGTACCCAGTGAACATTGAACCTTGAACATCAAACAAGGTGTTCAATTTTAAAGTTCACTAGCCTGTTCAACCAAAGGACCCTTGAGACAAGAAAACCAAGAGGGTCGATATTGATGACAAAACATCTATGAGGCACAACACTTACTTAGTATTCATGAATTATTTTATGACCATGAACCAAACATAATTGTGGACCATTCATGGGTAACATGATGATAGCTTGATTTAAGGTCCAATTTGGTCTAGTAGATCTTCAATCCTAGGTATAGGGAACCTATACCTTATAGTTATGTTGTTGATTTCCCTAGAGTCAGTACAAAGTCTCCATTTGCAATCCTTTTTAGGGGCCACTAGGGACTAAACAAGTGTTGAGACTCTTTTGAATAAGTCCTTTAGCTAACAAATTACTGATCTATTTGGATACCTCTACATTTTAATTAGGGGTGAGTTTATATGTAGCCTTGTTGGGAAGAGAAGCACCTAGTATGAAGTCAATCTGGTGTGAGATGTCCCTTAATGGTGGGAGTTCATATAGAGTGTCTCTTGCAAGTATCCCTTTTTACTTCTATAGTAGATCATTTATTTCTTTAGGCACTTCTTGAGTGGTTTCTCTCATCTTAGGTTTGAGAACTAGGGCATACCCTATTTGAGAGTCTTGGATGGTATTCAACATCTCTTGTTCACCTACCATGACAACTAATTTTTCTTTGGGTTTCTCTTGGTGAGGGTCAATGTTGGGAAGATGACTATATTTGTGACCATCTTTGGTGATTTGTTATTGGTTAGTGATACCATCATGTTTGGCCTTAAGGTCATACTACCATGGATGACCTAGCAAGAGGTGACAAATGTCCATATCTACAATGTCACAAATGACTATCCTTATAATCTTTTATGGAAAAATCTACCCAAGCCTATTCACTTATTAATGTTTTTTGCCCTTTTGTTAACCAAGATACATGGGTGGGATTATGTCATAACCCCATAAAGACATATAACTAATGTAAATATAAATATTATTTTTTTGAACCATTGTGTCCCATTAAATGTTATAATGTTGACCATTTACATTATATAAGATATTATTATTAAAATATAAAATAGGAAAATATTTATAAGTGATCATATTTGATAAATGATTATAATAATCATATTTAATATATTTAAATGATAAATGGAATAATATAATAATAAAGGTATATATTGATAATCATATTTAATAAATAGTATTTAAAAATGATAATCTCCTATATAAATAATAATATAATTATAAATCTAAGGGTCACAACCCTCAACCATAAAAGAGGCATATAAATCAAAGAGGGATATGCAAACCAAAGGAAAAAAGATAAATTGAAAAACAATTGGATTAAATGCCTCCAATGAATCACAATGAATATAAGGAATCTCGTGGATATTAATGAAAACATCACTAAGTGCAAGTTAGTTCCATCACTAGTTAATTCCACCACCAATACAGGACATAATCCCAAAGAAAGACAAACCAAAAAGGATGTGGATGATATAGATTTAAAAGTTGGAAAAGGTAGTTATAAAGGGACTTCAAGGAAATAAGTGAAAAAAAAAAAACCAACTCATATTGCATATATCCTTAAAAAGGGGCAATCACATGTAACAAACTAGAAATAATTGGGGGATTGGAATACTATGGTGAGAAGAAACAATTAAAAAGATAAGAGGATAAACAGAAAAGATCATCAAGTATTAAAAATATAATAAGAAGAAAGGGGTCTTGGTAAAGTGTTAAAGGATCAAGATAAAGAGCAAACAATACCAACATTCAATATTGATAATAAAGAATAAAATTAAACATGCTAATTTAAGTTGAATTGTTTTTATGAAAGAAGATATTATTAAATATATTTTGTTTATATATATAAAGTGATTATCTCTTTATTCAAAGGATAAGAGGAAACAAAAATTATGTTGGAGAATAAATTTGTATATTTATAATAGTAATATATAATTGAATTTATCTTCAATTATTCACAATATTTAGGTAATATAAGTAAGGTCAATTTCAAGCTTGAAGTTGGAAATTACAAGTGAATTAGAGACCAAAATCAAGTGGGGATATTAAAGTGGTATTAGATCATAATCCTCACATCCTGTGGAACTTTTTAGTCCAATCATCATCACACCTTGAAGAACGATGGCAAAGGAACTAACCCAAGAATTAAGGAACTTTATAGAACAAACTAATGAAAGATTTGAAAGGATTGAAAACACCAATAAGGCACTTCTAGAAGCCATAAAAAAATTAAGCAGTAATAATAACAAAAATGAAAGACTTAACTCATAAAGGGACCATCATTCAACTCATGAGGAAAATTAACCCTTGTCACAAAGTTTAGTCCCACGAGAAACATTGCCCTTGTTCATTTTGAGAGGAGAACCTATTACGGATAACGAGATGACCACTAATAGCATGGAAGAAATTGCACAAATGTATGCCAACTTGGATCCCAATCTTTGATAACATATTCCCTTTAAAGAATACTATGAATCTAAACTCATGGAGAATAGAAAGAAACATCATGTAGATGAAGACCTTCAGAAGAAGGTAAATAAGGTAAAATTGCCATGTTTTAATAGGTAAGGAGAAGAAATTGCTCAATCATGGGTCCAAAAGTTAGATACATATCTCTCATATAGTCTTATGATAGAAAAAAGGTGATATCAAGTTTTCCATACTTCATTTAAGAGGATCAACCCACAAATGGTGGCACTATGGCCAAGTTTCCCTAGGGCTAAAAAAAATCACCTCCTGTAGTGAATTCACTCAAAAATTGATGAGTAGATTTGATCTAAGAGATCCTGAATGGTACTTCCAATAGCTAACTCACCTAAAATAATTAGGGTTAGTATAATAATATGCTAATCAATTGCAAGATCTTTCTATAATGGTTTTGAATCTATCTATTAGTCAAATCACTAATTTATTCATAGAAGGACTTAAAGAAGCCATTAAAGCAAAAGTGAAACCCTTTTAGCCCCAAAATCTAGAAGAAGCCATCAAAAAAGAAAAAAAGGTAGAGTCAAATGTGATAAAGGAAAGACCCAATGGTTTCCTAACAACAATATCCCAACAAGGTACGGAATCAAGAAAGAGTAATCAAGGAAGACCATGTTATATATGTCATGAACCATGGACTAGGGGACATCAATGCCAGCAAAGAGAGGAACTACTGAAGAAAAACCTATGCTTCAAATTCAAGGATCCTTGGAATCATGACCATCAATGTAAGAGAGGAAAAATAAAACAAATAGAAGAGATTTGCAGTGATGAAAGTCCAAGAAAAAGAACAAATATTGATGAACAAGAACATAATATGTGTTCAATTTATGAAAGCACTATAAGATCATTCCTTTGTGAAATGCAATGAGATTCTAAGGTACTATGTTTGATCTAAAATATTTTCTTGAGGACAAGCAAATGTGAGAAGGGCAAATTGTCATGAGCCCAAATTGATAAAAATATTTCATATATTAACTAATTAAAATATATTATTTATATTAGGATAAATAAAGATATGTGATTATATAATTTTTAAACATAGTAAGAATAATAATAATACAAAAAATAATAAATATCAAATATATTAAAATATATTATGCATAGTAATTAACTACTAAAAGAAAAATATAGAATAGTGACTAATAATTATACAAGTGAGGAGGCATGTACTAAGGGTCACACATATCCAATCACTATCTTCCTTTATAAATAGACGTGGACCAATGAAGATGAAAAAAGGAACCATGGGGTAAGAAGGCATTCGGAGAATAAAAAGGGAGGTACGATTTCCAACACAAGAGTGAATCAACAACTACAAATAGATAATCTATGTTACCATCACAAAGAAGGAGGTAGACCAAACATCAAAGGAGATAATTGGATCACCAACTACCAAGGACCCACAACATTGGGTAAGGTGTCAATCGAGCATCACAAGCAATCAAATAGGACTATCCTACTTGGATCCAACGTGTTTGACTATCATACTCCACCTATTCTATGAATCCTCTAAATTCTAGGGGAAGGTATAAAAAGGGTGAATTCCACATAAACAAGAACACTCCTTACAAAGTGGACAAGACAAAACATCAAGGCTGACATCATCATCGGGCAAGGTAATTTTGTATAAGGTTGATAAGGGCATGTCATTAATAAGTAGGGTGTTATGTATCTATAGAAATATATGTGTATACAATGGTTATTTCATTCTTTAGGGTTAGTTATATTTATTGAAGTATTTAGTTTAAGTGATCAATAATATATTTAGATAATCATTCTTTAAGGGACCAAAATTAGGGTATATAGAAAGATAAATAGGTGTGATAATAAATGAAGATTATTCTAAATATAAAGAATAACATTGAATGATATTCATAGTATGAATCTATTCCAAAGATGTATAGGACATTTTTTAAACAAATCTTGTAGATCCTTAGGATGATCTTCAAAGATTATGGCTAACTAATCGAGGGTCATTCTAAGGAACATAGAGGGTCTTCCCAGAGGATTATGAGGCCTGACTTGGAAGGTGATTACAAGGAGGAAGGTCAAATATTTGAGGGTCATTACTTAGAACACAGGGGATCCTCCCAGAGGATTAAGAAGCTTGATTGAAAGAATTCTTAAGGAGGTGTAGTAATAATGGCATTCTTAGATAGAAATCATTAGAATTGAATTCAATAATCTATATTGCTAATTATTTCTATATGTAAAGTGTCCTAAGGAGTGGGGAAATTACGGTGAGGACATTAGACACCAATCTCAAGTGGGGACATTACAGACTAGGTGGGGTATTTTCTCTAGATTAAACTTATCTACCATTTCTTTAGACATGAGATTTTTAGTAGAACCAAAATCAATAACTACCTTACATACCTTTCCATGGCTTTTGTAGTTGGTCTTAAAGAGAGTCTTTCTTTATGGAGGCTCCACTGGTATAGGTGCTTGGATCAATGTCTTCTTCATCATGAGAGTAGCCCCTTCTTCACCAGTATAGTCTCTAATACTTTCGTCATCATCATCCTCTTGACCAAGATTAGTTATTCTTTCTCCTTGATTGTTTTCCTTGTCAGGACACTTGTTGATATAGTGGCCCATCTGGTTACAATTGTAGGATTTGATCTACCCATTGTTTCTTCCACCATTTATGCCTCTACTATTACCTCTCCTTCCTTTATATCCACCTCTTGAACTACTTTCTCCTTAGGTATTTTCTTTGTTAGAATCTCCTTGAGGCTTATTGCCTTATGTTCCTTTACCCCCATATTTTTCTCTTCCCCTATCATTATTTCTTTTGTTTCTATGACTTTTCTCATTCCTCCTCTTTAACTTCTCCTCAACCTTGAGTGTCAATTGATAGCACTAGTCTATAGTGGTAGGGCTTGTCAAACTTAATTCATCTTGAATTGCAAGCCTTATTCCTTGCATAGATCTAGCAAGTTTCACACTTTCAAGTTCAACAAGTTTGGGTTTCATCACCAACTTCTAAAATTCGTTAGTGTCAGTAGAGATGTCCATCTCTTTCTACCTCAAACTCATTCTCTTCTTATGAAGTTGAACTTCATAATCCTCAAGAACATATGTATCTCTAAGTAGATCTACCATCTCCTTCCATATGGTGACTAGATTCTTATCATTCTTCACCCTATTATTTTCCAGTCAGCTTAATACCTTAGTAACAAAGGATTGGACATCCTTTCATAGTGATTCTATAGTTAGACAACTTTATGTATTTTTCCTAAAATAGCATACTAACTTCATTTAATTTTTCAAGTTGGTAGTGTAAACTTGAGATGGTGACTACAAATTATATGCTCTAATTCTTCTTTAAATCATTAAAACTAAAGTGAAGGCAATGTTGAAGGAAATATATGTTTAAAAATGAAACAACAACTTAACCCAAAGCTTAAAGTAATGGTACAAATAGTAAACTTATCTATGCACCTATGTTGCAGGAACAATTTACTAATTCTATTATCAATGGTTGTAGGAGCAATATAATTCCATCTTGCAAGGAAAAAAACAAGGAAATGAAATCTATTCTAATGGACCAACTCACTCACCAAGTGGGCCCCCTTGGATGAGTGAACAAAAAAGACAATCAAGATAAAAGAAATAAACTTGAACTGCTCATTCTATTCATTCATTGTGAAAGAATTGCACTTGATTAAAAATTGTATCACACTCTATTGCTATGAAAATCAACTTATCCTATTCTTCCAAAAATGTGCTCAAAGCTATAGTAGTCATTATTTGAAGGAAACTACAACTACTTCCTAACTCTACAATCACTCCATTAATGAGGATCAATTACAGACTCATAAAGTTTGAAACAAAATTTTCATTAACCATGAATAAATACTCCAGGAATATAGAAGATTGTGGAAGCTACATTTTTGTGTTGTACCAACAGAAAGCATACAATGACTTGCTCCACTTGTGATAGTTTAGCAATCTAGTTGGCTTTGACTTTAGTGCTAAGGTGTTTAATCTTTGAATCTTTATGGCAAGTACCTCAAAAACATTTAATGCACACACAACTTCCACATACATATATTTATTTCATCATCAATATTAGAGAAAAAGTGCAAAGTTCAAATTACCACTCTTGCACATCCTATGACTATAGGAGGAAAACTACCCAAGACATAGCATGAATGGGGAAACATTTATGAGCATGTAACATTATTTCATTATACCATTTTTGTCCATGGATTCAAGAAGATATAGCATATTTGAACTATCCATACTTCTACCTCATGTCTTAACATATATATACTGTATACATAAAACATAAGTTCATCTACTTAAAACCATAAAGTCATGACTATTTTTAAAGAATAATTTCTTGAAAACAAGATAAAAATAACTTAAAACAATGGCCTTTTGGAGGCCCATTAGTTGTCTTGAGTGAAGTTCCACCATGTGAGTGTAGAGCCCTTGAGTCTAGACTTGGAAATTTTTAGCCTTTGGTTCTCAAGGATGTCTTCACAATCAAAGAAACTAGTTAGGGCACCCACCCAATCCATTACAGCCTCTAGGTCTATCTTCCCATTGTATGTGGGAAAGTCAAGCTTAGCATCCACGGTTCTCCTCTTTGTAGATTTTAGAGTCCTCGGAAGAAGCCTCTAATTAGCAAGAAATTCTTCATCCTCCTACAAAAAGGTTCTCATCACTCCCTTGTCTAACTTCTTCAGAGTTTTTAGTACTTTTGTTACAAAGCTCTTCTTTAAGTTTATTCATCTCTTACCTCATCAACTAAATCTCCCTATCTCTTTGTTCATCTTTCCTTAGTTTTTGGTCTCACAATTATTTCACAATCTTTGCATTGGTCATCCTTGAAGATAACCCTCCTTCTTCTTCTCCTTCCATGGTGTTGTCAAATTTCTTCCCTAAGGGATCTTAGGTTGCTCCAATATTGCTTGATGCAAAGCTCTCCCTTAAATAGGAAACTATGATGTGGTGTGGCCTTGGAATACTTCAAATACCCCAAAATAGAGTCAATAGAGGGAACTACACCTTTGGAATAAAGTTATTCAAGAACATGGCCTAGGCACCCAAATGAGCACAACTAGGTCTTAAAGCACAAAATCTCCAAATACTAGGTTTATGCTTGAAGTGGAAACCTATGACCTTATATGGGAATGTAAAGGTTCCTAAACATTCAAAAAACTCAAACTAGTGGGTTTGAATAGCCTATATTGTTCCCAAAAGCTATAGATAGCAAAACTACCTTTTAGGCCTATGAGCCCCAACTAGCCCTATCAATGAGGATATTAGGGTTTAGCTTGGAATTTTTCAAAAGGACTCAAAAAAACTTCAAATAAGGATACCCTTTTGGAATAATCTTAAGATTCCAAAGTTTCAGACTCCTAACTTGTCAAATGATTCCCTTACCAAAAATGCAACAATTAGCCTTGTAAGGCCTAATTGTTAGGGTTTGTGAAGGAACTATGAATTAGGTGATTGACTAGGTTAAGATACCAATAGGGAAACATTTAGGGATCTACTAGAGATCATATTACACCCTTATAATGGTTTCATGCATTCTTCAAGTGCTTGCAACACTTCAATACCTCTTGTCCCATATCAAACACATAGAGATGTTTGGCCTAGGGCTTGTTAGAAATATTGGATGCCTTTCTTTCCATCTCCCGTCCTTTAGGGGTCTTATAGTACATACTCTTGACTATAATTTTTCCAAGTGGTATGAATTTTTTCATTGGTGAGAATTAAAATTAGGACATTTTTGCTAAAACTGGTCACTAAATGGAGGGTTTTGGTGCACCCGAGAAAGAAACTTAGATAACTTTTGTTGGAAAGAACTTCAAAACCTCAAACCACTTGAATTATTCTACTAAGATTTTTATGATTTCAAATAAACCATTCAATTTCATTTTTCAATCCGTATCAATCTGTACACTCACAAAATATAGCATTTTACAAGGGAAAATGGGATCTTTTATTGATTCAAATGGAAAAATTACATCCTTTTTCTTCTACCTACCTGAAAGGGATATTTGAAGACTTACCCCAACCATTCCAACCAATTTTCAAAGGTTGTGACCATTTGGGAGCAATTATGTCAAAGCTGACAACTTTTTGCAAAAGTTGTCAAGCAACTTTTCTTGCACAATACAACTTTTGGCATTTTTTGCAAATTGCACAATCTAACCCAAAATAGGACCTTTCCCTTATACCCTAGGGGCCTAAATCATATTATAAAACTTCTAAACACTCCTAACCTATTTTATTTCTAAAATGTTCCCTTTGACCATAGTCAAAACCCATGGTTTATAAAACACCAAACGAAGACTAGGTCTTACAAATAGGCTTATTTAATTAAGTAACTATTTCTAGCTATTAAAAATATCTCTTAGGCACAAATTCCCTTGAGTAGAACTTGTTAAAAGTTATATATGATGGATTCTCTAGAGAGTGGAGGGATAGGTTCTCTCGGCCTACACCAGGAGCCACACTCTCCCCAAAATGTTATCATGGCTAATAAAAGGGCACCATGATATGTAATCCTTAGCAAGACTAGATAGAGTTTCTAGATCCCCTTGAGGTTTTAATGTCCACTAATCTTAACTCCAATCCTTGGAGGATATGAAAAATTTTATGAACTTAATTTGGAGGTAGAGGTGAGGAGGTGGGAATAGCTGAGGGAAACCAAGGGTCATTATTGGAGCTATGCTAATGGTGGGGTAGGTCAAAGCATTCTAGCTAATTTTAGAATGATGGCAAGAGTCAAGAATTATATAGTTTTTGAAAGTCCAAGAAGACCTAAATTTGGGGGGAATGATGAGGCCAACTAATGGTTCATATGTTCCTTATTTTTGTGATAGTTTAAGGCTTTTTATTGCTATTTCTTGAAAATACCTTTTAAACAAACTTTTGTATAAATTTTTATACTGCTTACAATTATGGCTTGATACTTTAAACTTTAATACTATGGATGATACTTATGGTTATGATTAAATTGGTTGTGATGAATGGATATGTTATCTTTCTCCTAAGGTTTATTTGGTAGGTCTTACTATATATTATTGTCCTATGTTTGCAAGAGATATTTAGTGTATTAAACTTACTTTTATGAATTAATGGTATGGATATATGTTTTGAAATTTGTCATATATTAATAACCTTTTTAAGAACAAGTCAAGAAGGACATGGAAGCACCAATAAACATGGCATTAGCATATTCAAGAAATAACTATATGAAAGAAGATAGTTAACTGAAAAACCTTATCTAGTAACTTGGTCAAAATAGTAATCGACTACATGTGCATGAATCTAGTGTGATGAGTTTATATATTCATATGTAAGACGTTTAGAGAAAGACTTGTTCATTACAATGAGAAAATATCTCAATTATTGTAAACTCATCAAAGAATTGTGATATATACTTGTTGCTGAAGGTACCTTAGATTTAGGGAGTTTTTTTTAGTAGTCTTCTATAAATAAGTTATCAAATGGAGTTCTTCTAGTTATTCAATAGTCAATCAAGAATTTATTTGTAATTTGAACAATGATAGTTAATAGAAAATTTTTATTTTCAATTTGTAATCTTGATGTCTTAAGAAAGAACATAATGAAGGTGTTGATCTTCATTATTCTTTCTTGAGTATATTTCCTATTCACTCTTCCAAGGGGGGCTATTGGTGAGTGGACTATGTTGACTTCTTTCCTATTTTGTTAAGAGTATCTTAACATTCCATTGTTCATGTAGCCATGCGGTACCAATACTCTTGGTTGTTCCTATGACATATGAAGGTAGAGTAGAATCCTACTTGTACTCAAATTTCTTTCAATATTATAGATGTTTCCACTTCCAAGTTTTAGGATAGAACTAAAGCTCTAATGCAAGAGCATCCTTGTAAGGGAAATCTTGTATCACCCAAAAATATTTCTACTTCCACTCTTCAAAAAAAAAATTTCCAATAAGGGTTATTCATATACAAAGTTTCTATTTGTGGGAGCTTACTAATTTTATTTAGTATTATGTGCTCAAATTTTTCTAATCTGATATGTGGGGGTTAATCTTTGACATATCAACCTATGAAATGAGTTTTATCATCATATCATATGTATTAGTGTAGTTATTGAAAACTTTCAATATGAGTTTTATCTATCCAAACTTTAGGTCCAATGGTGAAAGCCTAAATAGATCCAAAATGATGTTAAACTTTAGATGATGGATTCTTTCTATTGGATAGAATTGTTCAATTGTGTGTTGTCTTTAATGTTACACAAATGTCATATTAGTTATTAGATAGAGTCTACCAAGCTCAGGTGGTCAGAAAAGCAATTTATAGAGTCTACCAATTGTTTCTGGAAGTTACACTGTGGAGACAGTTTCTACCAAGCTCACTCAGGCATTGAAGGATTCTATGGCAGAAGTTAGTTTCTACTGAGCTCACAAGGTTAGTGAAGGAAAGTTAGTGTTTACCAAGTTCACTTAGTCTCCAAAGGATTTTTTAGAGTTCACAGTGTTTACTGAGCTTCACTTGGTTAATGCTGGAAATCATTTCTAGAGCAGTGTTTACCGTGCAGGGTTGGCCAATGAAGAATTTCATTGTTTTGGGAAATAAAGTTTAATTATTTAATGTAAAGTTTGTAGCCAACTAATGTAATGAATATTGGTAATTATAAATTTTAAATGAGCTGACTTGATAATTTGTAATGTATAAATAAAAGGTCAAGTTGTGAATTCAATAGTATGGATGAATGAGCAAGCATGCAAGTGAATTAATTGTGAACAGGAAGGTGTGAGTGAATTTTGAAGAAGGATCAGATATCCTTGAGGAATAGCAAAGGTGTATTCAATCAGTAAGGATCTAGTGAAGTAGAATAGAGATCTATATTAGCAAATTTTAGTTGCATCTCATTTAGGTCACTTCATTTTTACTTTTCCATCATTGTAGCAGTGATTCCTAAATCTCTTAATAGAGTTAGTTTAACAACCATTTTTGTAAAACCTTTAACAAGGTGGATATTTCTATTGAATTTTTCTAAAGTCCTCTAGCAAGGCCACTCCTAGCAGGGTGTTTAAATCCTCTAATAGGGCCACACCTAACAGTGTGTTTTGTAACCTTTAATAGGGTTGGCTACTAAGAGGGCTCACTTCAAAAGAGTGAAAATTGATAGCTAGTTACTTTGTGGTTTTTCCCATATTGGGTTTCCACATTAAATCTAGTGTCTCTTGTGTTGATGTTATTTCTTTTATGCATGCATGTTAAATATTTGTGAATGCTTAAAGATCAGTAATAAGTTAATTCTCAGTACATCTACCAAGTTAAACACTTTTTGTGTGGCTACCGAGTGACAATAGTAACTAAGTTTTAAGACATCTAAGGGACATGTGGATTTTTTTTTGTGGTAATTGATTCACCCCCCTCTCAGTCACTCCATCTATATTTCCAAAAAATTGGTATAAGAGCTCTTAGTGCTTGCAAGTAGGATTTTAATGATCTAAGCTAAAGATCAAGATGTCTTACAAGAGAGAAATTCCAAGGCTTAATAGGGATAAATTTTCAGCATGGCAAGGTCTCATGAGACTCCATCTAGCTTCCATTAGAGATACAGTATTGAAATATTTTGATAAAGCATATGTAACTCCTTCTAGCACATTATCTACAAATGACATTGCTAAGAAGAAGACTCATAACACCATGATGATAGACATTGCATTTGCCTTAAGTTATAAAGAATTTGATGATGTCAAGGACTACAAAACTGCCTTTGAAATATGGAACAAGTTAAAAGATATCTATAGAGGTGATTACAATGTGAGAAGAGCCAAAGCAAAAAGTCTGAGAGGAAAATTTGATCAGATGAGGATGAGAGAGGATGAAAACATTTTCAAATATGTTGAAAGAGTCAAAGTAGTTGTTAGTGCAATCAAGGCTTCTAGAGGATACATTGAGTGGGAAACAGTTGTAAGTAAAGTTCTTAGAACATTACTTCCCATTTATGCAAGTAGAGTCTCTACAATTCAAGAAAGAAGATGTGAAGCAAATCATAAGATAAATTTAGAAGCCATAGTTGGAAGATTGATTGCATTTCAGCTAGACAACTATGACAACTATGTTCCAGCTTCCAAGAACATTGAATCAGCATTTGAAGCCAAGCTTCCACTCAAAGAAAAAGGAAAGAAGATAAAGGAATCTCAGTCAAAAAGTGAATAAGAATCATAACAAAGTTTTGACAGTGATCTTGAGGTGGTTGAAGCTCTACTAGCAAGGAAATATTCTAGAGACAAAGGAAAATACAAAGGTAAAGTTCCTCTAATTTGTTTTTCATGTGAGAAAACTGGTCATATTGCTGCTAGGTGCCCAAACAAGCAAAACAAGGATGAGAAGAAAGGTCATAAGTGCAATGGCAAGAAAGACTTCAAATCATTCAAGGAAAAAGGGAAGAAAACATGTTTCATGGCTAAGGATTCTAATGATTTTGATGATGGTGAAGATGAAATTTTTTATATTGCTGTGAAAGATGAATCTGATAATGATGAGGAAGATAAAATGGCACTTATCTCTCATGTGAGAAAAAATGATACATGGATCATAGATAGTGATTGTTCTTATCATATGACTAGTGATAAAGCTAAGTTTGAACATTTTGAAGACTATGATGGTGGTAGTGTGAGGTTTGGTAATAATGAACCTTGTTGCATAAAAAGAAGAGGAATAATCTCACTAACCAAAGATCTTGTATGTGATAATGCCTATTGGGTTGAAGGTCTAAGACACAATCTATTGAGTGTGGCACAGCTACTTAATATTGGATTCAAAGTGGAATTCATGCATGGAAAATCAAGACTATTGGATGACAAAGGAAAGCTGATTGGATTAGGCATACAAAAAAAAGGTAACCTATTCTATTTTGAACTTGGTGAATGTTCATGCTTTATTGCTCAAGTTGAAGAAATTTGGTTATGGCATAGAAGATTATGTCATGTGAACTTTGATAATCTGGTGAAAATAAAAAAATTTAGGAAAGTAAGAGGCATTCTTAGTATAAAGAAACTTGATGTTGGTCTATGCAAGAATTGTCAAATTGGTAAGATAGGAAAGACTAGCTTTAAAAGTAAGAACTATCAGTCTAAAGAAGTTTTGGAAATTGTGTATACTGACTTGTGTGGACTCATTGGAATTGAAAGCTATATTGGAGAAAAGTTTTTAACTCTTTTTGTTGATGATTACTCTAGAATGATTATTGTCATGTATTTGAGAGAGAAATTAGAAGCATTTTAGAAGTTCAAATGGTATTTGGCCAGAGTAGAGAATGAAATAGGGAAAAGACTAAAATGCTTTAGGTCAAACAGAGGTGGTAAATTCATCTCCCATGAGTTCAATAACTTTTTCATTGAAAGGGGAATTAAAAGATAGGTATTAGCACTTGGAACTCCTGAGAAAAATGGAATAGCTAAAAGGAGGAATAGATCTATCATGGACTATGCAAGAACTTTAATGATTGAAAAGAACATTGTCATCAAATGCTAGAAGGAAGTTATCAACACTATAGTTCATACCTTGAACTGAGTACAGCTAAAGGACTCATTCAAAACTCCCTATGTGTTATGGTATGGCTATAAACCTAATGTAAGTTACCTAAAAGTATTTGGAAGTAAATGTTACATTTTGAAAAATCTAGAAAAGGTAAATTTGATGTGAAAGGTGATGAAAGAATATTTCTGGGATATTCTTGCAAGAGTAAAGCATATAGATGTTTGAATTTGTCTACTCACAAAGTCATAGAAAGTGCACATGTTAAAGTTGATGAGTTTGCAAAAAGGACTGAAGAAGAAAACAAAAAGGAACCAGAAGATTACAAGAGAATTGTTTTCATTGAACTTGATATAATGCTAGATACATCTATCAATCAGGAATCTTTTACTCCTGAGTCTTCAATCACTAAGTTGCAGGAAGTTCAAACTAAGTTGCAAGAACTTGAGTCACATTTAGATGCTATTGAGCCAATGCCTACCGAGTCTGAAGGAACTAAGAAATAGTCAAATTAGATAGAACAGCTAGAACCTGAGGATGAAGTGCAAGAGGACGACAATGCAATTCATTCAAAAGGCAAGGAACCTTTATTAGTCAAGTATGCTAGGAGACATCATGCACCAGATCAGATTATTGGAGACAAATCTAAACGGAAAAAAGGTACTTGATTACTTTTTGACTTTGAACCTAGAAGTGTCAAAGATGCATTATAAAATGAAAGTTGGGTTGAGGCTATGAATGAAGAGATAGAGAAAAAAGATAAGGAAAAAACATGGACTCTTGTAACTAGGCCAAAAGATAAAAATTTAATTGGAACTAAGTGGGTATTCAAAAATAAGTTGAATGAAGATGGTAAGGTGTTAAGGAACTGAGCTAGACTAGTATATAAAGGATATTCTCAACAAGAAGGAATAGATTATGGAGAGACTTTTGCTCCTATTGCAAGATTGGAAGGTGTCAGGACCTTACTTGCATATGCTGCATAGAAAGGATTTAAAGTTTATTAGATGGATGTCAAATCTACATTTCTTAATGGTATTCTAGATGAAGAAGTTTACATTGAAAAATTTGAAGGTTTTGTTGACTTAGACAAGAAGGACATGGTCTGCAAATTACACAAAGCATTTTATGGTCTAAAATAAGCCCCTAGAGCATGGTATGAAAGATTGCATAACTATCTCATTCAAATTGGTTTTTAAAGAACTAATGATCATAGTAGCTTGTATATCAAGGAAGGACTAGATAACAAGATTGTTTTGGTAGAAATATTTGTGGATGACACTTTGTTCATAGGGAATTATGATCTTTGCAAAGAGTTTTTAGAGCAAATGAATAAGGAATTTGAGATGTCTATTTTTGGTGAGATCAAATTCTTTGTTGATCTTCAAATTTAGTAGAGTAAAAATGGCATCTACATTACTCAATCAAAACACATCAAGGAGATACTAAAAAATTTTGGTAAAGAGGATTGCAAACCAGTTGGGACTCCTATGTGCAGTGGTCTAAAGCTTACCAAGGATGATGAATAAAAAGAGGTAGATCAAACATTATATAGATGAATGATTGGAAAGTTGCAATATGTAGTTCATACAAGGATAGATATTGCTCTTACAGTTGGTATTGTAGCAAGATTTTTAGCATAACCAAGAGAAAATCACATGATGGCAATCAAAAGGATCATGAGATACTTGAAAGGCACTGAAGATTATGGATTATGGTATAAATTTGGAGAAAAAATGGATTTGAAAGTGTTTGCTGATGCAAATTGGGTAACAAACATTGATGATAGGAAGAGTATAAGTGGAGGAGCTTTCTTTCTTGGAAAGAGGTTAGTTTCTTAGAAAAGTAAAAAGAAAAATTGTACATCCCAATCTGCAGCTGAAGTAGAGTATGTTACAATAGCAATAAACTATTCTAATATTTTTTGGTTCAAACAATTATTGGAAGGTATGAAGGTGGAAATCAAAGAACCTGTTGTTATGTTTTGTAACAATACAAGTGCAATCAACATATCTAAGAATCCAGTAATGCATTCAAAAATTAAGCACATTGCAATAAAATATCACTTTGTCAGATAATTAGTGCAGGATAAGGAGATCAAATTGGAATATGTCCATACAAAGGAACAAATTGCTGACATATTCACCAAGCCTTTACCTAAGGTTGCATTCTTGTATCCAAGAGGTAAGTTAGGGGTCATTCTCCTACCTAAGGCTCACTAAAATGAAGTTTTAGTGATGCATCAATAGGTACCAATTTGAAGATTTTTTAGTTGATGCAGCATAATCATGAGAATATTGCATATGAATTAATACTTAAGGTACATTGGTACTTATTTGGTTTGTGTTGTCTTTGGCATGTGTTGTCAAAGAGGGAGAGTATGATGTCATAAGCTTTCTAAAATTTGAATTTATTTGTGGAGAGTCTACTATTTATAAAAAAGCTATGTAATTCCTTCACAAAGGGATATTACTATATTTGAGAAGTTTGTAGAATAAAATCTAAGAGGGAGAAATATTCTATCAGAAAAATACTTTTTTTCAAATTTCATTATGCTATGACATGTTGTGTTGCCATCAATGCCAAAGAGGGAGATTGTTGGATACAATTGTTCAATTGTGTGTTGTCTTTGATGTTATACAAATTTCATATCAGTTATCATATAGAGTCTATAGAGCTTAGATGGTCAGCAAAGAAATTTACAAAGTCTACCAAGCATTTCTAGAAGTTACACTGTGGAGACAATTTCTATCAAGCTTACTTGGGCATTGAAGGATTCTGTGGCAGAAGTTAGTTTCTACCAAGCTCACAAGGTCAACAAAGGAAAGTTAGTGTTTATCGAGTTCACTCAATCTCCAAAGGATTTTGTAGAGTTCATAGTGTTTACGGAGCTTCACTTGGTTAACATTGGAAATCATTTGTAGAGTAGTGTTTACCAATCAAGGTCAATGAATGAAGGATTTCATTGTTTTGGGAAATAAAGTTTAATTGTTTCATGTAAAGTTTGTAGCTAACTGATGTAATGATTATTGGTAATTGTAACTAGTAAATAAGCTGACTTGAAAATTTTTAATGTATAAATAAAAGGTCAAGTTGTGAATTCAATAGTATGGATGAAGGAGCAAGCATGTAAGTGAATTAATTGTGAAGAGGAAGGTGTAAGCAAATTTTGAAGAAGAATCATATATCCTTGAGGAGGAGAAGGTGTATGTGATCAGTAAGGATCTAGTGAAGCAAAATAGAGATCTGTATCAGCAAAGTTTAGTTGCATCTCATTCAGGTTACTTCATTGTTACTTTTTCATCATTGTAGTAGTGATCCCTAATCTCTTAATAGAGTTGGTTTAACAGCCATTTTTGTAAAACCTCTAACAAGGTGGATAGTTCTATTGAATTGTTCTAAAGTCCTCTAGCAAGGCCACTCCTAGTAGGGTGTTTAAATCCTCTAATAGGTTCACACCTAATAGTGTGTTTTGTAACCTTTAACAAGGTTGGCTCCTAATAGAGCTCACTTCAGAAGAGTGAAAATTGGTAGCTAGTTACTTGGTGGTTTTTCCCATATTGGGTTTCCACATTAAATCCGGTGTCTCTTGTGTTGATGTTATTTATTTTATGCATGCATGTTAAATCTTTGTGAATTCTTAAAGATTAGTAATAAGTTAATTCTTAGTACATCTACTGAGTTACAACACTTTTCTATGTGGCTAGTGAGTGACAGCAGTAACTAAGTTTTAAGACATCTAAGGGATCTATGGATTTGTTCTTGTGGTAACTAATTCATCCCCCCTCTTAGTTACTTCATCTATATTTCTAACACTTTCATGATCATCTGATGCAGGGGACTTCCCCAAACACCATAAACTCATAACAAAAACAAAGAAACAATAGCAAATGCAAGAAACAAAATATGGACTTCTTATTATTGCCGCAAATGCAGAATAACAAAATTCTCAATTACAATATGCTAACACAAATGGGTGCCTTCATTATGGTAATATGAAAGATAGTGTTGTGAACTATCACCTAGAGTTGTCTTAGACAATGTTTAGGCCTTTCTTAAATAGGCAATCTTATGCTACCTGAGAAGGCTCTAGATGCTCAAACTTAATACCTAGGGCCGACAAACCTTAACAAAACATATAGAGTCTGCCAAATACATCTTTGACAATTATTTTAGAAGTTTTAGGTAGCACAACTTTTGAAGGCCGTAACTCACAAACCATTGCTCTAATTAGCTATTATAACCACTTTTTAGATATACCAGCTCCATATCTATAGGCTTGGAACTATGCTAGCACCCTTCTGTTGAGTTTTTGGACCTCATCTAGGTACTCTAAGGCCTCCAACAATGAGCCTGAAGATTTTTTTTGCAAACTTTTCCACTAAAAATCTGCAATAACTTCTCTGATACTTAAGTTGGAGCAATGAGATTTTTATGGTAGGCTTATATCTCTAAAATGAACCTTCCTATAAAAAATGAGAACATTCCAAAATCGTATGACAAACTTACTAAAAATAGAAAGTTCCCATAAGTAGTAACTGTAGACACCTAAATTTGATTACACTATTTTAGTAATCCTATTTAGTTATCTAAAAAGGCATTATTAATTAAATTTCTATTTAATTAATACTTTGTCATCCCCTAGTTGATTAATTTAATTAATCATCTATAGTCCTAATTGATAAATCAAATAATCTATTATTTATCAATTAAATCCTATTCTTCTATCTAATTCCAAAAAATCCCCATTTATTAAATAAATCTATTTGATAAATGAAATCCTCAAATTCAAAAACCCCTAACCTATCTCTAATCCTCCATTTAGCCTAATCCACCCCATCCACCCATACTAACCAAGCTTAGCCACTAACTCACCCACCCTCATTAATGCCATCCACTTGCACATCTCTAACATCCCTAATCTAATCCTAAACCCAAGCCTAATCCACCCCCTAATGTTGTCACATTTCTTAAACAAGTTTAAGACTTTCCTAATCCAAACCAAAGTCTCCCCTCAAAGAAACCCAACCACTAAGTCATGAGTGCTCTTACAAAACATAAAAGACTCTTACAAGCCCACTCATGACTCTTACATCCATCTTACACACTCTTCCCTCTTCCACACTCATTCCTCTTACATCCCTCTTACATACTCAACCCCACTCATCATGACTTTAACCAACCCTTTACCCTACCCTCTCACACTCATCCTCCTTGTGACAAGTGTCACCTTCCCATTGGTGCTAAACAAGCACAATCCATGTGCTCCCCTTTGAGTGCATCTTAGCCCTCCTTAAGCCTTCATCCATCCTTGCATCTAAGCCCTCCATCTCTCTACCCCTTAGCCTATAAATTGAATCCCATCCCAAGCCATTTCATCAACAATCTTTGAGCTAAAGTTACCATGCTATTTTGAGAACCAAAGCCATCAACCATACCCTTATAATGCCAAATTGAGAGCTCACAAAGCTACCAATTTGCCATTACCCATCTCCATTGAAGCAACTTTTGAGCATCTTGAGCATACATCCACAGCAAAAGGACACATCTACAGAATCAAGAAAGCATGGAGTGTTTTCTCTTGTGAGGTTTGCACTTCTTATTTTCTTTCTTAGTCTAAGCATAATATGTGAATTTAGTTTTTGGTTTGTGAATGTTTACTTCATTTTTTAATGTTCTTTGCATACTGATTCTGGTTCTACATTTTGGCACGTCCAGTGGGACCCCACTATGGGTCATTTAATCATCTATTTTCATCTATATGTCATTTTTCTAACCATCTAATGTTTGTTGTTGTTTGAGTGTGTTGTGAGGGTGTTTTTCTTGTTTTTGCAGGTTAAAGAACGCACTTAGGAAGAAGAAATACCATCTAAAAAAAAATTCGCATTTTTTAGCTTTTTTTGGCGCAGTTTTGGTGTCTGCAACTTGTTCTGTCTGCGAAAATCAACGTCTGCGAAAATCCGCGTCTGCGCAAATCGACATCTGCGAAAATCTGCGTCTGCAAAAATCCGCGTCTGCAAAAATCGACATCTGCAAAAATCGACATCTGCGAAAATCCGCGTCTGCGAAAATCGTTGTCTGCGAAAATCCGCATCTGCGCAAATCGGCGTTTCACCTATGTTCTGTGTGGCAAATCTGTTTTGTCCTCTTCGTATTTTGGCGTCTCTGTATTTCAGCGTCTTCATATTTTGACAGACTGTCTTCTCTGTTGTTTTAAGCATTTTTACGTGTAGAAAAAACAACAAAAAAAGTTTTAAAAAATTTTCCCATAGTTAAGCTCTCATTTTTGAAGATTTTGGCTAACTAACTAAATTGCTTTTTTTTTTGTCTCATTGCAGGTTGGAGCACATATGGAACCACTAACCATGCTTCTTGCAGGTTTTCATGTTGCTAAAAAAAAAAATGAACTTGAATGTTTAACCATTTGTCTTTGAATGCATGTTGCTAAAAAAAAAATGAACTTGAATGGTTAAACACATTTTTCATTGAATGAATGTTGCTCAAAAACACACTTTTGAATGTCATGGATTAAAATCAACTTTCTTTGGAATGCATGCTTAAAAAAAAAAAATTCAATCTTGAATGCCAAGGATCAATTAACCATTACAAATCTCTTTTTCACATGCAATCTAGGTAAAGTTGGATTTTTGGACATTTAAGAAACTTTGTTAAGTTAAAATACAAATTTACAAAAATCAATTTGAGTAGTTCCTTGGACTCACCTCTTTTCTAATCACCCATCAAATATTAACCATTGGTTGCAATCTCAGCGCCATTTATGGGGATGGGTCTACTTGAAAAAGGTGTTAAATGTTCCACAATCTAACTCACTCACTTGGTCTTTGAACGTTTGCTTTAACTTTATCAAAATTCTTAAATGGTCAAAACTCTAGATTAAATCGATCACACTTCAAGTTTGGGCACTAAAATTGAACAACAACTGACGTGGAGAGCCTCCGGGCGTGCGCTTGAAATCGAATCTCACACACTTTTGTTTTGGGCTTAAAACAAACTCACACTCAATCTTGAATGCCTTAAAGAAAATTAATCAATACTTGACGTGGAGGGCCTCTGGGCGCGCGAGTTTGCTTTTGTTGACCCTAACTCTTCTTATTGTGTGCATTCTTCGATCGATTTACTTTTGTTGGCGCTTCAAGTTGGAATTGAACATTGTCTCTTAAACATGAGTGCTTTCAAAGTCTAGATTAGCACACATAAGAGTCAGTTGGTAAAAGAACAAGCGTGTTTTTTAGCCCAAGGTCATCTGAGTCTTCTCTCCCCTTGTCATCTTTCGAGGCCATCTTGGGTGCATAAGATTAGGATCCAAAACCTTGTTTCTTTTTTTAAGAGGCTTGCTTGGGGATTTCATCACCCCTTGGACGACCTCAACTCCAGCGTTCCGGCGGAGTATAAGAATCGGGAGGTGAATCGAAAGACACCTCTCTTGGGATCAAGATTTTGTCATTTAGGCTAAGCCTCAAGGAACTTTATACCCTTGAGAAGTGAAAGAGGAGAAGTGGGTTACCGCTCCTCTCGGTTGTGTGACATACTTTTGGTCTCATCTACGGATTTGGGCCTCACGTACCTTGCGTATATCGAGGACTCCCTTGCTAAACCAATTGTCTGCCTTGCAGAAAACCATCTAGGATGTTACTGTGTTTGGAGTGACTGATCGAAACATTTGTAGAACATACACTCTCCTTGGCGCAAGTACCACATTTTGAGAACCACAAACTTCTATCTGGGTGTTCTTATCTATTGCTTGTTTTTTTTACTTGTTGAATGAATGTTTGCCAAACTTGGTCAATCCTAGCTTAGGGCACACTTAGCGTAGTCACTGCCTATTTTGGAAGTTGAACAAGTTGAAGCAAAACAACTAAGATTTTTCTCAAAGCCAAGCAGATTCAAGAATTTATGTCGAAACAACCCAAACCCAAACAGAAGTTTCACAAGGTCAAACTCAAGCCATCTCTAGCATACCAAGAAATTTCAGCCAAGAGAAAAGCAATAACACCAAGCCCACGAATTTCCAAACTCCACAAAGCAGAGGACAAAGCTACCGACGAAGCACTTCAAGAGGCCTGGTTAGAGCGCACCATCAAATTTAGCCAACATCCAAGAGTTAATCCTGCTTATGCCTTACCAACTAGGCATGATTTCTATGATTAGACACCCTTGTTTCTCCACATCTTCTTGGATAAGCTTCACTCTAGAGTCATCTTTGTAGAAAAGCCAGCCATCTTAGGTTATCCCCTTAAGCATTATTAGCTCATCCATCTCATTTAGAATCATACCATCTAGCCAGTAATCGAAATTCTGCATATCTAAGCTTTCAAAATTGTTGTCACCTTGCTAAAAGTTTGCCATTCCTAAAATCTTCCAAATCCACCAGTCTCACCAAGGTTATCCCTTTGACATAGCTTTGTCTAGGGTAATCTAGCTTTGTCACTTGTTATCCCTCATCACCTTGAGCTAAAGGTTGGGATTCACAAGTGGTCAATCTCATGTTCTTCCTAAAGGATCATCAGTCTATCCTTAAGTTGACACAATCACCACCAAGCTTCCACATAGGAAAGCAGACCTTTTGTACTTTGACAACATATCTTTGAAGTTATAATCCCCAACCCAATCCTCCTTAGGTTTTGTCATATAGCTTTGCCTCAACCTAGGAAATCATTTGCATAGAAAAGCCTTCCCCCTTTTGCATCCATCAGCATTATTGCATCTCATCCCTAGGAGCATTTTTTCATGCCACCCGTCACTCGCTTAGCCAAGAAGAAAGAAACAATGGAGCCCTATCATTTAGATCGAACAACCTCACCCCCCTTGAGCACTCAGCCATCCTTCAGCCCAGAGCCAGCTATGCCATCACCTACTGACATTGAAGCTTTCATGAACCAACCAGGAAATGCAGTATTGGTAAACGCCATTATAGACAAAAACAAAGAGACAATCATGGCTAATTTTTGAAGGGACAATGTAGGAACCTTTGACTTTGGAAGACCCCCTCCATTATCAGATCCATCTCACCCATTGTTTGGTAAGCTACCACCACCCATAGGCTCTTATGATCCAAATTATCCTCAATATATTCCAAAAGAAGAGCCTCCAGCCAATCCATATGACCCAACAGACCCAAACATACCATCATCCACCCAAGTTGAAATCTCCATGCCGCAAGCCAACCTAGCCACCACCACTCCATCCTTGGTTCATACCTCTCCACTCCAAACCCCCTTTACCCAAAACATCTCACCGTTCACCCCCTTCACTATTGCTACTGCTCCCACACCTAGCCTTCCAAATCCACCCATCTCCCAAATCAGTGCTAGCATCTTTGGCCAACCTCAACAATATACAACAGGGATGCCACCCATGGGGCCAAGTAATCAACCTTTTATTGCCCCCAGCTTGTTCACCACAGCCCAAAGCACAATCCCATCATTTCCATTAGGTCTTGGGAGCTCAATACCACCAGCCACAAATCCACAAGCTACTACCTTCACTCCACAAAGCTATCAAATCCCACAAGCTACTGCCAATCTTCTACCAAGTTCCCAAGTGACCCTAGCTCCCACCACCACTCTACCAAGCTTCCAAATCCAGCCACAAAGCTATCAAACCCCATCAGTTCCATTCCCAAGCTTTCAATTCCCAACACCTCCACCACCAACTAATCCATTACCTCCACTTACCAACTACTTTTCAATGCCACTTCTAGGAGGTAATCCACCACCCCAGCCAACCACCAATTATTTGCAGATGCCATCCCAAATGGGGGCACAACCCACATATATTGGTCAAACCCCACAAGCCCTCTGATCCTTTCCCCAAGCCTCACAACCATCTTATACCTTACCTCCACAAAGCAATCCATTTAACCCACAGCCAGCTTATGTTCCTCAATCCCAACCTCAAATCCCATATCAACAGCAAGCCTCGCAGCACATGCAGCAATATGCGCCACCTCCCCCTCAACAACCCGTCATCCACCATGCAGCTGCCCAAACAATGTACAATCCCTATCAGCAAATCCCTCATAACCATCCATATTCAATGGCCCCATCCAGCACATACCTACCTTAAGGCACTCCTACATTGGGGGCACCCCAACCATCACCTATCAATTCAGAGTGGGAGCAAATGAAGACAGCCCTGAAAGCCATCCAAGAAGGGAATGATCCAAAGACATTCAAGTTTGAGAATGTGTGTCCTTACCCATTTGACAGAGCCATTACCACAACACCATTTCCCAAACACTTTGAGGTACCTAAATTTGACAAATTCAGAGGAAAAGGAGACCCTGTCACACATATCAAAGAATTTTACATGCATTGCCAGGACGTGGCATACAATGATGTCTTCCTCTTGCGCCTTTTTCCCAAAAGCTTGGCTGGACCAGCTCTTGAATGGTTTTATAGAATCCCCTATGGCACAATTAAGAACTTTGCTGAATTATCTGAGGCATTTGTAGCCCAATATGCCCATCTTGTTGAAACAGAGCTATCAATAGTTGATCTTGTCCACACCAAGCAAAAAGGTGGAGAAAGCCTTGCCGAATACCTGCAAAGATGGCAAACCCTTACCACCCGCATATCCTGCACCTTGCCAGAACGCCATGTGGTGAAAATGTTTATTGATAATGCACATCCCAGCTTGGCTCACCACATGACCATGAACTGTTTGCAGACCTATAAGGATATCAAAGAGAAAGGAATGATCCTTGAGCAAGGACTCATCAAAGATGGTGTGGTAAAGATTTACAAAGAGGCCAACCAAAATCAATCACATTCCAATGACAAGTCTAGGTATTGGAACAAAAACAAGCATGTTGCAACAGATGGGGTTACTGACACTAGACATGTGAATATCATTGGTCCTTCTCGAAACCAGTCTAACCCACCATATCAAACAAACAACCAACAAGCTACCAATTACCAACAACGAAATAACCAAAGCTATCAAAACCACAATACAAGACCCAACTTTCAAGGGTCTAACAATCAAGTTAATGCCATCAATGTAGCTGCAGGGCAAAAGCCCAGATTCCAACCTGCACCTAGAAACTATACACCCCTTGGTGAGCTATTGGATGTTATTTTTGAGAAATTGGCTAAGGAAAACCTTATCAAATTTCCTCCTACCCAGCAAATTGATCCAAGCCAATCCAAAGTTGCATGGTACAAGGACAATGAGTATTGCAAGTTCCATAGGGTAAATGGTCACACCACCCTCAGATGCATGAAACTGAAAGACTATGTGCAAGACCTCATTGATCAGAAGGAAATCACTGTTGGTGCCCAAAACTCTCCCAATGCAGGCTTACAAATTTATCAAAATGCTTTTCCTCCACACAACAACCAAAATCTTGGAAAAGCACCTATCCAAAACAACACCAACAACCGCCAGCCAAACCAACAGCATGGGAAGAACAATGACCACACTTCATCCTATATAGACTATGGTAGCCTTATAGGTTGTATATCTAAGAAAGAGCCTTCAGTCAATGTTATCAATATCCGAGGACCAGACAATGAGTGTGCGGTCACCACTCGAAGAGCGCGATTTAACATTGCAGGCCCACCAGTTTCATCAACACCATCAGCTCCATCAAAAAGTCGGTACAATATCTTGGAACACCTTGGGAACATGCCAGTCCAAATATCCATTTTAGACCTTCTCCGCACTAGTCCTGTGTACAAAGACATCCTTGACAGTGCTCTCATAGAATCTCGTGTCCCTTCTGATATCAATGCTACTAATTTTCATAACCTTGTTGGACACCTTTCATCCTCATGTGCCCTATCTTTCAAACCCACCGACATACCCGTGGTTGAGCCAGATCACACCCTTCCACTTCGCATAGCCATCATGGTATCCAATTTTGCCGTGAAAAGAGTAATGATAGATAATGGATCAGCCTTGAACATTTGCACCCTAAAATTCATAAAACAAGCTGGGTATACTGAGGCAGATATGATCAGTGAGGTTATCACCATCAAAGCTTATGACAACTTGGAAAGGACCACAGAAGGGACTATTTTGCTACCAATCAAGGTTGGGCCAGTCATTCAAGAGACAGTTTGCCATGTTGTTGATCTAAACCTACCATTTAACATCCTCCTCGGTCGCCCATGGATTCATGCTATGAAGGCCGTTCCATCCACCTACCATCAGTGCATCAAATTTTTGCATCAAGGCACTGAGGTAACCATCCATGCCGATCCAGAACCCTTTGCTTACTGCAATGCAGTTGAAGCTTCATATACAAACCATTGCCCTGGAATAGACATCGGCACAGCCATTGCCAGCTCATCCCACACTTGTAATGACGCAGAAACCATCCTTGCCTCTACCCTATCTACTGTAAAGATCAACAACAAAGGATGTGGAGAATATAGTCTATCAGATGCATTTGCTGTCGGAGCAATCCCACTTGATCCACATACCCATGGACGGCCAACATATCACAAAGCTAAGGAGATTCCACCTCCTCGATACAAACAGTTTGGCCCAACCACCTTTGTGTCCTCAAAAACCCCTCTTCATGAGGAGCTCACTCCAGATATCAACAATTGGCTACATAAGGATGCACCTCCAAGAAATCAAGCACGCCTTGATCACTTCAGCCAAAAGTATCCCCAACAACATAAGCTCGTCACTAAAAAATGGAACTATCAAGGAGGTGGACTAGGACCAGAAGAAAGGGGCATGCAATGTCCCATCGAAGCACATGATTGGGAAATAAAGTCAGGTCTTGGCTTTGGCATACCCACAACTAGGGGCACCAACAAGAATGGTCACGCTTTTTCGAACATCCACCGCGACCTTGTTGAAATCGAAGACATTCCTGAGGAAGTTGAAAAGAGAGCCTACGACGATATCCCAGACCAAATCTTCCTAGGAGACTCTGTTCTCCGAGAACTATCCATCCATCTCATTAACCTACCACTTGCTCATCCACAACTCATAGATTGGGACCAACCAAGTGTCATACATATTGATGAGTTCACATCAGAGGAATCACTTCTAAGATTCATGGGAGCTGAAACTCCTCATAAGAAGACAAAGCTAGATTCTGCCTACATCTACAAGCTAGATCCCAAGGGGTATTTTGGAGAAAATCCCCAACCTAGTTTTGATACACCCAAAACTGGAACTAAGGTAAATCTGGGACTAGCTAAGGCAGCGAAGAGAACCCCACAGTAAGAAAATCTAGAGCCACAAGCAGAACATGAGGATTTAGTATTGCCTCCTCAAGATAATCGACCAGAGGTGTCTTCTATTCTAATAGAGGATACTAGAGAAGTCAACATTGGTTCTTCAGAGATCCCTAGAATTGTTCACATTGCTGCATCCCTATCACAAGACCAAGCTGACCTCCTCTTTGAGGTTTTACGAGAGAACATTAGCCGATTTGCATGGTCATATCAGGACATGCCAGGACTCGATCCAAAGCTTGTAGTTCATCATCTTGCAGTCGATCCAAAGATCAAGCCCGTCAGACAAAAGCTTAGAAAAATGCACCCCAAGGTGGCATTACTAGTCAAAGCTGAACTAGAAAGAATGTTAGCTGCTAAGGTTATCCGACCTATCAACTACTCAGAATGGATCTCCAACATGGTCCCTGTCACTAAGCCTTCCGGTGACATCAGAATCTGTACTGATTTTAGAGATCTTAACAAAGCTTGTCCAAAGGATGATTTTCCCTTGCCCAACATAGATATGATTGTAGATCTTACAGCTGGACATGAAATCCTGTCCCTTATGGATGGATTTTCTGGGTATAATCAGATCAAGATTGCAGAAGAGGACCAGCATAAGACAACATTCACTACCCCTTGGGGAACCTTTTGCTACACCATGATGCCTTTTGGCCTAAAGAATGCTGGGGCTACCTATCAAAGAGCTATGACAGCCATTTTCCATGATCTTATCCATAGCATTTTGGAGGATTATGTGGACGATATCCTAGTCAAATCTCACACCTTCATGGATCATCTTGCTGACCTGGAGAAAGTCTTTGATAGGTTGGCCCAATATCATCTCATGCTAAATCCCAAGAAGTGTGTCTTTGGGGTCACATCTGGCAAGCTTCTAGGCTTCATAGTTTCTAAACGAGGTATAGAGATCGACCCCAAAAAGGTCAAGGCTATCTTAAACATGCCTCCTCCCCAGACACTGCGACAGCTTCGCTCTCTTCAGGGAAAACTTCAATCTGTCCGATGCTTCATCTCCCAACTTGCAGATAAGTGTACACCGTTTTCACACTTGCTAAAGAAGAATGAGAACTTCAAGTGGGATCTTTTATGTCAGCGCAGCTTCGATCAGCTCAAGCAGTATCTCACCAATCCCCCTATCTTGGTTCCACCAGTTCCTGGTCGTCCCTTGATCTTGTATATATGAGCAACACCTACTGCTCTAGCGGCACTTCTAGCACAACATGATGATTATAGCAGAGAGAGAGTCATCTACTATATTAGTAGAACCCTAGTTGGTTATGAAATCAATTACACTCCTATGGAAAAAGCTTGTTTGGCAGTTGTTTTCTCAACTCAAAAGCTTCGCCACTACATGCTAAGTCATACCATCCAACTAGTCTCCAAGATTGACCCTCTCAAGTATATGCTCTCCAAAACAGCACTTACAGGCCGTTTGGCCAAATGGGTTATGCTACTAAGTGAGTTTGACATCCAGTATGTGGACAAAAAGGCAATCAAAGGGAAAGCTATAGCAGATCATCTAGCTGATGCACCTCTAGTAGATGCATATCCTTTGCTCACAGAATTTCTAGATGAGTATATTTGCCTAATTGAAGAACAGCCCCCATGGAAGCTTTATTTTGATGGCTCATACACCTCTCATGGATCAGGGGCAGGAATATTATTAGTTACACCTCAAGGAGATTACATTCCAAAAGCCTTCAAGCTACAATTCCCTAGCACCAACAATATAGCAGAATATGAAGCTCTTGTAGCAGGATTAAAGATAGCTGCAGAATGGAATATCATCGAGTTACAAGTCTTTGGTGATTCCCAACTCATCATCAAACAAGTCTTAAATGAATATCAAACCAAAGATGAAAAGCTATTACCCTACAAAGAGCTAGTTGATCAGCTGACCCAGCATTTTACAAAGCTTCAGTTTACACAAGTGCCTCGAATGCAGAACAAGGCAGCAGATGCCATGGCCACTATCGGCTCGCTCTTGGAAATTCCCCAAGAAGCTACATAGTATGAGTTTTTAGTTGAGCAGCTCCTCACACCTGCCTATGCGAATGAGGATTCAAACCGTGTTTGTATCTTGGTTGGTCCCCAATCCCCTTGGTACCATGAAATTCACGCTTACCTTAACGATGGTATCATATCCCCTCACCTCACACGTACCCAACGCCAGAACCTCATCCAAAAATCATCCCGCTATGTTATCATAGCCAATACCCTATATCGTCGGGGTTATCACGATACTCTCTCTCGATGTTTAGATGAAAATGAGGCCGCGATGGCATTAAAAGAAGTACATTCTGGACTTTGCGGTGCCCACACGAGTGGTATTGTCCTAGCACGACAAATCCTTAGAGCGGGCTACTATTGGCCTACCATTGAAGAAGACTCTTGTGACTTTGTCAGAAAGTGTCTCCCATGTCAGCAGCATGCAAATCTTGTGCACGCTCCAGCACAGGATCTACAACCTATTGCACCACCTTGGCCTTTCGCTTGTTGGGGCCTTGATCTAGTTGGAACTATCACCCCTCTCTCATCTGATGGACATAAATGGATAATAATAGCTACAGACTATTTCACTAAGTGGGTGGAAGCAGTCCCCCTAGTCTCAGCTACAGGAGTTCAAGTCTCCAAGTTCATCTTGTACCACATTGTTTGCCGCTTCGGCATCCCATCCACCATCTTCACTGACCATGGAGGTAATTTTGAAAATCTCAACATGGAAGAATTATGCACTTCCCTCTGCATCCATCACCGCTTTTCTAGCCCATATTTCCCACAAGGTAATGGCCAGGCAGAGGCAACTAATAAAACCCTCCTCAAAATCCTAAAGAAAGTTGTCAATGATTCCGGCCGTGATTGGCACCTTCAAATAAATCTGGCTCTATGGGCCTATCGAACTTCCTTCCGTACATCCACAGGCACAACTCCATACTCCCTAGTCTATGGTGCCAAAGCGGTATTACCTATAGAAGTTGAACTTCCCTCACTACGCATATCTTTGCGAGGGCAAATCTCAGATGAAGAATACAGAGTAGCTCGACTCACCCAGCTAGATCTCTTAGACGAGAAGAGACAACAAGCCTATGACCATCTCACAGTCTATCAAACTCGTCTCAAAAGGAATTTCAACAAGAAGGTGCTCCCACGACACTTTCAGCCAGGTGACATGGTCCTCAAAGAAAATATGAAAGTCCAAGCAGATCGAGAAAAGAAAGGCAAGTTTGAACCTACATGGCTTGGTCCCTATGTGGTTACTGCCTCCTTTGGCTTTGGAGCCTATCAATTATCTACACCAGAAGGAGAACTCTTGAATGATCCCACTAACATCATTCACCTCAAGAAGTTCTATGCTTGAAGATCCTTGGTATACCCAGCTTTTGAAAAAATACAAAAAAAAATAGTAAAGAGAAATAAGCGTCCAATGGTGAAAACTTGGCAATTCAAGCGCCTTGGATAGGTACCTTGGTAAAAACCTGGTAATTTAGGCGCCTTGTGTGCTAAAGACTAATCCATTATCTATCACTATCCTATCCCTCATCCATCCACCCACCATCCCATAAAACACCTACTTGTTCCCTTGGTGTTCCAATCAAATATCCAAAATCTGATGGAGCTTGTCAATACCTCCTGTACAGCTTGTAAATCTTGTACCAAAGCTTGTATTATACCTTGTAAATCTTGTACCATACCTTGTATATATCCAAATCTTGTTCAAAGCTTGTACCATATTCCAACTTGTAAATAATCTTGTACCCTAGCCCGTATCCTATCACATGCACACACAGAATCCCATTTTCCTTAAGCTTTTCACAAACCATCTACCTGTCCACCTATCAACTATTATAGACATCCCATCCTTCACAAAAATTTCCATCTCACAAAAAACCAAAACATGAACAAACATGTACATTTGTAACATATCTTGGTCTGTCAGCTTATACATCCTCTTTAGCTTAGTATCATTGTATCTATCCGGCTTTCATGTTAGTTCATCCTTGGTCAACATCTTGCACACATTGCACACCTTGGTTAGATATTCCAATGCATCCTTTAGCTAGATCTCCTATCACCAAAGTGTTATCCTTCTTAGTTCAGCTTGCCAGACACATCACTCATCCAGATCCATCAGCTTAGGTGCTCTCTGATAGATTTTTGCAGGATATAGCTTTCCTCATGTCTGATCTTGGTCTGTTAGTACCTCGTCCTACCCATCTCGTTGGCAAACAGTTCTCTTTTGGATTTTCACTTTCTTTTGATTTGGGATCTTCCCTTTTGGGTGTTGAAATATCTTTTCCAAGCAATCTCCTTGTTCCCTCCTCAAGGTTGCCATGATCTTCCATATCATGGTATGTTGTGAATGGGGCAATTAGAGCGTAAGGTCTTGATCAGGTCTTTTGCTTGTTTTCTTTTTCTTCTTGTGGGTTACCTAGTGTCGTTTCCACGCTGCTTCCTCTGGGATTCATGTGTGATACTGGGGCAATCCTTGTGTGTTTTTTTTGAGCCAGTTCGTTAGTCCTCTGGACGGTTGGTGAAAAGGCCTTGATGTTCTTGGTAACCTTGGCAATTAACCAACAGTCCTATAGCAAATCTAGTGCTCAACTACATGGTGGTACTTCTCTTTGAAGTATCCCCCCGCTCAAAAAGCTTCAATGGATTCCTTTTATAGCGCTCCGCTCCTCCATCTCCCCCCCCCAATCCTGGAAAGTCTTAAGCTTGCTTTACTATTGTGCCTCTGATTTCCCTTTATCATTCTCCCGTAGTGAGAGTTTGAGCTAATTCAGCCCCTTCTCTTCGCCAACCTACGTCTCAGCTCGTCTCAATTTCTTGTACTTTTCAAGAAGTCATCGAGCCTCATTTCTCTCCCCGCCACCTTCTTGAGGGGGCATCATCTAAGTCTAGTCTCTCCTCTTCTTATCCGAGACTGGGGCAACCTTGTTGCTAAAACATCTTCTTCATGTCATCTTCATTCGAACTTTTTTGAAATAGTGTTGTCTCAACACTATGTCAAAGAGGGGCAAAATGTAGACACCTAAATTTGATTACACTATTTTAGTAATCCTATTTAGTTATCTAAAAAGGCATTATTAATTAAATTTCTATTTAATTAATACTTTGTCATCCCCTAGTTGATTAATTTAATTAATCATCTATAGTCCTAATTGATAAATCAAATAATCTATTATTTATCAATTAAATCCTATTCTTCTATCTAATTCCAAAAAATCCCCATTTATTAAATAAATCTATTTGATAAATGAAATCCTCAAATTCAAAAACCCCTAACCTATCTCTAATCCTCCATTTAGCCTAATCCACCCCATCCACCCATACTAACCAAGCTTAGCCACTAACTCACCCACCCTCATTAATGCCATCCACTTGCACATCTCTAACATCCCTAATCTAATCCTAAACCCAAGCCTAATCCACCCCCTAATGTTGTCACATTCCTTAAACAAGTTTAAGACTTTCCTAATCCAAACCAAAGTCTCCCCTCAAAGAAACCCAACCACTAAGTCATGAGTGCTCTTACAAAACATAAAAGACTCTTACAAGCCCACTCATGACTCTTACATCCATCTTACACACTCTTCCCTCTTCCACACTCATTCCTCTTACATCCCTCTTACATACTCAACCCCACTCATCATGACTTTAACCAACCCTTTACCCTACCCTCTCACACTCATCCTCCTTGTGACAAGTGTCACCTTCCCATTGGTGCTAAACAAGCACAATCCATGTGCTCCCCTTTGAGTGCATCTTAGCCCTCCTTAAGCCTTCATCCATCCTTGCATCTAAGCCCTCCATCTCTCTACCCCTTAGCCTATAAATTGAATCCCATCCCAAGCCATTTCATCAACAATCTTTGAGCTAAAGTTACCATGCTATTTTGAGAACCAAAGCCATCAACCATACCCTTATAATGCCAAATTGAGAGCTCACAAAGCTACCAATTTGCCATTACCCATCTCCATTGAAGCAACTTTTGAGCATCTTGAGCATACATCCACAGCAAAAGGACACATCTACAGAATCAAGAAAGCATGGAGTGTTTTCTCTTGTGAGGTTTGCACTTCTTATTTTCTTTCTTAGTCTAAGCATAATATGTGAATTTAGTTTTTGGTTTGTGAATGTTTACTTCATTTGTTAATGTTCTTTGCATACTGATTCTGGTTCTACAGTAACCACCCTATCTACTAGTCCTTATTAAAATAGAAAAGACTGAAAATAAAATATTTTTGGTTGATGCAAGATTGCCCTTACACCCAAGATGCTCCTGCATCATCATCCATTATAAGTCTTTAGTCAATGATTCCGAAATGGGGTTATAATAGCCCATCGGGTCAATGGTTTTCTAGTTACGGTCTCCATAAGTGGACCCATCCAAAAATGAGTTTGTATTTTGTCTTAAGAGATCCTTTGTAATAAAGTGTAATAAAATAATGTAATATGAGGTTGTTTGGCCTCAGTGGTTAGGGTTTAGTGTCTATAACCTCTTGGATAGTGAAGAATGCCTATATAAGGAAGGCCTATAGATTATCTAGGGTAGTTATGGGTGATATTTATAACTTTTTCTTGTAGACTGTTGTAAGGAAGCCAACCGTGTGGTTTTACATATTGTAATTGTATACTTTTAAATTTGTGGCAATAGTAAGAAGCCCATACTTTTTTCAAGCTCAATTTGTGTCATTTCTTTGTTTTTGTTGTATGTTTTGGTATTATAGGAAGTACCCTTTATCAAGTAGTATTAGAGCCAATTTCCTGAGTGTGTAAAAAGATTGTCCAAAGGGAGGCAGTTTATACCAAGACCATGGTTTGGGTTGATTGTGTGGATAGATCACTGATTGTGAGTAATTTGCATTAGGGTTTCAATGGAAGCCCAAAAATGTCTCCATGATGAGAATGTAGTGCTAGAGATGTTACACTTGAGGTTCAAGCCCTCTAGAGGAAAATGCAAGAATTACAAGAATAGATGTGTAGAGGGATGAATCTCACCATAAGAGATGAGAGTAAAAATAAAAGATAAGTAGAAGGATAGATTGATTAGGGAGAAGAGAATTTTTGAACCTGAAGAAGAAAATCTTTTTCTAGACCATTTCCAAGCTTGGAAAAAAACTTAAATTTGAGGTTGCAACATTTTTGGGAAATCTTAACCTAGAGGAATTGATCGATTGGATGAATGACTTAAAGAATACTTTGAGTATGAGGATATTGAAGATATAGATAGGATCAAATTTGTGATGGCCAAAATAAAGGGTCAAACAAATATCTAGTGGTAGGAGATTCAATTGGAACAAAATAAGAGAGGGAAAGATAAAATCACTAGATGGAATTAGATGATAGATTAATTCAAGAGAAAATTCATTCTCGTGGATTATGAGCTTGATCTACTATAGAAAATGCATGGTTTGAAGCAAGTGAGAATATTTTTTAAAGATTATACCAAAGAGTTTTGTCGAGTTCTCATTAGAATAAGCCTTGTGGAAGCTAATAATGAGAAAATTGGTCATTATCTTAAAGGGTTGGGGCCAAGATTTCAAGAGGAGATGAGTTTGGTTTGAATGAACAGTATTGAGGAGGCATACCATTTTGTCCTAAAATTTGAGGAAAAGCTGACCTAAAGGTTTGACAACAAAAATAATAGTAGAGGTCATGGTAGAAGATCTATCAAACAATCTTATGGAGATCAAAATCATGATCAAAAGAAGAAGGATGAGGTTAGCATTAGAAATTAGAACTAGAGGAATAACAATCATTTCCATGATTACAATAATAGAGATCAAAGAGGAAGAGGAAGAGGTCAAGGATCTATTAGAGGAGATTTTCGTTGAACCTATTTTCACTATGGAGAAGAATGGCATAGGGAATTTGAGTGTCCTCAATGCCAAGGAAGGACTAATAAAAGAATTGAAGGTTAGGCCTACATTTTTCATGTTGATGGAGATGTCAACTCCTCAAATTTAGAAGATACTAAAAGAGGATAAGTCCTAGTTAACAAAAGTAACCCGCTAAGTGATGATGATGTGCAATATCATTGCTTTGTTAAATTGCACCATTTAGTATATATCAAATATGGACCAAGGTGTGTCCAAGGTAATCTTCTATAAGGATCTTTGGTGAGACTCATTCATTTCGGGGTTTTTTCACTATAAAATAGTGATTAAGTTAAATTTGGTGTTTTCCGGAGCTATCTAGAACTATCTTGATCTTTCTTTCCCTACCTAGCACAACCTAATTTAAAGGGATCAAATTATCTCAAATTTTGAATCTAGAATAGATTGTATGAACTTTCCTCTTCAATTTCAATAATTTAAGATAATTTGATAGATTCTAAGCCTAATTTTCTAATAAATCAACTATTTAAGTAACATTACAAGATTAAAGATTCCTAAGTTACTTTTTCTTTGGAAAGAATTAATATAACTAATACAAATTAAAAATGGTAAATTTAATTTCTCACTTATGGTATTACTAAACTAAATAATTTATCTTAATTATTTGTAATTTAGTTTTTAACAGAAGAAATGATAATTAGACTTACTCTAAAAATCGTTTGTACAATAATATATCCTACATTAGTCCATTTACCATCTATAAATACTAGAATTATTCCTACAACATTTTTTTTACAAACCATATTTCAAGAACAAATTCTACTGAAACTGTCTCTTTATGATTAAGTTGATGCAAAGCATTTCCACATGTGAATTCCATCAAACATAAACATAAATCAACCCACAAATTTTTATAATCCAATCTTCAAATTAAATTCTGGAGAAAAACAAGCTCTGATTGTAATAGTAGAAAAGAAAGACTAAACTATTTTTTAAGATTGTGATGTGAATATCAGGATTTAACTGTGTGATTTTTGAGTCAAACTCGATGACCCATGTTTCATGAGTAGTGATTCAACATGAATCCATCTCTCATGAGAATAAATGGAACACTTAGCACTCATTGGATCTAGGTGATGCTCACAGGGGTGAAGCACCGGGACTACTAGACTACTATGATAGTTACCACCACAAAAAAGAGTAGTGATAGGATATTTAGAAGGAATTATCCCTTATTTCAAATTCAAAAATATCTAGATCCAAGTAATGAGGATCAAACAACTTTAAAAGAAACACAATTAAAACTTTGATATTACAACTGAGATGTATGCGATGAGTGGATGAGATATGCCAACATTTGTGTAAACCACACATCAATGTGTCTTGATGATTAAGTGATAATCTAGAAATATTTTTATTTAACCTTCATTTGTTCAAAATAACTACTTTGGTTTCGACATCTATGCATTAGTTAACTGAACTCCAAAATTCCATCAAGTGTGATATACAAAAGTCATCACTTTCAAATATGTTATCACTCATAAATGATAAGACACAAAACATGGATAATAATGACATGGATTTGAAATTTTTTATCAGAAATATATCAAGAATATGTGCATTAAATTACATGAATGTCATCATTGATTCATAAGTCCAAAATCAACTAAAGTATCACCAATATAAATAAATCTATACATAGGTACCATCAATTATACATATTTATCGTACAAAAAGATGTTTATGGGATGATTTAAAAATCAATGAAAGATGCATTTTAGAATGCTCATCATTTCTCCCCTTCTTGAGTCATATGATGACCTCATCATGGATCTTATTGATTTATATTATCTTCTTCCATGTAGATGCACAAGAAGAGTCCTTTGAAATTATAGGCCCTATTGTAATGGTATCCATTGGTAGCAATAATTATTGGAAACTTACAATTGGAACAACTGTAATTTTTTCATTAATGTCAAATCTATGGATGATACATATTTTTACCTAACCTAAATATCATATATATTTGATTGATGAAGAGGATTTGACAGTTACTCATAACTATATCTCCTAGAGGAAAGGTTGAAGTTATGAAACAGAAGTTACAATGGATATTTTATTAGATAGACTTTGATTAAGAAAAATAATTGTTTGTGTTAAGGAAGCTAAGCCAAGTTGAGTAAAAGAGTAAATTACTAAGGAGTGTCGAGTAATGCTAGTGTCAACCAAGCCATAGTGAGTGCTGAGAAAATCTAGTATTAACCAAGCATTAGCATTGACCAAGAAATTTAGTTGTGTAATCATCTAAAAATGGTCACCTAGACCATAAGCCTCCTTCTAGGCATTTCTTGCTACTTTTATCAAGTGTTTGATCACAAACTTTCAAAAATAAGGTAAAATCAATTTATTTGATTTTAACCTATAGTTTGACCATCATATTCTAAACACATATTTGATTAAAAGAATTTTCTCCCTTTTAATACAAATATAATTCTCAAAAATCCATCCACACATTTCTTATTTCATAAATAAAAGAAATGCATTTTTGTCTACAAATGAGCCTTCTATTTTGACTAAATCATTTTGTCTACACATGAAGCTGTCATTTTCCATGTGTAGAGCCCCTTATTTTGACAAAATATTTTATCTACACATGAAGGTGCAATTTTCCATGTGTAGAGCCTCCTATTTTCACAAAAAATTTGTCTACACATGAAGGTTAATTTTCCATGTGTTGAGAACCCTCCATTTTGACAAAACAAAAAACATTTTCTACAAAAATGCATAATTTTCTATGAGTGGAGCCTTTTATTTTGACTAAGGACATTTTAATGTCAAAAATGAGGCAAGGATTATTCTCCACCCTTTATTAGGCATTTCTTGTCTTTTGATCTCAACCATCCAATTTTCTTTAAAAAAGAGGGCTCTCTCCTCATGTGGAGGACACTCTTGAATATTGTTATGTTGTCAATCTATCATTTGAATTCTTAAGAGCTTGTGGATAATTTCTATTCCTTGTCTCATTCTATCATCCATAAGAATTTTAGCTTAGATCCATATAGTTTAGCTTTCATTTTTCAATAATTTAGCTTGCATAGTAATTAGTTGGATTTGTAATACTCTCATATTTTTTAATCTAGTTGCATCTTGCATATTCATACTAATTTAGTTTACATTTTGCATTACATCCTTGAGGAGCTCCTTGTGTACATTTTCATACTTGCATCTTGTCTTTGGAATCTCCATTACATGATTTACTAGCAAGGGTTGCATTTCTAAAGCTCAACTGAGAGCATATTTCATGTTATTTTATGTATCCTTGCACTCCATGGATAGGGAGCTCTAAGCTAGCATCTAAGAATTCTAATCTCATGGAATACCTTGGATAGAAGGGTTTAAAGCGTGACACAAATATAGTGTACAAGTTGATGTTGAGCTAGAAAGTATTAAATAGTGACTGGGTATTTTAGGGTTGACTGAATGTCAAAATTTAGTGATTGTTGAGTGACAATAAAAGATCAAATTCAAAGGAATCGTAAGATAAAGCCATCTTAGTTGATTTCTTTGGAGATGTAAAATGTGTTGAATATTAGATCGACGAGTTGGATCATTAAATTCAAGGTGATGATTAGGTAAAGACCTAATAAAAGGATTCTAGAGAAGTTTGTAGAGGATGATCAAGAAGTTGTATAAATACATTGAATTGAGTTGAAGCCGATCATAAACGCTAAGATCTATGTTGGATGTAGAAAATGGTACAACACAAATTGCCTATTTAAAGGAGGACTTAATCAAATTTATGGTGTTGTGTCCAATCAAGCCTAGCCGAGCCCAGATAGTGTGTATAAGTTAGTTCATATATAGAGCAAGGTTGATTAGAAACACACAAGAGTATGAATGTGAAGATAAAGGAGAAATCTTGTAGATGTGATGTTGTTATTGATACACTAGTACATTAGGCCCCCATTTTTTACCAAAGGCCTATTTGGGTTGTTAAATTCATTTTTTTGAAAAAATGGGCCCGATATGGTCAAAATTTTGACCAAATTTTGACTATGGTAAAATTGTTTAAATTCTGACCTTCAGAACATAAGAAAAAAGGTCACGGTAGTGTTAATTTTGTTTTGGGGCACACCATGACTGCAATGAGCAGGATTTTGAGGTAAGAATCTAGTCATTAGATATCATTC
The DNA here is from genome assembly GCA_028749045.1 of Cupressus sempervirens. Classification (NCBI taxonomy): domain Eukaryota; kingdom Viridiplantae; phylum Streptophyta; class Pinopsida; order Cupressales; family Cupressaceae; genus Cupressus; species Cupressus sempervirens. The sequence goes on from CM053792.1 coordinate 256,882,429, forward strand.
CAAGTTTTTTATCTATCAGAAAGTTGTAGAGGCGAATTCCAAAGCTATTCAATGCTTTTACATTTTATCTTTTTCTTCTACTCATCGCAATTTAAAAAATAGAGCCAGTGTTAATTCTTTTAGGTCACAAAGTTATTTTATAGATGATGTTTAGGTTCAAGGTTAGCATATATTTAAGTGCAAGGATAAAGTTGTGGAAAATTTATATTTCTGATATAATGCACTATTCATTTTTTGTATTTTTTTTGCATGCAGGGAATCTTGAGATGTCTTGGTGTTGGAAAACTCTGGATCAGAAACAAAGAATGTAATATGCCATAGCTACTCCCATTTGCTTTTTCACTCAAATTAGCAGCATTACCTTTGACAGAATTTGATCCAGACCCATTCACATAGGTTTGTGGCCATTTTACTATAGATTGCTTTGCAAGACATTAAACAAGAACTCAATCTTTGGGAGGATTGATATATTGTAGAACATTTGTATCTGCATTCCTTTCATCTCCATTCTAGTAGTTTATTTTCATCTTTCTGTATGGCTTGCATCCACAACATGACCTTGTTGAGTTAGGAGTCTTTTTCACTACTTTATTTAAAGAAGAAAGGAAGCTTAGCTTGCAAGTTTTCAAAAGAACTTCATTATAGAGTTTGGAGCCCCAGTAATGTAAATACTATGAGGAAACTATATGAGATGCATTGTTATAAGTTATAGAAGTTTTCTTGGTGCAATCTAGAAGTACCATTTTAAGGAACTATTTCTCCAAAATAGAAAATGTAATGTAGTGATTCTAGCAGATGACATGCAGATGGGTGTGCTTGTGTGGGAGAAAAAAGAAGAAGAAAAGAAGCAATTTGCTTTATCATCTCTGGCTAAAGATGCAGACCATACTCTTGAAGCTGTGCTCTCATAGATAGTCCTTCTATAAATAATTATTCATTTTTTCCCTCATGCTTGTGCTTTGAATGATTAGGAGTAGCATGTATCTTGTTGGTGTTTCAAACTGTTGAAACTATCAAGCATTAAAATGCTTAATATCACAGTGAAATGACTCACACAATCTAGGGATTAGCCAATTCCCAATATCAACTATATGAATGAATCACTATAACCCAACTTCAACAAAACCAAATGATGGTTTCCTACTCTTCTGGCTCTACTAAACCAAGGTGGGTATACCTAGGGATAATTCTAATGCAACTGTGTATGAAATTATCTTAGTTTCATTTTGATTCTCATCTGTTACCTTCACATACATACACAGCTTGCTTCAATTCTTCAATTCTCTCAAACTTATACACATCCCTTATTAGCAGATCTGGTCATAATTCTCCTAAAATTTACAAATATTCCTAGAAATAATAGCTACCTAAGACTCAAGAATTAGATATAAATGAGTTGATACCAGCATTTATAATTCTTGAATAGGATTGAAATAATTTTGATTTTATAAGATGACTTGATATGCAGCAACAGATTTCATCCTTGTTTACTTCTGATTTATAGGACCAGTGCCTTATCCATTGGGCAAGAAATTGACTATTGGTGAGAGATCTAATTCAAGTAACTTGTATAAGAATTAATCAACTCCAATCACCCATCTCCATTCTTATGCAATATCCCTTTTATGAACTCATAAACCCTACTAATTTACTGAAGCATTTATATAATTGCTTGAATTAAAAGCAACAATAAAACCAACATACAACCCATCCAAACTGCATTTAGCCAAATAAACCTTATTTAAATGACTTCAAAGTAAACAAACACATAAACTGGAGACATAAATTGATGAATTAGGTAGGCTTCAAGATTTAAGTTTCTAGGTATTTATTTGACACCATTTTCCCATAGCCTACTTCCACTCTCCCAACTGCACCTAAAAACTACCAATTGCACCCTTTAGGACCCCAACTACACCATGGATGTAATATTCATTGTCTAAGCACAATTGGGGGCATCTTGAGTCATTTTGGTCTTTTGGGGTGTAATCTGCTCTATCAGAGCTCATTTGGTTCACAGAAAGCACCTATTTTGATCAAAATTCACATCTAGGGTTTCAATTTCATGTTAGGACCTAGAGTAGATGACTTTTTGTTATTGATGGTCTATTTACAATATGTGGCAATCATTGGGAGAACACATTCATTGAAAAACTACTAATGCTTGTTTGGAGGATGTTATTGAAGACTTGTGTGCTTGTTCAAACTCTATCCATGGTTTTTGTAGATTAGATAACACTTTATTTGGTTCACCAAAATTAACTTTCTATACTACTTGGTGTTTATGCATTGTTTAGAACCCTAGGAGTTGCATGTACATATCATCTCCCCTTGTTATTCATAGATCTTGGGTGCAAGAGAAATTTGTGCAATTTCTATAGAGAGGTCTATCTTGGACACAAGACTCATCACTTGGTGAGCCCCAAGGAGCGACCTTGAAGTGGTGATGGGCCAAAACTAGGTTTCAACATTCCAACCACTATAATAGACTTGATACAATTAATGTCATGTCAATGGTATTGTTGTGTGTAAGCTCTCCTCCAGTATCTATGTGGTGTATCAAACCCTAGTTGTTAGGGCTCGGAGACCTTATAAGGAAGTTTATCATTCACTTTCCAAATGAAATGACCACACTAAATACCTTGTTTTAGAGACCAAAATCCTTTCTACCCACTAGCTCAAGGGGTCACTAATGCCCATGAAGACATCTCATATTCTTACATCCTTAGTAGAGACAATAGTCCCTAGGGAAGTAATGCCCCTTAGGAACAAAAGCTTGGTAGCCCCAACAAGTGAGTTCACTATAAGGGAGAGCCTATGGTGCCAAGATTCTAAGTTGTCCACTCTAGATAAGCATGGATGAACTTCGGTTCAAGTAGGAATTCAATGAAATATACAGTCTTAAATCTTAGGTTGTGATGTAAAACTATTCTTTTCTTATTGTGCCTTGTGGGTGTGTAAAACATTAATCAAGATAAAGAAAAACTTGCAAATTTAAACCTTGGATACTATTCAAACACTTGTCAAAAAATTTCAACATTGTCAAGACATTGTAAACTTTGGTCCAAAACACTTGAAACCTTGAAAATATGGAGACTTGTAACCTTAGGAGTGCTTGGCATGACTTAGATTACACCTTTTCATAGAATCCACTTACATTTATCATTCTTTGAGCTTCATGCTTGCATCCTGTTAGTAAACAAATTTTTCCTTTGGATAGAAAAATAAAAGAGAACTCAACATACCCAACTATGAAAGACAAAATACACTAATAGTTGGATCAGTTATCATTGATTGATAACTATCCTCTAAATTAAGAGGTATAGCTCCATCATTTATATATTTTCAATGAATTTAATGATAGGATATACCTTTAATCCAAAGGTACTAAGGTTTTCTAACATTTATCCATAGACATAGGATGAATACGATTGCTAGATTTATAAACTGAATACGAAGAGAAAGCCAAATAAGTAGCCACAGGACTATCTAACCAATGTTGAGGGGAGAGAGAGAAAAAGAGAGAGAGAGAGAGAGAGAGAGAGAGAGAGAGAGAGAGAGAGAGAGAGAGAGAGAGAGAGAGAGAGAGAGAGAGAGCTAAAATTGTTATGTTCTGAAGGCAATTTTTTGTATAGTTACTTTTATTTGTTTTTGTTATGTATGATATCATTTTGGGACTTAGAAAATTTTTCCCAAATGTTTCCATCGATGCCAAAGGAGGAGATTATTGGAAATATGGTCAGCTATATGTCTTGATGGTTTTCATTTATGGAAACATACATTCAGCATTTCATTTATGCATTTAAAGATAGAAATTGTTTAAGTATTAAATAGTTTGCAGCAATTCAGAGAATAGATCTTAAGAGTATGGATGATGCATTGAGAATTATCTTATGTGTAGTTGAGGAAAGCATCATAAAACTATCATGATGATTTTTTCCATTGCATAGATGTGTATGAATAGTACGACACAAGTTATAGTAAGATTAAAAGTGTGGGTATTTAATAGTGCAAAACATAGCATAGCTATAAACAAAGTTGTATGACTTAAGGAATTATTTTGGTTACAAAATAATTAGTAAGTTATGTTGAGCTGACTATATGGATATTATTCCATAAGTTATTTTATATTATGTCAAGCATGTGAAGACATGAAGGTTTCCAGTGCAGAGTTTTGTTAATGTGAAAGGTATAAGTAAAGATCTTATATTGCGCAGAGAAGGAGGAACTTGTGTGATTAGATGTGACATGCAAACTATTATGAGAAATATCTACAAGTTTTATGTGATGTGAAATCTGATGTAAGATCGGAGCAATTTTGAGTTATAGTAGCCAAGAAAGTATTATATGTATACCTATTTTGTGAAGGAATTGAATTGTATAATTGCATGTTAGGACAGTGAGATATTCTTGCGTGTAATAGTTATACCAACTCCTAACAAGGTTGTAGCAACTCCTAATAGGTTTGAGGCTTCTAACAAGGCCTAGTCCTCTATCAAGGACTTCAAATAATATATGTACTTCATAGACTCCTAATAGGGTCAATACCCTTAATAGGATCCTATTGTTTAGTGAATCATCTAGTGGGTACCGTCCCCACTAGGGTTTTCCCTTAGCTAGGGTTTCCCTAGTTAACAAATAATGATGTTATGAGTTCTCTATGTGCATGTTTATATTTACTATTCAACAATTATGGTTTACTTTTACTTCCATATGCAAGTTAGAAAGTAATTAGCAATATCACGTTGTGCGCAAAAGTTTGTAGAATATTGATTCACCACCCCCCCCCCCCCCCTCTTAGTATTATATATTTCTAGCATAATAAATATCTTTCCAAAAACATAAATAAGAATATATACTTTGAATATATATGCATATATTCCATTTTCATTAATATATAGAATATATTAAACACAAGATATATATGTTAATATATATACTCCCACACATGACATTAGCAAAAATTTAAATAGAAATAAGGAATGGGAATGATCATTAGCAATAAATTATGCATTTATACCTACCTACCTTTAATGTGTCTAACTTATTTCCTTCTCATGTATGGCCACACCACCTGGTTAAACACCTAGTGTACTTTTCTACTAACATATATACACTTAGGTCACTTTTAGAATGGTCTACCTTTTTTTAATTTATATGCCTGAATGCTTATATTCTAGGTGATAAGGACCAATCAAACATGCAAACTTGAATGATGTACATGATGTGAATATAACACCAAACCCTTAAATGGGTCCAATCCAAGTGCCTTAATGTGCCTTGATTTTCACCATCAATATCAATTACTATAGTTAGAAGGCCTCCCCTTGTCTTTACTAAAAAGATTAATGATGACACGTCACTTATTTTATAACTAGCTAGAGAGTAAAGTGATTCATCCTTATGTGTCTCTCATAATATAGGAGGAACTAATACATCATCTAAATGAGTGATAGGAGTGCATGAAATAAAGATTTTTTGCATCATATTCAATCAAAGAGCATGATAATCTTTATGTAGAGGCATCATCTTGGTTTATATAGAATTAAAAAAATTTGTAGAGTTTTTAAAGTGATTCTTATTGCTTTCCGCTCTACATATTGTTAATCTACATCTGCTATATATATATATATATATATATATATATATATATATATATATATATATATATATGTTAATCCCTTATTCATTTCACACCCTATCACTATCATTAGGTGAGAGTCTTTCACTGCAATCCATTTGGTGTCAATCTTCCACTGGGATTCATTTGGTATGAGTATTCATTTGTTTCTAACCCACATTATGATGCATAATGTCAAGTTGCAACACACCAACGCTACCACAATACTCTTTGTAAATGTTGGAGATAGACCTTTGTGGACCTCCATTGTAGAGATCCAATATCATTCATTAAAAAATATATTAAAGGAACCCTCTTCTTAGAGGAACAAGAAAGTGGTTCATTGTTCATCCATTTACTAGAGCTCTGTATTGAAAAAAATGGGTTTTTTCTTCATATAGAATATTGCACTGAACATCCTTTAAGGTAGTTTGTAGTGAAGCACTCCTAAGCATCCTCGAGTTCACACACTTGTGAGTTGGATGGGAAGTCTAGAAAGGATGCTTAGAATATTCAAGGTATTCTTTTATGTTCTTGCATTTATAGTTAGGCTTTGATACCATGTTGAGTAACATGGATCATTTTCTATAAATGTAATAACATTGCCAATGTTATTAATGATTTCAAAATGCATATTTGGATCTCATATATATATGAGAGGAGCAGACATGTCTCTATAGTTAATCGTCATTATATTAATAATATAAATAACTATATGTATAACTCATCTTTAAGCATATATGTAATATGTTATTATATTATTGTTTAATAATATATAATGTATATTATATAAAAAATATATTACATTACATATAAAATATATAGGATATTTTTCTTAAAGATGTTTTACCATCAAATCAATCTGACAGAAGCTACAACCTTAACAAAATGAATCATCACCTCATCACCAACTTCAAAAACATGATGTCTCTTAGACTTATCAACATTCACTATATAATTTTGATTACTTTTTTCCAAGTTCAACTTCACTTCTTCATGAAAAGACTTCATAAGATCAAAAAATTCTTCCCCTTTTCTCTTCTCTTCACTAGCAACATCCCTCAAATCTGATATACCTCTAGGTTACATTCTAATAACAATCACAAAACACATTTTTCTGTACTCCTATTCACAAAATTATTATATGCAAACTCATCTTGTGCCAATACAATATCCCAATCACTTGGCTTATCTCCAAATACACATCTCAAAAAATTGCCCAAGCTTCTATTTACAACCTTTGTCTTTCCATCTATTTGTAGATGGAATGTAGAACTAAATCTCAACTCAGTACCCATCTTCTTCCACAAAGTCCTCCAAAAGTAACCAACAAACTTACAGTCTCTGTTAGAAATAACACTTTTTGGGAATCCATGCAATCTAACAATATCTTTGAAGAAAATCTTAGCAATATGCACAACATCTCATGTCTTTTTATATGGTATGAAATTTTCCATCTTAGAAAATCTATCCAAAACAACAAATATGGAATCATACCCTCTTGCTATCTTAGGTAATATAAGAACCAAATTCATACTAATGTCACTCCAAGCTTTCTCAAGAAGAAAAATAGGTATATAAAAACTAGTATTCTAACTTACTTCTTTTGCAATTTGACAAATTCCACAAATCCTTACAAAATTCTAAACATCATTATACATATTTTGTTGATATAACTTATCCTTAAGCAAAAGAAAACGCAATGTCTTATCAATTCCAAAATGTCCATCCAAACCACCACAATGTTTTTTGTTAATCAAATTAACTCTCATAGGACTTCTTGGTATACACAACTAATTATCTTTGAACAATCTACTTTCTTAAATGAAATACTCATCATACTTACTTATTTGATCTGATAGATTTGGTGCTCCGAACTCTCTCCACGCCTTAGAAAAATAAGGGTAGTATCAAAAAATTCCTTCATTTCATCAAAACCAATAACTTCAACCTTTATCTTGATCATCAAAGAACATCTTATGCTCAATGCATTAGCAAATCGATTAGTAACTCCACTCCTATGCTTGATCACAAATGTAAAAATCTGCAAGTATTCAACCCACTTCAGATGTCTTTGATTCAACTTATATTGACTTCCCAAATACTATAAAGCTTTATGATCAATATACCCCATAAACTCCTTAGGAATCAAATAATGTCTCTACTTCTTCAAGGCTTTAACAATAGCATACAACTCTTGATCATACACATAATAATTCCTTTTAGCACACAGATATAGTGTAAATGCCCTGTTGCATTATCCTTTTCATATGACTAATACAAAAACCAATAGAAAACCAATTGAATGCTAAGAATAGATTGCCATTTTTGTCATTTCAATTTACTTATCAGAAAGTACAATGGAAGAAAACTTAAAACCCCTGCATACTGTTGGACCAACTATATATGTACTCTTCTTAAAAGAAAACAAAAAATTACACAAGTCTCGAACCATCACAATGCCTTGAAAACTCATTTATATAGATATGATTTGCAACAAGCAAAGGGAAAATGTGATTGAGAGGTGTCCAAGGAACAAAACATTACACAAAAGACAAAAAGGTCACAACAAAATGCCAGGTGTATCAAATATTCTTTTAGGTAGGAACATTCCTATTACTGTTGTACTTATCAACTTCTGATTTGTCTCTCATTGTTCCTGATCCTCAAAATACATGGTTGCTAGGCTAGCCAATGAGGGGTGATCTTGTGATGCCTTTAGATCAGTTTGTTCCTGTGGGTTTTCACTGCTTTCACCTTGAGCGGGCACTATTTCCTTTTCACTTTCTTCTTCCTTCAATTCTGGTGCTGATGTGTTAATGACCTACACCTCATCTTCCTATTCCCTATCATTATCTGAACTGCCTTCCTCCAACTGTTGATTCAAAGGAATATCTGCCATCCATGTGTTAAACTGTATGTCATTCGGCCAGCTGAACCGCATGATATCATCCTATTTCTTTAATATATAATCAGCCTCCTTTTCAAAACCAACAAATTCTTGCCTCAAAGAATCAAAAAATAACAGGACTTTAACCAATTCCTCTGTCGTGGTGGCCCACCAGGCATGCCCCTTTTCATTAACAACTTTATTTATCCTTATGCAGAAAAGGTCATCCAGTTCTTTACTCCATTCATCCTTATTTTTCAATTGGTTCTTTCTATCCAAAGCTCCAGGAAACAAATTAAAAAAATTATTCTTGTATTTATTCAAATAAGAAACAATTTTCAGTTCCAAAGCAACTCTCCTATGATCAAAATCTATCAAGTCATTAGCAATATCATATAATTTTTCAATATGGTCATTTGAAGACATTATAACTGAATAACATAAAAGGGTTATTTCTTTTTCCCTTTTTCCCCACTTGTTAACAATAGGTTTGAGGATTTCATCATGGGTTTTCAGTTGCTCCCATATACTTATTACTCTTGCCAACTGATCAAAAAACAAGGGCCATTCAATCTTATCTACCAAATACATTAGGGCCTTTCAAAGCTTATCCTCATATTGTCTATTTAACTCTACATCTAAAGCCCATAGCTTATTTTTTTCTTCTTCAAAATCCTCAACTGTATAATATTCTGGCCTTTGAGGTGTGTCTGGTAGTCCTACAAGGGGGGTGGATTTAAAAGGTTCCACTAGAGGACGGGGGTATGTTATTCTTGGCCTTGTGGACTTCTCCATTACCTTGTTTTCAAGTTCAATTCTCCTTTTTACCTCCCTATTATAGGCCTCAAGAAGTGTTTCATATTTACCCTGTAACTTAGACATGGCCTATTCCTCCTTGTTTGTAGTATTCGAAAGAAACTTGTAAGATTCCATATTCCAAGATGCTACCTACACATGTGAGGTATCAGCAACTCTTCTCACAATTAAGCTTCCCATCAAGCCAGAGTCATCTAACTACGATGATGTGGCTCTAGATCCTCTTCTTAGTGACCAACTAACCAATGCAGCTTGGTCTTCAATGAATGCAGTGCCTTGAAAGTTCTCTTTATTCTGGTCTTGCAAAGTCAATTTATTTGAAACAAAACTAAAAACTAAAGCATCAGCAATATCCCAATTTGGCAACAATAAAATGTTAGATGCCTTGACCATTTTCCTCCCTTCCTCGGGGCTTATATTTTGCAATTCTTTTATCATTTCTTCTTTAGTTTGGTTCTAAATGGAAGTTTCTTCCATTTCTGGATGCTCTATTTTCATCCTTTTACATTTCTCCTAAAAAATGTTCATGTTTTCCCTCCATGCAAACTGCTGAAAAGCCCTAGATTTAACAAAACTATCATCAATCAAAAATGTATGACTTGCCTGCTCAAACACAGGGTCCAATTCCTTGCCACTATAATCTACTACAGTTAGATCCAAACTTGGGAGGGAAGGTTCTAGAGGGTTACCCTCATCTAATTTTGCTTGAGTAATAAAAATACCTCCCTGTGATCCCATCTATTTGATCTGTTCACCAGTGAGAAGTTCTTCTCCAATCCTTAGAGGGGACTGAGTGGGTTAATATTCCTCAACTTGAGGCCTTTCTTATGTTATTACCTTCTGCCTCATAGGACTAGGTTCATCAAGTCTCTCCTCTTGGGCTATACTAGTGGATCCTTTTATTTGTTTGCCCTTATCTATAGGAACCCTTTTATTCTGAATTATAGTATACCCAGGCCTCTTTTGTACAATAATTTTACCAGCTCCCACATTTGGGGTGAAAGCCAATCTCCTTATGACCTCTCTAGCCTTATCAAGATAGGAATCAATTAAAATTTTTTTATTTTCATTCATGACTTCCATTATTTCAAGGAAGGTATTCATGAATTTACTTATTTTGTCAGCCTCTGTAAAAGCATTATCTAAAGGATCATATTTATTATCAAAACAATGAATGAATTCTAAGACCTGAGAATAAACTCTCCACTTTTCCTTTTTAGTTTCCTACTCCTGCAATGAGAATTCATTCCTTATAATGTCCTCTAGATAATAAGAATCATGCTTGACTGGTCCCAACTTGATTCTATGCCTCAACATCTGATTGAAAAATCCCTCAGAATCACAAAAATGGGGATGAGAGACAGCCATCATATACTGCTCCAAAATTTTATGCAAAAAGAGCCATCCCCCTTTTGTAATCACAAACTGATGGGCCATTGTGTAGGTAGGGAAAATTGACCCTAATTTCCTTTTCAACAAAAACATTTCTTCAACTCCCCCTAACTGCCACAAAACTTCAGCCACTCCTACCTTCAAAGGTACTTGGTAAGGAAAAACATGAGGACTCCCTTTAAAACCATGTATTCTAAAAATAGTAGAAAGAGAGTAAGGGATGATATCTCACCAATTATGTGAAACTTTCAAGTCATGGGGGTTATTCATAGGCCTAATGAGACTCATTAGTGCTTTAGGGATTCTGGGATTGTCACTCAATATAAGGCAGCTCAGCTTAGAAGCAAAATATCTATCAAATCTAACAAAACTAGCATTACTTGCATCCTAGGTCATATCTACACTCCACAACTGGACTGGCAGTATTTCCCCATTCTCCTCTCTATTTAGTTCCATCTCATTACCAAAATATGTCACTCCTTTGAACAAAAACATATGCATTAATAGAGAGTAGTGACCAAAAAAAATTTCCACCTTGCCCTTCGCAATCGCAAGTAAACCAATGTGAATTTCTTCAGCCAAAAGGGAAGCAAAATCAAAAATAACATCTACACTAAAGGAAGCAATCTGAACCATCATGTACATGAAACCAATGGGCATAAATTCTTGCTCATCTTCACCAAAAACTCAGCATAAGGTCCTGTATATCTCTATAGCCCAGGAAGTGAAAAGACTCTTCTTAAAAGGCTCTCTAGAGGCTACAGTAATTACTAGCAAAGTTCCTATTGTACCAATATGTGCCCTTCGTTCAACTCCCCTAATTACATCCTTCTTTGCTTTATATTCATTCTCTAATTCTAGTAGATTGATTTGCACATTGTAATTTGATAATGGTTCCAGGTGAAAAACCTCTCTAATTTCTTCAGGAGTAATCAAGACCAGAGGCACACCATCCTTTCTTCTTACAACCCTAATGGCTTGGTTATAATTCTTAGCAATGGCTTCAAGAAAATCATAATCCATGAAAACACTTGGGACTACTAACTTTCCCAAATCAAAATTCCAGACATTAGCATGCAGGGTCAACAACTTCCTTTCTAAAAACCACTTTTTAAATAGGATAAGACCAGTTTGAGTAGTTGTTGCATCCCTTACCCAATTCCCCTTGTCATATAGGCCATCCGCAATTTTAAGCCTAGGGTTTAAGGAAATCAATTTTTTAACTTGTGCAAGCTCTACAGTAGACTCTAGGAGTAATTCTAATAAATCATCATGGACATTCCTATCCATATAGTTAATTTGCCTAGAAAATGGCTTCTTAGGAAGCATTTTGACAGTATTGAGAGAACTGGAATGCCACAGAGGTTATAGTATGAGTACTTACTTGACTTGTTGAACTTGTTCTTCTCTAAACCTCTGTAATTGATCTCAAACAACTAAGGAATAGTTTTCATGTTCTTACCAAGCTTAACACGACGAAATCAATAGGCTCTTGTGCTCAAAAAATCTATAATCTTTGTTTGCGTGGGACTGGAATTAATGAAAATCTCCTATATTATACTCTATTTTTTCCACACGCAAAGTTTTCATTTATCATAAGTGCGCAGGACAGAAAAATAGAATGGCATCGCAATTCCTTTTCTAAACTTGCGCCATTGATCCATGAAAAATCCTACAACCTAGGAATGACAACTAGGCTGACTCAACTTTCTTCTTAACACATTGGCAGTCAAACAAATGAAATACCTCCATCTGTACCTTTCCTTCAAGGCTGGTGCTTCAAACTGGGCCCACGGATGACCACGGACACGTGTCATCAACTCGCTAACTCATTATACATAACTCTTGAGCACCTTTCGACAGTGAGCTAGCGATAACCACTAATCTTACTTTAATCATGTGGCAGATAATTGAAACAACCTTTAAGAACACAATGGTGGGTCCCTTTCTTGTTAACTCGCTATACTTATTTATTTCACATCTCCTCATAGCGAGTTAACGAGTGTCATCAATCTAGATTTGATCTTATAGTCAACAATTTACTACAACAGTGGTGGGCCACCACTCGCGAACTCCCTATACATAACTTCCAAGCACTTCTTCATAGCGAGCTAACGATGGCCTTTGATCCTGGCTCGATCTCATGATCAGAAATCTTTGTACTTTATACAGGGGAAGTGGGTCCATGATACCATTGTCGCTAAGCTGGCACATATATATATTTTTTAATCTCTTGATGACATCACATGTCTTGTGCCCCGCCATGTTTATGACTTTCAAGTGGGTCGCTATGTCGCTACCGGCAAAAAAACAACCTGGCTAGCAACATGGCGAGCTCTGATGAATCAAAGTTTTTCAGCTCAAAGATATTTCAACAGGATGCCACCATGTAATTTGATCTGCACAGCTCAGCCTTATCGGGGCTCACCTTTGAGGATTTTTTAGTTACATTACCATTTTCTGAGCAATCGCTACATCGCTACTGACATAAAAACCACAAATTTGGCTAGCGATATGGAGAGTTCCGATAAGCACTTTAAAAACAATGCCCAAAAAAAGAAACTACAAATGACAATAACCTACAGAGGGACAAAAGTGAAACGTGCAGCATATCTTCCTCAGGATCCTCAAAATTAATTCTAATCTCAGAAAGATGTCGTCTTTGGAAAATATGGGCATTCTCTATATCGCCACCGGCAAGTCGCAAGTGTTTTCAATTAGCGACTTGGCAAATTGTCGGTAAAATTAAACTCTGGTGACACCACTTGCAAATATTTCCACGTGTCTTTCTTCTTGAAATTCACTGGTCTGGGACATAGTACATGGTCAATAGATCTTCCCGCCAACGCATTTCACGACACCAGACTCCACATTTTAGTATCACATAATTCTTTGATGGTCACTACCTTGCTATGCGTAACATACAAGCATCTTGCCATAGCGAACATGCAACAATCGTAGATTCAAATCAGATCAGATAGCAAGATTAAAATCCCTTTTTCAAAAGACTTAATTATGGCGATCAAGCAGGCAGGACAAGAATATTCGCTCCTTATGTTTGTTTTTTCTTTTCTTTTTTAAATTTTTCGTGCTAGGAAAAACTTAAAAGGACAAACCTAAGGCTTTTCATAGATTTTTCAAAGGTATCAAAATATACTATGCCAAAACCTAAAGCCCTATGACTTATCAAAAACTTCTCATCTGATTTTTTTATGATCCTAAGAAAATTTGATTCGCAAAAAATCAGACCAACATATCTAATGTACTCATTAAAAGATACTTTGTCCTCAATTGAGAGATCATTTTTGTACAATTTAATGTGAATAGCACACAAATTGTATTGCACATTTATCTGCTAGATGTTGGGTACATTGATTTGACATAATAAATTTCTTAGAGGATATAGAAACTTACTGACTGTAAACAACAGGTATGTTCTTAGAAAAAAACCCCATACTCATTGTAAACAACAAGTATGGACTTAATGCATATTTCATGAGTTGTGGTTCATAAAAACCCATACTCATTAGCTTGAATTGTTTGTTTAATACCCAATGCATTAAGGTGACGCTTACAATTTGAATTCATAACAACTATTTCTCATCAACTTATATTGTTTTTTTAGTACCCATTGCATTGACGTGACACTTACAAGGTTGAAGTATTGCAACTTCCTAGAAGGTCTGCCTACTCAATTCCATGATGATCCAACTTTCCTTGATCTTTGGGAGAATCATGCAGGAGCATAAAGGTCAAGGTTGAAGGCATGAGAAGACATTAAGGTCTCAAAATAACCAACATGACCATGTTAGAACAGTTGATGTAATAAGACCCTATGAAAGTCCTTTTTGATATGTTTGTAATCATTTTAGTTACATTTGAAAACATTAATTAACAAAAGCCACATGTGCAGATATAAACATTAATCACAACATGTCCAATTTATTTGTAGGTATATTTTCCTATGAAGAAAGGCCATGCCTGACAATATGAACCCAAAAGAAAATAATGAGACAATGGCTGCATTGTGGGCTCAGTTCCAAAGAAAACTTGATAAATGTTATTGTCCTTGCAAAAAGTTTAAGGGCTTAAAGAATCGAAGAGTTCTAATCACAACAACCCAGAGTCATTGTAGGCAATATGGTCATGTTGAAGGGGGCCATGATTTTCGTCCATTGCTGAATGTGGATTTCTTACTGGAGGAACATGGAGGTGTGAATATCCATGCTAAGGATAACACTCCCATGGAAGAAGATGATAATGTGCCATAGGAAATGATTGAAGAAGATGGTATTAAAGCAAGTGATGAAGAGGCTCACAATGATGGTACTAGTGAATCTGATAATAATGATGAAGATGGTCTTGATATACCTTTACTTGAAAAGGTACATGAGCCCTTATACGAAGGCTCCCAAACAACTCCACTGTTGGCTATAGTATTGTTGGTGAACTTAAAAGATATGAATAGTATATCCAATGTAGCAATGTCACATATGCTAAGGTATGTCATTTTTGTTATCTTCAATGTTAGCATACAATTACTATTCATTATATTAACAATGCATATTTGTTGTTATAGGTTGATTAGTGAGTTTTAGTTACCACCATCAAACATTTTGCCTCGTTCATACCGAGAATTATCTAACATTATGGATCAGATTGGAATGAAGTATTAGACAATACATGCATGTCCCAATGATCACATTCTATATAATAAACAACATGAATTTGCAACAGAATGCCCTAATTGTCATGTTAGTAGATATTGGTCAAATCAAATAACAAAAAAAGTGCCTCACAAGGTTCTTCGGTACATTCCCATTATTCCACATCTTGAATAGTTATTCAAGTGCACTAGCTTGGCACAATTTATGGATTACCATGCACGCAATAGAAGTCAGGATGACATTATGCGAATGTCTGCCGATGGTTTTGCATTTAAAGAGATAGAAGAAACATGGTCACACTTTAAAGAAGAACCTCGTAATCTAAAACTTTCACTGGCGGCGTACGGTGTCAATCCATATGGAGATATGAGACCTATTTACTCAATATGGCCTATTTTTGTTATTAACAATAACATTCCTCCTTGGATGTCAATAAAGAGGAAGCACATAATGTTTTCAATGATTGTGCCAGGTATTTTTTTATTTTATAGTTATCTAAATTAATTTATAAATAGTGCATGAAAATGGTTATAATAATTACGTAATATTTATGTTCATTCTATTGCTAGGTAAATACCAAGTTAAAGATATGAACTTGTATATTGAGCCCCTAATTGACGAGTTGTTGAAGTTATGGAATGGCATCACTATGTATGACATCTCTAGACCGATAGGACATTGACAATTTTAATTCCATGCAATGCTTGTATGGACAATACATGATGCCCCTGGGCTAACTCATTTTTGCGGTATGTTATATTGTTAAGATTACATATTTTTGGTATGTTATAGTGGTTACACATTACTATCGAATGCTTAAGTTGTGTGTGATCATTGTACATGATCTAATTATACATGATCTTTTAGGTCTTCAGACAAAAGGAAAATTTGCATGTCCAGTTTGTGGTTTGAAGATGAAATATTGTCATTCGAGAAGTTTAGGAAAGCAAGTGTTTGATGAGTTTAGACACTTTCTCCACCATAATCATAAGTATCGAATTACCAAAAAACATCTTTTCAATGGGAAAGAAGAGACATCATCAAGGCCACAAAGAATGACACCTCATTTATGGAAGTTGGAATACAATCGACTAAATCATCGAGGTAATGTCCAATTAGTTGTCAGAAATTTACAATTTGTATTTCGATATTGTCTTATATTTACTAATGCTGCAATTGATGCTCGTAAAGGTCATCACAACATCAATGACCAACTTCCTAGAGGAATGAAAAGTTATCCTACTCAATTTAGTAGGTTACCATACTACAAGGATCTCCCAATCACGCATTTGTTTGATGCTATGCATATTGGAAAGAATGTAACAGAGACACTATGGAAAATGTTGGATGGAAGGCATGATAGAGAACAAATTGCTAAAATTTGTACTGACATTCATGAATCTAATCATGCACTAAAAGTTTTCATTGAATCAAATAGGAATGGAGACTACATAAATACGAGTGTCCTTTCTTGGTTATTAACGGAGCAACAAAGTGATGCATTAAAAGAAGTCATAAAAAAAAAAATTCCAACAGGACTTGCTACAAATATAAGCACTCTTCTATCAAAGAAAGGTGATTTCGGGCCAGGGTTGAAAACACATGATTGGCATACCTTCCTCAAGGCAAGTCATGTTTTCTATTTACAGTTTATTTGTAAGATTGAATGTAGTACCAATTGCATTATTTAATAATATATTAAAATGATTTTTTTTTAATGATTTTAGTTTGTCCTACCTGTATCCCTTCCACAACAGTTTGACAATGGTATTAAACAAGTTATATATGATTTTGGAAAATACATGAGGTTAGAAGAGTGTTTTTTCTTAGATTTGTAGCTTTTTATTTTAAATCTATTGTATAATTTTATTTGAAATCTCCTCTATGTGTTTTTGCATGTTGAATCTCTTTTAGGTGCTTATCATCTAAAGAAATTGATAAAAAAGATATAAAATATTGGAAGACAAAAATTCCATAGCTTATGTGTGAAATGCAAAAGTGTTTACCTCCAACATTTTTCAATGCTCAAGAACACTACCTCATACATCAAGTTGAGAAGATTGAATTGTGTGGACCTGTACAAGCTAGATCAATGTGGATGGTTGAGAGGAACTTGAAATTTATGAAGGGCTTGGTTTGACAAAGAGCATGTCCTAAGGGTTCTATGATAGAGGGATATATGATATACTAGACCATGGTGTATATCGATAAATATCTTCCAAAGTTTACAACAGGTATCCATGTAGTTCTCATTTGGGATCCCAACTATAATGAAAAATTCAAAGAGGAGTACCTAACGGGGAAAGGTAGATTGAGGAGGGTGATAGGTAATTATTGTTAGAATCTGAAAAGATTAATAATTCAGAAAACTAGTGCAAAGAGTAAATATCTAAACTATGAATGCAAATGATACAAAATCAAAATAGCATCATAGAGTTAGTCTCCAAGAGAGTAATGCAAATTTTGGAAGCAAAATAGCATTAAGAGGATGCAAAAACAAGAGATGCAAATATAAGCCAGGTAGCATGCTTATATAGGCTAGGAAGAGAGAGGAGGTGGCAACACCAACCAATGAGGAGCAACCATCTATCGGACTAAAGATAGCAAACTATCTTCCCAAGATAGCTAATGGATGCTCACATGTAGGAAGGTGACACCTCACAACCATTCACCTAATAAGACATGCTTTATTAACCTAAGCGAGATTATTAAAAGTGTAGGAAAAACCTAGCAAAATAGGAAAAAATAAAAAACTACACTAACACCCCCCCATAAGCGAAGCTTAGGTGGATGTAGAAATGGGTCCCGGCAACAAGGCCATGTTAGGTACCCAAGTACAATGCAAGAAGATGCAACCTCTGAAAGCGGGGAAAGAGAGAAAACCACAAGGGAAAAACCCTCCCCCAAAAAGAGGTAAGAACCTAGTGAAGAACTGAAGAAGTCTCCCGCTAGGGAAATTGTCCCCTAAAATAGGAACAAGGAGTGATCATGAAGAAGCAGCATCACTGAAGCATGAAGAACCACAAAACTCTGTCAAAATGCTGATCTGTAGAACCCCCATGGAAATAGAAGGCACGAACCATCAACCAAAGGAACCTCCATGGAAATAGAAGGCACGAACCATCAACCAAAGGAACCTCGATGGAAATAGAAGGCACGAACCATCAACCAAAGGAACCTCCATGGAAATAGAAGGCACGAACCATCAACCAAAGAAGCATAGAACAACAATATAACCTCCCCTTAAGGTAGGTGAGGTGAGAGGCAGCTGAAAAGATGGGCCAAAAAATCTCCTACAACACAGGAGCCAAACTCATCGAGAGTGAGGTACAAACACAAATAAAGGCATGTGTCGTCGACACTGCATGAGGAATTAGAGAAAGAGAGCCTATAAGCGAAAAACAACTATCCCCCCCATGGCACTTTATATAATAGTGCGAGTACAATGAATCACAACGATGAAAAGGATCCCGAATCACAAGAGTGGCACTTTATCTCAGTGTGTTGCATAAAGATGCTTACAGTGAATATCAACAATGATCAGAAAAAACATAAATCTAAAACAACAGAAGGTAAAGCTCAAAACGAAGCAACTGAAGCAACAAAATTGATCTTCGGACCTGAAACAAACAGAATATCCACCAGAATGCTAAAATGCAAAAGATTGAATAGGATGTGTCTGGAATAGAATCTGGAACAACAACCAACATCACTGGAAAGAGCATAGAAAGAGCTTTCCAGCGATATAAAGAATTCCAAAAACGGAGGTCAGAAGCTCAAGATATGCCTCCCGGAGTGCAAAATAAAATATCTGACTTTGATTGCCATAATAGGCAACCAAATTGTATCAAAACTCAAAAAAACCTATACCAGTATCTCTGTCTCAGAACCAGCTTTTCGACGCTTCTTTTGGATCGGAAAAATACCTCCATATGCAAAAGTTATGGCCAAAAAACCACAAGTAGGTCTTGATTTCAATGCATTACAAACCCTCATGAAGAGCATATGTTAAAAGTGAAACTTGGGCACAATAATCAAGGAAATGAATAGCACCACTGCGATCTACTCAAAAAATCATGCACTTTAAAAAAAAGAATCGCCTCGATATGAGGTCATATGAGAAAGTTATGATCCTCCG
Organism: Cupressus sempervirens; assembly: GCA_028749045.1. NCBI lineage: Eukaryota > Viridiplantae > Streptophyta > Pinopsida > Cupressales > Cupressaceae > Cupressus > Cupressus sempervirens. The sequence continues at coordinate 256,901,952 of CM053792.1, forward strand.
AAGTTTCCAAAACAAGAACTGTGCACAGTCACGGCTGAGAATCTGCAATTTCTGAAGAATTCATGCATGAAAATCAAAAAATAACTCCAATAGTGGATAGAGCACAAAAAAATAGCCAAGTTCATAACAAGAATCATCAAAATCGAAGTCCGTATGAGCAAGAACGAGACATTTGAAAACTGCATTCAAATCTGCGACTGCCAACGGAGAGGGGTATGGCTGTAGCTTTGCATGCTCGATTCTGAAAAATATACAACTTGCATGCAAAATCTAAAAGATACCCAGATGATTTTTCGGGGCTGCAAACAAAACCCAGAAATCATTTTTCTTGCTGATGAACAGAAGATGTTGCTATAGTGTAAATCAGACGCCTTTAATAGTAAAAAACGGCTCCAAAAATCAGAAAACAACTCCAGCAATCAAAATATGACATGCAAATCCTGGATCAGCTTCTTAAGTCCATCAATGGCATGCTGGAACCTGCAAAACTGATTAAAAACTCCAAATATGCAAGTTGGTTGTCAAATTTGAGATTGAAACCCCAGAGAAAAACTGTTTTTGTCAAAACTTTTCTGATTCTCAGGATCATCCAAAGATGCAAGAGAAGAGCATACTTTGTTTATCAAAAAACTACAATAAAGTTTATTTGCCCCCCCCCCGAATCTCTCAAATAAGGAAACTAAAATCTACTCTTGCACATAGAAAAGCTCTGATACCATGTTAGAATCTGAAAAGATTAATAATCCAGAAAACTAGTGCAAAGAGTAAATATCTAAACTATGAATGCAAATGATACAAAATCAAAATAGCATCATAGAGTTAGTCTTCAAGAGAGTAATGCAAATGCTGGAAGCAAAATAGCATTAAGAGGATGCAAAAACAAGAGATGCAAATACAAGCCAGGTAGCATGCTTATATAGGCTAGGAAGAGAGAGGAGGTGGCAACACCAACCAATGAGGAGCAACCATCTATCGGACTAAAGATAGCAAAGTATCTTCCCAAGATAGCTAATGGATGCTCACATGTAGGAAGGTGACACCTCACAACCATTCACCTAATAAGACATGCTTTATTAACCTAAGCGAAATTATTAAAAGTGTAGAAAAAACCTAGCAAAATAGGAAAAAATAAAAAACTACACTAACAATTATAAGTTTTTTTTTGTAATTTAACAATTCTTATCCATCATCAATATATATGAGTTGTTTCTAACTGGTGTAATTGTCTTCTTTATAGTTGGTCATGAGTTGGATGCACTACACTTGTACATTGCAAACAATCTTGATTGGATGATAGTGTGGATTGAACAGTCTCAAGAAAATGGTCACTCATTAAGATGGGATGGTGTTGCATCGTTGGTTAAAGAAGCTCATTGTAATGGAGATCCCAATGTTATGCCAATGGTACTTGATCTAATACATGAATTAAGAGATACAAAGGTATGCATAAGATTACTAATCATGAGACATAATTTTAATATCAACTCACAGATCAATGAGAAGATTCTTGACATGTTTGAATAATTTCAAGTCAAACACCACAAAGCTATGTACTACCATGGCTATAAATTCTACACAAAATAGTTAGATGAAACAAAGAAAACATGTGATTTTTGGATAAGTGTTGTCTTCACGGTCACCAATATTTCATCTAGAACTGACATACATCCTCAACAATCTGAAAATTGATACTATGGAATTTTGGATGATATACTTGAGTGCAACTTTGATTCATTCAAAATAGTTCTATTTATCATCAAATGGTTTAGGTTATGACTGAATCGAAATGATCCCGATAGGACTGTTATTGAACATGACAGTGTATTTACTATGATTAATTCAAGGTCATTTGAGCCAGTCGAAGATGAGCCCTATGTTCTTCCAAGTCAATGTGAGCAAGTATTTTACTTTGGTGTTCCAAACAAACCAGGTTGGTCATTTGTTGTTAGACATGACTCAAGAGGAAGGCCAATAAAGTATAATTTGATTGAAGAAGAAGATATTGAAGAAGCACAAGAGGAAGTAAATGATTATTAGGAATGATAGTTACCCAGTGATGAAGAAGAAGAAGATGGTGATGATTTTGGTCATGCTAACGATAATGGAGTTAATGATGATGATGATGCTGATGACAATCATGATCATGGTGATGAAGATGGTGATGATCATGGCGATGATGGTCATGATGATGATAGTGATCAAGAGGATGATGATGGTGATGAAGATGGTGGTGGTGACGACGATGATCAAAGTGACAAGTTCAATTATGATGATGATGATGGTGATGATGATATGGATGAAGATCATGATGATCAATGAAATCCTCAGATACGATCAATGTCAACTATGATAGGGTCTTGTATGACCAAATATTTCTTTCCAAACCATATGTGCACATATAAACATTAAGTAGAACATGTCAAATATTTTTTTAGATATAAACATTAGTTACGCTAAATTTTTAACTTGAGACAAATGATTTACATATACAATCTACTTTATTATTATTATTATTTTTGGTAAGTCTATTACTTTAATTTCACTGCTGATTTCTAAGAATTACTAATTTTTTTCACAAGGCGATATGGATGCACCATCTTAGACACCTTCAATGTTAGAATCTGATAAGATTAATAACCCAGAAAACTAATGCAAAGAATAAATATCTAAACTATGAATGCAAATGATACAAAATTAAAATAGCATCATAGAGTTAGTCTCCAAGAGAGTAATGCAAATGCTGGAAGCAAAATAGCATTAAGAGGATGCAAAAACAAGAGATGAAAATACAAGCCAGGTAGCATGCTTATATAGGCTAGGAAGAGGGAGGAGGTGGCAACACTAGCCAATGAGGAGCAACCATCTATTAGACTAAATATAGAAAAGTATCTTCCCAAGATAGCTAATGGATGCTCACATGTAGGAAGGTGACACCTCACAACCATTCACCTAATAAGACATGCTTTATTAACCTAAGAGAGATTATTAAAAGTGTAGGAAAAACCTAGCAAAATAGAAAAAATAAAAAATTACACTAACACCCCCCCATAAGCGAAGCTTAGGTGGATGTAGAAATGGGTCCCGGCAAGTCAAGCCTGATGAGGTACCCATGTACATAAGATTTTCCAAAAGAGAGAGAAAAGAGACCCCCCACACAAAAAAAAGTCAGGACTCCAAGTGAGAGGAAGAGGCCCCCCCAAAAGATGAAGCATCATGCACCCCAGCAAAGCTAACAAATGAAGGAACTTGCTCTCAGTGAAGGGTTTGGTGAAGATATCAGCAACTTGCTCAGAAGTCAAACAGTAGTGAAGGTCAATGACATGACCATGGATGAGCTCCCAGATGTAGTGCATGTGGACCTCTATGTGTTTGGTCCGCTAATGATGAACTGGATTTTGTGAGATCTGAATAGCACTCTGGTTGTCACAAAATATGACTGATGGCCATCTGATCTGGATACCAAACTCAGTGAGAAGATGTTGAAGCCAAATGGCCTCAGTGGAAGCATTTATAGCCCCCCGATACTTAGCCTTAGTAGAAGACAAAGCAATAGCATACTGCTTTTTGCTCGACCAAAAAATAGGACCTGACCCAAGTGAGAAGCTATACCCTGAAGTAGACTTGCGATCCTCAGAATCACTTGCCCAATCTAAATCTGTGTAGCCCAGCAAATCAAGCTCAATACTTGCTACGGAGTGAATCCCACAACTATGAGAACCCTAAATGTAGTGAAGGATCCGCTTGGTTGCTTTCCAGTGTAACTCATGGGGCTCCTGCATGAATCGAGAGACCATGCCTATAGCATAGGAGATGTCAGGTCTCGTATGAGTTAGATAAATGAGACTCCCAACAAGTTGGTGGTACAAAGTGCCATCAACAAGTGGAGAAGAACATTGAGCCTCAAGTTTGACTCCCAAAAGGAAGGGAGCTAGAGCAGTCTTACAATCAGTCATATGAAACCTTGAGAGTAAATTTAGAGCATACTTGGATTGTGTGATGGTGATCCCAGAAGAAGACTAAAGGATCTCAATCCTGAGAAAGTAATGCAACAAGCCCAAGTCAATCATCAAAAAAATGTCCTGAAGGGCCACTTTGACAGCCTTAATGGTGGGTGAAGAACTTCCTGTGATCAGGAAGTCATCAACATACAAAACCAAAAATAGAAGTGAATCACCCTATTGCAAAATGTAGACATTAGGATCAGAATGGCACTGAGTGAACCCAACTGATAGAAGGAAGGAGTCCATCTTGGCATACCAGGCCCAAGGAGCCTGTTTGAGTCCATAGAGAGACTTTCGAAGACGACACACAAGTGAAGAATCCTGAAGGAAGCCCTGTGGCTGCTCCATGTAGATCTCCTCATGAAGGTCACCATGAAGAAAAACACTCTTCACATCCATCTGATGTACTTCCCAACGATTAGCTGCAGCAATGGAAAGAACAATTCGAATGGAATTCATTCAGGAAACTGGCGCAAAAGTCTCAGAGTAGTCAATCTCAGGAACCTGGGAGAATCCTTTGGCGACCAAGCAAGCCTTGTGTTTGTCAACTGACCCATTTGCTGCAAATTTTGTCTGATAGATCCACTTACATCAAACAAGTTTTCTTCCTTTAGGAAGAGGGACAAGATCCCAAGTGTGGTTCCTCATCAAGGAACTATAGTCTTCTTGCATAGCTATATCCCACTTAGAAATACCAGAAGCCTCATGAAAGGACTATGGATCTAAGGCAGTAGCAATGAAGACATGTGGAGCATCCTGGAATTGTGAACGAGTTTGCCTGGTGTCTGATGGATCCCCAACCCAATCACCTACAGACTGCAAGGTCTGTCTAGCCCAAAGTGGACAAGAAGATGGAGAATCTGGAGGGGAATCATTAACCTCTGAATGATGACTAGGAGAGGAAGGAGGTGAGTTCTCTGAATCACTTTCTGCATTAGAAGTAGAGGTAGAAGATTGTTCAGGTGAATCTGACTCATCAGAAGATCTGTCATGTATTCCAAGTGAGTCTAGTGTCAAGGTAGAAGGAGTTGGAGAAGTGATAGAAAGTGAACTTGAAGATTCGTCCTCAAACTAAACACTCCTCTCAATGAATAACTCATATGTAGTAGGGTGGAGCAACTGATAACCCTTCACACCATCAAATATGCAAGGTCTACTTTGCAGATCCAAGGCCTTACGTTTCTCTGTAGGAATGTGAGCCCATGCAGGAGAGCCAAAAACTCGAAAGTGCTTAACTGATGGTTTTCGACCGCTCCAATCTTCAAAAGGAGTAACTCCCTTCAAGGCTCGATGAAGAACATGGTTCTGGATATAACAAGCAGAGTTAATGGCTTCTGCCCAATACTATGGTGCAAGAGATCTAGAGTGAACCATACAGTTTGCCATTTCCTTCAAGGATCTATTCTTCTATTCTGCAACACCATTTTGCTGAGGATTGTATGGAACTGAATGATGTAAATCAATCCCCTCTGAAGTGCAAAATCTTTCAAACTGATGGTTGACATACTCACCACCATTGTCTGTGCGCAAAACCTTGATGGCTTTCCCAAATTGCTTTTCTACAAAAATTTTGAAGTCTTGAAAATGATCAAATACCTCTAACTTCTGTTTGAGAAAGTACACCCATGTATATCGAGAAAGTTCATCAATGAATGTGAGGACATATTGGGCCCTGCTAAAAGAAGGATGTTGAAATGGACCAGCCAAATCACTGTGAACTAACTCTAGTATCTGTGAAGCTCTCCATGCCTTACTTTTATCAAACTTTTCCTTAGGATGCTTACCAAGAATGCAACCTTGGCAAACACCTCCTGAGAATTGAACCGAAGGCAACCCTGTGACCATGCTCTGCTGGTTGAGCTGATGCAAATAGCAAAAGTTAAGATGGCCAAACTGCTCATGCCATAATTTACTCACATCATTAGAGTGAGTGAGCAAAATAGATCAAGGAGGATCAGGAACAAAGTGAGAAAATAGATAGAGCCCTGACTGATGATCTGCTCTCCCAATTGCAACTACAGAATCACTATGCAACTCACGTATCTCCACTGAATCAGGAGTGAACTCAACCTGCTTGCCTAAACCTGTGTGAGTGATTTGGTATATTGATAGGAGATTAGTTGATAATGAGGGTACACAAAGAACATCATGGAATGTGCCATCCCCCACATCAACAGACCCTCTCCCACACACCTCAATAGGAGTGTCATCACCCATCAAAATAGAAAGCATAGTACACGGCTCCAAGGATGCAAGTTCTTCCTTAGATGAAGCCATGTGGTGCGAAGCACCCAAATCAAGAACCCAAGTGGATGGTGAGAAAGCAACTGCAACAATAACCTTGCCCTTTCCTTTCCCCTTGTTGTTTTCTTTTGCCTTGTTAGACTCTTCATTAGAACTTTGTTTGATAGACTCAAGAACACTAATATTATTCTTCTCAAGAATGTATGTCAAGTGATCAATTTGTTTCTTCAAACATTTATGTTCATCATGACCGAGTCTTTTACAATAGGCACATTTAACCTTTTCTTTCTTAGGCTTATCGCCCTTAGAGGATGAGGTATCAATGGTTGCTTTTGAAGCAATTGGTATCTGATCCTTCTTTTCCTCACTATTATTTTGTTTCTCATCCTTACTATTGTTGTTACTACTTTGTCCTTTTTGTTCTTTTGTGCCTTGGTTGGTTGCTAAGGCATGTGACTTAGAGGACTTAAGAGTGCCCATCTAGATTAGCTTGTCCTATTCTCGAGTGAGATTGACATCAAAATCATCTAGAGATGGCATGGTGAATTGAGTACCAAGTGCACCCTTAGTAGCATAGAAGGTAGAGACAAACACAGAATATTCTGAACTTAGCTTAGAGAGAATACTAAGAATCAGTTGTTCATCTTTTTTTTCAATTCCACATTGTTTTAACTGTAGCCTTAGTGATTTCAATTTGGTGAAGAAATCTTGGATTGTGTTGAAATTGCCTAGACTCAAACTAATTAATTCATTTTCCAACATATGACCCCTCATTGAATCTTGTGTGCCAAATAGTGTTTCTAGCTTTGTCCATATTTCATTTGGTGTATCCAAAGACTCAATGTGAAAGAGCAAGTCAGGAGAAACAAACAAACACAATGTTCCATATGCCTCATCACATTTGTCAAACCACTTAGACTTGTCTTCATCTTTAGCAGGTTCAGTTTCAAGTCCCATAGTTATCCTATTTAATCCAACTTTCCTTAAGTGAATTGTCATGCATGATTTCCACTCAAAGTAATTGTATGGAGTTAGGATGGGCATATTTGTTTGATCCATGATAAAAAAATGCAAAGAAATGCTAAAAAGAAGAGAACCCAGCCATGACAATGCCCCCCCCCCCCCTTTTACTCAATCAAAGAACCCCCCCCCCCCCCCCCCCCCCAAAATAAATATGATTTGGCACTTTATTTTAGTGTGTTTACAACTACCACTAGAAAGAAATACTTAGTGGTCTTGATTTCAATGCATTACAAACCCTCAAGAAGAGCATATGCTAAAAGTGAAACTTGGGCACAATAATCAAGGAAACAAATAGCACCACTGTGATCTACTCAAAAAAAATGCACTTTCAAAAAAAGAATCGCCTCGATACGAGGTCGTATGAGAAAGTTATGATCCTTCGAATTTTCCAAAATGAGAACTGTGCACAATCATGGCTGAGAATCTACAATTTCTAAAGAATTCATGCATGAAAATCAAAAAATAACTCCACTAGTGGATAGAGCACAAAAAAATAGCCAAGTTCATAACAAGAATCATCAAAATTGGAGTTCTTATGAGCAAGAACTAGACATTTGAAAACTGCATTCAAATTTGCGACTGCCAGTGGAGAGGGGTATGGTTGTAGCCTTTCATGCTCAATTTTGCAAAATATACAGCTTGCATGCAAAATCTAAAAGATACCCAGATGATTTTTCGAGGCTGCAAACAAAACTCAGAAAGCATTTTTCTTCTTGATGTACAGAAGATGCTACTATAGTGTAAATTAGACGCCTTTAATAGTAAAAAATGGCTCCAAAAATCAAAAAATGACTCCAACAACCAAAATATGACATGCAAATGCTGGATCAGCTTCCTAAGTCCATCAATGGCATGCTAGAACCTGCAATACTGATTGAAAACTCCAAATATGCAAGTTGGTTGTCAGATTTGAGATTGAAACCCCAAAGAAAAACTGTTTTTGTCAAAACTTTTCTGATTCTCAAGATCATCCAAAGATGCAAGAGAAGAGCATACTTCATTTTTCAAAAAACTACAATAAAGTTTATTACCCCCCCCCCCCCCCCGAATCTCTCAAATAAGGAAACTAAAATCTACTCTTGCACATAAAAAAGCTCTGATACCATGTTAGAATCTGATAAGATTAATAACCTAGAAAACTAGTGCAAAGAATAAATATCTAAACTATGAATGCAAATGATACAAAATCAAAATAGCATCATGGAGTTAGTCTCCAAGAGAGTAATGCAAATGCTAGAAGCAAAATAGCATTAAGAGGATGCAAAAACAAGAGATGCAAATACAAGCCAGGTAGCATGCTTATATAGGCTAGGAAGAGGGAGGAGGTGGCAACACCAACCAATGAGGAGCAACCATCTATCGGACTAAAGATAGCAAAGTATCTTCCCAAGATAGCTAATGGATGCTCACATGTAGGAAGGTGACACTTCACAACCATTCACCTAATAAGACATGCTTTATTAATCTAAGCGAGATTATTAAAAGTGTAGGAAAAACCTAGCAAAATAGGAAAAATAAAAAACTACACTAACATTCAATAGAGGTAAACATTAATTATTGTAAATTTTAATGTTAATATAGAAACAACTGTCCTATTATCATGTTCTTTTCTTTATGGCTTTGGAGTTATTTTGATGAAAGTATACGCATATTTGATGTCACAAATGATAGGAAAAAGCTACAATGATCACTGATCAAATGCAATCTGAAATATAGGCATCATATCTACATGACATTGGCCTTAGTACTAACCCTGTATTCATCACCCAGCAAATTATGCAAAGATACACTGATGAGCTTGTTAGAATTATCATCAAGGGTGACAGAAGTGAGGAGAAAGAGGCACTAAGAATAGAATTGGACTGCAAAATCCAATCTTTGAAAGTAAGTAGTAATAGACGTTCAATAGATATTAATCTTTTATAGTATCTTATGGATCATGATCTCTAATTTTATGTGTTCTTGTATAGACATATGTGCCAGTTGCAAGGTCACATGGTGAACATGGTCAGGATTGTTGTGCAGTACCTTTGTGTAAGTAACACTTTCTTTATTTTGATCAACATTATAACACTTACCTTTTTTTTTGTGGATGTTTCTCACTAGTATCCCATTTGATATTTATCCATTGCAAATTTCTTTGCTTACAATATTATATTCTTCAGCTCATGATGAAGTGTGGACTCCTCCTTCAGTTGGTGATCCACTATTGTTTGTTTCATTGTCAGCAACAAGGACCATGCAAACATCATCGTCTATGCCTAGTAGAACTGGTAAAACCTTGTTTTGCTATATTTTGTAATGTGTTATATTTGGTAATGTCTTTCTACAAGTTGATGAACAATGAAGTAGTATATTAGTGCTTAAATGATGTCTACAGAAGCTTGCATACACACAAACACATGCATACACACACCACGCATACATACATACATATATATATAGCCACACATAAAGAGACATGGACATAGGTAGGCAGGTAGACCAACAGAGAGCAGTACTAAAATTTTCATTTAATTGTATGATGTTTCAGTTGATAGAGCAACAAAGAGCAGTACTACTGAAGCTAATCCATTTCCTGGAGCAATTTGTGTGATTAGTACTAGTTCATATGGAGGAACATTGTTGCTAAATAAGAAAACTATGTTTCCATTAAGAGAACGAAAGCTTCCAAGTGCTTGAAAATTGATATTATTTAAAGTGTAAATTTAGTTTACTTTTACATTACTCATTTTGGAGTGATAAATCTTTTATGTTTTTGTAGGTAATAATGCTTTCTTTGAACATCTTTTTCATATGACATTGAGACTATTTGGACCCACCATACGTAAAAGGTACGTAGTTTCATATCATTGCTACATAATTTTTGTTTTCTTCTATTTATTGTAAGATATTAAATTTATTAATCTAACAATCTATTTGTTTTTAAAAAGGTGGAATTTACAAGCTATAGAATTGAAAAATCAGTTGATTGCATCCATTGAGGAGAAATTTGGGAAAAACATTTTTGACACTGGCCTACTTCTAAAAAGAGTAGCAAAGCATATAAAGACTGTGAGGGATCAATATAGAAGGGTCTTAAGGATAACCCAAAGTATGACTGTCCTCCTATGATTCCACTAATGGAGTGGAATGAAATAATAGAAGATGCAAAGGAGAAAAGGCTATGTGAAGATAGAGATAATGAAGCAGCACAGAGCAAAAAGAGGTATGTCATTGTAGTATTAAGTACATTGTAATCATGCACTAATTATTGATATTTGTAAATATATAATCTAAAACGTTTGAAATTGTTCATAGATTGTAGGACACATCTGTGGCTACAAAAGCGAGAATAGAAAAGGTTGGCCAACACAAACTTGGCTCTGGTGGCCATATGAATTTGTAGTCTCGAGTTGTAAGTAGAGTAATGAATTTTGTAATTTTTTTTTTAATATAATGTTGCAAACAGTTTTGTTTAATGAAACCATACATGGAAAATTGACGTTATCAAGCAAAAAACATAGGGCACAGATTTCAATGTGGAGGTCACAGATGAAGATAGAAAATTTGGCTTGAAGGAAGGCTATAAAGTTGTGGTTGCATGCCTACGTGAAGAATCTGTAAGCCTTGCCCAACAATCCAGTGCACCAAATGATATCTCACAAGTAAATTGGTCAAATGAAAAGTAAATGAAATTAAATAGTTGAGAAGATTCTTTTTTGGTATTAGTTTTAAATGTAAATTGACTACATAACAATGTGCATAACATTTTACTACAGCCTTCATATCCTACCACAGAAACTACTCCTGACGAAGGCCATGATGTGCACTATAGTGGTGGAGGTATTAATTTGCTATTGGATATTAATTATGCAATTATGAATAAAATTCAACATCTTCAATTGGAATCTGATGTGTATCCTTTTTTTGAATATTTTAGAGCATGTTGAACATCATGCTGAAGCAGTGGACCATGTTCCAAGTGTTCAACATGTTGACGCAGTGGTAGATCAAAATGTTAATGTAGATGATGTGGCATTGTCAAGTAAGAAAAATGCATTTTATGTTGTACTCGTACTTAATTACAAACTTGTAACAGTTAGAAAAAGAAAAAGAGTATGCCAATTTATCACATTCACTTGTTCTTGCAACAGAGCCCCTTTAGTGCAGCAACCTCCTCCTCCTCCAAAAAGAAGGAGCCATCATAATTTGACATTACACGTGCTAGAAGAGGAGGAGAATGAAGCAGATATGGATGCTCCTATGAGCGCTTTTCTTAAGAGAGCTCGAAAAAACAAAAAAAACAAATTATGTTTTAAAAATATTCTTTGATAAACCTTGTTGGATAATGAAAAAACTTTGTTTTAAGTAATTTTGTATGAATGATGCATATTAATAGCAATTTTTAGTTTATGTTAATGAATATTGTTATGTGTTAATGAAGTTTTGATTAGTATTGTGTATTAATGAATTTTATATCATATTAATAAATGTTATGTGATTGTATTGATTGAATGTTATAGTTCATAAATGGATGAATGAATGAATGAAGTATGTAATTAAATGATAATGGGTACTTTAGATTGGTGTTAGGGGGAGGGGGGTGAGGCCAGATGAGCTTCTACCTTCACATGGTTCACCTTGTTAAGTAGAGAATATTATAGTATTCTTGAAACCAAGTGAAGCTCAAATTTATTAAGTCTTCAAACACACATCCCAAATCTCTTTAACGAGATTGAAGTTTTTTCGCTTGTAATAGTCTTATTGCAGTCATCTTTTGGTTCCTTGAACATATAGTTCTTGCTTAGTTTAAATCCCAATTATTAGATATTTGTCCACATTGGAGTTAGTTTGGCATAGAAACCTGCATATTTTATTATATATATTTAGTCAACTGGAAGCAATGTAGAAAGCATTCACATAGTTGATGTCTAGCAAAAGAAGACAAGATGCATATACTATTTAGCATGGAAATCCTTGTAGGTGAATTGTCTATGTATGTACACACACACACACATATATGTATGTATGTACATAACTTCAAACAAATGTGTAGACTCAATTAGCATGAGACACCAACCTCAAATCTTGCAATGTAGAAGGAACTGACCTTTGAAATGCAAGTTAGGAAAATTGGCTTTCATCTCCATTCATGATGGAACTTACAATGATGCATATCCACAACAATCTTTAACTTCCAGCAAACAAGTTAAACCTGAAGATAAGTCTTTTGAAGACCTGGTTGACTTTGCCAAGGCAAAAAGTAAAACTTCAGCTAGTAAAAATGAAAGTTTTTAAAAATTAGAGGTTGTTCTCTAGGATGGTTTGTACTACATATCTTCAAGTAGCTTGCTACAAGTGATGGTTTAGGTGTAGCATCAGTTTTATTGAAGCCACTGTATAGTCTTTTGTTCAATTGAGGTTTAGTATTCGTTATGTGTTATATTATTCCCAGTGCACTGCAATTTAATTTATTTCTTGTTACTTTTTTTTTCTGATATGAAATTCCTTTTGAAGATTTGTATATTGAAACAAACTTATGTTCTTACCTAGAAGGTAAACGAGTTTAGTAACAGTGCCAAAAGATCCATATATATATATATATATATATGTATACATATGTACATATGTACATATGTATACATATGTACATATGTACATATGTATACATATGTACATATGTACATATGTATACATATGTACATATGTACATATGTATACATATGTACATATGTACATATGTATACATATGTACATATGTACATATGTATACATATGTACATATGTACATATGTATACATATGTACATATGTACATATGTATACATATGTACATATGTACATATGTATACATATGTACATATGTAGTTATGTATACATATGTACATATGTATATATGTATACATATGTATATATATTTATATATATATGTATATATGTATATATGTATATATGTATATATATGTATATATGTATATTTATATATATATATATATTATATATACATATATACATATATACATATATATATATGTATATATATATACATATGTATATATATATATATATATATATATGTATGTATATATATATATGTATGTATATATATATATATATATATATATATATATATATATATATATTGCAATGTATTGCTGAAGCTTGTTCTATTTTAGATCTCAAGTAGTGTGTGACCTGTTGGTGTTTCAAACTGCTAAAATTATCAAGCAACAAAATGCTTAATATCACAGTGAAATGACTCACACTATCTAGGGATTAGCCAATTCCCAATATCAACTATATGAATGAATCACTATAACCCAACTTCAACAAAACCAAAGGATGGTTTCCTACTCTTCTGGCTCTGCTAAACCAAGGTGGGTATACCTAGGGATAATTCTAATGCAACTGTGTATGAAATTATCTTAGTTTCATTCTGATTCTCATCTATTACCCTCACATACATAAACAAATCACTTCAATTCTTCAATGCTCTCAAACTTATACACATCCCCTTATCAGCAAATCTGGTCATAATTCTCCTAAAATTTACAAATATTCCTGGAAATAGCAACTACCTAAGACTCAGGAATTAGATATAAATGAGTTGAGATGAGTATTTATAAGTTTTGAACAGGATTGAAAATAAATTTTTTTTTGTAAGATGATTTGATATGTAGCAGCAGAATTCATCCTTGTTTACTTTTGATTTATAGGACTAGTGCCTTATCCATTGGGCAAGAAATTGACTATTGGCAAGAGATCTAATTTAAATAACTTGTATAAGGATTAATCAACTGCAATCACCCATCTCCATTCTTATGCAATATCCCTTTTATGAATTCATAAACCCTACTGATTTACTGAAGCATTTATATAATTGCTTGAATTAAAAGCAACAATAAAACCAGCATACAACCCATCCAGACTACATTCAGCCAAATAAACCTTATTTAAATGACTTCAAAGTAAACAAACCCATAAACTGGACTCAAAAATTGATGACACAGATATAGTGTAAATACCCCATTTGTATTATCCTTTTCAAATGACTAATACAATAATCGATAGAAAACCAATTGAATCCCCAGAATAGATTTCCATTTTTGTCATTTCAATTTGCTTATCAAAAAGTACAATGGAAGCAAACTCAAAACATCTGCAGACTATTGGATTGACTAAATATGTACTCTTCTTGAAAGAAACAAAAAATTGCAGAAGTCTCAAACCATCACAATGCCTTGAAAACTCATTTATATAGCATGAGTTGCAACAAGCAAAGGGAAATTGTGATCTGACAAGTGTCTAAGGAACAAAGCATCATACAAAAGACAAAAACAATCACAACAGAATGCTAGGTGTATCAAATATTCCTTCAGGTAGGCCTGTTCTAGTTTTTGTTGTGAATCATCAACTTCTAATTTGTCTCTCATTATTCTGGCTCCTCAGAATACGTGGCTACCAAGCTAGCCAAAGAAGGATGATCTTGTGATACCTCCAAGTCAATTTTCTCCTATGGGTTCTCACTGCTTTCACCCTAAGTAGGCATTATTACCTTTTCCCCTTCTTCTTTTTTTAGTTTTGGTGTAGAGGTGTCAATAACCTACACCTCGCCTTCTTGTTTGTCATCATAATCTGAACTATCCTCCTCTAACTGCTGGTCCAACAAAAGATCTGCCATCCAAGTGTCAAATTTTATATCATCCGGCTAGCTGAACTATAGGATATCATTTTGCTTTTTTAAAATATAACCAGCCTCCTTTTCAAAATCAACAAATTCTTGCTTCAAAGAATCAAAAAATGATTTGACTTTAACCAATTCCTTTATCGTGGTGGCCCACCAGGCATGCCCCTTTTCATTAATAACTTTATTTATGTGTAGAAAAGGTCATCCAATTCTTTACTCCACTCTTCCTTATTTTTCAATTTCTTCTTTCTATCCAAGGCACAAGGAAATCGATCAAATTTTTTATTCTTGTACTTATTCAAATAAGAAACAATTTTCAGTTGCAGAGCAACTCTCCTGTTATCAAAATCTGACAGGCCATCAGCAATATCATACAATTTTTCAACATGGTCATTGGAAGACTTTATAACTAAGTAACATAGAAGGGTGATTTCCTTTTCCCTTCTTCCCCATTTACTAACAATAGGCTTTAGGGTATCATCATGATTTTTCAATTCCTCCCATATATCTATTACTTTTACCAACTGATCAAAGAATAAGGGCCACTCAATTTTGTCCACTAAATACATTAGAGCCTTTCTAAGCTTATCCTCATACTGCGTATTTAATTCTACATGTAAGGCCCATAGTTTTCTCTTCTCTTCTTCAAATTCCTCAGCTGTATAATATTTAGGCCTTTGAGGTGTGTCTAGTATCTCTACAAGGGGGTTGGATTTAAAAGGTTCCACTGGAGGATGGGGGTATGTTATTCTTGGCCTTGTCGATTTCCCCATTGCCTTGTTTTCAAGTTCAATTCTCCTTTTTACCTCCCTATTATAGGCCTCAAGAAGTGTTTCATATTTATTCTGTAACTCAGACATAACCTATTCCTCCTTTTTAGCAGTGGCCAACACAAACTTAGAAGAATCCACATTCCAATATGCTACCTCTACATGTGAAGTGTCAACAACTCTTCTTACAAGTATATTTTCCATCAACCTAGACTCATCTAATTGTGATGGTGTGGCTCTAGATCCCTTTCTCAATGACCAACTGACCAATGTAGCTTGATCTTCAATGAATGAAGTTCCTTGGAAGTCTCTTCTATTTGGGTCTTGCAACTCCAATCTACTTGAAATAGAATTGAAAATTAATGCATCTGCAATATCCCAATTGGGCAATAATAAAATGTTAGATGCCTTTATCATTTTCCTCCCCTCCTTAGGGCTTATATTCTGCAATTCCTTCATCATTTCTTCTTTAATTTGGTTTTGCATGGAAGTTTCATCCATTTCTAGATGCTCTACTTTCATCTTTTTACATTTCTCCTCAAAAATGTTCATGTTTGTCCTCCATGCAAACTGCTGAAAAGCCCTTGATTTCACAAAACTGTCATCAGTCAAAAATTGATGACTTGCCTACTCTAATACAGGGTCCAACTCCCTGCCTCTATAATCAACTATTGTTAGATCCAAACTTGGGAGAGGAATTTATGGAGGGTTACCCTCATCTAATTCTGCTTGAGTAATAAAAATATCTCCCTGTGATCCCATTTTTGTTCAACCTACTCACCAGTGAGTTGCTCTTCTCCAATCCTCAAATGGGACTGGGTGGGTGAATATTCCTCATCTTGAGGCCTTTCTTCTGTCATTACCTTTTGCCTCTTAGGACTAGGCTCTTCAGGTCTGTCCTCTTGGGCTATACTGGTAGATCCTATTATTTGTTTGCCCTTGTCTATAGGAACCCTTTTATTCTAAATTATAGTATATTCGGGCCTCTTTTGTATAATTATTTTATCAGTTCTCACATTTGGAGTGAAAGCCAACTTCCTCATGACCTCTCTGGCCTTATCAGGATATGAATCAATAAAAAATTGTTTCTTTTCATTCATGACGTCCATTATTTCAGAGAAGGTATTCATGAGCTTACTTATTTTTTCAGCCTCTGTAATAGCATTATCCAAAGGATCATATTTATTATCAAAACAATGAATGAATTCTAAGACCTGGGAATAAACTCTCCATTTTTCCTTTTTATTTTCCTACTCTTGCAATGAGAATTCATTCCTTATAATATCCTTTGGATAATAAGAATCATGCTTGACTGGTCCAACTTGATTCTATGCCTCAACATCTAATTGAAAAATCCCTCAAAATCACAAAAATGGGGATGAGAGACAGCCATCATATAATGCTCCAAAATTTTATGCAAAAAGATCCATCCCCCTTTTGTAATCACAAACTGATGGGCCACTGTGCAGGTAGGGAAAATTGACCCTAATTGCCTTTTCAACAAAAACATTTCTTCCACTCCCCCTAACTGCCATAAAACTTCAGCCATTCCCACCTTCAAAGGAACTTGGTAAGGCAAAACATGAGGGTTCCCCTTGAAACTGTAGATTCTAAAAATAGTAGAAACAAGGTAGGGGATGATATCTCCCCAATTATGTGAAACTTTCAAGTCATGGGGGTTATCCATAGGCCTGATGAGACTCATTAGTACCCTAAGGATTCTGGGATTGTCACTCAATATGAGGCATCTCAACTTAGCAGCAAAATACCTATCAAATCTAAAAAAACTAGCATTACTTGCATCCCAAGTCATATCTGCACTCCACAACTAGACTGGCAGTATTTCCCCATTCTCCTCTCTATTTAGTTCCATCTCATTACCAAAATATGTCACTCCTTTGAACAAAAATATATGCATTAATAGAGAGTAGTGACCAAAAATTTTTTCCACCTTGGCCTTCGCAATCCCAACTAAACCAATGTGAATTTCTTCAGCCAAAAAGGAAGCAAAATCAAAAATAACATCTACACTAAAGGAAGCAATCTGAACCATCATGTACATGAAACCAATGGGCATAAATTCTTGCTCATCTTCACCAAAAACTCAGCATAAGGTCCTGTATATCTCTATAACCCAGGAAGTGAAAAGACTCTTCTTAAAAGGCTCTCTGGAGGCTGCAGTAATTACTGGCAAAGTTCCTATTGTACCAATATGTGCCCTTAGTGCACCTCCCCTAATTACATCCTTCTTTGCTTTATATTCATTCTCTAATTCTAGCAGATTGATTTGCACATGGTAGTCTGATAATGGTTCCAAGTGAAAACCCTCTCTAATTTCTTCAGGAGTAATCGAGACCAAAGGCATACCATCCTTTCTTCTTACAACCCTAATGGCTTGGTCATAATTCTTAGCAATGGCTTCAGGCAAATCATAATCCATGAAAACACTTGGGACTACTAACTTTCCCAAATCAAAATTCTAGACATTAACATGCAGGGCTAACAACTTTCTTTTCGAAAACCACTTTTTAAACAAGATAAGGCCAGTTTGAGTAGTAATTTCATCCCTAACCCAGTTCCCCTTGTCATATAGGCCATCACCAATTTTAAGCCTAGGGTTTAAATAAATTAACTTTTTAACTTGTGCAGGTTGTACAGTAGATTCTGGGAGTAATTCTAATAAATCATCGTGGACATTCCTATCCATATAATTAAGTTGCCTAGAGAATGGTTTCTTAGGAAGCATTTTGACAGTATTGAGAGAATTGGAATGCCACAAAGGTTATAATATGAGTACTTACTTGACTTGCTGAACTTGTTCTTCTCTGAACTTCTAAAATTTCTCTCGAATGATAGAAGATAGTTTCACATCTTTACCAGGCTTAACACGACACAATCAATCAGGCTCTTGTGCTCAAAAAATTTGCAATCTCTATTTGCATGGGACTGGAATTAATGAAAATCTCTATGTTATAATATGTTTCTCCCACACGCAAAGCTTTTACTTATCATAAATGTGCCGAACAAAAAAATAGAGTGGCGTTGCACTTTCTTTTTTAAACTTGTGCCATTGATCCTTGAAAAATCCTACGATCTGGGAATGACAAATAAGCTGACTCAGCTTTCTTCTTAACACATTAGCAGTCAAGCCAATAAAACACATCCACCTGTACCTTTCCTTCAAGGCTAGTGCTTCAAACTAGGCCCATGGATGACTACGGACATGTGTCATCAACTTGCTAACTCATTATACATAATTCTCAAGCACCTTTCCACAGTGATCTAGCGATGATCACTGATCTTACTTTAATCGTGTGGTAGACAATTGAAACAACCTTTAAGAACACGATGATGGGTCCATTGCTCGTTAACTCGCTATACCTAATTTTTGCACATCTCTTTATAGCAAGTCAATGACCATTGTCGATCCAGACTTGATCTCATGGACAGCAATTTTACTTCAATAGTGGTGGGCCACACTTGCTAGCTCGCTATACTTAACTTTCGAGCACTTTTTCATAGTGATTCAATGCCACCCTTTGATCCCGGCTCAATCTCATGATCAGAAATCTTCGTACCTAGTACACGAGAAGTGGGTCGACGATATTGTTGTCGTTGAGCTAGCTCAACACGCTGGCACATATATATATTTTCTAATCTCTACATGACATCACATGTCTTGGGCCTCGCCATCTGTGACTTTTAGGTGGGTTGCTATATCACTACTGGCATAAAAACCAACAATCCGGCTAGCAATATGGCGAGTTTTGACGAATCAAAATAAGTGTACAGATTTGTGTTATAATTTAGTCCATTCTCTTTTTAATGTTGCATGTTTTAGTTTCAATTTTTTATAAATTATAATAAATATTTAGCATCTAAGATAAAATTAATTCAATTAAATAATGAGAATATGCAATAATTAGTATTGTAATGATAAAAATGATTTTTAATTTATGTTTATATTAATTTTAGCTACTCATTTTTTTATTATGTGAATAGTTATAAATGCTATAATTTGTGTGTTTTATTTTTTTTGTAAATTGATTAATTATATATATTTATTATATATATAAACATGTATATTATCTTAGTTTAATTTATTTTCTTATAGTATTTGAATATTAAATCAATTAAAATAATCTCTATTAGTAATCTGATATATGGTTCCTTACTCCTAAAATTTTCTACTAACCATTCCTAAACTATACTATAACTATCCCTTACATCTTTCTTTACTTCCTACCACCCCTTATCTAATTTTACCACTAATTCCCTATCCACTAGCCATTAACCATTATATCCTTTAAAAAATAACAATATTTAAGCCAAATCTTTTATTTACTACATTTTACTTTACTTATACATCTCCCCATACAAATAACATTAATTCACTTAACGTCCCTATAATCCCAACCTAACGCCAACCTTCCCAGAATTCATGTGACATGGGGTCAAGTGAATCATTACTTTTTTTGTTTTGTGTTTGATTAAATTGACTTACTGCAGGGAGGTTTTTCAATAAATATATGATAATACTAAGTCCCATAAAATACTTGAAAACTTCATCCTTAAAATCATTCACTACACATCCATCTCACAATCTATGCATTTAAACTAAAATACCAAATTAAGCATAACTATTCATAGCTTGAAATTAAATAAACATTCACACATATGACACAAGATATGATTACCCAAAAACCCTCTAATGAGAAGGTAAAACTGGGGTGGGGATGACACCCATACATCTTCACTACTACATTTATAAAGTATATCCAATGAATGTTACAATGTTTGATCGTGAAATATGATCTACCCTATTAAAGGCTTACAAATCCTATTACATCTTACCCTATTAAAGGATTTCACGAACCTATTAGAAGTGTTCCTAGTAAGAGGACTTCAACTTACAATGAAGTAAGCACCCTATTCAAGGATTTATCTCAGCATGTTAGGACTACTCTGTTAAGATATTTAAATGATTCACCTATTAAAATGTCTCAACAATGATCCTTTTTTAGCACTCTACTACTTGATGTTAGATCACCTCTTTGCATGTATTATTGGTCCTTCTTTGATTATATGTATCTCTTCTATCCTCTAACTCCTTTAGTATGTTCTCCTCTAACATATTCTATAATTCATGTCTCTAGATCACAATTCCTTAGTCACACCTTGATTCTCTTTTTGCATGCACAAAATTCTCTCTCTACTCATCTCCTTACTTACATTCTATATTAGGGTTTACCCTCCTCATGAAGATCTTGGTGACTTAGGGTTAGGTATGAATCAACGATTGTGATTCACCTATTGCTTAATCCTTCTCTTTTTTCTAATTGGTTGCATGTGTTGCATTGGGATAACCAATCAAGATTCATTGTTATCATCTAGGATCTCAAAATATATCCTTAAGTTGGTTCCAAAATAATTTACATAGGAGTTTCTTCCATTACAAACAACTATGTCAAAATTATATAACTTGACACTAGAAGTCCCTGATGCTCAACATCAACTACAACTTCAATGCCAGAACTCAACATCTGAATAACTCAACATCCTTTGATTACTCGGCTCTTGAATCACTCAACATCATCTATCTACTCGACACTTGAGTGGATTGGCACCAACTGTTTACTCAACATACACTAAGAATCTCACTTGATATGCACTATCTAACATGTTATGCTCCAAATGTATTACTTGTTTGACATGAACTAATTTTGTAAATGACTTAAGTGTATAAACACTCATATGTCAAAACCAATTTGAGATTAACAATCTCCCCCTTTGACATGAGTGGAAAAAACACTTGGTTATGCATGAATATCTTTAACTTATAAGCATAACTTAGATAATCACCATCTTTACTCGGTATAATACAAAATTTCAAATTTTCAAAATTTTGCAAAACTTGACTTTACTATCATACCTCAAAATCTTACAAATCCCCTTGAGTTGATTATTATATCTTGAATCTTGAATCAATACTATTGCTAAGTAAATATGCATATGCTATACTTTGTTTATGTCTTTGACTCCCCCTTTATTTTGTCTCCCCCAAAACTGTATCTATTCATCACTTGGAGTCAATGTCACTAAAAAACTTATTATGCTCCCCCTTTCTTATTTCTCCTCCTATCTTATTACTCCCCCTTTTTGACACTTATGTCAAAGGGTTATACCTGAATAGTGTGTTTATCCAAAAAAAGATTTATGGATCTCAAGTATTAGCTTCAAAGCTACATCCCAATTATCACAAGCTACCTCTAATGATTTGATTTGGATGGCCAAATTGGCAACAAGATAAACTAAGCCTTCTAGTTTAGAAAGATGGGGATCTTTTTGCATTAGTGTCTCTACAAAGGCTAGCTCCTTGTGAAGTATTTCCATGTGTGGGGTCAACATGGATTGGATGCTAATCAGTGTGGCCCAAATATTTTCTTCTTGAGCATGCACTAGGTCAACCAATTGACCTTGGGAATACATCAAATTCTTGAAGTGCTTCTAACTCTGAGCTAGAGAATTGGGTAGAGTAATACCTGTTAGCTTCATTTTTTCCTCCAAATTGTCAATATGGCACTATACTTCTTGTGTGAACAAATTTGTATCACACAAATTAGTGTGAAGTAAGAAAATATTATCTAAGATTTTATTTACACTTTTAGTCTTGGTTGCTAACTCAACCAAGACTAAAAGTGTAATAGAACTTGATACCTTGTCATTTAGCTTTCATTGAAATTTTTTCTACAATGAATACCAACTATTCCATGATAGGCTTGTCTTCTTCAGGTGCTGGCAGGCTGAATGCATCAATAAATATATTCTTGATGTCTTGCAATGCTTGCTTCTACCTATGCTCCCTTCTGAGTAGCTCTTGATGCTTTTTCCTTGCAAGTGCATCTTGTAGTATGCCCATTTGTTCAATTGTGATTGTTGCAAGGTCAACCTTTGGTAGGACAATCACTTCATCCAAGTTGACATCAATAAATAGTGTAACCTCACCTACCTTGGATGTACTAGACCTTGGTGATTATAATGGTGTCACTTCTATACTCGACCTTTGAAGTGCTTGACTTGGAAGAATAGTAGTTTCTAGTAAGGTAACCAGTGTTTTTATTGACAATTTCTCCTGAGACTTATTAGAAACAATAGTCCACCAAGATAACTGAGGGGGGGGTTGGGGGGTGAATTAGTTATCCAATAATTAAAACACTTATCTTCTTTAAACAAACTTAACCATTCAACCAAAGTAAATAACAACAATAGAAAGATTCACATAAACAAATACACTAGATATGTTGACTAGGGAAACCCTTGATCAGAGGGAAAACCCTAGTAGGAATGATGCTCGCAAGATGATGTACTAATATAAATATTCCTTGTTAGAGTATAGACCTTGTTAGGAGTCTGTTACAACATTTAGTAAAATCAATCCCTGTTAGGAGACTTTGAATCCTTCTTAGGAGATTCCAACCCTATTAGGATTTGTGGTACAATGTATGCAAGAAGATCCCATTGCCTAAACATGCAATTTCAACTACGAGAAGAGCTCATTGCTCAAACAAGTAATTTACTATTATTTATCTTCCTTGCTTGTCCTTTCCTCTATCCTATCAACAAGAAAAATTACTATTAGACCTCATAAACCTCAAATCCAAATACCAAACCTTGGATCACTCAGAAAAACCTTGGCAATGAAGTTTCCTTTACTTCAGCACTGCTTTGCTCAACTTCACATTCCATACTCTCTGCTACTTTCCAAACATTCATAAGTCACATATATCCATGCCATGATAAAGGAAAATATCCTTCCTTTATACCAAGTCCATTAGACAATTCCTTGAGTTGGTTGTTAATCCTTCTCAATTAATTATTATAGGACCACATTAAGAGCATGTCACACTTAGCGATAGCACAAATCTTCCACCTTGCAACTTGAATAACTTTTTCTACACATAATATTATTACAAGTGACCTTAGCCATGCCATCCTTAACATGTCTTCTCCAAGTCCTCAACCTTGATCCTCAATATATCAAATTTTCGAAGAGATATAACAAGTTTACCCAAACATGCCTCTATAAACTCTATCTTAGAACAAACATTACCAAACCTTACATAACTTCTTCTAGACTTAGCCTTTCTACTTTTGATGTTAACTGAATATGCTAGATACTCAAATTTATCTTTCATAACCATGAGTGGTTATTATGTTCAACTATTCAAGCATATCAAATTGATCTTGCCATTATTCTTTTGTCAGATACCACATAAGACATCAAACATGCTATATTGACATCAATGACAAACTCAGTCATGAGTGTTACATATTATCATCAAACCAATATTCCAAAAATCTCTCCAATCTTCCAACAAGGCTATGTAGTCAAGTTTGAATCTTCCATCTTTCCTCTTCTTTCTTTTCAATTTCAATTGCATCTTGAACTTGTGTTGTAGGTAGATGAGTATCTACCTGTCTTGTTTGAACTTGTGTTCCATCCCGTGCTTTAGTAGAAACTCTTTGTACTAACAAATTTTGCACCAATTTGTTGATGTTAGCCATGTTGGTTGTTTCTTTCCTTTGATACACTACAATGGGTAATGTAGGTTGCATCATAGTAAATTAAGGGGTTTTTGATGTCTTGAGTTTCCACCTCTATAAATGTCTTCTCTGCCTCCTTAAGTTCATCTACACTCACCAATATAGGGTGACTACATAAGTTTTCCTTGGTGGTGGTGTCTAGTAGTGTCTTCTTCATGTCCTCCTCTATTAGTGAATTAATTTATTGAGTCATAGTGTTAGAAAAATCCTTGATCTATATGATTTTAGTGTCTACTTTTGTCACATGTAGTGGATTGGCACTCAACATTTGTATATCTGGTATACTCTATTCTAGTTGCTACTCATCTTCAGTTATTGCCTATTTTTGTTCCCATTCTTCAATGCCTTCCATATGTTCATCCTTCTCAGTATCAACTTTAGTAACCTCAATTAATTCTTGCTCATCTTTATCTTTACCTACCTTAATAGGTTTCTCCTCAAGTACCTTAGATGTTGTTAGCCCATAAAGTACCTTCCAGATTTGGGTACTTTTGTGAACAACATCTTCAATTTTAGTTTGGAGAATATTAAATGCATGATACTTAGGAGAAAATCTCCCTGCATACTTCTTTATGGCTTTAGTCATCTTAACTTTACCTAAATCTGGCATCACTCTTACAAGTGTAGTCTCTCTAATATTCCTTTCTATTGTAAGACTATATTTCCATCTTTTCTCAACTCTATCATATAAAGTATTTGGTAGAGAGTTTGAAATTTCAATTAGAGTCATCTTAAATGTTACCATCATGGCATATACTAACTCTTCTACTTTATCCATTTCTAGCTTTCCACGTCTATCAAATCCAATATGTGAAAATCCACTGAAATCTACATTATTCTTTATATTTTCACAAAGATAATCTAAATCAGAAGGACTATGACTTACCACTTTAAATTGGCTATTATCATCAAACTCTATCCTCTCTTCATATGATTTACCTTTGTCTCTTCTCAGACACATTAACTTGTATAGCTTTCCTAGCTTTGTTTTGTTTTTGCTTGGCTACTTCTTGAGCTTTCTTAGTAGTAGGTCTTGTGCTTGTTTGTGTAGCTAGAACTGCAGGCTTAGGTTTTACAACCTTCTTTAATTTTTGACTACTAAGGCTTTATCTTTTCTTTTCTTCTCTATGGCTATAGGTTCTTCACTAACTTCTTCTCCTTTGACACCTTCTTCAAGCTCGACTTCCTCTTCTCCTTGATCTTCTCCCTGACCTTGTGTTAGGGCCAATGGTGCTTGGGCTGGTACATTGTCTTCTTCTTCATCATTATCATCTCCATCATCTTCTTTTGCCCCTTCACCATATTTTTCTTTCAATTTCTTAACAATCTTGTTCTTCTTCCTTATCACTAATGTTGTCTTTAAATCCATAGTTATCTTTGATTTGGCAACATCACAATTTACAAAGTTAGTAGCCTTATTATCTACTTTGTCTTCTGCAAGAAAGGATGCAATTACTATAGATGCCTCATCCACATTGACTTCATATCCTAGTGATCTCAACCATTAACCCTTGGAGCTACAACTTGTACATTTGTGAAATCAGTATCAACTAGAAAGCAAACCTCATTGAAATGTTTCTCAACTAGCGACACTAGTATCTTGTGTCTTTGTTTCATTGACTACTTAAAGTCCTCAAAATAGATAGTCATAATAGACTCAATGCTCTCTCCCATTTTCTCAATGAATTCTCCTATTTTTACTACAATGTATTTGTTTTTCTTCCATGAAACTTTTCCAAAGGAAGGAAATGTGTTCTACACATAGAAAAATATACATACAAGTATTGATCGAAACTTGCATTGTGTACTCTTGGTTATCATCATAGCTTAGTATCAACTAGATTTCACTCAACAACTTAAGTGAAAATTTTCATGCTTGACAGTAACATGAAAATTGAAAAACTAAAAGATTTCTTCAAGATTCTAAACAAAACTTTGCATCTTTCTTCATGAAAATATAATCTTTTCAAAACTAAGTCCTTGGAAATAATTATGATATATTATTTAAATATCAGTCCCACACATACCTCTTGATTTCTTAGTTGGAGGTGGTGTCATCAACTGACCCATTGGGTGAAGAGATCCCATTAGAACTTGATGTGTTGCAATCTTCCTTTCTTTTCCATGTATTTTTCATTTCATCTTTGACATTCTCAACATTTGCCTTTTCTTTTCCTTTGTTGAATCACTACTTGGCACTTTTGACCTTGTTGGGCAATTCTTACTTATGTGACCAATCTTCAACCAACTAAAACATGTAGTTGACTCAACCATTTTTTGTAGTCACTTCTAAAGTGTGTTCTTATGCAATTCTTAGGAACATGTCCATACTCTTGATAGTAGTGACAACTATACCTAGTATTGTAATCCTAATTATAAGATTTTCCATTATGATTTACCTTTGTCTATTTGTTTGATGACCACTTAGGCTTGGATCTGCACTCATATGCTCTATCTCCACACTTCTAATAGTTATAGGAGTATCCTTCAAATATTTGTGTGCTCAAGGTCTTGGTTTTGCATTCATGTGCCTGATGTCCTTGTTTGTTACATTTGTGGTAGTGACCCATGAACTTCTACTTAGGATTCTAATTTGCAATCTTGCTCTTGCAAACATTAGTAGTGAACTTGTAATAAATTAAATTTTAAATAGGAAATTAGGATATTTGGCAATAATTTTAGTATTATGAGTTGTTAATGAGTAGTATCAGATTTTAGATAGGGAAGTTTATTATATAAATTTATTTTTAAAATAATTAAAAATAATTAAATTTAATAATTAGAGTATAAAATAAGTTTATTAAAGTTTCAGCTAAATATTATATCATTTTTTATTAAAAAAACTATTCACATCGATTTAGCATAGTAGTTCTCCAAGAGTTTATATCAATTAAATTTTAGAAAATTTGTTTCAAAAATTTCCTATTTAAAATTTAATTTATTACAAGTTTACAACTTCACTATATTAATTATTAGTTTTTTTTTATAAAATTTAATTGAAAATAAGAATTAATAATATTTATATAATTGTCAAAATATATTATAAAGGTAAATAGATAAGTAAATTTATTATTGTGTAAGAAGAGATAATTATATGTTGAATTTGGTCTATAAGATACAATCCTAAAAAATAAATTAACAATGATACTACTGAATAATACTAACACAACTATGCTTTTAAAGCAATTATATTTGATTCCACTAAAAAAAAATATACTAATTAACATCATTTAAACTAACACTTTATTTAATACAAAACAAACAACTCTATTGCCAAATATCCTAATTTAAAAACATACTAAAAACCTAAATTTTTAAAAAACTATCTAAAATCTGATACTACTCATTAACAACTCATAATACTAAAATTAATAAAAAGTAAAAATAAAAATTAAGACATTAACACTACTAACTTAACTTTCAAACAATAAATTTTCAATGTTTTAAAACATTTAAATTAAACTACCTAACAATTAAAATCTAAATTTTAAACTTATTTTAAATAACTAATCTATCTTTAAACTAAAACTAAATTAATTATCACAAACAATAAATTTAATTAAGAACTAAAAACTAAATTAAATTTATACTAACTTAAAATTAAACTAATCTAATACTAATTTAAACTTAAAACTAATCTTAATTTAATATTAATTTAAATAATTTTTCAAAAAAACAAACTAACTTAATTCTAAACTAATTTTTAAAAGACACATATTAATTAAATTATATATATATATAAATAAAAATATAATCAAAACTAACAAATATATATATATATATATAAACTAACTTATACTAAAACTAGAACTTACATTATAACTCGAAACCCCTAACACTAACCGCCCACGACCACAAACTTCCAACTTCCAACCACGTGGGCTCAGGGCCCCATAAATATTTTTCCCCACCCTCACACTGCCCCAAGCCTATTTAAAAGGACACAACCCAAAATCGTGTAGGGCAGTACATTTGTAGGAGCTGACAGAAGTAAGGGAGGTAATGGTACAGGCTATTTAGCCGGTGCATTTTCGTGGCTATTTAGCCAGTATCTGGGCATTCGCTATATCGCCACCGACAAATCGCAAGTATTTCCCGTTAGCAACTTGGCGAATCGCTAGATATTTTTGAACTCCGATGACACCACTTGCAATTTTTTTCCCACATGCATTCCTTCTTGAAACTAACAAGTCTGGGACGTATCACGTGGTCATAAGATCATCCCGTGAACACATTTCGGGGCATCGGATTCCACTTTTCAGTACCACAAGTAATTTTTTGTTGATCGCCATCTCGCTATGCATAACATATGAGCATCTTGCCATAGCAAGTATGCAACACCGTGGATTCAAATCGGATCCGACAGTAGGACTAAAACACCTTTTTCATGAGACTCAACCACGACGTCCAAACAAGCGGGAGAAGAATATCCGTTCTTTGCCCCTTTTTTCAAAAAGAATTCACGCCAGGGTAAATTGTAAAAGCCAAACCTAGGGTTTTTCACAGACTTTCAACTTGGCGAGCATACTTATATACACCCCACAAGAAGTACGTCTATGTTTCATAGCAGACCGATAGTGCAGGGAAAATGTGGGGTACTTGTCGAGGTGAAAATCTTCAGTTATTTAGCCAATTAAAATCATTTATCTCAACATATGGTTACTGAAGCTATTCATCTGGACAACATGATGAAGATGAGCGGTTAGTATGTTCTTCAAGTTCCTTTCTAAATTTTTTACTATGAATTTGTTACAGTTGCAATACAGTAGTTTTACAAACATATTTCCATGGATACTACATGGATCCTCAAACTTGAGTTTATAGAAGTCTTAGAAAGTGCATCTTTTAAGCTAAATTTCTCTCATGGATCATATGTTACAGCTATCAAATTATATATCAGATTTGTGTGATCTCCATTAGGCACAACTACACACATTTGTTGGAACTGTTGGAAAAAAGATAATAGGAAAGGACTAACACCATGCTATAGAAAACCTACATATGTTGGGTTGTTTATTATTTGTTTCTTTTTGTTCATAAGTAAAAATGGATCTCTCATGTAACTGTGCACCTCTAGCACAGTTATTTTATTATTGCTTTTTACTACATAGTATTACATGGAGTTTGATATATTTATAAATATTGTATGTTGTCAACATATTTATTCAATGGCTATAAATAGTAACACTACCTATTATTATGAGATTCATGCTTGCCTTATAGGTTTTATGAGATTGGTGTTGCAGCTGCTCTATATGCAAATGTTGGATATTCTTAGTCTAATATATTTATTGCTTTGGCTCACCCAGGATGCAGTTCAGCGGGCCTTTTTAATCATTGTATATTTCGGTGGAAACGATTCTTTGGATCCTCACCCCTCAGGATTAGGTCCTCATGTACCACTTCATGAATACATTGAGAACATTAAGAGAATGGCAACCTATCTCTAGGTACAATTTTCATCAGTATTCTATGTTTAGATTTCTTCAATTTCGTTTGAAAGATACAGATATTTCAATTTTTATGATGACAATTATCTAATTTGAGTTTGCGGTAAACAAATCAGGACCTCTCAGAGTCAACATGCTTGATTTTTTTAAGTTGCCCACCTGTTAATGAAGATTTGATTAGTAGTGCTTCAAGGTACTATTCTTCTTATGTGTGTGTGCGTAATGGTTCACAATTTCATGATTCTATAATCTACCTATTTGGCCTAACTTTTTTGGATTCTACAGTAGTATTTTTGCTCCAATAGTATGGACAAATGAATTGTGTCATCAGTATTCTGAAGCCTGTGTGCAAGTCTGCAAAGAGATGGGTGTCAAGGTTATAGATTCATTACTACACTCAGGAATGGGCTCATCTTCAATCTTCAGAAGATTGAATATGAGGCCATTCCAGACTGTAGTAATGAACCTCAAAGCTCCTTCAGCATGAGCATATCATGTCTTTTGAACGATCTTTTTGAAGCTACTCTAAGATTGTATCCTTCAGACTTTAGTTTATATCTACCAACAACAAGACTACTTTGCATCATTAGAATCATAAATAAGGAATGCAGAGGTAAGCTTTTCTGGGTTTTTGCTGAGAAAATGTTGATATTAAAGCAGTGGGGTTGCTTGGCATTTTATGCAAATTTTTTATGCACAAATAGGAATAAATTGAGTTTGAAATGATATATATCAGTTGTTATCTCATTTCAAAATGTGGTTAGCTTTAGGAATTCTTTTATAAGATATTATATGAAATGATTGCTAGCTAACACCTGCCAAGGAAACATAACTTGCTTCTTCCCACAATGAATTCTACTCAAGGTTTTGGCATTGTGAAGTGTAGCCCAATTTTTTATGTGCCAATGGCAATACTAAGAATGTTAAGAGATGGCATGGTTACTCTCGTTGATGTTATTTCTTTGTTGCATTATATGAGATTCATTACTACACTCAAGAATGGGCTCATCTTCAGTCTTCATAAGATTGAAGATGAGCCCATTCCGAGTGTAGTAATGAATTTCAAAGCTCCTTCAGCCTGAGCATATGATGTCTTTTGGACGATCTTTCTAAAGTTACATCAACATTGTATCCTTCAGGTGTTTGATTCTTCATCTTTCTTCTTTATTATTCTATAGAATAATTCTTATGGTTTAAGTTTTTTAGCATCAATTTGTAATTTCAGTCTAAAATCTCTATATATCTTTTCTTGCCAAATAGGGTTGCTTAGTTTTTATGTAAATGTCTTTGCTTTTGCAGCTTGGACTTGAATTCACCAACAATGTTCTTTATACTCAGCCAACAATATATTTGTACCAAGTATAGTGTATTGTAATGGTATTGTTCATACAATGTTGATGCTTACTCAAGAATACTATTTTTATTTAGTTTTATTTGCCAAGTTTCCTTTTCAGTTTGATTTTGAGCTGGTGATGCTTGAGACTCAAATGCCTACAAATACTTCATGCAGTGTCCAGTCTTAAGCCTTGATCACTAGGCAAGCTCCTAGCTCTTATTATAGTTTTCTTACTGCAATGTCACATCCAGTTTGCATGTGATTCTGCTGACCTAAAGGATCCTTAACCACAACCAATAGTAGTATCCTCTGCCCAAGATACTACAACTGTGTTTGGATTTAAATAAGAAAATCATAGCGGCATTATTAGTGAGGATTTGTGTCTACTCAGAAACTTCTTATCTAAGAAAGCCTTCCTGAGGGTTGTGAGCTTGTGTACTTCTCCTTTACATCAAAGGTTCAATGCGAGCACATTACTAAGACCTTGCCCAAGGTTACAAATGCAAAGTGAACTAGTTTTTAACACTTCTCACTAGCAATAAAGCATGTTTTATTAGCCCATTATCTAGTTGGTTCACCTTTATTTCAAATTTAATGCAGGGACGAGGAGCTTCTTGGTCAAGGTCTTGCATTGAATGATGAATTAGATCCTGTGCTAGGGAAACACAACTCCATTACTACAGGGTCTCCTGTTACATGAAAAAGAACAAAAGAGAGTAAACTACAATAAATTTGGTAACTTTCCACATTTCAAATGTGGATTATACCTTTGAACTATTGCATAGAGAGAGAGAGGGGGTAGGGTGTTGCAGAACTATTGCATAGCCAAGGAGACAACAAAGGAGCCTCCTTGTCTCCCCTACCCCCACATGTGAGAGAGAACACTATTGCATAGAAAGGTACATAGGCAACAAAGCAAGAACATGTTAGGATGAACCACGGATAGAAATAAAAAACTACATGCAAATATAACCAATAACAAAAATAATAGAACACACAAAAATGAACACAAGGCACCAAGATTTAACATGGTTCACCCAATCCTTGGGCTACGTCCACCAAACAGCAAGTCCGATCTTATTACAATCCAGTGATTACAACCTGATTACAATCCCTAATCCCTTACAGCTCAATATCGTCGCAAGAACCAATTTTGTATCACCACACACATAAAAAATACCCAACCCTAAGCCCTTTTTATACAAGTATTAAACCGCTTTAGGGTTATAACATGTCGGCCATATGTCGGCCATAATATGTCAGCTACCATGTCGGCTACTTCCAAAAAAAAAAAATTTCGGGGCGATGCCCCGAACCCCACTATTTATGAAGTATGTACAGTAATTTCCTGATCAGTCACCACAATCTAACAATCTCCCACTTGGGGACTGATCAGGCTCCACACTAAACAACAATCTCCCACTTGGAGAATGATCCTGTAGCAATACAACTACCGCATGGGGCTCCCACTGGATCAAACCACCCTGGACTTTGCTGTTCTTTTATTCACATTTAGTCTAAAAGACCAACTAAAGCGGAAGAGGAGTTCAGCTTCTCCCTTGTGACAACCTTTGTCAACATATCTGCTGGATTTTCATTGGTATGTATCTTCTCCAGCTTTAACTATCCATCCTCCAAAACTGACCGAATGAAATGGTACCGCAACTGTATGTGTTTGGTCTTAGAATGTAGACCTGAATTCTTAGCAAGATGAATGGCACTCTGACTATCTGTAAACAAATAATTATCCTTCTGAGGATGTCCCAATTATTCCAAGAAGAACTGAAGCCATATCATCTCTTTGGTTGCCTCTGTAGCAGCAACATACTCTGCCTCTGTAGTGGAGAGAGCATTAATCTTCTATAGCCTAAAAACCCAGCTCACGGCTGCCCCACCAACAGTAAAGACATAACCTGTAGTACTCCGCCTGGTATCAATATCCCCAGCCAAATCTGAGTCAACATAGCCCTGTAAATCAGTAGTAGAGCCCCCAAAGTGTAAAGACTTATTGGATGTTCCTCTCAAATATCTGAGAATCCACTTGACAGCATTCCAATGCTCAAAACCTGGATGACTCATATACTTGCTAATGACTCCCACTGCATGTGCAATATCTGGCCTAGTGCATACCATAGCATACATAAAACTTCCTACAGCTGAAGCATAGGGTACCTTGGACATCTTATCCTCCTCTTCCTGTGTCTTGGGACACATCTCCTTAGTCAATTTCAAATGACCAGGTAAAGGTGTGCTGACAGCTTTAGCATTCTCCATAGAGAAACGTTGCAACACCTTCTCAACATAATCAGCTTGAGATAGCGTCAATGTTCTGTTCTTCCTATCTCTGCAAATCTTCATACCAAGGATTTGTTTTGCTGCCCCCAAATCCTTCATAGCAAATGCATGTGCTAACTGGCATTTTAGCCCCTTAATATGATGCATGTTAGACCCAGCTATAAGCATATCATCAACATATAGACATAAAATAATGTAGCTATCATCATCCAACCTCTTAAAATAAACACAATAATCTGAATGACACCTGTTAAATCCATGCTCATGCATAAAATTGTCAAATTTCAGATACCATTGCCGAGGTGCTTGCTTCAGGCCATATAAACTTTTCTTCAATTTGCACACTAAGTTCTCCTTACCTTTGACCTCAAAACCCTGTGGTTGAGCCATATATATTTCTTCATCCAAATCACCATGAAGAAAGGCTATTTTAACATCCATCTGCTCTAAATGCAAATCTTCAGTAGCCACAAGACTTAAAACAGTACGAATAGAAGTCATTTTAACAATAGGAGAAAATATCTCATCAAAATCAATTCCCTTTTTCTGTGCAAATCCTTTTACAACTAACCTAGCCTTAAATATTTTCTTACCTCCTTCCTCTTCTTTCAACCTGTAAAGCCATTTATTCTGTAAAGCCTTTTTACCTGCAGGCAACTTGCACAAATCCCATGTCTTATTTTTCAGCAAAGAGTCCATTTCATCTTTCATTGCAGACTCCCACTGAATCTTAGTATCCACCTGCACAGCTTCATCATAACTTTCAGGTTCACCAGCATCAGTAAGTAAAATAGAATACAAAGAGGGAGAAAACCTTTGTGGAGGTCTAATTGGCCTTGTTGACCGTCTAACATTCACTGGTGTGTGTGGTATTTGTTGTTGCAGTTTTTGCACATCATGAGGAATGGCTAGAACATCAGCTTTTAGAGTATCATCCAGCACTACATAATCATCTTCTTTCTTCTCATGTTGCTGCAATAGATCTTTGTACAACACTTTTTCATTGAATATGACATCCCCGCTTCTTATAATTTTATGATTTTCAAAATCCCAAAGCCTATAGCCAAATTCATTAATGCCATATCCAACAAAGACACATTTCTTTGATTTCGCTTCTAGCTTGGTTCTATTTTCAGAGTCTATATGAGCAAAAGCTTCACAACCGAAGGTCTTGAGAAAAGAATAACTCACCTTCTTACCAGTCCATGCTTCCTCTAGAATACCACAGCCCAAAGGAGTAGAGGGACCTCTATTAATCAAATATACTACAGTATTGACAGCCTCCACCCACATGTGTAAGGGCAACCCAGCATGCAACCTCATGCTCCTTGCGCGCTCCATTATAGTCCTGTTCATGCGTTCAGCCACTCCATTTTCCTGTGGAGTCCTTGGAATATTTTTTTGTCTACAAATACCATTAGTGGAGAAATAATCTTCAAATTCATGACTGCAATACTCACCTCCATTATCAGATCTGAGACATTTTAATTTCTTACCAGTCTCATTTTCAACCAAGCATTTCCATTTCTTAAAAGTTTGAAATACATCAAATTTCTGTCTAAGGAAATAAACCCATACTTTTCTAGTTGCGTCATCAATAAATGTAACATAATAATGAGAGCCACCAAGGGAAGATACCTGATCCGGTCCCCATACATCTGTATGCACAAGCTCTAATTTCTCCTTTTTTTTTTCCTTCCCTGTCTTTACAAAACTCACTCTCTTTTGTTTTCCATACACACAACTTTCACAGAAATCCATATTCACAAATTTTAGACCTGGTAAAATTTTCCTTGAATGAAGTACTTTCATACCTTTCTCACTCATGTGCCCAAGTCTATTGTGCCACAGCGCTGTATCAGAATCTACAGCAGCTATTTGTTCTCCCTGCTCAACTGCAGTAATTGTTCCTGAATATTGATTTTTCTCTGAAACAATCAAAGTAGAAGGAACAATATGACCTGTACAAAGATATAAGGTGCCTACTTTCACACATTTTGCTACTACAAGGGAACCTTTTGAAACCTTCCAATTTTTATCATTAAAAGTAATTACACAACCCTCATCACCGAGTTGCCCTGCTGAAATTAAATTCCTACTCAGCTTTGGAACATGTCTTACCTCATGTAGTAGCCAATGATTCCCATTCTGCAACTTAATCTTAATTTTTCCCTTTCCAACAATCTGACAGGGTTCATTATCCCCCAAATAAACAAGCCCAAAATCCCCTTGGACATAATCAATGAAATAACCTCTATGAGGTGTAGCATGAAAAGAAGCACCAAAATTTAAAACCCATGAATCATCAACACTCTCTAAAGACAGAAGCAAAGCATCCTCTTCAGATTTATTACTTACCACATTTGCCTCTTTGTCTCCATCTAATTTATCTCCTTCATTTTTCTTTCGAGTCCAGCAATCTTTCTTTTTGTGCCCTGGTTTCCCACAGTACCAGCAATCATTTGGTCCTCTCGATTGAGACCTCCTCCCCTTTGACTTTCCTCTTGATTTCCCACAATTTCCAGAGTTACTTCCTCTTTCAGTCGTTCTGCCCCTGCTTTGTGCATTTAAAGCACTTCCTAATGTAGATCCACCTAAGGATTTTCTACGAGTTTCCTCACTTAAAATAACACCGATCATATCATCATATTTTAGGGTACTTGATCCAGGAACAGAATTACTCACCGCCATTACCAAGCCATTCCAGCTTTCAGGCAAAGAACACTAAATCAAGAGAGCCCTAATTTCTTCATCAAAATTGATACCCACAGAAGATAATTGACTAGTAATAGTATTAAACTCATTTAAATGATCTGCAACAGATCCACCTTCTGCCATTTTCATATTAAATAAATGCTTCATGAGAAATACCTTATTTGAAGCGGAGGGCTTTTCATACAGTGTCGCTAGGGTTTTCATCAAATCTTCTGTCGTCTTTGCTTTTGTAATATTAAATGCCACTGATGGTACCAAGCATAACCGAATGCTTCCGAGTGCCTTTCTGTCCAAAAGATCCCATTCAGCCTCTGACATAGTTCCCTTATTCTTGCCTTTTCCTTCCAACGGCTTCCATAAATCCTTCTGATATAAATAGTCTTCCATTTGCATCTTCCATAACTGGAAGTTCTGCCCATTAAACCTATCAACCCTCAGCTTACCATCATCTGCCATTGCTCCCACTCAACCGTGAGACTTTCCTGTAGAGGATAACTGAGAAACAACTAGGCTCTGATACCACTTGTTAGGATAAACCACGGACAGAAATAAAAAAATACATGCAAATATAACCAATAACAAAAATAATAGAACACACAGAAATGAACACAAGGCACCAAGATTTAACATGGTTCACCCAATCCCTGGGCTACGTCCACCAAACAGCAAGTCCGATCTTATTACAATCCAGTGATTACAACCTGATTACAATCTGTAATCCCTTACAGCTCAATACCGCAAGAACCAATTTCATATCATCACACAC
Organism: Cupressus sempervirens; assembly: GCA_028749045.1. NCBI lineage: Eukaryota > Viridiplantae > Streptophyta > Pinopsida > Cupressales > Cupressaceae > Cupressus > Cupressus sempervirens. The sequence goes on from CM053792.1 coordinate 256,938,824, forward strand.
ATAAAAAATACCCAACCCTAAGCCCTTTTTATACAAGTATTAAACTGCTTTAGGGTTATAACATGTCGACCATATGTCAGCCATAATATGTCAGCTACCATGTACAGTACTTTCCTGATCAGTCACCACAATCTAACAGAACATGCACTAGAGATTTCCCTAAACTGGGTGTTCCCAAAGGTAGATAACTGAGGCTGTTCCACTTGTTTATTTTCATATTTTCCATTTGAATGTATGCATTAGAATCTATTATCAATAACTCGGCATAATATCTATGTTGGTGACTTTGTCCATTGGAATTGGAATGTAGAAGACAGGTATGTGCCAACATTTTATTCTATTTGAGAGCACATGTTTTTCCCTCTTGTTTTATGGTCTATGGCAATCCAAATGACTGTTAGAAAAACCAATCTCAAAGTTCAAAATGGTAGAATGATAATATCTTCATGAGTTGATTTATAATCTTGTGTCATTTACATTGAAATATAAGTATAATAGGTTAAATTTTAGGTTCAATTTGGGGAGGGGTTAGGGTACATCTTGTTTGTGAATTCTTGTAATTTTTAAATGTAAAGAATTAGTTTCTGGGTAGATTTTTATTCATGATCTTTGTCTTTCCACTGGTCTATTGGTAGTTGCTTTGCTAACGTGGTGCTTCAATGCTTGATATACACAAAACCTCTTGTAGCCTATCTACTCCATGGATCGCATTCTCAAAAATGTATGTTATCTTTTCTCAGTAGATTTATCCTTAGACACAAGCATTGCAATATTAGTTATGGCTTGCAAAAACAATAACCTATACTATTTGTTGGGTCTACTCAGGTTAGAAGAAAGACTGGTGCTTCATGTGTGAGCTTGAGTTTCTTGTCTTGAGGGTGAGAGCAGGAGATGGTGCCTTATCACCAATTAAAATAATTTCTAGAATTAAAAACATTGGCAATCACCTTGGATATGGAAAACAGGAAGATGCTCATGAGTTTTTGAGGTAACATGAATTGCAAAGTTCTTAGAGTCTTTCAATTTTTAAATCATACCGACATATATCAAGATAGAAATGCTCATAGAAAGGAGTATTTAAGGATATGCTACAAATTATCTGCACACAAAAATTAATCTCCATTGATGTGCTTAAACATACTTACATGGCACAGCATGCATGCTCGCATGTGCGCACACACACACACAGATTGATATCTTGTTTTTCTTTTTCCTTTTAGATTTGCAGTTGATACTATGCAGTTGATATGCCTTGATGAAGCTGGTGGAGAGGAAGCCATTCATCCAATAGCACATGTGACTATGTTCATTCAAAAAATATTTGGTGGTTATCTTCAGTCAAAGGTGGTGCTAGTATTAACTTTAAAATGCAAAAATGTCAATGAACAAATACACGTGATTTGTAGATTTTGATTATAAAATTTATTTCTAAATAAGGAGTACATATTAGGGGAGTCGGCCTGGCGATCTGACCTGGTGAGTTGACTTAAAGTGGCGAGTTGGTGGGGCAAGTGGGGGTGACTTGGTGAGCTGACCTAGAGAGTTGGCTTAGGGGGCAGACTTGGTGAGTGAACTTAGAGAGTCAACTTGGTGATCGTACTTCAATTGTTAGCTTGGTTAGCTAACTTGGGGAGCCAGCCTGGTGATCTAACATGGTGAGTGGTCATAAAGTGGCAACTTGGTGGGGCAAGTTGGTGAGTCAACTTAGCGAGCTCACTTAGAGACGCGACATGGCGAGCTGACTTGGTGAGCAAGCTGGATGAGCAGACCTAACAACTGACCTTAATGAGGCACTTTGGTGGAGTGACTTCATGACTAAACTCAAAGAGTCAACTTGGCAAGCATACTTGCACTAGTACATTTGGGTTCATTTTTCAACCTTTATTGGTCAAATTTTTGACCAAATTCGACCAACCCATTGGTCAAAATTTTTTTGGTTGAAAATTTGACCAACTCACTATTACATGATTTTTTTCAATCATATAACTAATTATATATTCTTCATATTAGTTACTATCGGTGTTTTTCAGGCATTCTATAAAATAGTTCACATGCCTTGCGTATGATATGACATTTTGCATGCATCCTGCACTCTCTTTCATCCAACTAATGATAGATTACATAGAGTCCTCTAAAACCATGATGCTAAAAAACACAAAATCAAATCCAAAATGAACTTGCACTACAAATGGATTGTGAAAATCTGATATTGGTAAAATTGCATGCATGTCTACCAGGACAATCACAACTTAAACATACATTTGTCCTAATAGACATGCATGCAAAATTAACAATATCATATTTCCACAATCTATTTGTAGTGCAAGTTCATTTTGGATTTGATTATGTGTTTTTAGAATCATGGTTTCAGATCACTTTGCGTAATCCATCATTTGTTGGATGAGAGAGTGTAGGATGCATGTAAAATGTCATATCATAAGCAAGACATGTGAATTATTTATAGAATGCTTGAAAAAAATTACACCTAGCTGTTGGTGGAAATTTCCACCTTCATTGGTCAAAATTTCCACCAACTCCTAGGCTTTTTCCACCAACATCCAAATTTTATTTCCACCTTTGTTGGTCAAAATTTCCACCTTCATTGGTCAAAATTTCCACCAACGTCTAAATTTTTTTCTGCCTTTCTTGGTTGAAATTTCCACCTTCATTGGTCAAAATTTCCACCAACGTCAAAAAAATTTCCACCTTTGTTGGTCAAAATTTCCACCAACGCATAAACTTTTTTTCTACCTTTGTTGGTCGAACTTTCAACCTTCATTGGTCAAAATTTTGACCAATTCCTATTTGAACCTAAACAATGGCTTGGGAAGGTTTTTGACCAATAGGTTGGTTGAAATTTCAACCAACCAGAGAGTTGGTCAAAATTTTGACCAAAAAAATATCGACCAACAAGTTTTTCGACGTTGGTCAAAAGTTGGTCAAAATTGGGTCAAAAATTCGACCAATAAAGGTCAAAAAATGAACCCAAATGTACTAGTGATAAGTTATTTTGAGTAGAAGGCTTAAGTGTTGATGAAAAGTGTAGATTGATTGCTTGAAGGATGTCCAAGAAGATCAAGATCAAAGATGACAATGAAAGGTGTATTAGTGAACCAGCATAATGACTGAATAGATATTTGAACCAAAAAAAGCAAGTTGTAATCACACAAATCAAAACCTATTGTTTTCTTTCTTATCATTATGAATAGTTTGTATTGAAATCCTTTTAATAGAGGTTGACCTAACAATCATTGAAATACTTAGCAATCTTTATAAATCCTTTAACAAAGTGACATTCTAAATGGAATGATCAAAGCCCTCTTATAAGGTCACTCCTAGTAGGGTGATTAAATCCTCTAACCAAGTCACATTTAATAGTGTGTATTGTAAACCTTTAACAAGGTTGGCTCCTAATAGAGCTCACTTCGAAAGAGTGAAAACAGTGACATGTTGCTGGTGGTTTTTCCCAAATTGGATTTCCATGTAAAATAGCTTTGATATTTTTTATTATGCAATACAATTTAAGTTTATGAAAATTTACAGTACAGACCAAGCAACAACAAGTTAAGTAGGATCAATAGAACATTGATGTATTTAATGTTTAATAGTTCAAGTGGTACATATAGACGTTGAGTAATTGATTCAACCCCCCCACCCTCTTAGTTATTTTAAGCAGTTCTAACAACTGGTATCAAAGCTAAGTGCTTACAAAGAAAATTTTGAAGGTACTTAAAGCTAAATATCATGATGAACAAGAGAGATGTACCCAAGTTGAATAAGGAGAGCCCTCATGAAGTTGCATCTATCTAGTATTAGTGATGTTGCTATAAATTTTATGAGTAATGAATATGTAGAGGTAAAAACTACTCCTCTAACTGTTGAAGAATTGAGACATAAGTTATATCACAACCAAGTAATGTTGGAGATTGCCTCAGCCCTTAGCTATGTTGAGTTTGATGACCTAAAAGATTAAAATACTGCAAAGAAGATGTGGGACAAACTGAAGATCATATATGGAGGTGATGACAATGTACTAACAGCCAAAGTAGAAATCTTGAAAGATAAATTTGATGATATGAGAATGATGGAAGGTGAGAACATATTACAATACTATGTAAGAGTTAAAGAGGTAGTTAATGCTATTTGAGGAGAAAATCAAACAATTAAAGATGAAAAAGTGATAAGAAACATATTCAAGACTACTCCCTATCTATGCCATTAGAGTCTCTATAATTCAATAACTAAGGTGCACACTAGTTAAAAACTTGACCTTAGAAAGTGTAGTTGGTAGACTTACTACTTTTCAGATGTAAAATTTTGATAACTACACACCTGCTACTATTGAATCTTCTTTCAAGTCACAACTGATTCTTACTAACAAGAAAGGAAAAAATGTGAAGAGTGAAAGTGGTAGTTCTGATGATGAGATTGATGAACTTGAAGCCCTCATTACAAAAAGGTTTGTAATAGGAAGAGGTAAATACAATGGTAAACTACCTATCATTTTTTTTCATGCAACAAAGTTGGTCATATTGTTGCTAGATGTCTTAACAGAGAAGATAAGGATAAAAAGAAGGAAAGCAAGAAGAAGAAATAACAAAGACTACAAAAGAAGAAAGAATGAAAAAGGTAAGAAATTGTGTTATATTTCTAAAGACAAAACTGATAATGAATCTAAGAGTAATGATGATGAAGTTGTCTATGTTGCTATGAAAGAAGAGTTTGATGAAGATGAGAAAACTACATTAATTTCTTATATGAACAAAAGTGATAGATGGATAATTGATAGTTGATGTTCCAATCATATGACTGGTGATAAAGAAAAATTTGAAGATAGTGGTCCATAAAATGGTGGATGTGTTAAATTTGGTAATGATATTCCATGTGTTGTAAAAGGTAAAGGCACTATTCAACTAATTGACAAAATAACATGTGAAAATGTTTATTGGGTTGAAGAACTTAACTACAATTTGTTGAGTGTTTCAAGTTATACAAATCAAGTTGTAGAGTTGAATTTCACAATAGGAAGGCCAAGATACATGATGGTGATGGTAAGATAATTGGAAATAGCGAGTGGACAAGAAGTAACTTTTTCTATCTAAACCTATCAGAAGAGACATGTATGTTTGCACAACAAGAAGATGTTTGGTTATGGCACAAAAGATTATGTCATGTAAGTTTTGACAATTTGGTGAACATTAGTAAGATGAAGAAAGTAAGAGGATTTCCTAAACTAAAGAAGCTTGACAATGCTATGTGTAAATAGTGTCAATTAGGAAAAATGACCAAGTCTAGTTCTAAGAGTAAAAAATATACTGCTAGTGATATTTTGGAATTGGTTCATACTAACCTATGTGGACCCATTAGTGTTAAAAGTTACTATGGAGATAAATATTTCATTCTATTTGTAGATAACTACTCTAGAATGATGATTGTAATATTTCTTAAAGTTAAATCTAATGTATTTTATTTATTCAAGTGTTATTTAGCCAGAGTTGAAAATGAAACAAGGAAGAGTCTCAAGTGTTTGAGATCTGACAGAGGTGGTGAATTAATTTCACATGAGTTCAACACATTCTACAATGATAGAGGAATCAAAAGATAGATATCAACACCAAGGACCCCTCCTCAGAATAGGATAGCTGAAAGAAGGAACAAATCAATTATGGAATATGCTAGAACAATGATGATGGAAAAAAGTGTATCAAAAAAATATTGGAGAGAAGTGGTCAGTATTGTTGTCTATACTTTAAATAGAGTTCAAGTTAAGAAAGGTAAAAATCCTACACCTAATGAACTATGGTATGGTTATGCTCCCAATGTTTAAATTATTCAAAATATTTGGAAGTAGATGTTATATATTGAAAGATAATAGAGATGGAAAACTTTATGTAAAAAGTGATGAAGACATATTCCTAGGTTATTCCACAAAAAGTAAATCTTATAAGTGTTTAAATTCTAACACTAACAAAGTTGTGGAAAGTGCAAATGTGAGAATTAATGAGTTTGTAGAAAAAGGTGATGCTTCATGTAATGAATAACTTGAAGACTATAGTAAATTCATCTACATGGATGATGATGCCCCCAGCACTCAAAATAAATAGAAAAATCAATCTATAAGTTCCCATCAGACAAGAAATGGAATGGAAATATAAATTATTGAACAATAGAGAGTGGGTGTTGAGCAACTAATTGTGGATGTCAAGTCATGGACACAAAATGTCAACCATCAAATAGTGAATTCTAAGCATTCAAAACTTGACCCTAAACAAAAAAAAAAAAAAAGAGGAAATGAACCTGAGATTATCTTTCCAAAAGAACTTGAAGAAGAGCCAAGAAGAATGCTAACTGTATTAGTAAAATATGTGAGAAGACATCATAAACCTGATCAAATAATTGGAGATGTTGAATCAAGCGTTATGACAAGGAGAAAACTCAAAGGTGACACATGCTTTGAGCCTAAATTAATAAAAGATGCTTTAAATAATGAAGATTGGATACATGCTATGAATGAAGAAATTGATCAAATTGAGAAGAACACTAGTTGGACTTTAGTGCCAAGACCCAAAGACAAAAACATCATTGGAACAATCAGTATTTGCGGTGATGGACTGGCTTAAAGGACGTCTGAGTTGTAAGAGTTCTTCTAAAGATCGAGCGGTGAAGCTCAAAGTAACAAGAAACAAAGAAAGAATGGTATGCAGGGGTTATGCACAAGAAGGAGTCAACTATGGAGAAACTTTTTCTCATGTGGCCAAACTTGAAGGAGTCAACACTCTTCTTACATACTCAAATTACAAGAACTCCAAGGTATATCTAATGGATGTCAAATCTACATTTCTAAATGGTATACTAGAGAAAGAAGTATGCATTGAACAACTTGAAGTATTTGTAGATCCAAAAAAGAGGAACATGGTATGTAAACTAAATAAAGCTCTTTATGGATCAAAGCAAGCATCAAGAGCATGGTATGAAAGGTTACATAACTATTTAGTGAAATTTATTTTTGAGAGAACAAATGCTAACAGAAATCTATACTTGAACAATGGAAATAATAATAAAATACTATTATCTGAGATATTTGTCAATGATATCATATTTGGAGGAAGAGAGGTGTTATGTAAATCATTTGTTGATGAAATGAAAAAGGAATTAGAAATGTCTATGTTTGGTAAGATCAAATTCTTTGTTGGTTTACAAGTATGCCAAATGAAGTTTGGTATTTTCATTTCACAAACCAAATACATCAAGGAGATATTGAAGACTTTTGGTATGGAAGATTCAAGACCATTGAGTACACCTACGTCTACAAGACATGAGCTATCTAAGATTGATGATTCTATTGATGTGAACCAGACTATATAGATCTATGATAGGAAAATTACAATATGTTGTTCACAGTAGACCAGATATTACATTAGCATTTGGGATTATTACTAGATTTTTAGAAAATCCTAAAGAGAATCACATGATGGCTATAAAAATTATAATGAGGTATTTGAAAGGCATAGAAGGTTATGAATTATACTACAAGAGAAGTGATAAATTTGAATTGAAGGTTTTTGTTGACTCAAATTGGGCAGGAAATATTGATGATAGGAAAAGCACTAGTGGAGGTGCATTCTTTCTAGGAAAGAGATTGGTGTCATGGACAAGCAAGAAAAAAAATTATATTTCCCAATAAATAGTTGAAGCTGAGTATATGGTAGTTACAGTGAACAGTTCAAATATAATATGGATTAAGAAATTTTTAAAAGGCATGAAAGAAGAAATTACATATCTAGTAGTTATCTATTGTGATAACACAAGTACTATTAACATTTCAAAGAATTTAGTGATGCATACTAAGACAAAGCATATTGCTATCAAGTATCACTACTTGAGAGAACTAATTCAAGGAAAAGAAGTGAAGCTAGAATATGTAAATACAAAGGAACAAATTACTAACATATTCACAAAACCATTATCCAAAGATGCCCATAAATATCTTAGAGGTAAATTAGGAGTCATTCCCCTAACTAAGGCTACTTAAGAAGTCAAGGTGCACTGCATCACATGTTCTACATAGAATATTTTATACAAGTGATGCAATACAGTTCTACTTTGGGACATAGCTAAGGTAGAATACTTCAGTACAACATACAAACATCAATCATAGTTAGATGACAAGTATCAACCAAACATACAAAATATGCATAATTCAAATATATGAAGAATTCGTAGTTGAGATAGCTACACATATTTGGAATTGTTTTCAAAGAGGGATAGATTACTAAGAAATAAGATGAGATAATCTAAGATGACAAAGGGAGAAATTGAATCATGAAAGAGAGAAAACTAACAAAGGAAGTTTGATAGTTTGAATGGATGAGAATCAGAATCAAATTAAGGATAGTGGTCACTCATGGAAGTGAAATCTTTTGGATTGTAACTAAGTTATTAGTACATTAGATATTTGAGATGTTACCATCAATGAAAAAGAGGGAGATTGTTGGAAGCTTACAATTTGAACAATTGTTGGTTTTTCATTGATGTCAACTCTATGGATGAGACATATTGCTACTTAATCTAAATATCATATCTATTTGATTGATGAAGAGGATTTGAGAGTTACTCATAACTATATTACTTAGAGGAAAGGTTGAAGTTATGAAAAGGAAGTTACAATAGATATTTGATTAGATAGGCTTTGATTAAGAAAAGTAATTGTTTATACCAAGGAAGCTAAGCCAAGTTGAGTAAAAGAGTAAATTACTAATGAGTTTTGAGAAATGCTAGTGTCAATTGATCCATAGTGAGTACAGAGAAAATCTAGTATTGACTAAGCATTAGTATCGACTAAGAAAATCAGTTGATGTCAAGATAGAAAGTATTAAACAACAACTGATTATTTCAATGTTGATAGAGTGTCAAAATTTAGTGATTATTGAGTGATAGTAAAAGATCAAATTCAAAGGAATCATAAGATCAAGCCAACTTAGTTGATTTCTTGGGAGATGTAAAATGTTTTGAAGATTAGATTGATGAGTTGGATGATTAAATTCAAGGTGATGATTAGGAAAATACCTAATAAAAGAATTCTAGAGAAGTTTCTAGAGGATGATCAAGAAGTTATACAAACACATTGGATCGAGTTGATGCTAATCGTAAACCCTAAGATCTATGGTGGATGTAGAAAATGGTAAAGAACAAATTGCCTATTAAAAGGAAAGTTGGATCAAATTTTTGGTGTTGTGTCCAATCAAGCTTAGCCAAGCCCAACTAGTGTGTATAGGCAAGTTCATATATAGAGCAAGGTTGAATAGAACAACATAAGAGTATGAATATGAAGCTAAAGGAAAAAGCTTACAAATGTGATGTTGTTGTTGATAAGTAGTTTTGAGCAAAAGTCTTAAGTGTTTATGAGGAGTGTAGACTGATTTCTCTAAGGGTGTCCAAGAAGATCAAGATTAGTGATCGTAATGAAAGGCTCGTCACTGAACCAGCATAAGGAATGAATAGAGATCTAAACCAAAAAAAGTGATTTGTAATCACACAAATCAAAACCTATTGTTTTCTTTCTTATCATTGTGAATATTTTATATTGAAATCCTTTTAACAAAGGTTGACCTTACAGTCATTGAAAGACTTAATAGTCTATGTAAATCCTTTAACAAAGTGACATTCTAAATGGAATGATCAAAAACCTCTTACAAGGCCACTCCTAATAGGGTGATTAAATCCTCTAACTTGGTCACTTTTAACAATGTGTATGTTAAACCTTTAATAGGGTTGGCTCTTAAGAGAGCTCACTTTGAAAGAGTGAATAAGAGTGACATGTTGCTGGTGGTTTTTGTTGGAATTATTTAGAATAACTGAGAGGGGGATGAATTATTTATCCAAGGTCCAGATGTACAAATAAAACTTTGCACAACTTAGTGAACCCATATCCATAAAACATATTCATGCATGCATCCATTAGATCATACAATCACTTCAACTTGTAGATTATTGTCCTAGGTCAAAACTGTTTTAAAAAAATTGATACAAGTATCAGAAAATGTTTCAATCATTATTTTTTCACTAAGGTCAAACCTACTACTTGTTGGTAAGAAAAATTTTTAGTTTATTTCAGTATAATCATTTGTTTGATTGATGAGGAGGTTTTGATCAAATGAGATAAAAAAAAGCACCTAGAGAAAAGGTTGAGTTATGGTATGAAAAAGGAGTACAAAGATAAGTTAAGATAGTGATGATATAGTGTATTCATTATCTACTTAAGGTTGCAAAGGTTGGATACACTAACTAAGTCTAGAAGAATGAGTAAGAAGAATTGAGTATGCCAAGCTTGACCTAGTGGATAGTAGGTGCCAAGAAAAGTTAGTGCAAGCCGAGTAGAAAATCAATTGCAACCAAGCAAGGCCAAAGTTTAGTGTATGCCAAGTGATATAGGATAAGATGAGTAAATTTTAGTTGACCCCAAGAACTAGTAAACTTTAGTGTTTACTGAGTGATCTAGTTGAAGATGAGTGGAAGAACAATTTAGAAGTTGAGTGATAGCATACTGATGTCGAGTGTCAATATTCATGTCAAACTATATATTTGACAAACCTGAGCCAACTATTTTGTTTTCTTGAATTTTTTGAAGTGTGTGGAAGATAACTATGATGAGTTGGTGGCACAAAATTCATGGTAAACCATTTTGAGGGGAATTCAAAGAGGAATGAAGGAGAAGTTTCTAGAAGGGATTAAAATGAAAAGATGGGTAGATTCATTTAATCCTACCTAACCCTAAAATGGATGATAGACAATGAACAAAAAAATATCTTAATTTTCTACTTATAGGGATGGTTGGTCAGAAGCAAGGCTAGTCAATGTTTGAGAACCTAAGTTAGACAAGAGGTCTAAGGTATTGCTTCATTCAGAGATTGGACAAAAGAGACATCTATTAGAAAGAAAAGAAAGAAGGCTTAAGGGTATGAATGCTTAAAGGGTAAACAAGCTATCAAAGATGAAGTGTTTGAAAACCAAGTAGAATGAAGGACTAAAATAGAGATCTATAATCTAAAAGTGAGTCATAATTTGTTATTAGATCAAGCCTTACTCTTACTTTCTAATCATTGTACCAATCTAGGATAAATCCTTTGGATTAAGATTGACCTAACAATTATTTATAAATCCTTTAACTAGGTGACATTCCAAGTGAATGATCTAAAGTCCTCTAACAAGGCTCACTCCTAACAGGGTTATTAAAATCCTCTAACTAGGCCACATTTAACAGTGTATATTGTAAGCTTTAACAGAGTTGGCCTTTTATAGGGCATCACTTCATAAGAGTGAGAATGAGTAGCATGTTACTAGTGGTTTTTCCCAAATTGGGTTTCCACATAAAATCATTGTGTCAAATGTGTTATTGAATGTCTTATATTTCACGCTTACATTTTTGCAAAGTTTATTTGATAATAACCTACAAAGTTTAAGTGATTATATGATCTAATGGATGCATGCATGAATATGTTTTATGAATATGGGTTCAATAAGCTATGAAAAAAATTTATTTGTACATCTATACCTTGGATAATTGATTCACCCCCTCTCAGTTATTCTTTAAAATTCCAACAAAAACAACTTTGCAGAAATGTAAACATGAAACATTACAGATTCAATAACACATTTGACACTAGAATTTTATGTGGAAACCCAGTTTGGAAAAAAAATAATAGTAACATGCTACTCATTCTCACTCTTTTCAAGTGATGCCTTGTGAAAGGCCAACCCTATTAAATCTTACAATACACACTATTAAATGTGACCTAGTTAAAGGATTTCAATCACCTTGTTAGGAGTAAGCTTTGTTAGAGGACTTTAGATCATTCACTTGGAATGTCACCTAGTTTAAGGATTTAAAAATGACTATTAGGTCAACCTTAATCTAAAGGATTTACCCTAGACTAGTACAATGATTAAAAAGTAATAGTAAGGTTTGATCTGATAACAAATTACAACTCACTTGTAGATTAAAAATCTTTGTTTCAATCCTCCATTCTACTTGGATTTCACACACTTCAGCTCTGATAGCTTGTTCACCCTTCAAGCATGCATACTCTTAAGTCTTCTTGCTTTGCTTTCCATTAGCAGTCTCTTCTGTTCGGTCATTGAATGAAGCAATATCTTAGACCTCTTGTCTAACTTAGGTTCTCAAACATGACCAAGCTTGCTTCTAACCAAACATCTCTATAAATAGAAAATTAAGATATTTTATCCTTCAACATCTATCGTCCATTTTAGGGTTAAGTAGGATTACATAGGATTCAATGAATCTGCCCATCTTTTCATTTGAGTCCCTTATAGAAACTAATTCTTCAATCCTCTTTGAATTTTCCTCAAAATGGTTTACCATGAATTCTGTGCCACCAACTCATTATATTTATCTTCCACATGCTTCACAACATTCAAGAAAACAAGATAGTCAACTCATATTCATCAAATCTATGATTTAACATGAATATTGGTACTCAGCATCAATATGTTGTCACTCAATTTCTAAACTATTCTTCTACTCCTCTTTAACTAGATCACTCAGCAAACACTAAAGTTTATTGGTTATCGCCATCTACTAAACTTTACTCAGCTTATATTCTATCACTCGGTATATGTTGAACTTTCACTTTTCTTAGCTCCAACTGATTTTTTGCTTGGCTTGCACTATTTTTTGCTTGGCACCTACTATCCACTCGGTCACACTTCGTAGACTCAATTCTTCTTACTTGTTCTTCTAGACTTAGTCACTGTATCCAACCTTTACAGCCTTAAGTAGATAACTAATACACTATAACATCACTATTTTAACTAATCTTTGTACTCCTTTTTCTTACCATAACTCAACCTTTCCTCTAGGTACTTTTGTTATCTCATTTGATCAAAACCTCCTCATCCATCAAACAAATGACAATACTCAAATCAACTAGGCAGTTGTCTTACTAGCGAGTAGCAGGTTTGGCATTAATGACAAAACAATGGTTGGAACACATTCTCATTCTTATGTCAATCTATTTTCAAAAATCTCCCTCTTTGGAATTGATGGAAAACCAGTACCAAAAATAATACCAAAAAGAAAATAATTCCTTGTATTGAAATCTCTTCCTCTATCAGTAGCTTTCATCTTCTGTATAGGCTACAAAATTTTGTTCTGATCAACAGACAATCAACTCATTCTTATGACTCCCTCTTGATCACTCCCTCTTTCTAATATTCAAGTATCTCTATACTATTTTATTCTTATATCTCCCTCAACACTATCTCCCTCTTACTAGGTAGATGTATGTCTTTTAGTCATTTCTCCCTCTATAGTAATCATCAAGTACACTATCTCCTATCTGAGTATATTCCATGTTTCTCCCTTGTTCTCACTATGTTTGATATTATATATTTCTATATTTCTCCCTTTCTCTATTTCTCCCTCTTTGACAATAATGCCAATGACTTGTCATCTTAATATGTAGATATGAACATTTTCATTTTCTCCCTCTATCACCTAGCTTGTGACTAATCTGTAGCTCCATCTCTTTGATTACTTTAGGTAACTCCTAAAGTAAGATCCACTATGTCAATGCATAACATATGTCATTTATCTTAGTTGATGTAGGGAACTACTCATCCTTCTTAAATAGCCTTGGATAAGGGTATCACCCCTAGTTTACCTCTTAGATACTCATGATCAACCTTAGGTAATGCTTTTGTGAAGATATCAGTTATTTATTTATTTTTATTCACATATTCCATCTTCACTTCTTTTTCTTGAACTAACTCTCTCAAGTAATGATACTTGATTGCAATGTGCTTAGTCTTTGTATGCATCATAGGGTTCTTTGATATATTTATAGCACTTTTATTATCACAAGTTTAGTGATTTCCTCATTCATACCTTTTAGTAGTTGTTTGATCCACACAATGTTTGTACAATCTACTATAGCAGCAACATATTCAACTTTAGTAGTAGATTGAGATATGTAATTATTTTTCTTGCTAGTCCATGTAACCAACCTTTTTTCTAAGAAAAATTCTCCTCCACTAGTATTCTTTCTATCATCAATATTTACAACCCAATTAGCATCAGTATAGGCTCTCAACTCAAACTTCATATTTTACTTGTAGTATAGACTATTGCCTTCTATTCCTTTCAGATATCTCATTATTCTCTTAACAACCATCAAATGATTCTCCCTAGAGTTAGTAGAGAATCTTACAACTATCCCAACAAATAATGCAATATTAGGTCTGCTATGCACTACATATTGCAATTTGCCAATCATAGACTTGTACAATATTTGATTCACCTCAGTTGAATCATCATTCTTCAACAACTTGTGTCTTGTCACCATGGGTGTGCTTAATAGCTTGGAATATTCCAATCCAAAAGTTTTTAGTATCCCCTTTACATACTTAGACTAAGTGATGTCTATACCATATTTCATCTAATGCACTTGCAAACCCACAAAGAACTTGATCTCTCCAAACATAGACATCTCAAGTTCTTTCTTCATTCCATTTGAAAAGGCTTTACATAAAGTATTTTGACTTCAAAATATCATATCATCAACAAAAATTTCAAATAGTAGAATACCTTTGCCTTTTTCTATCTTCAAGTACAGATTATTGTTATCTTAAGTCCTCTCAAATTTAATCTTCACAAGATAATTGTGAAACCTTTCATACCATGCTCTTGGTGCTTTATTTAAACCATATAAAGCATTCTGTAGTTTACATATCATGTTTTTCTTCTTAGCATCAAAAAATCCTTCTGGTTATTCTACATAGACCTCTTCTTCCAATATGCCATTCAGAAATACGTATTTAACATCCATTTGATAAAATTTGAAACCTTTATATGTAGAGTAAGCAAGTAGAGTTCTTACTCCTTCCAATCTTGCAACAAGGGAAAATGTTTCTCTATAGTCTATCCCTTTTTCTTGTGCATACCCCTTGCAAACTAATCTTTCCTTACTCCTTGTGACTTCACCATTTTCATCTAGCTTGTTTCTGTAAACCACTTACTTCCAATCATATTTTTGTCTTCTGGTCTAGGAACTAGAGTCCATGTCTTGTTCTTCTCAATTTGTTCAATCTCTTCTTTCATGGCTTTACTCCAGTCCTTATCTTCTATAGAATCTTTCACTATTTTAGGTTCATGAATGCTAAGAAAACATGTATCACTTCTCTCTCTTTTTTTCTTTTTATTGGTCTTACATCTTTATCTCCAATAATTTGTGTAGGAGGGTGATATCTTTTGACATACTTTTACAATCTTGGTTTTGCTCTATTTTCCTCATTAGGTCTATCAACTTTTGAATCACTATGTACTTCTCTATTAGGTAACTCAAAATCTCTTTCATGTACATTAATCTTAGAATCAAATTGTACCTTAGCTTTAGTATGCAGCTCAAGACCTGATTGTAGCTTGGTTCCTGAATTCAACTCAACATTCATTGTATGTGACTCAGTAATCACTAAAACTTATTGTTGATTTGCAACTTGATTTACAACATCTTCATCAGTAGGCATACCTTCATAACAGTATACAAAATATTTGTATTCCTCAGGTTCCATCATAGGTTCTACCTCATGTACCTTTATATATTTATCAAATTTCACATTGTCACATTCCACAACTTTGTTAATGTTAGTATTTGAGCACTTATAAGCTTTACTTCTTGTGGAATAGCCAAGGAATATACCTTCTTCACTTTTTGCATCTAATCTACCATTCCTAAAATCTTTGAGAATATAACACTTATTTCCAAATACCTTAAAATATTTTACATTGGGTCAGTATCCATACCAAAGTTCAAAAAGTGTTGAATGAGTACCTTTTTTGACTTGCACATAGTTCAAGGTATAGATATTTGTACTTACAACCTCTCTCCAATATTTCAAAGCATAATTCTTCTTCATCATGAGTGTCCTAGCATAGTCCATTACAGATATGTTCCTTCTTTCAGCAATTCCATTTTGTGGAGGGTTCACAGGGGTAGACATTTTTATTTTGATTCCTTTGTTATTAAAAAATATCTCAAACTCATTTGATGTAAATTCTCATCCTTTGTCAAAACTCATACATTTCAAGCTTTTACCTACTTCCTTCTCAACTCTTTCTAAGTACCACTTAAACATTTGGAAAGCATCATATTTCTATTTCAGAAACATAACTGTCATCATCCTAGAATAATCATCAACAAATAGAATAATATATGTATCACCTTTGTAGCTTTTCAAATCAATTGGTCCACATAGGTTAGTATGAAAAATCTCCAAAATTCCTTTGGAGGTGTGAGTCTTACTCTTAAAACTAGACTTTGTCATTTTGCCTAATTGACATTGTTTGCAAATTATATTGTCAAGTTTCTTCAACTTAGGCAAACCTCTGACTCTTCTCATGTTACTGATACTAACCAAGTTATCAAAATTAACATGACATAACCTCTTGTTCCATAACCACACATCATCAAATTCTACAACTAGACAAGTAACATCATTCATATCAAGGTAGAATAGATTACCTTTAGTGTGATCACCTTTTCCAATTAGTTTCCCATCAGTGTCATATATCTTAGCTATCTTGTTATCAAACTCAACCTTGCAACCTGAACTATTTAGTTGTAACAAATTCAACAAATTATAGTTAATTCCTTCAACATAATAATCATTATCACATAAAATCTTTTCTATGAGTTTGATAGATCCTTTTTCTTTTATCAGACAAGGTGCATCATTACCAAACCTTACACGATTTCCATCACAATAATTCAAGGTAATGAACTTACTTTTATCTCCAGTCATGTCATGTGAACACCCACTATCAGTGATCCATCTATCATTCTTGTTTACACAAGACACTGGTCGAGTTTCCTCATCCTCATTAGAATCATCCTTCATTGCAACATACACCACTTCATCATCATGATCGTTAGATCCATATTCGGTTTCCTCTTCTACAATGTAACAAGACTTCTTTCCTTTTTTTGTAATCTTTTCTTTCTTCATGTCTTCTACTTATGTATTTTTCTCCATTTCTATTGTTCTTCTTTTCTAGACATCTAGCAGCAATATGACCAACCATATTACAATTAAAACATATGATAGGTAACTTACCTTTGAATTTTCCTTTACCTCTATGAAATCTCCTTGCTAGTAGTGCTTCAGGTTGTTCTACATCTTCCTCATCTGTATCACTATCACTAGAAACATATTTTACCTTTTTCTTCTTCTTCTCATTAGGTTCCTTTAATGATAGCTTGGCTTTGAAAGCATATTCAACATTGTTAGATTTGAAGTTGTCAAAATTAGATAGCTCAAAAGTAGTAAGACTACCTACCAAACCTTCAAGAGTTATATTAGAACCTAGCATACATCTTAGTTCTTGTATTGTAGAAACTCTAATAGCATAGATGGGAAGAATTATTCTCAAAACTTTTCTTAATATAGTATCATCATCTATCTTACCATTGAGCTATCATTTTTCATGATGCTTAACGATAGGAATCATTTCAAAGTCCTCTCTTTAAAAGCTAATCTAGGATCAACTCCAAGGTTCTAGGCAATCTTGCAACCTATTGGAATATGCTTGATTAAAGATAAATGTGTTTATTCATAAGGAGGCATTTTTTGGTTCTAACCATTTTTGGATAAGATGTTCAATATGCTTGCTGTTCCAAAATTAATCACAAAAGAGATATGTTTTTGGGTATTTTTTGTTTTTTAATGAATGCAACTATATGAATTCCTAATTTAACCAAGTATTGGTAAAGAAAATAATGAAGATAAGGTAATAAGAGATGAAAGAAAATAGCATGAAAGGAAAATTCCTAACAAACATAAACCACAGTAACAACATGTCTATGGGTTAAATCGTTAAAAAGATTAGGTAGGAAACCAATGAAAATATGAACAATGCCTCCTCAAATCCACTGATGCAATTGTCAATGGAAACTTAGTATAAACTAAAATATATTTTTCTTCTCATCACATCACAAGGCCATGAAAAGTGTGCTCATGCGAGACAAGAAGCTATTTAGAAACAATAAGGTGATCTCTTCTCCAACTTGGTACGTCACTAAAATTCATCAACATGCAAAAAACACTAGAACTAAAATATCGCACAATCAAATCAACATATAAAAACCATTGGCTCCATTATTATCATGAAAAAGAATTAAAAAATAACACTCTAGCAAGAATAACTACACTCAAAATGAGAGCACCAATAGCATTTATTATTGCATCAAAATAACGGCCTAGAATACATGTTACATTTCTAAATTTATAAGAAATCATCTCTTCAATTTGTGTTGAGAGTGAGAGATCCCTTAATGCAAACATATGCTTGTAAACTGATAAAACAAAATCTAATTATATACAAGCTGACTCTCTAAATGGTGCTAAGTAAGACTCCACCCTTGTTTACATCAATTAATGGGTGTGTGACCCTTTACATGTCTTAAAACAAAGAAAGAAGAAGTAGATAGGAAGAAGGAAGTTGTAAGAGGATTTGAGAGTCACTAGAAACTCTAACAATGGAGGCTTGACCTTATCTAGGAATTTTTGGGAGTTGAATTGTCATCAAAATGTGTTTCTGGTGCATGGAAAGCTCTAAATTTGGAACTGGCAGTTAACTATCAATGCACTATCACTTCTTCAAAATTGTTGATGCACCTTTGGAATAGTGCACCTTGCACACCTTGGTGGTAGACTCAAAAAATCCAAAATTTTCTCAAGTGTCAAAATTGAATTTCTAGATTATGGTTTTTCTTCCCCTTTATACTAGAGCTATGTGTGGATGCTTGCTCTTGAATTTCTCTATAATCTCTATTATTTGGGAAGATTTCAAAAAATCCAATGCTTTATACTTATCTTTAACTATATGTTGGTAGTTATAATCTCCATACGAATATGCATAAAATCATCTAGTTTAGTGTCCAATTCCAACATAACCTCTTTAGTCCTGAATGCTTGTTTGATATCTTCTTCTGATGAACCATCTTCAAACATTTTTTTGGAACTGTTGAACCACTGATTGTACTAGAATGAATATAGTCCTTGACTCATCTTCAAAAATATCAAGGCAAGCATCACTATAATACTTCTCAACTTCCAAAATCTACTTTTGTGTTCGATCTCTCAACTTCTAAATATCTTTGTGAAATCCTTCAATTACCTTATTCTCAGCAACTATCTTTTTGATCCAATCTTCTATTTTATCAACCTCATTCATTGTATACACCTTTGTGAGTGTACAATACCTTTGACCCTTTATCATTTGAAGCACTTTAAGGTCTTTTCCCTAGGTATGTACCTCATTCATCAGCCCAAAATCCTTGTCCACTATGGATACCAATTTATCTGCACTAGTTTGAACATGGTGTAATAGGTTCAAATTAGCCTGTATGATTTGTATACCTTTATTCTCAAAATTGTCATGCCATTTTTGAAATGTGCCAAAAAATGAATCTATCTATACACTTTCTTTATTTCTCCTCTCTAATGTCATAGCAAGGGTGATTTCTAGATTATCCAAGTTAATGGGGCCCACAAATTCATGCAAATAGCCTCTCAAAAGCTCATTTTACTTCCTTAGTGTTACCAATTCTGACTCATACCTGTCCACCTACTTAAAAACCTCTCTCACAACCATAATGATCAAAACTTTAGCAGTGTCTATCATGGGCTTTCATAAGAGAACCTCCTTGATCTGGTAATCACTAGGAGTCAAATCCTCGATGTCAACATTGGAGGAGGGATGGAAATATTTGCAAAAAAGTCCTAATCTTGGTTCTTCATTATGAATTTCAATGTTCATGCATCACCCATAGGTGGCTTAGGATTCTTGATGGCTCCCACTAGCTCATCCATACTCTCCTCTTCATTCAAGTTCAACTACCTCTTTTGTCTAACCATAACTTCCCTCTTTAGCCAGGATGGTGTAGTTCCCATAGGAGACATGTATTTAGATAAAGAGGGAGTTTTCCTTGCAATCCATTTTCCCTTATCACTCATTTCCAAAGTCTTCTCCTTCTAAGAAAGATCTAGATTGGGACTTTTTTAATCCTTTGTAGCCACAGTTCTTGCCTCTATATCCTAAGAAGTTTGTTGATGTTCTTCATTTATTTGCCTCTCCTCTAATACTTAAATAGCTAGCCTTTTTTTGGGCTCTTCTCCATGTACTTCTTGTTCTTCTTCTTCAATGACAAGAGAAAAAGGAGTGACTGAACCTTTATCCAAGAAAGACAAGTCCTAAAATGGTGGTGGTGATATACCTAGAGATACTTGTGGTTGAGGTGGTGTTTGGTTCCAATCCTCTCCCAAAGGTTGGTTCGTATGTGTATCTTGTATCTTATCACCCACCATTTCAGTTCCCATGGGTATAAAATCAAAATTAGATATCTTGAAGACATCTATTTCTTGCCCCTCCTATTATTCAATCCATTTTTTTGCTCATCTTTAGAAATGGTAACCTAAATAGGTTCCTTAGGAATGGATGGTGGCATTATGGTCAAGCTCCTTCTTCTTTCTTCCATTATAGCCCTATCTAAATGAGTCCTCTAATTCAAGGGGATATTATATTCTTCTTCTTCATTGTCTGCCTTAGGTATGGTTTCAGGCACCTAAGGGATGGGAATAACCCTCTTTTGTAACTTTTTCCTTCTTTTCCTTCTCACAATAGGTCCAAACCTAGCTTTCTTAGTACTTGAAGGAGAGGCTTCTTCCTCTTGAGAAGGTGGTGTCACCTCTTGTTCTTCCTACTCTAGTTCCTATTCATGTTCCTATTTAAATGAGGGCACTTGTGCAGTATCTTGAGCCTAAGTTGCTTCTTCATCTTGAGGCTCTTCACTCTCAAGTGCTTCAGCCACCTCTTCTTGAGGCTCTTTAGATTCAGGCTCAAAAAAATTTTGGGGACTCTCTTTTCCTCTTATTTTTGGTTTTATCTACACTAAAGTACCCAACATCCCTGTCATATTGATATACCATCTTCGGCCTAACTAGAGATTGAGCAGGGAATGTTGGTATTGGAACTTTTGCACCTTTACCCTTTACTGGGTGTGTTGTGGCTTGAAAGGTAACAGTTTGTGGAACTGGGTTAAGGTTAAAAGGCTTCTTGGTCCTATCCTTTGTCAATTAAATTATGTGTCTAGCCCTATGGTTTATATCTGCATTTTCATCCCTATCAATCTCCACATTCATAATTGACCTATCATATATCTTGTCTCGGTTATACAAGGGATCCAAGACATCTTAAGTGTCTTGTTGAATAGCCTTGAGTGGGACCTTTATCTTTAAATTTCTCCCTACCAAATATAGAGTCATCCTACAATAATCCCTTATTCAAATATCATAGTCATCTATTGTGGTCATCTAATGGTCTTCGATGGCATCTTCATGCGCAAATTGCTTCCCTGCCAAATGTTGAACTTTGCCAATATTATTAAACTAGGGATGAACAGAGTTGTAATCTTCCAAGGGATATTGATCCCACTCTAAATCAAAAGTCATGATATCATTATTCTACTTTACCTCAAATGCACCTATAGTTATAGGTCATACCCATGTCTTCTTATGTTTTTTTCTCACTCTG
This sequence comes from Cupressus sempervirens, assembly GCA_028749045.1. NCBI lineage: Eukaryota > Viridiplantae > Streptophyta > Pinopsida > Cupressales > Cupressaceae > Cupressus > Cupressus sempervirens. Next base: position 256,960,428 of record CM053792.1, read on the forward strand.
TCATATGTAGATGTGAGCTATCTTGCAATCTCCAATAAAATGAGCATATCCAATGGATATCTTATGAGTTTCTTTAGATTCACCATCATACCAAATACCCTTAGGAAAGTGAATGTTTTAAACTAGATGTAAGTAGCACTGATCTTTGTGATCCTTCTTGTTGCCTCTACTAACATCCTCTTAGCATAATCAACCTCTATAAATTGAATGATTGCAAATGTGAAAGAATCATTCACTATCTAGAATTCCTTGCTCTAAGAGCTTCTTCTTTACCAACTAAGGATATACCACATAGGGCCAATCATGGGCATCTTGCATGCTTCCCTTTTTGTACAATCCTGGATAGTTAGTTGTCCATTCCACCAATAAGTACACCAAATATGATGTCATGTAAAACTTGGGGTCAACTTTAACTCCTACTAGTTGTTCATCTAAGTTTTCACTTAGTATTGTGGCCCAATCAATTGGCATTTTGGTTTTTTTTATGGTCTTTATGAAATAGACCATCCAAATGTGAAGTTTCCCAGTTTTCAGTAGACCCATAATTCTACTCAAAAGTACAATGGCATAATTGATATCATCCTTCATATATCCACTAGTCATATCTACCTTTCTGGCTTTTCATCCCATCAGTATTCTATCAATAAAAAATGATAATTTTATGATCTTTGTGATCTTCTTGTCATTCTCCCTATACCATCTTTCTACTTGATGATAGGTTATCTTCACATATTGATCAACTCTAGGGAGATGGAAAAAATTCTCAATGTTCTTGGGTCTTAGGTCTAAGACTATCTTGTTTGTGACACTTTTAACAACTCTTTCCTCTGACATATAGTTTTATGCCAATGCCATGATAAGCTTAGAACACTGCATGGATGTGGGATGTGATGCGACATCCACCAACCCTAATTTGATAAGTGCCAACACCATCAGGGACCTCTCCTTAGGCTTATTGCAAAGTACAAGGAATGCATTCCAATCAATGTGTCCCAACTTAGTATCTCTGGTCTTCGAATGATTATCCTAAAAATGTGATTTCTTTGGTGCACCTTGAAACTTGAAGACAATAGGTTTTGAAGAAATATTTTCAGCAAGTGAGGATGATGAGGAATCCATTTTATCTACATAAAATAGAGAATCATTAGTTTAGAGAGGTGAAAATTAAATGCTAAACAAACCCTAATTGCCAAAAAAAGCACACCCAGAACACCAAAACCTAGTAAAACCACTCTAAATCCCCTTAATAGCCATGGTATGCCATTTAGCACACCTTGAGCACCTTGATAGGTGTACTAGGTGTTCTTAATAACCTTTAAAAGATCATTTTGTGTGTAGTTGTGCACCTATGCAGGTGAACACCTTGATCAAGTGTGCACATGCACATGTGAGCTGCTACCCACATGCATCTTCCATGTGCAAAGGGGGAAAAAGTAGTTTAAACTACTAAGGGTTTGCACATGCACACCTTGATGGGTTGCACACGTGCACACCCTTACTTATTCTTTTGTTAACGATAGAAAATGGTGCTAGGTGCACACCTTGACAAGGTGTGCATCTGTGCGCCATTATCTTCAGTGATCTTTACTTGTGTGAGAAATATGTGCTTGTGCATACCTTGGGGAGATGTACACCTTTCCTTAGTGTTTGGTAGGTTGATTTTGAAAGGCATGCACATGTGCACCTTGGATAGGTTTGCATGTGTGCACCTTTTACTTAAGTGTTTTAGCATTAGTTTAGGATTAGTGTTACTTAGGTTTATTAGCACAAAATAAAGGTGTGCAAATGTGCACCTTGAATAGGTGTACATGTCTACACCTTTTATGACTTTGTTGTTTTTCTATGTGCATGTGTAGGCTGGTGGAGTGTCACATATTTGGAGGTGTAGAGGTACAGTCATCAATGGTAATGAGAAAATAATGGGGAGAAGAGGAGGTGGTCCTAGGATTTTATAGGCCTGGGATAGTGCACACCTGCATATGTGCATATCTCCAAAGGGAGATAGAAGTGCACTTGTGCACCTATTCAAGGTGTGCATGTGTGATAGGTGCACTAGTGCACACCTTGGCACAAAATCATCATTTCTTCTCAAATTTTCTATTTTTAACTACTAGGTTTCTTAGATAGAGAACTAAGTAGGATCCAAACTCTAGGTAGAGTCCCAAAAATGACTCAAGCCCCAAACTAGGGGTCTAGTAAAACAAAACAAAATACTAGGGGTCCACATTTCTAGGAGAAATGGGGTGTGCATTGAAAAACTACAACACTTACTAGTAGCTCCTCTTATAGCATTAACAAAATCTTTTATTCTAAAGCAATATTGAGCAACATTCTCACCTTCTTGTATCCTCATATCATGAAACTTACCTCTAAGACTTTTAGATTTGGATCTTGAAACATTTGCATCTCGTCCATAGATGGTGTGAAGAGCATCCCACATCTTCTTTTCACTAGCATAACCCTTGATGTCATGAAACTTGACATAGCTTAGGACAGAGGTAATCTCCAAAATTGCCTAATTGTGTTCTTTCTTCTTTTTTAGATCTTCAACAATTATGGCTCCAGTAGGATCAACATGCTTAGTTGCGATGGTAGATTGTGCATGGTCTCCAAAATCGCCTAGGTGTAGCTTCATTAGACTTGTCCATGCAGGTAAGTTATCCTTGTTAAGCTTGGGTACCTCTTTTTTTGACATCTTGATATTTTGCTTCTAGTACCTTTAAACTAGTCCTCTTAAGCTTCTAGGATCTAATACCAATTGTTGGAAAAAAAAATTAGAATAACTAAGAGTGGGGGGGTGAAATAGTTATCCAAGGTACAGATGTGCAAATAAAACTTTTCACAGCTTAGTGAACCCATATCCATAAAACATATATATGCATGCATCCATTAGATCATACAATCACTTGAACTTGTAGATTACTATCCTAGGTCAAAAGAACTTTGCAAAAATGTAAACTTGAAACATAATAGATTCAATACAACATTTAACACTAGGATTTTACATGGAAACCTAATTTGGGAAAAACAACTAGTAACATACTACTCATTCTCACTCTTTTATGGTGATGCCCTATGAAAGGGAAACCCTGTTAAAGGTTACAATACACACTATTAAATGTGACCTAGACATTAGAGGATTTCAATCACCCTATCAGGAGTGAGCCTTATTAGAGGACTTTAGATCATTCACTTGGAATGTCACCCGATTAAAGGATTTACAAATGACCACTAAGTCAACCTTAATCCAAAGGATTTACCCTAGACAAGTACAATGATTGGAAAGTAACAGTAAGGCTTGATCTGATAACAAATCACAACTCACTTGTAGATTACAAATCCCTATCTTATTCCTCCATTCTATTTGGCTTTCACACAGTTCAACTCTGATAGCTTGTTCACCCTTCAAGCATTCGTACTCTTAAGCCTTCTTGCTTTGCTTGCCAATAGTAGTCTCTTCTATTTAGTCACTGAATGAAGCAATACATTAGACCTCTTTTCTAACATAGGTTCTTGAACATGACCAACCTTGCTTCTGATCAACCATCTCTATAAATATAAAATTAAGATATTTTGTTGTTCAACCTCTATTTATCATTTTAGGGTTAGGTAGGATTAGGTGAGATTCAATGAATCTACCCATCTATTCAGTTGAGTCCCTTCTAAAAACTTCTTCAATCCTCTTTCAATTCACCTCAAAATGATTTACCATGAATTCTATACCACCAACTCATCATAGCTATCTTTCACATGCTTTACAAAATTCAAGAAAATGAAATAGCTGGCTCAAATTCATCAAATCTATGATTTAACATGAATACTGGCACTTGGCATAAATATGTTGTCACTCGACTTCCAAACTATTCTTCTACTTATCTTTAACTAGATCACTTGGAAAACACTAAAGTTTGCTGGTGCTCGGGATCAACTAAACTTTACTTGGCTTATACTATATCACTTAGCATACACTAAACTTTTACATTTCTTGGCTTCAACTGATTTTTTGCTTGGCTTGCACTAACTTTTCTCAGCACCTATTATCCACTTGGTCAAGCTTGGAAAACTCAATTCTTCTTAATTTTTCTAGATGTAGTCAGTGTATCCAACCTTTTTAGCCTTAAGTAGATAACCAATATGCTATAACATCACTATCTTAACTGATCTTTGTACTCCTTTTTCTTACCATAACTCAACCTTTCCTCTAGGTGATTTTGTTATCTCATTTAATCAAAACGTCCTTATCAATCAAACAAATGATAGTACTCAAATCAACTAGGCAATTGTCTTACCAGCATGTAGCAAGTTTGACATCAATGACAAAACAATGATTGAAATACATTCTCATACTTATATCAATCTATTTTCAACAGTTTTTCCCAAATTGGGTTTCCACATAAAATCCTTGTGTCAAACTTTGATGAATGTTTATGAATGTTTAACATGTGTTGATGTTTTTCATTATGCAATACAAGTTAAGTTTATGACAGTTTTACAATACAGACCGAGCAACAACAAGTTAAGAAGGATTAGTAGAACATTGATGTGTTTAATGTTTAATATTTCAAGTGGTACATACAGACCTTGAGCAACTAATTCATGCCACCCCCCCCCCGCAGTTATTCTAAAAATTTTAATAATAATGTCATTCCTCTAGTTTGTAAGATAGGTTCCATCAAACCTATTGGTTTTAGGAAGGTAGAAAGATAATCAATGGATTATCAAATCTCATCCCAATCCATGTAGTACCTTGCATTTCAATAATGTCACAAATTTCTCTATCCCTTGTCTATGACCAAATAAGATTATGAGGCATCATGGGTTCCCTGCACCTAATCCTGTATGGAATGGCATAATACCTCTCCCTTATAGCATTTTGGGCTTGAAATGACATGTTATTAGTAGAAATTATATAATCCCTGATGGATTATTGTAGATTTTACTAATAAACTTTTGCTCTTATTTCAGTTTGTGTTGACCTTTTGTAATCCATCCTGAATGTTTTATTTTTTAGTATTAATCTCTGATGGGAAGTCCCAATATCACTTTCATTTCTAGAAACCTATCATTCTTTTCTTCCCACTCAATTTGATTTTGCATGAATAAAATAAATGCTCTGATTTGAACTTCTCCAACATTCAAGATGGATTCTTATTTGAACTTCTCCAACATATAGATTTATAAAGTACTAAATGTGATGATGACCCAAAAAAAACCCAAGTAAATAAATTTACACATCAAATTATGTACCATAGATGTAATTTTATTTCTACCATTAGATGTACTCACTCTTTTGCCTCAACTTTCTCTAAGTTGACTGCTCTATCTATCACTACAATTCCTGATCTTATTGTTTATGCATCCAAGAAGAGAGTGGAAGATATCTTGGTGGTGTTATTGATGTGGAAGGTTTCTGCTATATTTTCTCCCTAGAATTTTGTAATTATTGCCTCAGTCCTTCTACTTGTTCCTCACATTTTTTTTTAACTTCTGCAAGTTGTTGTTTTATGCATAGGTCTTATTGTTACATCATGTTCAGTATTTCTTCCTTTGATTTTCTCTCATGCTCTAACTTTTCTAGCTATTGTTGGAGTGTATTTTCTCTATCAAGCATTTTTGCGTACATTTCATTCCTCATTTTCCTTTCTTCTTTAAATTCCTTTTCTTTTTGAGAGAGAATGGGATCTTTTCTTATCTCAACAACATTTTTGCTTCAGTGAGAAATTTTTTTGTTGTATGTTCCATTATCTCTTCTTCCTCCATAATTTATTTTCCTTCCTTTCTTTGAAATACTTCTTCTTCTTTAGCCAATTCTTCCTCATTTTGATGCTCAGAAGATGTTGATGCTTCAAATTCTTCTTCTATTTCTATATCTTCTAAGGTGTAATTACTATCTTCTAAAACCTCAACTATCTCTCGACCTTTTGTATAGGGGAACCATCGGGAGAGTCATAGTGTTCCTAATTGTCATGCAAAGTATCATCTTTTTTACTACTATCTTGGACATGAGTTTGGCTTACCTCATCTTGTGAGGGTTCTTATGGATTCCTCATAGGATTCTCATCTTAAATTTGAGCTTTTTGCTAGGGTTCTTGTGGATTCCCTACAAGATGTTTAGTTTTAGGAATATTTTTCTCAATGGGGAGTTCTTATATAACACCTGGTGACTCATCTAAGGTTGGAATTTTTTGCTCATGTCCTATAGCTTCTTCTTGAATTTTCTTTGTTTTGCTTTGAATTGGATTTTCTTCACCTTCTTCCTTAGGAATAGTTTCTAAAATTTTATTCCTTATTTTTCCATAGGTATTGGGTTTACACCTAGAAGAAGTAGCCAATTCACTAGGTTTTGGATTATTTTGAAGAAATATAGGTGAACATATGGCAATGCAAGGTACATTTTTCTTCATTTTTTGTTTTTGATTCTTTTGTGCTCTATTTTTTTCCTTATTTACATTTAGAGGTTCTCTTTTCATCTTTTTCCTCTTAGGACTTTTACCAATACCTACCCTAGTTAAAAATCAAAACCATGCTTCTCCTTCTCCCTCATTTTTTGTAAATTATGCTTCAAAATTAAATGCATTAGGATTTGATGCCTTATCTCCTTCTACTTTGACTTTACATTATGAATTATTTTTGATAGATGGTGGAACAAGTACTCAAGAAGATTAACTCATAGCTCAGGCTTATGCTCACCATAACGTATATGGTATAACATCTTCAACCTTGGGTCGATTATCATTTCATACTAGCCATCACATGTGAAATACTTCATCAACCAAACTACAAGGGTTTTCCATGGTTTAGGTAAGGAAATTATATTAAACCCTATTATATTCCCTTGACTTTTAACCAACTCTTATAACTTATCATCTTCAAGTTCATTATAAAATTGATCAACTAGATCTTCTAGATTTGAGGTCCTCCTTGTAATTATCTCTCCAGTATTCTAGAGAGTTTTCCTATAGTCTATTGATCTCATTTTGGTTTTGACAAGGTAGTTGGAAAGCACTTAGTCATTATCTAGTAGAATTACAGTGCAAACTAAGTGTATATTTCATGCCGAGTGATCAAAGTGAGCTAAGAAATTAGTGTGAGCTAAGTAACCAAATCATGTCAAGCATAAGTTTCCAAATAGTACATGTTGAGAAATATGAGGAGTCAGTGTTGTGACTAATATGTGTCAAGCAGATAGTATGTGCCAAGTCACTCAAATTTTGATAATTCTATACATGTTGAGTGATTCATGTGTTGACTAACAGTAGTGTCAAGTTCTACACAAGTAGAGTTATAGCATTCAGAGCATAGTGAAGGTTGAGTATCGAAGCCTTTGGATGTCAAAGTGAATATTTTTTGGCATAGTTGTTTGTTATGGCACAAAATCCTATGTAAACCAATTTTGGTTAACATAATCCTAAGTTTATGATTATAAGAGATAATTATGGAGTCATGTTTTGAATCCCTATACAATACATGCAACCAATCAAATTAAGGGAAGGCTAAGGTGGCAATAAGGATCAACCACAACTATTGATTCTAACCTAATCCATCTCCACCATTGCCTATTTAAGGAGGAAAAACCATAGAAATTTTATGGGTGCATGAGGAGATGAATACTAATAGTTTAGACAAAATTTATGGTGGCTTAGATGCCTATGATATAGTTATACATTGCAGAATCAGTTTAAGGAGAACAAAGTGAAGTAGTGAAAGAATAGAGGAGACCTATTTGATCAGGAGGATCAAGGTTTTAAAAATAAAGAGTAAATTTGACATCAAGTAGCAAGGTGCTAACCAAAGGATTAGTTGTTGGATCATTCTAATAGGTGATACAGAGTAAATCTCTTAACCGAGTAGTCCTAACAGGCTATTGTAAATCTCTTAACCGAGTGTTTACTTAATTGTGAGTTAAAATCCTCTAACAAGGTGATACCTAAAAATATTTGTAAGCCTTTAATAGGGAATAACCCTCACTAGGTAGATCATATATTATGATCAACAATTTGTAGCCATAACTGGCCACACTTTACAACTGTAGTAGTGAAGATTTTTGGGTGTCATCCCCACTCCATTTTTACCTTCTCATTAGAAGGTTTTTGGGTAACCACTTTATTTATTTTTTGTGTTATTTACTTTATACTATGGATGTGATGAATGGTTAAGTTATTTAATTTTATATGTTAAGTTATGAGATGGATGTTGGTAATATGTTTTAGAGGGGAAAAAATAAAGTTTTGATTCACCCCCCCAACAATTGGTATCAGAGATTTGTTCTCTAGAAAGGAAAGTTTTATAACTTTGCAAGTAAGATCTTGAAGATGGAAGTTTACAAATTGGGAAAGACTATTGATAACCAGAAGATTGAAATACAACTTTCCCTACATCAATTCAAGGAGGCAAGAGATGAACTACAACACTCATTGACAAGAAGGACAGAGATAGCTATTCAACAAGATGACACTCAATATCAAGAAGTAGACACTAATGGATTATTTAAAGATGGGAACTTTGAAGAGTTTGATGTAGCAATTGCAAATCTCATGGAAAAGAACAATGCTCTAAGTGAAGAAGTCAGGAATCTCAAAAGGGAACAAGAAGCACAATCAATACTATTGTTTGAGACAACTAAACTAAAGAAGAAAGTTGAAGAAGATAGAGCCATGATTGAAGAAGACAAAAGAGTACTAGTAATAAAATTGAAGAGAAAACATCAGATGTGAAAAATTTTGCAAATATGCAATTGGATACAATGAATTAGTTGATGATTGCAAATCAAGAACTAAATAGGAAAGACATTGAGATTACAACTTTGGAAACATAGAATACCCTATTGCAAAATGAATTGAAGGTTCAAAAAGAAAGGCTTAACAAGCCTTGTGAAGCCATCAAGTACTTTGAAAAATTGATGGAAGCACTAAGGCCAAAGAATGACTATTGGTTTGGGATATTCTACTACTGAGGAAGGAGAATCATCTAGAAGTGGTGAACAAAGGAACAATAAGGGAAAGAAAATCAAGCCCACTTGTCATCACTATGGAAAATTGGTTCATATAGCAATTTTTTATAGGAGAAACACTAGAAATTAGAACCCTAAGAATAAATTCAAGGGACACTATCATATATGCAAGAAGAAAGGACATCAAGAACATAAATGTAGGACCAAGACCACCAACACTCAAAGATTTGAAAGATATTGTTACAATTGTTAGAAGTATGGATACAAGGCATATGAATGTAGATCCAAATCCAAATGGACATCAAACAAAAAACAAAATACACCACAATGGAAACTCTTATGATTGGGATTACAACATAAGGTACAGTTGTCACTATTTCCAAGAATATGGTCACATTCATGAAAATTGCATATGAAAACATTTCAGAGGTAACTACAATAGATGGTTAAATGAGATTCTATGTTTTAGTTGTCTTAAGATTGTTTATATAAACAAAAAAAGTCCAACTCAGCCACCTGCACCAAGTAATAAAGACAAAAGGAAAAGGAAAGGTTGATGCTAAAAAGGTGAAGATGCAGATGGACAAGACATGGAAAAAGAAGGAAGATTGCAGTACATCAAATGCAAATGACGTCACTTCATCCAATGGATCAAGTGATCACATCACCCCCAACTAGGAAATCAAAGGTATGTGTGGAATCAACATTTGAAAAGTTATATTATGCATCAGTTCTAAATATCTAAGATCTAAAAAGATTATATATGCATGAATTAAGATGCAATGAAGTGATTAGAACCTAGAGAAAATCTATTTTTTTGTTGCTTTCTATGTTGTTACTAAGCATGGAAAGAATTGCAGTTGCTACAAAGTATAGAATGAATTGTAGTTGTTGTTGAGTAAAGTAGATATGGTATTGTGAGCCAAGCTCTCTATGTTAGCTGAGCATGTTGAAAATCCTATGATACCCAAGTTTATAGTTGTGTAGGTACTAAGAAATTAATGTTAAATTTGACAAGTTATATAGTTAATTTTTTGACTCATTTGCACCTACCAAAGTGTGAAGACCACAAAGAGAATGAAGGCTAATTGAAAAAGAATATTATAGTATTTTTGAACTAGATTCAACTGCTACTTGACATCATTCATCAGATTTGAGAGGTATTTAGCTTGTGTCGAGTTACATTGTTTTGTTTTTTGCAAAACCTAGGAAGCCAAAATGGTAGCTAGCTCTTCTTCAATAGTTAAGAAAGAGGGGAAGGAAGTTTTCAACATGCAGTTAATTAGTAATGATGTGAGATAGCCCCCATTCTAAGAAATTTCTAAGATTGCGTACAAGGGAGATCTATCTAGTGCATTATCCATGATGCCACGAAAGGTCTTAATGGTTTAGGATGTTCAATGTTTCTACATTGGTAAGGTTGGAGAGGTTGGAGATATGGAGATGAAGGAAATTGTGTGATAATGGTGTTTTGATGGAAGAAAATAAGATCACTGAGAGAAAAGGGTTAATGCATGCCCTAGACTTTCCTCAAATCTTTAAAATTAAATAGATCAAAGTTGTGATGAATCGTATACATGACAATCAAATTTGGTTAGAGAATGGACCAATCAGAATTACAAAAAGGATCATGCATAGGATATCAAACTTCCCTACCCTAGATAGACCAAAGAGCATGCAAAGTGATGCAAAGGAGGTTATTGAGAAGAACACAGGTGTTGTATGGAACAAGTGAGGGATGTCAATCAATACAATTTTAGACCCCTTCATAGCTTTTGCAATCAGATTTATAGCTCGCAAATTCTTTCAATCAAGATGAAGAAATAGTGTTTCCTATATGGCAGTTGATTTAGGTTATAAAATTGTAAAGAGAGATCATTCTTATGACCCAGTCAAGTTGCAACTTCAACAATTGTCAAAAAATATGGAAACCATAAAGAAGGCAAAAAGTGCATCATGTATGTTTGGCTCACTCATCATCTACATATTAATCTATGTGAAAAACACATTCCCCACTTTTGGTAAAATAGTTTGGAAGAACAATAGGTCAATTATATAGCAAATAGCAGAGCTCATTGAGCAACTTGAAGACAATTTTGAGTCAGTCATGACTAGTTATTGTGAGGATTTTAAGAAATCCATGAAAAAAAGGTTAAGAATTCATGTATCATTAATGGAATGACATTGCAATGATGTTTGTTTCCTAGTGATGCAGATTACAAATATGTGCAAGCATCAATACCTAGGGTTAGATGGTTAAAACCATCACCATATGAAATTAATTTGGATGAAGCCTTCGCAGCCATCATAGCTCTATTGGCCAATGAAATTTATAAGTATATTACATCCTTTGGAAACTATGATGAGGCTAAATCAAGAATAATAATAAATTTACAAACTACCTCATTAATAAGAAAGAAGAACAAGATAGTGAAGAAGATTAAAGAGAAGTTTGGTGAAGGTGGTGAGGAAGCAAAAGCAGAAGAAGAAGAAGAAGAAGAAGCACAAGTACAAGCACCACTAGAACTCACACAAGGCCTAGGACAAGATAAAGGTGATGATTTTGAACATGTCACGGAAGAAGAAGCCAAGGAAGCACCTAAAGAAATTGAGAAGAAAATGAAAGCAAAGGAACAAGTAGTGGAGAAACCAAAGAATATTATGAAGAAGTCACAGAAAAAGCTAGTTGTACCTTTAACTAGGTCAAGTACAAGGGTAGCCACTACACAAGCTAAAGAAGTTGCAAAGCCTCAAGGAAAAAGAGCTAATTTCATAGTAGAGCTAAGCTAGCCTACTCAAAAGACTTTCAAGAGATTGAGGAAGAAATAAAAGCCACAAGAGGATTTAGATGAGGAGAAGGCAGTCTGATGATTTGAGTCAATTCAAAGTGGTAAGCTACAATCCCTCTTTTGACATTGATAACTTGTCTGAAAATATTAAGACCAATGCAGATTTGTTACATTTCACACATGTTGATTTTGATAAGTTAGGAAGTGTAGAGAAAAATAATATAAAGGAGGCCATAAATGACATGATGGTAAATTTTAATACCACTCCTCTAGAGATTTCCAACTCATTACCAAAGAGTTTATATGAAAGAGTTGAGAAAAAATGGAAATTTAGTTTGACTACTAAAATGAAAATAAGAGAGGCTACATTAGCCCAAGTTATGTTTTCTTTGGACAAGTAGATAATTGTAGAAGCAATGGAGAAACATAAAGGTAAATTTTCTCCAAAATATGAAGCATTCCATATTTTAAAGAAGAAAGTAGAAGATGTGGTAACCAAGAGTACATCAATTTGGGAATCTATTTATGGGTTATCCACTAAAGCAATAACTGATAAAGGTGAGCAAGAAGTAGCAAATACTGAAAAAGAAAACCTAGTCAAGGAAGGTATTATGGAGGTAACTTAAGGAACAATAGAGAAGAAGAGAAACATGATATACATGTGTTGAGTGGTAGTCCCCCACATGATGACCAAGAGAGTTAATAGGACTTAGTGAGCATCAAGGATGTTCCTGATACTACATCATAGAATGTAAATCCTTTGACTAAAGATGATTTGAAGAAAAGATTACAAGACTCTACCAATGCAAAATTTCTATGTATTAATTGAATATTGGTGAGAGTGGATGAGATACAAAAGGTAGATATTCCATCTACAGGGGAAAAGAAAAAATATACATCAAATGTTCCCCCACAAACTAAAGAGGTAAAGGAAAAGGAATCATAAGGATCTACATGTAGATCAAAGTGTAAACCTTGAATAGAAAGATGTTGCAATGAAGACATCATCTAAAATGCCAATAGTTGACATTAGGATGATAGAAGTAGAAGCACAACCTACAGGTATATCAGTGTCAAGCCTAAATAGTTTAGGTTTATCATCTCTAGTAATTATTGACAAGGGGGGAATAGAAGAGAACAAAGGTAAGGAAGAAATTCATGTACCTATTCCACCATCATAGGGTGAAGTTTAGGAAGAAGGAGAAAATTTTGAAGAGAATAAGTTGATTGATGTGCCTAAGGAGACAATTACTATACATACATTGGTTACCTTACCAGCTTCTACATCTCCTCTCAATAGTCAAACTCTTTAGAGGCTGAGTACATAGGACACCCATTGAAAATATCAAGGCTAAGTTTTAGCACACGCAAGAGTGTTGATGTTACATAATTTGAGGATGCAAGCTTAGATGAGGTGATTTAACTACCAAAATTTGACTTGAATACAATCATAATTGAAGAAATGAGAATTCTTCAAGATGCTCTACAAAGGAAGAAAAGGCAAGAAATTCTAAGGAGGGAACATAAGAAAAAGAAAGTTTTGCATGAAATCAAAGACATATTCATTAATTCTTTTAGCCTCCCAAAAATAAATGAAGATAATCCTATTATAGAGAAGCTTGTTAGAATTGTGGACAAGATTAAGGATGAAGATCTAGACACAATTATCAGATTATTAGAATGGTCTAAAAGGAAGTTTCATACCAAGGTTTCGGAGAAGATATCTAGTGTTATTGCACTCAGACAAATTGCTCTAGCAACCAAAATGGAAAATGTAAAGAAGGTGTTAGAGAAAATTTTCTCTCTATGCACAAAGTTATGCAATATTGAGATATTTACTAAGCAAACTCAATGGGCTATTGACCAATTGCGGGGAGATTTTTAATTCATAGGTACCACACTGCAAAAATCTCTAGGTAATAGTAATTTATATTTTAGAGGTTATTGTCAACTCATAGTAGGCTTGTTGAGCTACAAGCATAAGATGCTAATATTAGGTCTACTCTGATTAGTATCTAGTCCATGTTGACACCTCACATGGAAGTATTACACAAGGAACTAGCCTATGTAAAAACATTGATGAAGAAAGATTCTCATGTTTCTACACATGAAGGCTTAGTTGACCTCACTATTAATATTGAAATATAGATTCATTCCCTTGGTGCAGCAAGTGATAATTGGGATGAAGCATTGAAGATAATAATGAATCTACACAAACCATGTTTGGAAAAACATACTGTAAGTGTACCACCCACATGACATAGTGTCAAAAAAGGGAATTATACAAATTTTGAATAAATTTTTGTCAAGGAAAATATCTACTCAGAAGGAGTCGGAGAATAGAAATGAAGTATTTACTCAAGGGGAGTAAAAGACAAAGCTAAATTTAGTAATTTTGAAAATTTTGAGATTTTGAAAAAAATTGTATGGAAGTCAAGTCACGAATATACATTGTCTAACTTATGCACAAAATAAGGATGTATATGCCATGACAAAGTGTTTTTTCCACTCATTTCAAAGGCATAGATTGTTGATCTCATTTTCATTTTGACAAGGTAGTGATAAAACACTTAGTCATTATCTAGCATAATTATAGTGAAAACTAAGTGTGTAGTGCATGCCAAGTGATTAGAGTGAGTCAAGCAACTAGTGTGAGCCAAGTGATCAAAGCATGTCGAGCAATATAACTAGTTAGTTTCATGCACTAGTATGTGTCAAGTACATAGTTTGTGTCGAGTCACTCAAGTGTCAAGCAGTCTATACATGTCGAGTGATTCATGTGCCAACTAATAATTAGTGTTAAGTTCGACAAAAGTTGAGTTACAGCATTCAAAACATAGTGAAGGTTGAGCATCAAAGCCTTTGGATATGGAGTGAATAGTTTTTGGCATTGTTGTTTGTTATGGCACAAACTCTATCATGTTCCCTTCTTAGCACTAGATAGTTGGGCACCAATTTAATCTATCTCCACATCCAGATAGATTAATAACATTATTTAATAGGATGCTTACCAGTCACAATAGGAGTTTAGTTTAATTTACTTCATAACTTTATTAAAGTGAGTAGAATTAAGTCATGTTAATGTTATAAAGTTATTACTTTATAAAATAAATTTAAGTGACTACAAGATGAAAATGAAGTTTTAATCCCACATTCCTTGTTCCTTGTGTTTTCCCTCTCTTTGAGGTTATAAAGGTGAGCTTGCATTTGGATTAATAACACACACAAAAATTTATGAACACAACATCTTAGCATTTATGGTTGCTTGAGTGTGACTAGTCGCTTTGAGCAAGAAAGCCCTTGAAGTAAATAAGAGATGTTGGATGTAGCCCCAACTTCTCTTTTGATCACTTATTTGCTAGAGAGATTTAATGGAGATTTTATGTTGAGGAAAGAACATCTCACTACTGAAAGTAAGTATGAACTGATAGCTGCTCATTTTTCTAGTTTCAGATTATTCATTTTGAAGTTTAGATATTTACCAAGTGGTCAAGATTGGAGGGAAGTTTAAATACAAGATTGTTTAGACCACGTAATTCCATAGTAGTACCTAACATGGATAGAGCCCCATAGTTTTCAATGTTATCAAAAATTATTGGGTGGCAATAAAGGAAAAGAGACTAATATTGTGTGGAAGTTTGATCACCTGGAATTTGGGTGGAGTTGGAGTTATTTTGTGTCCATTTTTGGAGGTATTTTTGCACACAACTGGGTGCATTCCATGTTCTAATAGTCACAAACCACCCTGTGAAACCATCATCAGGTGACTATTTAGCCATCAACCAATATATTTCTTTATTGAAGTCAATTTCAAGTTCCCTGGTCATCCACAAAGGTAGTAAAGTGGAAATAGTGAAGGTTGGGAAACATATGCAGGTGATACCAAGTAAACAGGTTAGTGCCACCACTGAGGATAGTTGCATCATGTGAACAAGAGATTGGAAACTCGACTACGTGGAAGGGGGGGTCGACTAGTAGTTGTGAATTAGTCATAGTTTCCAAACTACATTGCATTGACAACAAGAAAAGGGTCTCTTGGTTTGACTACCATTGAGTTGGCTGAGAACGTGTATGGATAACCATTGGTATTTACAGCTCCAGGTTCAGTCATTTCTACTATGATCTAATTCAAATTCCTTTCAATATAGTTGTGGCTAAAGGAAGGATTAGTTTTCTATTGTTGTTGGAATATGTATTTGAAAGAAACTATTTTTAGTGTACCCCTGAGTTTGCTCCTAAACTGTTTGATAAAATTCCAATGCTCATGCAATATAAAATTTTGAGACTCATCACAGGGATATACATAGAAACATTGTTAAAAACTTTGCATATGAATTGTTTAATGAAATTCCCCCTTACATAGAATAGTAGTGTGTATTAAAGAAAGGTTCAAAAAAGATTATTATAGTGGTATTAGAGCCAAAAATCATGCCATCTTATGGGAAAAATAAATATTTGCAGGTTCATTAAACAAAATGGTAGCTGGGAATGAGTAAAAGATAGTATAAATTATATCATCTTTAGATAGAACAAATAGAATCTTCAGAACACCTTGTAGTGGAAGATAGTTATTCAGTAGATGAGGAAATAAGTTTTGGGCCAGAAGTACATGTTGAACAAACTACTAGAGATGAACAGGTTTAGGTACAAGCACCAACTTCTCCAATGGCACAAAATGAAGAAGTACAGAACAAGGAAGTAATGGAGACCTTATAGGCTATTAGAGATGGGCAAAATAACATTGCTATAGCATTACAGTAGCTTACAGGTGCCATGCAGTAGTTAGCCCCGATAAACAGAGAAGCACTGAGTCACTACAGTAGAGGTGGTAGCATAGTAGGGTCACCCCATGCAACAAGAGCTCCTACCCAAAATACAAATAGACCCTTGATGCTTGTTTTTGTGGGAAATAATGTTGAAGAGGAAATAGCTCAACCTGCAACCCCAGCTTTGTTACCTGATAATGTTATGGCAATATATGATGAGTGGGATCTATTTCTTGATCTAGTTAAACAAATTTAACTTTTGTTCAATATATGAACCAAAATAGGGAAGTAGAGAGACCTCAATAGGATAGGAGGCCCAAGGTGCAAAATAGGGACCTAAAACATGCTATGAATAAATTAACCCTTCCCACTTTTGATGGCAGCAATAAAAATTCAACTAGGGCATGGATTCATAAGTTGGATACTTATCTAACACTCAAGCCCATGTTAGAAATGGAAGCTATCAGATTTTCCATGATGCATCTTGAGGGAGTATCCTATGATTGGTGGCATCATGGATTAGTCACCCAGGATCACAGTCTCATCACTTCATACGAGACTTTCAGCTTGAAATTGATCACTCATTTTGACAAGAAGGACATCAAGGTCTACTATAGGGATTTGGCTTAGTTATGATAGAGTAGGATATTGGATCACTATATAGATGAGTTTTAGTAGATCTCAGTGATGGTACGAGATATGTTTGAACAACGCAAGGTGATGTTATTCATAGAAGGGTTGCAGGATAGATTTAGGGGATTGGTTAAAGTCCTAAAACCAAACACTTGGATGATTCTATTAAGATTTCCCATGATTTGGATTCACCTACCTCACTATTACAGCCTCCTAAGAAATCATATAAAGGATCAACTTCGTTTCAGGGGAAGAAAAACTAGTAGAAGAAAAACACCCCCAGATTGGATTTTGAGACACATAATGAACTTAGGAGGAAGAAGTTATGTTTTAATTATAGGAAGCCTTGGACTCCTGGCCATTGATGCCTAGGTAAAGGAAAAATCCACTTTTTTGAGGTACATTCAGAGGAGGAGGAGGAGATAAAAGAGCCACGGGAAAATAATAACAATGAGGACAACAAAGAGGAAGAAGTTGAGGAGCAGCCCAGTAAAGATAAGAAGAAAAAATGCCCTACATAATAGCCTCCTATTATAGCCACCCTCTCTAGTGATCTAACATGTCATCCTTTTAGGGTGAAAGGGATTGTTAGAGAATAGCATATTATTTGCCTTTTGGATATAGGAGCTGTATACACTAAAAATTGTCCTGCATGACTTTATTAATTTAATTAATACTAGTCACATTCCTCTACTTATTTAATTAAAATTATTTTAATTAAATGAGTTCATTTTTGCCTAAGTATTTAAATTTAATTTAAATACTTCCTAGCTCTAATGTGTTAATTTAAATTAACACATGATTCTCCACATATTCTTTTTTTAAATAAATTTTATTTATTTAAAATTCTCCATATTCTATTAATTTCTTCTAGACCTAAATTAAATTAAATTTTATTTAATTTAATTTTTATCCTAATTTATGATCCTAAGAGTACGTGTACTCTTATGAGTTGTCATCATAAGGATTTGTATTTCTTTTTAAGCACATGGTGTCTACAACTTGAGAACTTTTTACACACATGTGCCACCTCATCATTTTATCCTCCTAACCAAGGATATGAGATAAGGAGATAAGATAATCCTTATCCTTATCCTTATCTTCTAGATACCCTCTAGATGTTTCCTGAGAGTCTTTAAATAGAAGCCTTGTCTCAAGCATTGCACATAGAGAGGATTATTGGATTGCATTGACACGCTGTCGCTTTGAGTCTAGAATCACCACATTGAGAGCTTGCATTATAGGTACATTTCCATATAGAGTTCATAGGCTGCATCTTGGTGATTGGTTAGTTGGTAAGGTTTACATTTTGTATTGCATTTTAGTTTTTGTTGTGCATTCATATTTAGTTTACACATTCACTTCTAGTTTTAGTTTTCATTCTAGTTATTAGCTTGCATTCATAGATAGTTTTCATCATTTCATGTTCGTTGCATCATAGAGTACCTTTGAGTGTGACTTCTTCCATAGTCATATCTTGAATGTATTCATATTTTCATATAGTCTAGGATCATATTGTACATTCATTTTGCACTCACATTCACATTTGCACTTCCACACAAGGGATTTACTTATTGTTGTGTTTGTGAGAGCATACCAAACATACCCTCCATCAGAGATACACCAACAATGGCTACACATAGCTGCCCTTGTTGAGTATTAGAGGTGGTTGGAATTTTGGTTTGTTGGTCGCTTTTGTGAATTTCTTTTGAATTAGCTTGATTCCTTTGGCTTCCAGCAATTTTTACATTTTTCCAGCACACAGGAGCTTCACACAACTTTATTAGCACATGGATGGTATCTAGGAGAGGTTTATCGATAGTTGACATTCCCAAGTTTGAGGTGAAGGTAGCAGGCAGTGAAGTTTTTGGGTGTACAGGGAAGGTAGCTAGTCTTCATATACATTTTGATGATTACCTTTTGGATACTAATTTCTACATTGTTGCCTTGGATGGGTTGGATGCCATTTTGGGTAGACAGTGGTTATAGACTCTTTATAGGTACACTTTTGATCACAAGACTATACAGTTGGAGTTCTTACAGGGTGATCAATTGGTAGTCCTCAGAGCCATACTAGATAGTGGACCCAAGTTGATTATAGCTCATAGGATGGAGGCCATTTTGAGACATGATGATATAGAGTGGGCCACACAGTGTTTCATCTCCTCAAAGGAGACACAGGATCCAAGGTAGCAATATCAGTGTGACATTCAAACAGTTATAGATAAGCACAAGAGAGTGTTTGAAGATATACCTCCTAAGATCCCACCGGATAGAGAGTTTGAGTGTATTATTGAGCTTGAGGAGGGATCCAAACCTATTATCACTACCCCTTATCATCACCCCTAGCATTACAAGGAGGAAATAGAGAAGACGATAAAGGAGCTTTTGGATATGGGACATATCAGACCAAGCTCTAGTCCATTTGCCTCTTTAGTGGTGTTGGTTAAGAAGAAGGATGACACCCTTTGGATGTGTATATACTAATACACACTGAACAAGAGGACCATCAAGAAGAGGTATCTGATTTTCCACATTGATGAGCTACTAGATGAGCTTCATGGGGCAATTTATTTCTCGAAGATAGATCAAGATACCACCAAATTTGAGTCCATGAGGAGGACATGTACAAGACAACTTTCAAATGTCACTATGGACACTATGAGTTTTTGGTGATGCCATTTGGGCTCACTAATGCACCTACCACTTTCCAGTCATCCATGAACCATATTTTCAAGAAATAGCTAAGGACAAGTGTACCAGTTTTCTTTGATCACATTTTAATTTTCAACAGGACTTGGGAAGAACATTTGTAGCATCTAGATGAGTTCCTTAGTCGCATGGAGGAGTAGTCCTTATTTGCAAAAGAGTCCAAATGCAAATGTGGGCTAATAGAGATTCTCTATTTGGGGCATGTGATTGGTGTTGAGGGGGTTAAGGTGCATCAAGAGAAGATACAAGCAATTCTAGATTGGCCACCACCGAGGGATGTATCAGAGTTACGAGTTTCCTTGGTCTATGTTCCTATTATTGACAGTTTTCCAAGGGATTTTCTCCAGTAGAAACTCCCCTTACCGATTTGAAATGAAAAGGGGCATTTTCTTGGATAGAGGATGCTAAGGTAGCATCTGATAAGCTGAAATAGGTGATGAGCTTGTGTCTAGTGCTAGCACTTCTTAATTTTTCTAGGCCATTTTTTTTAGAGTGTGATGCTTTAGAAAGTGAGATAGGAGCAATATTGATGCAAGATCATCATCCCATTGCTTTTGAGAGTAGGAAACTTAAGGGTAGCGAGTTGTTATATTCCACCTATGATAAAGAGATGCTAGCTATAATGCACGCCTTAGCCAAATTCAGGTAGTACTTGGTGGGAAGTAAATTTATAGTTAAGAAGGATCATAACAATTTGTGTTACTTCCTTGAGTAGAAGGAATTGAATGAAAGGTAGCAGAAATGGGGCAGTTAGATACAAGCTTATGACTTTGACATTGAATATGTTAAAGGGAGAAATAATATAGTTGTTGATGCTCTCTCTCGACGAGCCCTAGTGCTAGCATGTTACACTATTTCAAATATTTCAATAGATTGGAGGTCCCAGTTATTAGTGGAGTATTCCAAAAATACTCATGCTTGTCAGATTTTGTATTGTTTACTACAGGACATGCAGTACAAGGTAATGAATGATGTTATTTATTACAAAAATAGAATCTACCTAGTACCTGATTCTAAACTAAAGGGGGACATTATGTGCACCATACATGATGCACCATTAGCAGGGCACCTAGGGTTTTTCAAAACCTACAAGTAGATTAGAGAGAGATTCTCATGAAAGGGGCTTAAGGATGATGTATTATAGCATGTCAGAGAGTGTCAGACTTGTCAGTAGAACAAGTCAGAGTAGGATTTTCCTATAGGATTACTTCAGCCTCTCCCTATTCCAGCCCAATAATGGGAGATTATTTCCATGGATTTTATTATCGGGTTACCGAGGGTCTAGGGTAGGGACTGCATCTTTGCAGTGGTGGAAAGATTGACCAAGTACGTGAATTTCCTCGTGATAGTCACTGACTAGACAACTTCTTAGGTAGCTGAATTGTTTTTCCAAGAGTTTTTCTGACTCCATGGATTACCTAGAACTATTGTGAGTGATAGAGATAGTAGGTTTTTTAGTACCTTTTGGCAAGAGATTTTTAGATTGGCTGGTATAGAATTGACTCCCAGCATGAGTTATCACCCACAAACAAATGGCCAGACTAAGATAGTGAATAAGTGGGTGGAAGGATACTTGAGGAACTACATTGTAGGACAACAAAGGGCATGGGTTAAGTGGTTTTATTTAGGAGAATATTGTTACAAAACCACTACCATATGTTCATTTAGATAACTCCCTTCCATGATCTTTATGGTATTGAAGCCCTCTCTTTTATTGATTTGGCATTATTGGACAATCGAGCACCCCTGGCCAAAGATTGGATAATGGACCAGTAGGATATCCTCTGAGCTCTTAGGGATAATATTCACTAGGCATACAATCAACATAAGTTATACACTAATCGACATCGCATTGAGCAGAGTCTTGAGGTGGGTGATAGATTTTTTCTTCATCTCCAGCCATATAGATAGAGTTCCTTGAAGAAAAGTGGATCTGAGAAACTTAAGCCCAGATTCTATGGACCTTATTATATCACTAAGAGGGTAGGAGAAGTCACTTATGAGCTAGATTTTCTAGGTGATAGCCAAATTCACAATTTTTTTCATGTCTCATGCCTTAAGAAGGTTGTGGGTCAGCAGATTGTACCTTCAGTGAGTTTTTCCCCACTTGATGAAGTGGGTAAGCTTATTTTGGTGCCAAAGGAAGTAATTGAAACCTGTGAAAGGAGGTTGTGCAACAAAACTATTAGGGAATATTTAGTCTGTTGGAAAGACTTACCTTATGAAGATGACACTTGGGAAGGTGAGTCCATATTGCAGCATCCAGCATTGAGATTGCTTGAGGGCAAGCAATCCTGAGAAGGGGGGATTGTCATGTCTCCTTCTCAGCACTAGATAGTTGGGCACCAATTTAATCTATCTCCACATCTGGATAGATTAATAACATTTTTTAATACGATTCTTACTAGTCACAATAGGATTTTAATTTAATTTACTTCAGAACTTTATTAAAGTGAGTGGAATTAACTCATGTTAATGTTATAAAGTTATTACTTTATAAAATGACTTTAAGTGACTATAGGATGAAAATGAAGTTTTAATCCTGCATTCCTTGTTCCTTGTGTTTTCCCTCACTTCAACATTATAAAGGTAAGCTTGCATTGGGATTAACAACACACACACACACACACAAATTTATGAACATAGCATCTTAGCATTTCTAGTTTCTTGAATGTGACTAGTTGCTTTGAGGACAAAAACCCTTGAAGCAAATAAGAGATGTTGGATATAGCCCCAACTTCTCTTTTGATCACTTATTTATTGGAGAGATTTAATGGAGATTTTGTGTTGAGGAAAGAACATCTCACTACTGGAAGTAAATATGAATTGATATTTGCTCATTTTTCTAGCTTCAGATTGTTCATTTTGAAGTTCAGATATTTACTAGGTGGTTAAGATTGGAGGGAAGTTTAAATATAGGATTGTTCAGACCACATAATTCCATAGTAGTACCTAATGTGGATAGAGCCCCATATTTTTCAATGTTACTAGAAGTTCCTAGGTGGAAGTAAAGGAAAAGAGACTAATATTGCATGGAAGTTTGATCACCTAGAATTTGGGTAGAGTTGGAGTTATTTTGTGGCCATTTCTAGAGGTATTTCTGCATGATACTGGGTGTATTCCATGTTCTAACAATCACAAACCACCTTGCAAAACCATCACCAAGTGATTGTTCAACTATCGACTAGTATATTTCTTTGTTGAAGTTAGTTTCAAGTTCCCTGGTCATCCACGAAGGCAATAAAGTGGAAATGCAGTGAAGGTCGATCAGCATATGCAGGTGATACCAAGTAAATAGGTCAGTGTCACCACTAGGAATAGTTGCATCACATGAACAGGAGGTTAGAATCTTGACCATGCGGAAGGGGGGGTCGACTAGCAGTTGTGAATTAGTCATAGTTTCCACACTACATTGCATTGACGGTGAGCAAAAGGTCTCTTGGTTTGACCAACATTGAGTTGGCTAGGAACATGTATGGATAACCACTGGTATTTATAGCTCTAGGTTTAGTCATTTTTACTGTGATCTAATTCAAATTCCTTTCAGTATAGTTGTGGCTAAAGGAAGAATTAGTTGTCTATTGTTGTTGGAATATGTATTTGAAAGAAACTATTTTAGTGTACCCCTGATTTTGCTCCTAAACTATTTGATAAAATTCAGTGCTCATGCAATATAAAATTTTGAGACTCATCACAGGGATATACATAGAAACATTGTTAAAAACTTTGCATATGAACTATTTAAAAAAAATCCCCCGTACATAGAATAGTAGTGTGTATCAAAGGAAGGTTCAGCAAAGATTATTACAAACCCCTATGTAAATTATTCTTGGATGACATAATCATGAAATCACTATTATAAGAGATAAGTATGGAGTCATATTTTGAATCCCTATGCAATAATACAACCAATCAGATTAAGGGAAGGTTAAAGTTGCAATAAGGATCAACCATAGTCATTGATTCTTACTTAATCCATCTCCACCATTGCCTATTCAAGGAGGAAAACCATAGATATTTTATGGATGTGCACGAAGATGAATTCTAAGAGTTTAGAGGGCATCCATGGTAGCTTAGATGGCTACGACAGATTTATACATTATAGAATCAATTTAAGGAGAACAAAGTGAAGCAGTGAAATGATAGAGGAGACATGTCCAATCAGGAGGATCAAGGTTTAAATAGTAAAGAGAAGATCTAACATCAAGTAGCATGTTTCCAACTAAAGGATCAAATGCTAGATCATTCTAATAGGTGATACATAGTAAATCTCTTAACCAAGTAGTCCTAATAGGCTATTGTAAATCTCTTAACCAAGTTCTTACTTAATTGTGAGTTAAAATCCTCTAACAAGGTGAGACCTAATAGTCTTTGTAAGCCTTTAATAGGGTAGAACCCTCATAGGGTAGATCGCAGCTTATGATCAATACTTTGTAGCCATAATTGGCCACACTTTACAACTACAATAGTGTATATTTGTGGGTGTCATCCCCACTCCAGTTTTACCTTCTCATTGCAAGGTCTCTAGGTAACCAATTTATTGTGTTATGTGTTATTTACTTTATGCTATGGATGTGATGAATGGTTAAGTTATTTCAGTTTATATGTTAAGTTATGAGATGCATGTTAGTAATATGTTTTAAAGACAAAAGTTATAAGTGTTGATTCACCCCCTCTACCTCACAAAACTTACTGTCCCATTGTTATTTCCATCATAGTCTCTGTAGTGATATGAAAAATCCTTCCTCAAACCTCAGTGAAATTAACATGAAAATTTTCAAATTCCTCCACCAAATCTTCATTGAACCCCTCATACATGTGAATGAAATCCAACCATCCTACCCTTTACAACCATTGCTCTAACTCTCAGCCCAATTCTAACCTTTTTGACTCTTCTTTCCTCTTTTAGCCCATTTTTATGCACAAGAAAATATTAAAACTCAACTTAGATATCTAGAAACATAAAAGAAAACTTCAATTGTAGAAATTTTATGTAGTGGATAAACTAAGTTAGTGTATTGTTGGAAACAATTCTTCAAATTGTATATTGTCATTGATGTTACACAAATGTCACTATTAACTGAGCAGTCTAGCAATGAAGGGTATCATTATTAACTAAGCAGTCAAGCAATGAAGGACTTTCAGTGTTAACCAAGTGATTAATTCTAGTACTAACTGAGTGTTAGCAAATTATACTTGTTAATTATTTAACTAATTGAGGCTGACTAGTTGGATGTTTAGTTGTTATTTGAAAGGGTATTAAAGATGACTTGACAAAGCCTATGATATATAAGAAAGGTTAAAGAAGTGCAATGAGATGTGAAATACATGGAATAAGATAGACATGTGATCGAAGGAAAAGGCAAAGTAGGCAAGTGTGGAAGATAACATGCAAAGATTATTCTGATCAATAAGGATCCAAAGGGAAAACCAAAACAAAGATCTAAATCTAAAAAATAAGTTGCTTCATAAATCAGGTCAAATTACTGTTACCTTCTAACCATTGTAGTAGTGAAGAAATCTCTTAATAGATTTGACTTAACAGTTAGATTGTAAATCCTCTAACAAGGTGACATTTCAAGATTGAAGTGTTTGAAGACCTCTAACCATGCCACTCCTAATTGGGTGATCTAAACCCTCTAACAAGGTCATACTTAATAGTATGTATTGTAACCTTTAATAGGGTTGGTTCTTAATAGGGTTCACTCCATAGGAGTGAAACTTATTATAACTAGTTGCATGTTTTTTTTCCCAAATTGGGTTTCCACATTAAATCTTGGTGTCATTTGTGTTCATGTTCTTTGCTTTATGCTTTATGTTTCTACAACTAAGTTATTAAAATTTTAAATAGATTAATATTTATAAGGCTTCTTTGTTAACCGAGTTACAACAAGAACTTAGTTTTAACCGAGATTGATAAGAATTGCATTATCACTCAAAAGTTCCATTTGACATCTAGGGACAGGGAATTATTTTGTGGTAAATGGTTCAACCCTCCCCGCTTAGTTACTTTCTTCATTTCCAACAAGTTTATCCCTTTTAGCACAATACTTGTCATTATGACTTAATTAATGAAATAAATGGATCCAAGAATTTCCTTTTAATGATTTGTACTCCATGCACAAGATAAGTCTTGCCAACACATAATAAAATCTCCTATCTTGGAATTAAATGGCACTTGGAATGTGGAAGTACTAATGATATGACATTTCCTTTTTCCAACACCTTTTCAAATTATGTCAAACATTGATTGCACTTTTATTTTGGTTTCAAATTCCCAATTCCATACTTAGAAGTGATAAAGTTGTATAACTAACATACTAATAGTACATTTATTTATGTTAATTGGTACAACAATGATTAATGGACAATGAATAATAAATGTCTAATTGAACTTAATAAATGTATATCTTCCAAAATATTTACCAATTTATCTTCATTTTTCCCTATTTCCATGTGGCAAAGGATTTTTCATATGGCAATAGAAGGCTCTTTATTTTGAAAAGGAAAATGAGTTAGTTGACATGCGTGATCCATCAAAATCAACAATTCATTAAACTTATCATTTTGCTTCCTTTTCACAATTTGGAGCTATCAAGAATGATCTAGTGCTTCCTCAAAGTTCCCATTTCTGGTGTTCAACTTCCTAGGGATGTGAACTACCATTTTTGGCTTTCAATTCATCCACTTTTTCTCTCTTTCTTTTTATGAATAGACCACCATTTATGGTTTTTAATCTATTCTTTTTATTTCTTCTCCTATGAAATTTATGTAGATTTCACCATCATGGAAGAAACATCTTCCATGGTAAAAAATTATACACATGATTGTAGTTCTACCATGAATTCTTCTCTTATCGTTGGCTTATGATAAAGTTTCATTAAGTGGTCATTAACTAGCATTTTCTTTCTTTCATTATCAATAGGTATTAATTTGTCTGCACTATTTTAATATATTGTATCAATCTAATATGTTCCTAGCCAACGTTCATGAAAATTTCCTTTAAACTTTTGAAATTTGGAAGCATACAACAATGCGCAATCACCTTCTTTGAGATTTTTTCTCTTGATATGTTTATCATGCCATTTTGTTATTTTTGTTCGATCATCTTTGTATGAAGCAATGTCTTAGATCTTATTTCATCCAATTTGTTTAATTGTTCTATTCTTTCTTCCTATGTTCTTGACAAAGAAATTTGATGAAGGGCCAAACCACCCTTACCAACTCACAACCAAAAACACAACAATATAAAGAAAAAGAGAAGATAAAATGCTTCATGAAGAATCCATTAATACTTAAAATTTATTACAACATTCTCCAAATGAGAGAACTCCAAATTCTTGCAGTATGAGAGAGTTTCCAAAAAGAAAGCTTCCAACTAGCTTGCGCACCAAGAGCTTCTACAAGAAGAGCTTACAACCAAAGAGCTTGAACCCAAGGGATTCACCAAGAAGAACTTCCAAACTAAGATCTTACACATTAAGATCCTTCACTTCCAAATCTTATATACAAGAAGAGATCACACCTTGAGAGCTTCACTATAAGAGCTTACACTTGAAGAGCTTATACTTGAAGAGCTTATAGTTGAAGAGCTTACACTTGAAGAGCTCGATTAAAAATGATCATAAGCCTTACTTAAATAGGCACTTACCATCAAAGATTTTACCAACACAACCAATGTGTGATAAAAGGTAAATGTAACTACCTTAAAAAAAATATTTAATTCCCACCCAAATACAACTAAGCACCACAATGTAGCCCAATTAGAAAATTAAATTACTTTTGTGGATCACAACAAATATTAAATGCATGATTTAAGGAACTTTCACAAACTTCTAAGATGCCACCTACACACTTCAATAAATAGAATGACAACTATTGTTCTTATTTTTCTATATACACCACCTATGTACCTTGAAAACAAAAATTCTTTTTTTCCCTCTTTTTCCCCTTTAAAATTTCATTATTATTTTTCTTTCTATTTTCATCACTTTCTCTCTCCTCCATTTTTTTTAATAATAATTTTGATCACACCTCCTTTTTTTGATGCAAGATGCGCCTGCATCACACACCCATGGTACAAAAAATTTTGTGAATATGGATTTCACAAAATGAAGCAGCCACTACTAACATTTTTTTTTCTTCTCTTCCAACATCTAGCTAGAACAAGTATATTCTTTTGATATTTTTGCTTATTTCTTCTTTTCCAACACCTAGCTAGAACAAGTGTTTATTTCTAGAAATATTCCTTCATGTAATACCCTAAAATTGGCTCATTACCATGATCACCAATTCTGGTATATTATGATCAATTCTGAAGTCCTATGTTACTAGGCAACTTTTATTCTAATTTTTGCTACTTGACTTAATTGTCAGATGCAAAAAACCCTAAATCTGCATTAATCAAACTACCTATTTAATTCTTAAGTATTGATTCGAATTAGTCACATTAAACCTATTTAATTAAGATTTAATTTAATTTGAAGTTTTTGTACTTTAATTAAATTAAATTATATCCTAAGGCTAATGTACTAAGGAATTAAAAAAATTTAATTTAATAATTATGCCCACTTTAATTAATTGAATGAGATTATTCAATTAAATGAAAAAGTCATTTATGAGGTCATATCTCACTTTATTAAATTAAATAATATCTTCAAAATCTTCTCTTCAGTTCTAAAATGGAAACTCTAAGTGAACTACCTCTTGAATTGGAAGCAATCTAGTTAACTTGTTCTCATACTCATAAAAATTTCAGTTAAGTACTCATCACACTCGGATCTGAAACAGTCAAGTTCACTTGCATAAGGAAGTTTCCATCTTCATTGAATCTTCTATCTAATCTTAACCATCCATCTGAATCAGTCCTGATCGTTGATACATTCTTGGATTCTATTTAAGGGGCTCTCAATCCTTCATTACAGAGGTTGGAATTTGATGATATTGAATTGTTATAGAATTGAATACTCATTTTATATAGCTTTCATATATACTTTTGCTTAGTATTTTGAGGTCATCTAGTTTAATAATGCATACATTTAGCTTAGTTTATTTTATTATTTAATAGACTAAATTGCACATCATATAGATTACTTGCATAATCATACATAGCATAAATCTTTCATTCCAAAAAGGTCTAGTTACTTGCATCTTAGTCTAAGAGAAAATAGGCAAAATCTTTCTAGTTAGAAGGCAATAGGTCACATTATTAGACCTCTTGGATAAACTATCCCATGTTCATTCCAAGATGAATCTGCATTTAATGACCATGTTGAAGTGTAGGTGAAAGATTTGAGGCCTCATTTTCATGTATACATTTCTAGCGCCCACTGTGGGGCTGAGAAAAATAATTTTTCTGGCCTCATTTGTCTTATTTTCTATCATTTTCATTACTTTATCGTACTTGTCTATATAATTTCAAGATTTTTGAACAAAAAAATCATATTTGCACGAAGATTTGAGGATTTTGCATGTCTTTGTGCACTTTCTCACATGAAATAGTGCCCTATTGCACAAGTTCTCACACAGCACATCATTTTCTCATGCGGGACAGTGAAAGACTTCACGCGGGCCAGTGCAAGATTTCACAAGAAACCTTGAAATAGCACAGTTAAAATGCAATTTTTCAAAATGTTGTTTGTCATTTTTTTGCTGACATTTTTTCTTTGAAGCATCATTATTTCAGTTCTCTAGTTTTCTATAGCCTAACAGTTATCTATAGGATGTTTGATGAAGACTCCTTTATACAAACTTTTGAAAACATGAACTGACTATGTGTTTGCAGGACGTTGTCAAAGATACAATTGTCAAAGACCAAATCTTAAAACCCACTAAAACAATGTGTTTTTTTCTTGCTTTCTAAACATAGTCTAATTAGGGCTTGTGAACATCATAGGGTGCAAAATAGAAGAATAGGGGACTATGCTCTTCACCACTTAGAGGTCATGACCAAAGGTGAATCAAAAACTTAGACACTTCTAAAAGACAGCATCTGAGGGATGCAAGAAAATTAGTGGTTCTCTAGTGCTAATCCTCTTTTATGATAAAATGATGGTTTCCTTTTAGGGGATCAAAATCTTTATAAAGGATGAGTCTAGATTGATTAAGTTAAGTTGATTATTAACGTGTTGTCCTTGTTTGGGTGAGAAACTAAGGTAGAGGAGTACGCTCTTCCCCTTGAGGGAAATCAAAAACTTTAACCCTTATGTTTGAACCACCAGTCCAAGTCAATCCTTTAGAGGGCCTACCAGAGTGACCCAACCTCTCGGAATGACCCAAGTGAGCACACTCCTTTCACCAGAGATTCCAACTCACTATAATAAAGAATCTTTATAAAGAGAAAGACTCCAAAGCCGTATTAATCTCTTCCTCTTGATTCTTGATATCACATATCAGGAGGAGGCTCTATCTATTGCACTGGCCGGTGCCAGCCCCAATCTTGGTAAGAAAGTGTATGCACTCTTAGATGTTGGTGTGGGTTGTTGGTCTCAACTCCACTTACAGAGCCACCAATGATTAATACGAATGGAAGCCAAGTAAAAATCTTTAGTTAGAGGCTACCCGATTCACCTCCAAAATGAGGCATAATCTTTGTGCAAGGAGGGAGAAGAATCTCTCCTATAGAACTCACCATAGGCATGCTACTGGGTGTTGGAAGGTGGTATATGTGCTTGAGCCCTGCCACAAGGGTGTTCATTTAGCGTATATGTTATTGAGCCTTTTGAATACACCAAAAACATGGGTTCCCTCTAGGGGGTGACATGGCTATGTGAGGTGCACGCATCCGCATAAGTTGTGGGACAAAGGTTTTGTGTTCTCTACCATTTTCTATTTTTAGGGATAAAGTGTGTTTGTTATCGAGTCTCAAACATGTCCAAACCTATATAAACAAACTAAAGGTCAAGACTCCCCCATCCCTCTGAGTTTCTTTGCCCTCAGTTGGATTGTATTCAACTACTATTTGCTTCCCATGTCATGTTGAAAATACTTTGTCTTACTTGAAACCCAATGCTATTTCACAAAACTTGAAAATCAACCCTACAATCTATTTGTTATCTATCCAATGAACCAAGAACCTATCCAAAATAGTCTAAAATTCTCAAAATCTCTTTGAAATCCACTCCTGTTGTCTATCTGGTCTCAAATTTTGCACATAGTTTTGCAAGATTTCACATGAGCCCCATTTTTTTGGTTACTTCTTCACACGGTTCTATCCAGATCTTTGTGCAAGAACTTGCATATTTCCATGAGATATTGCATTTTGTCTACCAAAACCTGTCACTTCTTCACACGGCCTAGAGAACATCCTCGTGCGAGTTTAAATTATTGATCTAAGTCTTTGCGCTTGCCTGTGTACTTTCTTGTGCACCTCCCAAAGTATCTTCATGTGAGGCTTTGTGTCAAAACTGTCAAATCAACTTATTCAAGCAATCTATGCTCTACATCTAGTTTATTTCCTGCATCAAGTTATTGTCAAGTATTAGAATTTGCACCCAATACTAAACTAAAAAAGTTCAGTAATTCTGACCTAACATGGGAATCACTTCACTACGTGGGACATGCAAATGAGGTAAGACCTCTATGATCTAGGCCAGCTCCTATAAAATATTCAGTGAAATCTCCATGAACTTAATCTAAAATTGCAAGGAAAAAGAGAGAAATTACTAGAAATAAACCTAAAAATCTATGGTTAAACTAACAAATGGATGATACTCCAAAAGTGAATAATGAAAATTTAGACACGCTTGACAAAGAAGAAATACATAGCTACTTGAAGTACAAGCAAAACACTTCTTTCTGTAAAGATCTGCATAAGTAATTTGTAATAAGGTTCGAATGATGAATTAGAAAAATGAGGAATACAGCTACCTCTCTTTAACCAATTTCACTTTTAAAGAACACAAGTTACAACCTACAAATAGACTTACTTTCCTACAACTAGGCACTAGAATGAGACAAAAAAACAAGGAACAACAATAGTTCACAAATTGTTCTATCAAATCATTTTGACACTACGCATAGAATTGCATAAAGAAAGAAGGTTAAGAAATTGACACAAAATGGCATAAATATAACTGTTGTCACCTGTATTGAACTTCTAAAATGAATTACAAATTTCTGCAAATAAAGTTATGGACTTATAAAATAGTCACCAAAACTCCTCTACATAATTAGAACCCTCTAAAATGAGTTACAAACCTCACTAAATACCATCTTAGCACTTTAGTTGAATGCAGAAAGAAAGCCTAAAAATGAGGGTTTAGAAACCTCTAAAATGAAGTCTCATTACTCATAAGACTTTACTAACCAATAACTACCCTCGTGACTCATTAGAAATTACCCCAAAACACTCCAACAGTCAATAAAGGCTATTTAACTACCAAGGTGAAGTTAAATTCGAACCCAAAAGCTCTATATTCCCTGCATATGTTTCCCAACTTATTCTTCTCTTAAAGACCATAAATACAGAATCAAACCTCTTGCCTTCTTTTTGCATCAAAGATAGAAGAATATTTAATGACTTATACAATTATCATTTAAATATATTTTCTTTATAATGATATATATATATATATGCAAAAAGAAAATAAATCAAATCTCTAAAACAAAACCCTTGAGGCAAACATAAAACCCCCCTCTTCACTATTCAATACATAACAAATACTTGGAAAAAAGGATAAAAATCCCAATGAAACCCCTCCCCCCGCAGGCTTCAAGAAAATATAAAAGATTGAAAAGGGGATATTAGGCATGAAAAGGTTCGAAAACCTAAAACTCTTTTCATTTTTACATTCACAAATGATGAATATGGAATAAGGAAGGGCGAAACAATGAGGGCTCCACTATTTTTTGGTAGCCGCCATGCATGAACCTTGTTGGAACTTCAAGGGATGTATTCTGCCTTGCATGCTACCATGCTTGAAGAATTTATAGGTTTTTGAATTTTCAAAATCTGATAGTATTGAAGCCGCCAGTTGCTGGGTAAGAATGATTTACATCATTCATTGTTGATTTTTTGATTAAAATTGTTGTTGCTTCTAGGCACCTTCGAAAACTTAAGAGAAAATTTATTGTTTTCCATCTTGTGTTAGATGAGCTATGGTTGTTGTAAAAATCTAGAGTTTTCTGTGAATTTTCATTTCACTTTTCTTGTTGAACTGAAAAAGTTTGAGCCGCCATTTGAGTTTGTTGTTTTAAGGCTTCAATGTTGTATGTATATAACATATGTTCCAACTTTACATTTTTACATAAGGGTTTTGTTGATTCTTCAGAATTCTGAAAATTGTATTTCATAAAAATCCAATTGGGGTCTCTTTTTGCTTGTTTGACATTACATATGAATAATTCTTTGACAAAGCTACGCATGAAACAGCCTCCTTTGGATCTATATCTATTATATTATTAATCATTTGAAGACCACTATTTGGTTGCCAATGTTGTGGTGGAATACTAGCAGTTGCCTTGCCACTAGGGTTTAGTTCATGCTGCATCCATTTTGATAATATATGCACTGCATCAGATCCAAGTGCTAATAATTCACCTCCATTTTTTGTGCATAGAAGCCTGGAAACCTTGCAAGTAGACTCAGATGCAGCTTTAGGTAGTGTTATACATCAGCATTATGTAGGATCAATAATTTCAACAAGCTTCCAGGTTTTAATTTTTTAAGATCCATCATCCAATATCCTTGGCTTTCTTTTTTGTGCCTTGAGAAGTCACTATCTTCTTTAACTCTATAACACTGTCATGATTCAGCTTCTTCAAAATCTTTATCTCTTGAATTGTTGTAATAGGGAACCCTTCTCTTTCATTATCCATGCAATTTTTTCTTAAGGTAACAACTTCACCCATTTGGGTCTCCCTTGTCATGTACATATTCCTTTCATTTGTCATTAGAGTATCCTCTAATGAGACTACCACTATGTTATTCTGGCCTTTACATCCTTTTGGTTGAGTCTTTGGAGGGATACATATTATTTGGAGAATTAGTATTATAAGGAAGTGGATTGGCTTTTTGGAAACTAAGCCTTTCATTCCTTTTGTTCATCTTCTTTCAATTGTGAAATGAATTTTTCTCTTTTTTTCTATTCCCCCATCATCTGTTACAAGATTTAAAAGGTTGAGGTTTATGTACTTTGCCAAAGTGGAAACTGAGGCTCTAATTTTATGTTTATATGCTACATTAGAAACTAACTTTGAAATTCATGGAATTATATCCTCACTTTCACAATATTTTGAGATTATGTTAGAAAGGAGGGTATTGTTACTTGTTTTCAACTTGTTGTGAATATCAAATGCTTTCAATCTCCCATGGCTTCACGAATTATCAATTTATTCAAAAGACATATTTCTTTTTTCTGAATACACTTTATTATCTCCTTTGATTGATTGTTCTGAAGCTGCTAATTCTAACATTTTAAAGATTACTTTTCTTTGTTCTAACTTTGAAGTTAATGGATCTTTATATGGGCAGCTTAGAAGTACTTGATCTTTTTCCTTTAATATAAGAGTTGTATCAGTAAGAGAGGCACATTGTTTCTGTAAGTACATCAAAAGGTGCAGCTCACTACACATATTTTGTGCTCTCTTGCATGTCATGTGGCACTGGTTTAGATGATCTACAATCTCCTTTTGATCTTTGGCAATAAATACAGCATTCTTATATTTTTTCAAATTCAATAGCTCTTTTGTTTGCACTAGAAACTATTTGTTGTTTTTACTGTTACTATTGTATGTTGAAATAACAACTTCCTAACTATTGGTACTCTAGTTTTTTGATGATGTTTGAAATTGCATTTCATGGGGTTCAAGCACGAGCTCGTGACACTCATAAACTATCCTTCTTGCACCTACTGCTTGTGAAATCAAAATGCTTGTTATTGACTATAATGAAAGGTTTCATATCAAAATTAATATGTCCCTTTGACATTACAGTTATCTCCTTTTTGCATTAGAGCACCTAGAATACATTTTGCCATTTTTTATATGTATTCAAAATAGGAAAAATATCACATGTGTGGGTACATAGTTGTAGATAATCATTCATTTCTTTGATCTTTAAATATCTAACCCCACTTTTTCCTATGCAGGAGAACGAGGACCCAGATCTGTCAGATTGAGGGCTAGACTAGGAGCAACATTGAAGATCACATAACCAGTGAAATGTTGAAAAGGAAATGACTAGTTACCTCTGACTCTATCTTCATGTGTTGTATTTTTCTTGTTCTCAATATGTATGAAAGACAGTAGTTAGACTCACGGCTTGTGTGAGATTTTCATTTTCATCATTTTTCCATTCATTTCATACTTTGTAAAAATGAAAATTGTACATATCAGTGATGATTTATACAATGAACATTATATCTCCTTTTGCTCATGATCTTTCATAATTGCAAAATGATGAAATGTAAATGAATGAAAAATGAGTATTTCCTTCTACAATGTTACTTGAAGTAAAATTCAGTATGTGTAGAATTTTAGTAACATTTTTGGGGACCTTTGTTGTATGTCTGCCTACTTGACATTTGACTAGTTTGCTCTTATTCATTGGGCATAGAGTCTAAATTATGCATTCCTAGCACCTAGACCTGACACAAAGTGACTTCTAAGGTTGCTAGTTTAGTTTTGAATGCATGCACGTGAGCTTAATAAGACTCTTATTAGGTTGACAGATATTTAAGGTCAAAACTCAAGTATCAACTTTAGGAATCAAAATTGTCATAGTCGACCATTTTTTTTATATGTGAATGAATGTATGGGTCTAAATGGATGCATGTATGCAGTGAATACATGGATATGCATATATGTATGGTTAATAGCCATGCATGTTTATTTGCAATGGTATGTATATGTGTATGTATGTGTATACTAGGTACAAATAGGTTTTCAAACACATATATTTATGCATGCATGAATGAAATGGGTGGAAATGACTGCTTAACAACATAAATGAACAAATTGACTAAAATAAACTACAAAACAAGACAAGAAACTAACCTAGGATAGAAAACAAAAACTGACATGTGCTTGGACAGCACTTAGGGAAAACCAAACTAAACTAAAAATGCAGACGCACTTATTGAAAACAAGGAAACTAACCTAGTATATACAAGTAGGACAAAAACTCATACCTCAAAACATGGCTTGAGGTGGATCTCATTCACAGGGATCGAGAGTACATCTCCTTCCATTGTGGTCAACTGGTAAGCATTATGATGTTTGCATTCAGCAATCTAAAATGGTCCAGCCCACATGTGATCAAACTTATTGTGATGGCCTAGCCTACTCTTGAGAACATCCCACTTTAGCACGATGTCACCTATGCTGAATTCTCTAGCTCATTCTTTTTTGTTAAAAGCTTTTCTTAATTTGCATTTGCTGAAACTCCATAGTTTGCATAGCCTTTTTTCTACTTTCTTCCAATTCCATTAGTTGAGCATACCACACTAGAATAGGATCACCTTCCTCAAAAAGAAGTAGTTGAGTAGCAAGATCAAGAGCTGGTAACTCTATTTTGATTGACAGTTGAGCTTCTTTCCCATAAACCAACTGGTGGGGTGAATTTTTGATAACCTATTTTTGGGTGATTCTATCAACCCATAAGGAAACCTTCAATTTAGAATGCCAATCTCTTTGATTCTCTTGCAAAGTTCATTTAATAATTCTTATCAAATTCTTATTGGAGAACTCTGCTAATCCATTACCTTGCAGGTAATGATTGGAACTAGTGCTGAGATAAATTCCATGTTTGTACGCCCAATTAGTCACTTTCATTCTAACAAAAGCGAGTCCATTATCGGAAATAATCAAATCAGGTACCCCAAACCTGTTCACAATATCATCATAAAAATTGAGAACTAGTGTTTCATTTGCATCCTTTAGCACTATTGCTTCAATCCAATGTGTGAAATAATCAGTAGCGGTGATGATCCACTTGTGACCTACACTTGATGGAGGGTTAATAGGCCCTATAAAGTCAACACCCCATTGGTTGCAAAGGCAAAGCTAGTAGCTTCTCTTTTCCTACAAACATAGCACATTTAGCACATTTCCTGACATATGCATGACTATCCTTAAAAATATCAAGCCAATAATATCTAGCTTGGAGAATCTTATATGTTGTTGTTCTAGGGGGAAAATGTCCTCCTAAATGACCATCATGAAATTCATGCAAGATAGTTGTAACCTGATCTAAATCAACACATCTAAGAAGTACTCCATTGTAGTCTTTCTAATACAAAACATCATTAATTAGAACAAAGGGAATAGATTGTAAATGATAATACCTTCATTTTTCTTTGTCCAAAGTGGCTGGACACTCACTAGTTCTCAAAAAATGAACCACATCTTGTAACTAGCTTGTTGTCCTATCATTATCTCCTATAGCACCAATCATTAAAATAGTGTTTACTTGGCCTTCAAGCTTTGAAACTCCTTTGTCTGCAATCTTTTCACATAAACCTTTGCCTCTAACCAACTTGTTTACCTAAATATCCACATCATACTCCATGACCTGTGTTATCCAGCCAGCTCACTTTTCATTTAAATCTTTACTCAAAAGAAACTCCTTAACACTTGGATGCACCACATGAAAAATCACCTTATTATGTGTCAATAAGTGCCTAAACTTTTTAAGACTCTTGACAACTGAAAGTACATGTTTCTCAACAAAATTGTACCTTTTCTCGTATTCTTCAAGTCCTTTGCTGAAAAAAGTGATTGGTTGTTCTAACCCTTCTGAATTCTTTTGTACCAACATGGCTAAAATGACATCAAAAATACCATATGCATAAAGGATAAAATCCTTACTAAAATCAGGATTTATTAACGCTAGGGCTACTGCTAATGCATCTTTGATGGCCTAAAAATTTTCTTTTTCCTCTTTTGTCCATGAAAAGACTATATTTTTCTTAAGCATAGTTTTTAATGGCTTAAGTAAGGCTGTAATATCATGCAAAAATCTTCTCACAAAATTTATATGGCCAATGAATCTTTGAAGACCTTTTTCATGATGTGGTAAAAGCAACTTCAGAATTGCTGCAACCCGCTCAAGATCCACAGTGGTTCCTTCTTTGAGACAATATACCCAAGTAGCTTACCTTCATGAATAGAAAAAATGCACTTCTTTGGGTTTAATGAGACACAAAATTCTCTGCAATGCTCAAAGATCTACCTTAGCTAATGAATGTAATCTGCTATTTTTTAGAGTAAATAGTGATGTCATCAAGGTATACTAGAACAAACTTATACATCAGATTGTTGAAAGCCATCTCCATTGCTTTCTGAAAAGTTTCTCTAGCATTGAACAATCCAAATAGAATTCTTTTATATGTCATTGTTCCCCACTTTGTTGTAAATGTTGTTTTGAACTGGTCTTCTTCTTTCACCAAAATTTGATTGTAACCTGAGTATCCATCCAGCAAAGAGAACCATTCAGCCCCTAACACATACTATAATATTTTCTCCATGGATGGAAGTGGGTGTCTATCCTTTAATGAGACTCTATTCAAGTCTTTGAAATCCACGCACAGTCGTAGTTCTCCATTTTTCTTCCTTACAGTGACCAAATTAGTAACCCAGCTTGCGTGCTTGATGGGAAAAAAAATTTACTTTTAATCAGCCTAAAAATTTCTTTTTGCATCAAAGGCTCCAATTTAGGATTAATTTGACTTTTTTTTTGCTGAACTAGTTTAGCTATTGGTTCCAGTTCTATTGTGTGTTGTGCAAGTTTTGGATCAAAACCTTTTAAATCATTATATTTCCATGCAAAAACATCATTGAATTCCTAAAATAAATGAAGAAAAGACTATTTTTCTTCAATAGAATTCACTTTTCCAAACTTAAGGCATTTTCCAACTGCAATCTCCAAGTCTTCATACTGATTTTTCTTGACCAGCAAGTTTTCTTTACTAGGTTTTAGCTAATCATCAAAGTTAAAAACACTTTCTAGCATTACTAACCCTTTAGACAACTTGTTATTTTTTAGCTGTAACACTTGATCTCCATATTGATCATTGTACCTCTGCTAGTTTGAATTGGCAAAAATATGTTCTTCAAACAGGAATTGCAAAATCTGTTCATCACTTTCAAACACTTGCCAATTAATATTATTATCAGGTACTGAAGGCCTGGTAATAATCTTTATATGCTACTGATTAGATTCTACTTTAATGTTGTTTACAATGTCATACTGAGTGCCTATAGCTACTAACCTATCAGCATTCTGATTTTTATTTCTAGAAATAGCAAGTATGTTAAAGGCATCAAAATTTTCAAGGAGATCCCATACTCAATGCCTATAAGACTTAAGAACATTGTTCTTTATAGCATTTAGGCCTCTTACTTGGTTTACTATCAGTTCACTATCACCAAATACCTTCAAACACTTAATACCACGCTTTCATGCCCATTCTAAACCTTGAATCAAGCCCTCATATTTAGCTGTGTTATTTGTGCAAGAAAAGCTGAATCTAAAAGTGGCATAATACTTTTCATTTTCAGGTGAAACTAACATAACACCCCCACTAGCACCTTGTTTACCTCTTGAACCATCAAAAAATATACTCCATATTTGGTTTTTTGATTCTTTTAATTGATTTTCTAGTTTGACCAAATTAGGAATGATTGCATCTTGTTCATGTATAACATATGTCCCTAAATCAGCATTCTTCAAATCATAAAAATATTTTTTGTAAGTTTGACTTATCATCCATTCATCAAGAAGGATATTTAGAACATTAGCTAATTGGGTTCTAGCTTTAGCAGTTATGCCATGCTCTTCCTCATTAAATGCAAGCAAGTTTGCATTTATAGCACTAGGTACGTATGGCTCTATATGGTTTCTTGGAAATAATTCAGACTTAATGGTGACTTCTGTGCCATACCTAGTCCTAAAAATAATATGAGACCAATCAAACGATAAATAGCCCCCAATTTTTGTGGCAAAGTCTCTAGAAAAACAAATAGAAAACTATGGAGGTAAGTCTCTTACATAGATATCTTGTTGAATGGAAAAGTTAGGACAAGCATGAAGAGTAAGACTTGCATCTTTCATCAGACCTATAGTACCAATAGAGGTTCCATCAAGCTGAACAACACCTCTTTCAATGGGCTGATATTTTAATCCTAACTGGTCAACTATCTTTTTTGACATGACTGAGCTTGTAGCTCCACTATCAACCATATAGTTATGAACTAATTTATCACCAATAATCAACAAAAGATAGAAAGGAGGTTTAACTATCTTACTTGATTCCTTGACAATTTTGTTGTTGTCCTCTTTCTTCTCATTAGCATTTGTCAATATAGCTTTTACTAATTCACCCATAGTTTCCTTAGGATTTGCTTCATCTGATAGAGCTCTCTTCAAAATATTTGTTTGGCAAGGAATAGCCAATATCTCCCTCATTGACATAGACACATTCATCTTTTTCATATTCTCCACAATATTAAAAGGTATAGCAACATGTGATTTCTGATGTGCTTTAGTAGTAGCATGTTCTTCTTGCTTGTGAACATTTTCCTTGGTGAAAAGGACATGAGTATCTTCCACAATATTTGTGGGATGTGATGGTTCAGCTGTATCAGGTGCTTTACTTTTACTTTCCATCTATTGTATTTCAAGATCCCTTTTCTTAGCCCAAGTACTGGCTAATATTGGTGAATAATTATTTACTACACAAAACTCATCTCTTTGCTAAATAAGGAAAGTGGTTTCATGAGTGTGTGCATCATGTTGCTATTTAGGTGCATCATTTGTTACATTTTGCTTTCCCACAATTGTATTCTATACCATTAACACCTAATTAATCACCCCATTGGTGTAAGTAGCCTAATTGTGTGGTTCATTGTAGGGATAACACCACTCAAAATATGTTGCAAGATTATTTTGCATGGGCACAATATCTCTTACTAGATTAGCAACATTAAGAGGGGTTGGGTTATAAGGCCAAAAAAGTCTTTGGTTGATATTTTTCCTATAACCCATTGTATTACCCTAATATGGTTATCTATTCATTTGGGCTTGACCTTGGTTTTGCTGCTACTAAGGTGGATTTATAGCTTGGTTTTGCAATTCATAAGGTGGTCTGGTCTAAAATTGCTATTTTTTCAAATTAACCAGCAAAGATTTGCATCATGTTTTCAATCTTGAGCTAACTATTTGTAATCTCCTACAGCTCTTGTGAAGGGCCTGCTACAGTAGTTTCTTGACGAGGAATAGTAGGAACACCAGGTAAAGAATTAAAAGGTAGGATTGTTAATGGCATATTTGGTTGAATATCTGGAAAAATAGGCATTGGAGGCCTAGGGGCTATTTTTCCAGCTTGGATAAAACTATTTTCAGCTCTAATAGCAATATCATATACTTGAGGCAATGAAACACCTCCCATTGATTGAATCATTATAGAAATATCACTATTTAAGCTTTTCAAGAAATATAGAAAAGCATGGTTTGCTAAAGGTCTTACCGAGACAAGTATTTAAGTCCAAGTCCTTTGAAATTGATTGTTAAAATTCATCATGTACTATTGGGGAGCATGCTTTATGGTTGTGAGCTGCTCTACTAGAGACAAATAATTTGACTTCTCTTCAAAATGCCTTGTTAAAGCATCACCCAAAGCATCCCATGAATCAATTGAACCAATATCAAAACTTCTAAACAATTGAAATTCTTTTCCTTTCACATCATGCTTTCTGATTTTCTTTGAATTGAATGTGTTGCTCGCACATTCATTCAAAGAGGGGCAAAATTTAATACCCCAAAATTAACTCATTTCCATGATCACCAATTCTAGTATATTCTGATCAATTCTAAAGTCCTCCTTTACTAGGCAACTTTTATTCTAATTTTTGCTACTTGACTTAATTGTCAAATGTAGAAAACCCTAAATCTGCATTAATCAGACTACCTATTTAATTCCTAAGTATTGATTCAAATCAGTCACATTAAACCTAGTTAATTAAGATTTAATTTGATTCGAAGTGTTTGTACTTTAATTTAATTTAATTATATCCTAAGGCTAATGTACTAAGGAATTAAAAATATTTAAGTTAATAATTATGCCCACTTTAATTAATTGAATGAGATTATTCAATTAAATGAAAAATTCATTTATGAGGTCATATCTCACTTTATTAAATTAAATAATATCTTCAAAATCTTCTCTTCAGTTCTCTACCTCTTGAATTGGAAGCAATCTAGTTAACTTGTTCTCACACTCATAAAAAGTTCAGTTAACTACTCATCACACTCAGATTTGAAATAGTCAAGTTCACTTGCACAAGGAAGTTTCCATCTTCACTGAATCTTCTATCTAATCTTAACCATTCATTTGAATCGATCTTGACCATTGATCCATTCCTAGATTCTATTTAAGGGGCTCTTAATCCCTCATTACAAAGGTTGGAATTTGATGATATTGAATTGTTTTAAAATTGAATACTCATTTTATATAGCTTTCATATATACTTTTGCTTAGTATTTTGAGGTCATCTAGTTTAATAATGCATACATCTAGCTTAGTTTCTTTTATTGTTTAATAGACTAAATTACACATCATATAGATTACTTGCATAATCATACATAGCATAAATCCTTCATTCTAGAAAGGTTTGGTTACCTGCATCTTGGTCTGAGAGAAAATAGGCAAAATCCTTCTAGTTAGAAGGCAAGAGGGTGCATTTTCGACCCTCTTGGATGAACTATCCCATGTTCATTCTAGGATGAATCTACATTTAATGACCATTTTGAGGAGTAGGTGAAAGATCTAAGGCCTCATTTTCATGTATACACTCTACAATGAACTCTGTCCAAGTATAACTCTCATCCTCCTCCAATCTTGTTGAATTAATCACACCTGTAATAAACTCAACAACACGATACCAATCTTCCTTTGCATACCAAACATCACTAACAATATTCTCATGCAAACCATCATTATTATCTTTCAAATTTATATCATATTCAACATCCCATGGTTCATACACATTTACCTCTTTCACATCTTCATCTTTGATTTCTTCTTTCATGTCTTCAACAAGGCAAGTAACCACTTCACTTGTTTGACCTTCAACTAAGGCACTGTACTCTTCCTCCATTGTTGCAATCTTCAAATCATCTTCATATGCTTTGGGCTCATGAGTCTAGTCATCTTGATGCTCTTCCTCTTCTCTTTCATCTTCTTCAACTTCAGGTTCACAAATATTTTCCTCTTCATCCTCTTGCTCTTCTTTTGTATTGCACTTGTAATACTCCACTTGATCTTCTTTCTTTTTTGCATCCAAAGAA
Source organism: Cupressus sempervirens (assembly GCA_028749045.1). NCBI lineage: Eukaryota > Viridiplantae > Streptophyta > Pinopsida > Cupressales > Cupressaceae > Cupressus > Cupressus sempervirens. The sequence continues at coordinate 257,003,565 of CM053792.1, forward strand.
TTGTGAACATCTATTTTCTAGTGACACGCTCTTCTCTTCTGAAACTCTGCTTCTAATTCATTTACTTGCTTCTACAAATCAAAGAATGCAACTCGTAATGCATCTTGATTTCTTTCTCTAATTTTATTAAGTCTAGGAATTCTTAGAATCCATCCAATCAAAAAAGTCATCTTCTTCTTTCTCTTCTTCATGCTCAAGTCTTCATAAGACAAACTTCATGCAACACAAGTACCTTGTACAAACTACCTCACAATTGGTGATATGTCTACATAATCAAGAACTTCTTGACAAACTTCACCAAATCCAAGGTCCTAGTGCAAACTACCTCATGTTCAAAGATATAACCACATGCTCAAGAAATCCCACTCTAATACCACTAATGAAGGGCGAAACCACCCTTACCAACTCACAACCAAAAATACAACAATATGGAGACAAAGAGAAGATAAAATTCTTCATAAAGCATCCATTAACACTTGAAATTCATTACAATATTCTCCAAATGAGAGAACTCCAAATTCTTGCAATATGAGAGAGCTTCCAAAAAGAAAGCTTCCAAACAAAGAGCTTCCAACTAGCTTGCACACCAAGAGCTTCTACAAGAAGAGCTTACAACCAAAGAGCTTGAACCCAAAGGGATTCACCAAGAAGAACTTTCAAGCTAAGATCTTACACATTAAGATCCTTCACCTCCAAACCTTCTATACAAGTTAGAAAATTAAATTGGTTTTGTGGATCACAACAAATACTAAATGCATGATTTAAGGAACTTTCCAAAAACTTCAAGATCTTACACTTGAAGAGCTTATAGTTGAAGAGTTTACATGTGAAGAGCTTGATTACAAATGATCATAATCTTTGCTTAAATAGGCACTTACCATCAAAGATGTTACAAACACAACCAATGTGGGATAAAAGTTAAATGCAACTACTTAAAACAAATATTTAATTCCCACCCAAATACAACTAAGCACCACCATGTGGCCCAATTAGAAAATTAAATTGGTTTTGTGGATCACAACAAATACTAAATGCATGATTTAAGGAACTTTCCAAAAACTTCTAAGATGCCACCTACACACCTCAATAAATGGAATGACAACTTTTTTTCTTATTTTTCTATTGCGGCCACCTGTGCACCCGAAAAATAGAAATTCCTCTTTTCCCTCTTTTAAATTTTATTATTCTTTTTGTTTCTATTATATTTCCATATTTCTTCATCCATATGATATGTCCAATCTTTTCTATTTGATGATACTATTTTTGTCAAGATATTCTCAAGTTCTTTATTTGTCACTTCCACTTGACCATTCACCTTAGGATTATATAGAGATGACTTTCTATGAGTAATTTGATATGTCTTCATGAACAAATCTATCATGTTTGACATAAATTAAGGCTCTTGATTAGATTCTATAATTTTGGGTGCTCCAAATCTCTGGAATATATTCTTGTAAAGAAAATCTACAACTTTTTCTTGTCAAGCTACATGTAATGCTTCAACTTCAAACTAGTTGGTGACATAGTTTGTGATAACTAATATGTACTAGTTTCCCCCATAAGGTGAATCTATTGGTCTAGTAAATTAATTTCCCCATTTTTCAAATGGCTCCAAAGCCATGTGAGGTCACACTGGCATTTTAAAAGTTGGAGTTGGTCTCCCTATTCATTGGCATTCATCACAATGCTTCACATAAGTAGAGACATTCTAAGTCAAAGTGATTTGCAAACCATGTTGACTACATAGATATAAAAAATAAGTGTTCATATGTAAATGAATCATTAAGTGGTTCATTCTACCCTACAAAACCATTCTTGATAGAAAATATGCAACATTGTTATATTTTTCTAATTTATCAATGATAGTTATATCAAATTATTGAAATAACAAAAGCCATCTAATAATCCTAGCTCCCACAAATGCTTTATTCATTAGATATCTTATATTGTAATGGTAAATGTGATCAAACACTTTATAGCCTATCATATAATGCTTAAATTTATTTATAGCATAAACTACAGCAATAAATGTGTTTTCAGTTGCGGTATAGTTCTTTTATATAGGGCTTAAATTTTTGTTGATATAATATATCACATGCATACTAATTTCTTCGACTTTCTTCCCCAGGACAACTCCTATTGCATAGTTTGACACTAAGTAGGGATGTGAAATGGTTCATTCCAATTTGGTCCCTTAATAACTAGAGTTGTAGTCAATGCTTCCTTAACCCTTTCAAAACCTTCTTAAAAATCATTTATCCATTCAAAAGTTGAATCCTTTTTCAAAAGGTTAAACAAAGGGCCAACTTTCTTGCTAAATTATTCTATGAATCATCAATGATAACCTTCATGTCCTAGAAAAGTTCTTACATCAGTAACAATTTGTTGAGTAATTTATATCTTACCTAGGTCAACATTTATTCCTTTCTTTGAGATATGATGACCTAACACAATACCTTCCTACATCATAAGAGGAAATTTTTCATGATTAAGAGATAATTGATGATCTTCACATCTTTGTAGAACTTTCACCTAACTTACCAAATCTTCCTCATAAAATTTCCCATGGACTGTAAAATCATCCATATAAACTTCCACACAAGAAGTTGTCAAATCTACAAATATTGCCAGAACTACTCTCTAAAATGTGGTTGGAGCATTGCATAAACCAAATGGAAAAACTCTATAGTCATAAGTACCCAAAGGACATGTAAATGTGGTTTTCTCTTGATCTTCCAAAGCTACTTGTATCTAGTTGTAGCCACTACACCCATTTAAGAATGAAAAGTAACTACTACCAACAAGATTATCCAACACCTGGTCAATGATTGGTAATGTCAAATAGTCTTTTTTAGTATCTTTAGTAAGTTCTCAATAATCAAAACATATTCTTCACTTCCATTTCTTTTTAGGAATAATTACCAATGGGGAAACACATTGACTATTCGATATTGGATAAATTAAGCCCACTTTAAGAAACTTTTCAATTTCTTGTTTAAAAAATTCTCTTAAGGCATGATTTATCCTTTGTTGTCCTTGCCTTATAGGCTTGACATCTTCTGTGTAGATTTAATACATACAAATATCAGGATGTATCTCATGCATATCCTAATAATCCCATGAAAATGCTTGAGTATGTCTCGCCAACACTTGTTTAAGCTTGTTATCTTGTGTCCATGTCAACTATGAATTTATGATGAGAGGTTTATCTTTCTATATAAATATCTACTTAGTCCCTCTATTCTAATCTTGAACCTCTTTCATTAAAGATTTCAAAGGACATATATCATTATGAGAGTAATGAAAATATGTTATTGCATGCCTATCCTCCCCATTTCTACATTGTTGTTGGTCACTCTTTTCTTCTACCTTTTTCAAATCATTCTACACAAACTCTTGCAATTCCTTTATATGTTCCATCAATGTGATCATTTCCAAATGGACTACTCTATCTCCCTTGAATTTCATTTAATTGTCTAACCAAAAATGTGAATTTTCTATTAAAGTTGGTTTTGCTACTGGAAATAATTACAAATCTTTTTGTTTTAGACCATTTACAATTTTCATACTACCTAATCTACAATCTATCGAGGTTTCTATTGTTGCAAACCATGGTCTTCACAAAATTATGGGGTGCTCTTCATCTTTCTTTCTAGCTTTCAAAACCAAAAAATCAATAGGATAATCCCAAGTCTCAATAGTCACAATTATATCTTCTAGACTCCCTTCAGGCTTGGTTGTAGATTTATCAGCCAACATTAGTACAGTTGATGTTGGTTGTATGTTTGTGATTCCCAATACTTCTATAGTTTCAATCGTAATGATGTTGATATTTGTACCTAGATCAATTGACACATTGATAATTTCTACTTTTCTAATCTTTAGAGTAATCACAGGAGTTCCTAGATCATTGTATTTTTGTGGTGATAATCTCCCACCGAGTACATCTATAATCTTGGCTCCTACCTAAATGACAAGATGCATTTTCTTTTTCCTTCTAGGAGCTTTAATGCAAAGTTTTTTGATCAAGTTGTTATTTTAGGAATATCTTTATTGGCCTATAAAAGTGGAATTTCAATGTTGATATTTTTCAATTCCCTCAAAATTTGAGAATCCAATATCTTATCATGATCATTCCTAGAACTATCCAAAGCCTCTTGATCCTTCTTAAATCTTTCAGGACATGGTACCTTGTTTGGTTCAGTTTGATCCAGTTAAGGTTTTATCATCACACACTTGCTCAATCCCTCAAGTCTCTCTCCTTCCTAAGGTTTGACATGAGTTGATGAAGTAATAATCCTATTCCTTAAATGAATTCCATTAGCCTCAATAAATTTAAGACCTGAAAGACTAGCATCAACACCATTGGCTTGTCTATTATTTGGATTGGGAACTAGTTGAGTAGGCAATTGAGGTTGATTTACTTTCTTATTTAATTTATTCATAATATTATTTTGATTGACCCCCCACTATTTTTTGAAATTTTGATTGTGCTACCATGGTGGACTTTGATTTTGATTTAATTGTCACTGATTATATTGATTCTGTGAAGGAGGTGTATTATGTTGCCATTGATTTTGCTTCCATGGAGGAGGTCCCTAAGGCATATTAGAAGGTGGAATAATTTGATTATTCCAATTTGGTTTATTTTGATTATTCCATGAAAAATGGTTATTCCAATTGTTTCTACCTCCATATTGTCCCTGGTTTTTCCCTCTCAGAACTACATAATTTGGATCTTGTTCTATTTCACTTGTTTTATTTAATTAACCTTTTATTTTTTACAATAATTTACTAGTCTTGGTATCATGAGACTTATCATATATGTCAAAAATAGCAATGGTGCTCAATGTATATATCCTCAATAAAAATGCCCCCTGCACTTCAAACAATAAATAGAAATTCTTCCTTTCTAACTATTTAGGTGCAAAAGAATATCATTTTTAAGATTTATTATCTCCTCTATTACCTAAGTTACATCTTGTTGTCACCCCTTTCTTCTAGAACCTCTTCACCATGTCTAGTCCTAGAATAATTCTGATAGATATCAATAATCTCATTTAGGGTTAGTTTGATAATATTTCCCCTCCCCATGAGATTCAGGGAGTCTCTAGAATCCTCATCAATGTCTTTTAAGAAGAACATTTTTGTAATGTCTTATGTTAAACCATTTCCACATCTCCTATGGACAAACTGAAACCTATCTACATAATCTTCCAAATTTTCATCTTCTATTTTCCTCATTCAAAATAGATCCTCCTCTTTATGCCTAACTCTGTAAAAATCCTAATATTTATCCAAGAATACACTTTCCAATTCATCCCAAGTTGTGATGGATTTAGGTTGAAGACCCATAAACCATTGTGAAGAAGATTAAATTTTATTATCGAAGGAAAAAGCTTCAACTTCTGATTGTCAATGGTATAGTCATAGGTTTGACAAATGACTTTAAATTGAAAGAGGAATTATTTAAGATCTTCAAAAAAAATCCCCTAAGATTTGGCAAGTTGGAAGGTGAAATTTTTTTCATTGGTGGTTCATCATCATGTTTGTTTATGTCTATAGGATATTGGAAAGTCCTATTAAGTGGTTGTTCATCTCCATTTCAAACACCCATTTTTCTTTCATTCGGGTTTACATATTCCTTGTTATGATTTTTGTGTTCTTCCTCAATATCTTTACTAGTTTGTTCTTCACTCTAATGAAGCCGATATGCTTATATGTGGGAGCTTTGCTCCTGGATTTGATAATTTTTTATTAGAAAACTGTCAGCCCTTATCAGGAAAAAAATATTTCCGATTATTTGAAGTTGTTTTTCAATTATTTTAATTTCCTTTCATTTCATTTTTATTATATTTAAATTCCTTTCTATTCTTAATTGGAGTATCTAATTTTTCTCTCCTTTTTTGGATTTGCTTTATGAGAACATTCCCTTTTAACATATTTTTTCCTTCAAAATGAAAATGGAAAAATCTATGTATTAAGGGGAAAAAAACCATAGGATAGATTTTTAATTTAATCTTCATTACATACCAAAGATTGGAATCTATTATTAGATTCAAGATAGTTAATGCGAAAACCATTAAAGAAACAAGCATAAATTTATGATCTAGGAACAAAGATGAGATTAAATTGGGGAATTCTTTTGTGACGAGAAGATTCATGTCCCTCAAATTAAGAAAAACATAAATAAGAAACTTAGAAGAATGTGCAGGGCAGTGACAACCACCTCCATTAATAGAGCTTATTTTCATTACATATATACAATGATAACTTAAGCTTTAGACTTTGAAAATACAAATCAATCTCCTTTGGAAGAGATAACTTCTTTATTCGAGGGTTTGGATAGATTTGGATTCTTTATAGTTGGGATGTGATGGAGCATTTCTCTTATTTTTAAGCCTCCAAATTATGGCAAATTCTTATGTTGATTACATCAACGAGATGAATTCCATGGCTGTTACATTTTCTACTTCACTAGAAAATTCCTTGTAAAATCACCAGATTTGTTAAAGAAACCTTTATATTTTTTAGTGAAGTGCAAGATTTTGTAACAGAAATCTTCTAAATTCATAGTAAATCATCAAATTTTGTTAAATAAGTCTTTTGAATTCTTAGTAGATCATCATATTTTGTTACATAAGTTTTTCTATTGTTTAATAAATCATCAAATTTTGTTACAGAAATTTTTCTATCGTTTAAGAGCAACTGCATGAGTCGAACGGAGGAAAAGGATTTGGGATCTGGATGCATTAGACTAGTATGCTTTGCAACTAAAGTAATTGCATTTCAAATAAATTTAAAATAGTTTGATTCTTTACATAAACTTGGGTTTGTGGAATGCTTTGTAAATCCATTTCAATGGAATTTTAATTAAATTCTTATTCTTGATAGGCTTTCTCTATTGCATGCTTAGCTCACTACAACAAATGCATTTCAAATTTCAGCAAACATTATGCTTATCCTACTCATGGAAAAAAAAAATTGGTGCTCGCATTGCCAATCAATACACAAATAATTCAAAAAAAATATAAGGAAGCAAAGTCCCCTATATTCTACAATATCCATGAATTATTTGAGTGAAATAGGGTTAGCACATGCAATTACAAGCCGTGTTAAAGGTGGGTGGAACATCAAGGAAGACTAATCATTTGCATAAGTTATAAATTATGTTTTTAGTTGTCCATGTTTTAGTTAATGTTGTGTTAAGTTGTCCTTAATATAGTATTGTGCTCTTTTTGTTTACATATCTGCTCAAGTCATTATTCGTTCTCGCATCTCATAGTAGAGGAGGACTAAGAAAGTAGACTTGTTATATTTTGGCATCATCAATATTCTTATGCCGGAACCAATATGCAAAGACTACCCTCGTTTCACCATGCTCATGGAAAGATATTTTGTTTTGACCAGATTGAATTGTCGAATCACTAAAGAAGTATAAATAAGAAACAATTATTACCCAAAACTTGAAATACAAAGAGAAACTTATTTTGTGCGCTGATAATAATAGGATGAGTTGATTAAGTGTTGTGTTAGGTTTTAATAATTGTTGTACTAGACGGTGTGCACACCATCCAGCTTCTGCCATTACTCCAATACATATAACCTTACCTTCTTATTTAGAGTAATTTGATGGATGTATGGTTGTATTTAATCATTTTTAACAAAATGTCACACAAAATGAACATGTATAGAAGTGAGCAATAATACGACCAGTTGCTAATAGCCTAAATTGCAATAATTTTGTAATGACTACATTTTTTGGTTTCTATGTTTATCATTGAACTTTTGAACATTAATTTTTGCAATGTAATAATAATTAAAATTTTGCTAAAAATAAAATGTAAATATATATTAATATAATTATGTTTAAAAATTAGAAAGTGTATAACTTGATATTAAGTATTTAATTTGATTTTTTAAGTTAACTCCTAACAACAATTCGAATCATCATTATAGCATAATTTTAATGTAATTTATGTAATTTCAACTATATTTTTAAATTATAAAATTAAATAATTTAGCTTATATGATAAGGTTTTATTCCTAATTATGCACAAATATTTTAGTTTCAAAGAAAGTTGGAAAATAGATTTGTTTAGATCATATTTTTTATAAATGATAAATTGAATATAAAATAAAATATAAAAATATTTTAATTTACATTAATTTAATTTAATTTGTTCACATTATTATATTTAGAATATTAATTTATTATTTATTTTCCTTTTTTTTCAAAAATGATTTTTCCTAACGGCTCATTGTTGCATGCACAAAAGCATGCAACTACTAGTTATTAAGATTATTGTCTTCCTAATATGGTCCATGCAGTCATTGTTGTGCAATGGGAAAGTATCATCCAAATTGATCTCTACACCATATATTTCATCTCATCAAAATTTGAAAATTAAAAATAAGACCCTTATAAACATGTACAATTTATGTGGAACTAAGCACTTCTTACCTGTATGTGTCCCTGGCAACAACGTCAAAAATTATGTGCAATGTCATTGTTTTGTCAAATTGCATCATTTAGTTTATATCAAATGTCAACTAGATTGTGTGCAAGGTGATCTTCTATAAGGATCTTTGGTGAGACTCGCTGATTCAGGGGGTTTTTGCACTACAAAATAGTGACTAACTCAGAATCTGGTGTTTTCCAAAGCTATCCAAAACTATCCTAATTTTTCTTTTCCTGCCTAGAACAACCTAATCTAAAGGAATCAATGATCTCAAATTTTGAATCTAGAATGGACTGTAAGCACTTTCCTCTTTAGTTTCAATAATATAAGATAAATGTGAAAGATTATAAGTCTAATTTTCTTATTAATCTACTTAAGTAACATTACAAGATTAAATATTCCTAAGTTACTTTTGCTTCAAAAAGAAGTAATATAACTAATACAGACTAAAAATAATAAAATCTAATTTCTCACTTCAAATAATACTAAAATAAGTAACTTATCTTACCGATTTGAAATTTAGTTTTTAACACAAGAAATGATAACTAACCTTACTGTAAAAATAGTTCAAACAATGATAACTCCTACCTTAATCCATTTACCATCTACAAATATGGGAATTATCTCTACCATGTTTATTTTCAAATCATAAATTTCAAGGATAATTTCCATCAAATCTACATCTTTATGATCAATTAAATTGCTACAAAGCATTTCCACATGTGAATTCCATAGAAAAGAAACATAAATCAACCAACAACTTGTTGGAAATTTATTTAGCACTCCCCTCAGGTTTTGTGACAAAAGCTCAACTACTTCCTATGTACTATAAGTTGAGTGATTGTATTGGGCATTGAAAGATCGATCTTTTGGTGCAACAAAAATCTCACTCTAACAAGTGGTCAAAGCTTGGTCACAACTTTGAATCCTTAGACCCTTGAACAACATTGAGGGGGAGATTGTTGGAAATTTGTTCAGCGACCCCCTCAAGATTCATGAAAAGGGATTAACCACCTCATGTTTACTATAAGTTGAGTGGTTGTATCAGGCATTAACATATTAGTCTTTTGGTGCAATGACAACCCCACTCTAACACAAATTTTTATTATCCAATCTTCAAATTGAAGTCTAGAGAACAAGCTATGATTGTAACAATAGAAAAGAAAGACTAAACTAATTATTGAGATTTGAACCAACTAGCTAATTTCCTCTACCAAACTACTACAATAGTCACCACCACCAATAGGAGTAGTGATAGGATATTTATAATGAATATCTCTTATTCCAAATTCAAAATTTATAGATTTGAGCAATTAGAATCAAACAACTCAAAAAGAAATAGAACTAAAAGTTCTCATATTACAACTAAGAAGTATGAGATAGGTGAATGAGATATGTCAATAGTTGTTTAAAACACACATTAGTGTCTCTTGATGATTGATTGATAATCTAGAAAGTTTTGCAGTTAACCTCTATTTGGCCAAAATGACTACTTTGGTTTTGACAGCTATGCATCACTTAACTGAACTTCAAAATTCTATCAAGCGCAATATGCAAGAGTTATCACTTCAAAATATGTTCACTCATAAATAATAAGACAAAAAATAAGGATAATAATGACACAAATTTGAAAAAATTTATTACCAATATGTCATGAACATATGCATTATATCACCTGAATGACAACATTAATTCACAAGTCCAAAATTATCTAAAGTATCACTAATCTAAATAAAAGTATACATAGGTACCATCAATTATACATATTTATCATACAAAAATATGTCTATGGGATGATTTAAAAACTAATAAAAGATGCATTTATCAATGTTCATCAAGAGAGAATGAACCTAATCAAATGAGGAGCTTGTTTTGCACCAGGTGCAAATGTGAAGATAAGTGTTGTGATGTGATCATTGATGGTGGAAGAACTGACAATCTAGTGTCAGAAATGATGATCTTGAAGTTAAATCTCAAGAGATAGAAATACTCGCATCCATATTGTATTGCCTGGGTATAGGATGACAACAAGGTCATGGTCAATGAGCACTACTTAGTGAAGTTCAAGACTAGAAGCTATCAAGATGAGTTGTTTTGTGATTTCATGCCTATAGACATATGTCATATGTTTCTAGGTAGGTCATGTTAGTTTGATAGGCATGTTGTACATGATGGGCATGTAAATACCTACACTCTAACAAAGGATGGAGTGAAACATAAGTTAAATCCATTGAAGGGCAAAGAAGAAAAGGTATGTAGTGTTGTCATATTATATTTTTTTGGTGGAAAGAAGTTTCTTGAAGATATGAAGTGTGATCATGTGTTTTACTGTAATTCCAAAAGACGGTAAAGAAGAAATAGAGGATGTAGCTATATAAGTCATAGATTTGTTGGAAATGTTTCCAGATATTGTGCCAGATAATGTGCTTGATGGATTAACCCTAGTAAGGAAGATCAATCACCAAATAGACTTGATTCCATGAGCCAATTTGCCAAATAAATTAATGCATTGAATGATACTAGTATAAAATGAAGAGTTGAACAAAAAAGGTCATGAATTGTTGTAGAAGGGAATGATTTGAGAGAATCTAAGTCCATGTGTTGTACCAACAGTATTAACACCTAAGAAGAATGGATAATTGAGGATGTGTATATATTCTCAAGCTATCAACAAGACCACAATCAATTATAGATTTGCAATGTTGTGTATGGATGATAGTATGGATTGTTTGAGAGGAATTGTGCATTTCACAAAGATAGATCTGAAGAGTGGGTACCATCAGATTCACATCAAAGAAGAAGATGATTGGAAGAATTCCTTCAAGACAAGGGAAGTATTGTATGAGTGGTTAGTCATACATTTTGGGCTAACCAATGAAGTGAACACTTTCACAAGGCTCATGAATGAGGTATTGAAGGAGTTTCTAGGTAAGATTGTCATTGTTTACTTATATGATATTTTGATCTTTAGTAAGATATTGGAGGAGAATTTTATGAACATTCATAAGGTGTTCGATAAGTTGGGGGTGGAAAATTTGTTGATAAATTTGAAGAAGTGTAGTTTTTTGAATGAATCAGTGTACTTGGGATTTGTTGTATCAATAGAAGGTTTGAAAATGGACCCTAAGAAAGTGAAGGCTATCTTTGAGTGGCCTACTACAAGGAGTGTAGTAGAGGTAAGATCTTTTCATGAACTAGATAGTTTTTGTAACAAGTTTATCAAATCTTTTAGCAGTATTAATGGACCCTTGACTAAATAATGAGGGGGGATAAAAAAAAAATTAAGTGGACTATAGGATCAGGTAAGAGTTTTAATTTATGAAAATAGAAAGTTACAAAGTAGCCTATTTTAGCATTTCCAAATTTTAATAAGATGTTTCAAGTAGACTGCATTGCTAGTGGTATTGCAATAAGACTTGTTTTGAATTGAGAAAGTAGATCTATTGCTTATTTCAGTGAGAAATTGAATGATGTCAAAAGAAAGTATTATATTTATGATTAGGAATTTCATTTTAAAGTTCATGTTATAGTTCAAGCATTTAAAAAGTGGAGACGCTATCTTCTTTCTAAGGATTTCTTTTTGTATATAGATCATCAAGCTTTGCAATCTTTGAATAGTCAAGGAAAATTGAACAAAGGCATTTGAAATGGATTGAGTTTTTGTAGAGTTATACATTTGCTTGGAAACACAAGAGTGCAATTTCTAACAACATTGTAGATGCTCTTAGTATAAGATAACTTTTGTTGGTAGAGATGTAGATTGAGGTGGTTGGGTTTAAGAAACTCAAGAATTTATATCCAGAGGATCCTAATTTTGGTGAAGCTTGGAAATATTATATAATACATGTTACACTTGATATGACAAAGTGGTCGAATTTCATAATCCAAGTTGGTATGGTGTTCAAAGGAAGTCATTTATGTATTCTCATAAGTTATACAAGAGAGAATCTCATCAAGGAGAAGCATAGTGGAGAATTGGTTGGATACTTTAGTAGAGATGAAACCATTACTTTGGTTGCTAAGAATTATTATTGGCCACATTTGTAGAAATATGTCAAGAAGTTTTTGTAGTGGCAGAGTATGTCATATAGAAAAAGGAGTGAAGCAAAATATAAGGTTATAACAATCATTACTTGTACATGAGAAGCCATGGAAAGATGTCAGCATGGGTTTCATTCTTGGTTTACCAAGGACACAACAAGGGCATAGTTCAATATTTGTGGTAGTTGATAGATTTTTTTAAATGACACATTTCATTCCCTGCAAGAAGACTAGTAATGTTGTTCATGTGACAAAGTTATTTTTCAGCGAAGTGGTGAGACTACATGGTTTTCCAAAGAGAATGGTTTTTAATTGAGATACCAAGTTTGTTGGATATTTCTAGCATACATTATGGAAAAAATTAAAGACATATTTGAAGTTTAGTTTATCACATCAACCATGAGATGATGGAAAAATAGAGGCGGTAAACCAGATTTTGGGGAATTTAATGAGATGCTTAATTGGGGATAACACAAAAGATTGGGATCTGATTTTACCACAAGAAAAATTTGCATACAATAATTCTATCAATAAGAGAACTAGTAAATCACCATTCTAGTATATGGGAGTAGTCCCAAAAATATGAATTGAGGCAGTTGGATAAAGGGGAGAAAAGTAGTGCTAAAGTAGAAGATTTTGTTGAACATTTGAAGAATGTCAATAAGGAGGTGAGGAAGCACATTACAAGGATGAATACATAGTATAAGGCTAAAAAAAATGAGAAAAGGAGGTATAAGGAATTTTAAATTGGAGATGAAGTCATGGTTCATTTGAGGAAGGAGAAATTTCTAGTTGGTACATATAATAAGTTAAAAATAAAGAAGTTTGGACCATGCAAAATACTAAAAAGGCATGATTCTAGAAATGCCTATGAATTAGAGTTGCTAGCTGAACTAAATTTTTCACTAATATTCAACATTTCAGATTCGACAAAATATTATAAAGGAGATGATGGACATAAAGTTGAAAAAGTACACTGAAGTATTTTGGTAGCTACTTCAGCTACAAAGGAGATTGAGGATATATTAGATACTCATGTTGGAACTAAATATTTTAGCAGTAGTCAACATTTCAGATTTGACAAAATATTATAAAGGAGATGATGGACATGAAGTTGTAGAAGTGTATTGAAATATTTCTACATCTTCTTCAACTGCAAAGGAGATTGAGGATATTAGATAGTCGTGTTGGAAGAAGCACAAGGAACATAACCTATGAAGAGTATCTGGTCAAATGGAAAGGAAGGCTAGTAGAGATTCATCATGGCTAGCATAGGAGAAAGTTGATTATCTTGGGTTTCCTCTAACTACCTACAATGTGACATGTTCACTTCTCAAATTATCTTGGGTGTCTAACACAAGAGCATCCTTGGTGTAAGGGCAATCTTCCATCACCCAAAAATGTTTCTACTTCTAGTCTTCTAGTTTTGTGTTTATAATAAGGGTTATTCCTATGTAGAGTTATTATTTGTGGGAGCTTGCTAATTATAGTAAGTTAGTATTATGTGTTTATATTGTTCTAATCTCATATGTGGGGGTTCATATTGGACATATCAGCCTTCTAAATGAGTTTTATTTTCATATCATATGTATTAGTGCAATTATTGCAAATTTTTAGTATGTATTTTGGATATCCAAACTTCAAGTCCACTAATGAAGGCCTAAATGGCTCCAAAATAAGGCAAAACCTCAACTAATGGATGCTCACATGACAATTGATCTAGATCTTTAGCCAAGGATTCCAAAATAGGGTTATAATAGCCCATCAAGTCAATGGTTCACTAGTTATGGTCTCTAGAAGTGGACCCATCCAAAAATGTAGTTTATAATTTGTCTTGAGTGATTATATGTAATAAAGTGTAATAAAATAATACAATATGAGGTTGGTCAGCCTCAAGGGTTAGGGCTTAGTGTCTAGAACCTTCTAAGGCAGTGAAGAATGCCTATATAAGTAAGGCTCATAGGTTATCTAGGGAAGTTATGGGTGATAGTCACAACTTTATCTTGTAGACTATTGTAAGGAAGGTATCCATGTGGATTTTCATATTGTAATTATGTCATTTCACATTTACAACGATATTAAGAAGCCCATTATTTTTTCACTCAAATTGTGTTGTTTCTTTATTTTTGTTGTGTGTTGTGGTATTAAGGGAAGCATCCTTCACCACTATGACTTAGTGTTATATTCTCTTGTACAAGCACTAAGGAAGCAGAGGCTTTACCTCTTGCCAAAAGAATTTTTTGTCTATATGGATAATCACGTACTTAACTTTTCCTTAATTCTCAAGATAAGTTGATTTATAGGCATATCAAATGGGTAGAGTATCTGCAACCTTGTACATTCAATATTAAACTCAAAAAGGGTCAACACAAAAAAAGTTGTTGATGCTTTAAGTAGAAGATTATTAACGATTCAAGAAGTCCAGTTAAAAAGTATTGGGATTGATAGCTTTAAGGATCTCGCAAACTACAAGGTATGTAAATATTTTGAAATCCACTTCCATAGTGACTATGCAGATTGAAAATTGCAAGAAAGTTTACTATTTAAAGGAGGTCAAATTTGTGTACTAAAGGGGTCAATGAGAGAAATTTTGATTCAAGAAAAGCATAATGGTAGCGTGAATGGAAATTTTGGGTTAAAAAAAAACTTCAAGTCAGTACAAAGATTATTTCATTGGCAAAACTAGCATAAATATATAAGAATATATGTGGAACAATGTACTATATGTCAAAGAGATAAATGAACTTCTTCAAATGTTAGACTCTATCAACCCTTTCCAATTCCCAATAGGCCATGGGAGTGTGCAAGTGTGAATTTTTTTGTTGGATTTCCTAAGACAAAGAATGATTTTGATATCATCTATGTTGTGGTAGATAGATTTAGTAAAATAGCTCATTTTATTCCTTACAAGGTGACCCATGATTCTAGTCAAATAACCAACTTTTTTTTCAAAGTGATATGAATTCATGGTTTACCAATCAACATAGTGTATGATAGAGACTCAAATTTCATTGGTCATTTCTAGAAAACCTCATGGAAAAGGTTAGGTACAAACCTATCATTTGGGTCTGCATATCATCCTCAAAAAGATGTGTAGATAGAGGTTGTAAATAGGACATTGGGTAACCTCTTTAGATGCTTGACAAGAGAGTATGGACAAGCTTGGGATCAAGTAATTCACCAAGAATAATTTTCATACAATGATAATATTAATAGGACAACAAAGAAGATTCCATTTGAGATTTTTTATGGCCTACATACCAAAGGTGCATTAAAACTCAAAGACCTTAGGGGAATGGAAAAGAGAAGTGGACATGTTGGGGATTTTGCATAATTCATTAAAGAAATTCTTAAGAAATCTAAGAAATCTCTAATAGAGAACATTAGGAAGATTAAGGACAAGGTTGATGAAAGGAAGAAGGATATGTAGTATGTAGTAGGAGACATAGTCATTGTGCATTTGAAAAAAATCAAGATTGCAAAAAGGAGTCCCTAGAAAGTTGCAAATGAGAAGATTCACTCCATGTGAGACCTTATTCAAATATGGAAGCAATGGTCATAAAATTGATTTACTAGAATATATAGTTTTGCCCCACATATTCAATGTGGCATACTTAGTTCCCTATAGAGGTCCCAATTCAGAGGGAGATAAGGGAGTTCTTGATGATACAAATGTGATTATTGATTTTCCATTGCCTTCTCAACTCAAGCCACAAGAAGAGAATATATTAGATTCAAGAGATGCCAAAAAAACTAGGCATAAGATTTTCATGGAGGACATAATCAAGTTGAAGTATATGATGTACCATCTTAAAATGGACACACTTCATATTGAGACCTTTTAGCCCTCCTTAGTATGCTTTTAGTCTCTTTTTCTCCTCTTTCCTTGCATTTCATGCTTCTTCATCATCTCTTGCTTTCTGAAATGGTATGTTAGGTATCCTTTTTGTTGAAATAATGGGTGTTGCACACATTGCATAATATTGTTATTTTATTATTTTATTTTATTATGTAATGTTGTGCCTAGATGGACGTGCAACATGTAAAGATTTCCATGGAATATTCTTGATGAGTTGTATTATAACATTGTGAAAATATTTCATGTAATTATTTAATATTGGGGAAAAGAATTAAATGCCCAATATTAAATATGGAGTCAGTGGGTTAGGTAGCACATGGTTTATGTAATACCACTTAGTGGTTTTGTGGGACTTGCTACTATATAAGAAGCCACAAGGGTAGTTGTTGTAGAGAAAGAGAAAGAGTGACAAGGAGAAGACAAAAGGCAAGAGTCCAGCGGGACAAGGCTTGATAGGTTAGCCAAGGGAGCATTTGTGAAGGTTGAAAGCATGGCATGGGATGTGTGGATTCATGCTTGTTCACATAGTTTGCTCGGTTGTGGCTATGGCCATGAAGGCTTCCATGGTTGTATGGCAATGGTATTTTTTGCTGAATAATACATGATCATGGATTCTTTTGGAGGTTGGGTGTTAGGATAAACCACGGACAGAAATAAAAACTACATGCAAATATAACCAATAAGAGAAAATAATAGAAAACACAGAAATGAACACAAGGCACCAAGATTTAACGTGGTTCACCCAATCCCTGGGCTACGTCCACCAAACAGCAAGTTCGATCTTATTACAATCCAGTGATTACAACCTGATTACAATCTATAATCCCTTACAGCTCAATACCGCTACAAGAACCAATTTCGTATCACCACATATAAAAAATACCCAACCCTAAGCCCTTTTTATACAAGTATTAAACTGCTTTAGGGTTATAACATGTCGGCCATATGTCGGCCATAATATGTCGGCTACCATGTCGGCTACTTCCCAAAAAAAAAAATTCCACTATTTATGAAGTATGTACAGTACTTTCCTGATCAGTCACCACAATCTAACACTGGGTTTTTTTTCCCTCAATGAGGGTTTCTCAGGGTATATCTTGTGTCACAATTTTATGGGTATGTTGTCTATTCTCTTGCATGTGGATTTTTTAATTCTGTGTTTATTTTAGATTTATTATGGGTTATGTGGAAATGGTTATATTCTTTATTGCCAAGTTTCCTTACAAGTGGTATCAGAGCTATGGTTTTATTATTGTAACCCTAGATTGAATCCATGAGAATGCATGAGAGGATAAAAAAAAAAGGGGGAAAGATATATGAATGATTTATTGTAGATTTGAGGGTTTTGGGTTTGCTGTTATGATGGGATGTTAAAATATTTGGGCATGTGAAATTGTTGGACAAAAAGATTTTACGGATGTTTCATTTAAAATGAGGGTTTTGGGGGGTGGCTTGCAGAAATGACCTCCTGGGTAAAAACAGACCTCACCATTGGATCCGGGTCGACATTTCCATAAATTTTGATATATAATATGCCCTAGTTTGGCCATGTTCAGAGGAAATGAAAGAATTTTTTGGTTTCAGCCCATGATGGCCGTCAAATTTAATCCCATCGGAATTTTCGTCACTGAAAAAAATGAAAAATGAAAAATCGTACTGAAAATGGTAAAAAGACTGTCTTAGTAAAACGGCCATAACTTTCTCTCAGAATATTAGATTTCAGAGTTCTTATAGGCGTTGGAAAGCTAATTCAGAGCACTACAAGATGGTGTAGGTTTGGTTCTATGATTTTGAAATTTTATCAAGTTTTAAGAGCCCTAAAGTCAGATGTTATTTATTTTGAGCATGGATTAGGGCATAACTTGGGCATACATAGTCGAATTTTGGACTTCGAGTAGTCAACGAAAAGCTCTTGGAGAGCTCTACACATTGGTTTAGATTTGGTGCAGGTTTGGCATGATTTGTTTGTTGATATATTGATCTGAATAGTTTATAAGTATATTTTGACTATGGTAACATTGTGAGTTTATGGCATTGGAGATTTAAGTTTTGATGTCATTGTATACTCAATTCATATTTCAGATTGGTCTCATGATGATATGGTTATTAGTGTTTGGTTTGGATATGTATGATGACTTGTTGGATCTACAAGTTGTGCAGTGTTGTAAGTGGTCTATACTTACAGGTTGCATTTATAGCTTGGTTATGGGTTGTCTTCGCCCATTGATCTTTCATTATTGATGCATATTCAGATTGGCGGCTTGGATTTGGGTTTTCTATGCCCTAAGTCACATGATTTTATCTTCATGTAGAAGGGATGAGATGTTGTTACCAGGTACAGTCATGGTGGAGGATTGTGGTTGACTATTTTATGCTGACAGGTTGGACATATTGAGAGTCTAATGCTCGGTTCATGGATGTGATCATGGTGTCATGGATTTTGGCATGACATGATTGGATATACAGGTACATCCTTGATGTTCATTAGCTTGGATTTTCTGATATAGTTATGGTGGTATATCTTCTTGGTTGAGGATCATGGTTATGTGGTTTCTTTTGAGGAGCTCACGATGTGCACTTTGAGTTCTTTGATGGTTTGATGCCTTAGTTGATTCTCATGGTTAGAGGATGGGTTTTCATCATGATGTCATGGATAGCTTGGATACACGATTTAGTGGGAGCTTGTGACAGTGATGGGGTGACAGTGCAGGATTAGTTCCTGGTTTGGTTTGGATCTTCAAGTAGGAGATGGATTTTATGATGTCATAGGTGACTTGGTACCACAGTTGAGTGGGAGTTTTTTGGCATTGATATATTTATTGAGTGTTTGCAGATGTTGGAGGTTTGTCTTAGATCCTGTTGCTACAGAAGCATCTTTGACATTTGCATGGTGCACTTGTTATCTTCATGGTGTGTGGAGATGGTTGCATCTTGAGGACTCATAGGGTTCTTGGCAAAGGTGTGGTTTATGCTTTTATTTGGCATGTTATCCTTGGTATGAGGATGGTTTCATTATTATGTCATGGTATACTCTTGATATGCGTTTAGAGTTGTGACAAGTTATGGTGTGTTCATATGGAGCATGTTATCTCTTTGGTTGAGATGGTAAGATCATGTTGTCCTGTTTATGTTCCTGAAGCCATGGTTGGAACTTTGACATTGATCTTGGTTTAGTTTCTTGGTATTGAGTACACTGATCATAAGCTGGATACTTCATGATATTGCTATGTTGCATTTTGGAGTTGGCATGGATTGATTGGTTACAGGTGCTCATGGATACTTAGAGATGGTGGTGATGCTGATTTCTCTTGGATTAGAGAAAGTATTTGTTGGGATGGTTGATGGTTTCAACAGGAAGTCTGAGGGGCAGTCACCTGATATGGACTTGAGAGGATATTGTTCTTAGATGAGTCTTGGTTGGAGACTTGGGTATCTTGATGAGCATTCTCATTCCCCACTCTTGGTCTACTCGGTGGTTTGCTACTTAAGAGGTATAGCCCATTGTTTCTCTCAGTTGCATTATATTTATGCTTGTCTTTCATGGATATGGATCTTGAGCTATGGTACATGAGTTAGTTCTGGAGGGTTCATTTGAGAGATGGTTTAGCATTGGTTATCTCCATGTGCATATGTTGTTATGCTGGTTGAGTTTGGGAGATGGTTTTATATTGGGCATATTCCTTGGATTAGGAATGGTTATTCCTCGGTTTAGGAATGGTTTTATTGAGTTTGATCTTCTTTTGAGAGGCTTACATCCATGATGAGTTATATGGTATGGTTTGGGTGTTGTTGAGGCTTATTGTTGGGGTTTTATGGAGGAGATCATACTTGCATAGTTTACATCTAGAGGTGTGTGTAGAAGGACATGATACAGGTTATGATTTGCATGGTTTCTCTGGTCTTGGTTATCTTCCTGGATGTTCAGTTTTTCTTACATTGGATTTGAGATTGGTTAGAGATTGTGATCACTGGTTTATGCTCATGTATGTCATGTGAGAGATGACATGGTTATTTCTTTCTCTTTCCTCTGTTGGTTGTGGAGAATTTGGGAGACTGTTGGAGGCTTGTTATGAGAGTTGTTCTTGCAGGATATCAATTTATGTATTGTGGATGTCCTTGATACTACATGGATTCACTTCTTTGAGATGTTGTGAGTGGATTGGTTATAGATTTGACATTATCTTTTGCAGTGGGAGCTTCTTGGTATATATGTGGCAGGTATTGCTCTTGAGGCTTGTGATTGCAGGTTATAGATTGGATATGTTGGTGATATGAGATTCACTTGTTATACCTTTGAGGTATGGATAGTTGGATGGGTTTGGCACTTTGCTATGGGTGCTATTTCAGCTATGGATATTTTGACAACTACGGATACATGTGATTACCTTTGGATCAGGTTATTTGTGCTTGGAATTTCAGTTGGTACAAGATTTTATGATCTTCTAATGTGACAGGTTGGGTGGCTTTTCTCTTTTGGATGGCTTCTATGTATGTCCAATGGTAGTGGCATAATAGGAGGTGGCATCATTCATGTTTGAGATGCTGGATACTTTGATTTTGTTGTGGGTACCAGGATGGAGCACTTGGTGTATTTTGATCCATGATGGTGGATGTGCTGAGAGGGATTGTTCCCTTGTTCATTTATGTGGCTACGGATTGACCCTATGCAATGTATACAACAAGTGGGAGATTTTTGAAATAATGGGTGTTGCACACATTGCATAATATTGTTATTTTATTATTTTATTTTATTATGTAATGTTGTTCCTAGATGGACGTGCAACATGTAAAGATTCCCATGGAATATTCTTGATGAGTTGTATTATAACATTGTGAAAATATTTCATGTAATTATTTAATATTGGGGAAAAGAATTAAATGCCCAATATTAAATGTGGGGTCAGTGGGTTAGGTAGCACATGGTTTATGTAATACCACTTAGTGGTTTTGTGGGACTTGCTACTATATAAGCAGCCACAAGGGTAGTTGTTGTAGAGAAAGAGAAAGAGTGACAAGGAGAAGACAAAAGGCAAGAGTCGAGCGGGACAAGGCTTGATAGGTTAGCCAAGGGAGCATTTGTGAAGGTTGAAAGCATGGCATGGGATGTGTGGATTCATGCTTGTTCACATAGTTTGCTCGGTTGTGGCTATGGCCATGAAGGCTTCCATGGTTGTATGGCAATGGTATTTTTTGCTGAATAATACATGATCATGGATGCTTTTGGAGGCTGGATTTTTTTTCCCTCAATGAGGGTTTCCCAGGGTATATCTTGTGTCACAATTTTATGGGTATGTTGTCTATTCTCTTTCATGTGGATTTTTTAATTCCATGTTTATTTTAGATTTATTATGGGTTATGTGGAAACGGTTATATTCTTTATTGCCAAGTTTCCTTACACTTTTCTCAAATTTTTGACCATATCTCCTAATCATCTTGTTATCTTCCAATTTCACCTGCACCTCCTTCTAGACCTTTCTGAGGCCTACCTATCCCCTCCCCTAGGAATAGGTTGACTTGGTTGACCTAGTCTAGACTAGGTCAACCTCAATTCAAACTAGTTGAGGACTAGGTCAACCAGGTTGACCTAGTCCCTGGTGATTGTGAAGTTTGGGGCTTAAAAGTCCTTGAGTTTACTAATTAGTTTATTTAACTCTCCAGTCAGGTTGAGTTTTTTTCCCACTCCAAAACTAGAATAAAGGGAGGCTTGTGGGCTTAATTTTCATATCTCATGTTCTTGAGTTATCTCATCTCATCTGGGTAAGACGTCTAAAAGCAAGAAATTAATCAAGGCACTCTTTAAGAAAGTATCTTCAACCATGTTCATATCTCATATTTCCTTATGGTTTCTTTGATTCAAGGCTATTACAATTACATACTTGATCATTGTTACCTAATTTTGCCCCCTGCCAAAATTTGAATTCAAACATTTGAGCCCATCCAACGGTCATCTTCCATATTTAAGTATTATTCAAATGGCATGGAAATATCAAAAAATAAAACAATTAAAACCTTAAGGTATTTCCTTATTTCCTATTTTGTTTCTGTTGGCCTGCAACTTCCCCCACTGTTGGATCTTATTATGATCTACGAATGTTGTTATCTTCTTATGAAAAATTGCAAGGTTGTTTCCCATGGTGAGATAGCGACCATAAGAATTTTGCTATGGTACCAAAAAATGAAGTCTGGTGCTGATTTTGATAAGTCCTCAGAGGTCATTATGTTGCTATCATAAAATATGTGTTTCCCGTTGTTAGCGACATAGCGCCTTGATGAAAAATAATACTGTGGCAACATTTTAAGATAAGGTGGGCCCTAAGCAGGTGATTTTTTAGGAATGAGTTGTACAGATTGAAAGACATGGCAGCATCCTACTCAACATTTGTAGGTCAAAATTTTTGACTCCGTCGGAGCTCGCTATGTCACTATCGAGAAACTTGTTCTTCTCGTCGTTAGTGACATAACGCCTAGCCGGTAAACAAACACATGGTGGGACCTCAAACAACATGGAAAGGTGACTAGGATGAAAGTAAGACTTTGGTTTGTTGCCAACAGTGTAGGGTTTTATCACATCAGTAGTACCTGGACCCACGCCCATTCATAAAGCATGAGGAGTTCTAATCATCAAATCAAGCCAAATTGACAGTCGTCGCTATCTCACTATGGTGAGTTGCAAGTCGTTTACTCATAGTGACATAGTGAGTATGGGACCCACTACTCTTTAGGGTACTTTGCACAGTTCTCTACCCTTGATTGATCTCAGATCAACAGTCATCGCTATCTTGCTATGGTGAGTTGCATGAAGGTTACGAACAGCAACATAGCGATAAAGGGCCCACCATATTTCTCTTCAAGTGATGCATCAAATGTCTTCCACATGATCAATGAGGGTCTACAATCATCACTATCTCACTATGGCAAGGTGCTCACTTTTTATGTATAGCAAGATAGCGATTCAGCGACACGTGTCCTTGTGGACCTAGGGAAATAACACTGCAATTAGCATTGACAGTTAAGGTTGGCAGTTGGGAGACATCGTGGTTAGGGTTTTGAGGAGATGGCACAGTTAGTTATGAAAAGTGTGGTCAACCGCATGAAGACTTTGCAGGGTGGAAAAATGAAATGAAATCATTGGTCCACGTGACTCATCCTAGTGGCAAAATTTAGTTGACTATTTGACCTTGCTAATTCATAAGCCAAAAATGAAGGAGATCAAATTTTCTCACGTGATCTGATCCCTATGATCAATGCCAACCACTCTTGGATGAATGCTAAACTTAGTGAACAAAGAAGAATGCTCCACCACCTCAGTTATCCATCTACTTGATCAGAATGATTAATGGCACTATTTCTGTCAGGGCCCTATTTCCACGAAATATTAGGTTTTATTGCATCTAAATCTATACCTAGATTAGATTTTCTCCAGGTCTTTATCAGGACTTAATGGCAATGGTTGTGGAATAACTTCAGAGAAAAATATCTTAGTTATGCCTGAGCTATAAAGGAAATTTTTGTAGATTTTGTACTGGTCAACTCTTCTTTGACTTCTCTGATATTGCTCTACAATTTCATGTGTAAATTCTCTTTGCCTCTGAACTGTATGACATTCTGCCTTATCTCCTTCATTCATTGATGTAAAGTGCAAGAACTATTTGCCTCTCATTGGTGTATTGTAGAAATTTGCAATCGTGCATGACTGTATCTATGTTGGCCTATGAATGGTATATAAGTGAATCCACTCTTTCCTTGTGTCATTCATTTGGGTTTTCTGATCTGCATGTGATTGTTAGCTTAAAGCAAGTCTGGATGTGTATATCTTTTGGTGTCATGATGGTTCAATAGTGCATGTATGGGAAAAGATTGGTTTGAACACTCTATTTTGGTACATCACCTCCCTAGGTTAGAATAGGTAGATTTTCTTTTCATGCATTCCTTCTCCCTTTTCCTCTCCAAAAGTGGTTAGGTGTGCCCTGATAGTAAAGGAAGCCAGCCTTCTCTGGAGACTCAACCTCATAGTTTAAATCCCATAGCTTGGAGGTTTTTTCCATGTTTCAGAAGGTTTTCCTTAGGTAAAAACTTTGGACAAGGGTGCAAACCTTTGTAACAATAGTTTTTGGCATGCCCGGTGGGACAATATTCAAAAAATTTCAAGTCTACTAGTGTCAAAAGGAAGATTTCAAGATTAATACTGAGGAGATAGTACTGGCTTCAGTGTTCAAGCCTTTAAGAGGCTCATTCTTCAAGTACTTGGTGACTCTGAGCTTCAAATACATTTGGTTCTAGACCAAAGTTATAGTAATCCATGCCCAAAGCTGAAACAAGGGCATCTTCTAGAGGTAAATTTTAGTACCAAGAGATTTCATTTTCAAATCCTAGAAGAAGGAGGGCTAGAGTATCTTTATCACTAGTTAGGAGTGCAATAGCAACAAATACACCTACAAGATCTATCTATACTTTTAGATCTCAATCTAGATTACCGTCAACACATATCAATAGATCACTTGTCTATATGGCACAGCCTAGAGCCCATACTTTTGCCACCTTTAATGGTGGGAGTCCTCTTTTATTGGCCCAAAGACATGACATACCAATAGCTACACTCAAAAGTGTACCAAAATTTATTAGCGAGACTTCTATCTCTCCCTCATAACACATTCAAGAAGTTGCAAATGTTTGCAATATCCATGGTATTATAGAGGACGATGTTGTAGTTAGACTTCTAGACTCATCCTTGAAAGGAAAAGCACTAAAATGGTATAGAGGTTTGGCTCATGGTTCTATAACAGATTGGGATGGATTAGGAGCAGGACTATGCAAACACTTTGAGGACAAAAGTGACCATTTGTCACTTTTAGACTAGTTGACTACTATAAAAAGAGCCCCCCATGAATGTATGACTGATTTCAACTATAGATTTCAAAAGACATGGGATAGAATACCTACTTCAGTAAAACCTACCTCTGGTAATGCCTTCTTGCATTACCTTAGAGCTTTTAATAGTGATATTGCTACTACAATCCAAACTTTGGGAGGAAATACCTTGCCTAATGCTTATGACATAGCAATAACGTCAAAAAAAAACCTAATACAAGGAGGTAAGCTAGCTCTAAGGCCTCCTATGCCTTTCTTTCCTAATGTTCCAAACCACCAATCAGCAATGGCTCCTCTTCCCACAAATTCCACATCACAATCCCTTGCTCTAGTCCATCAAGCACCCACATCTTCAAATGGAATAGATGAAATCAAGGAGATGATGCAATCTATGATGTTGAACATAGATAAAAGATTGCAAGGCCAAGAGAAGAAGCTAGAGGATAACTTCTCTGTGATGCAGAAAGTGAGCAACAAGGCGGTGACTTTAGAGAGACAGCAAGCTCAAGGTAGTAAGGCTCATCAATTGCAACATCAAACTTTGAACAATGGTAGGCCTCCAAATCAGAATTATGGGAACAATTCTTTTGATCAAAATAGGCAAAATAGCCATGCTTCAACCTCAAATGTAAACCAAAGTAGGGCCATAGTTCCTCAAAACAACGTGGCCCAAGATAAGGATTTTTGTCCCTCCTATAACTACTCCTACGCCCATTGCATGTGTTAGAAGGCTAAATCTTATTTGGCCTTGACCATCCAAGAGCCTATAGTTGGACAATCATACAAGGAGGACCAATTTAAAGATGCTTCATATATACAAGAACAAGGTGATTGCTCCTTTATGAATCATCAAGTGGAGGAGCATTGTAATGTAAACCAGGATTCTATTGCTCACAACAGTAGGAGCAAAAGAAGAGCTATTGAAGATGCTCCCCCTCCTCCTCTCAATTAGGCCTCAAATTCAAATGCAATACCCCATGAACAAGCAGTAAATGATCAATCAAATACCTTTCAGCAGCAAAGGCGAAATAATGGCAGAAAAGATGTAAGTGATCCTCAGGTTGTTCCATCTCAAGCTCCTACAAATGTAGCTCCCAAAGCTTCTACCAAAGTACCTACTATGCCTTTTAGTGTAGTAGAAAAAATGAAGAAGACAAATGTGAATATTTCCATGTGGGATGTTGTTGCTACTATACCCATAAAAAAGAGGTTGTTGTAGCAAGAATTGGAAAGTATTGAACCAAAGGATCAGCCAACCAGCATGGAAAGTACCACAAGCCTAGTACAACCATCAAGGGAGGAAGAAACAAGTAAAAAGTTT
The DNA here is from genome assembly GCA_028749045.1 of Cupressus sempervirens. Lineage (NCBI taxonomy): Eukaryota > Viridiplantae > Streptophyta > Pinopsida > Cupressales > Cupressaceae > Cupressus > Cupressus sempervirens. Next base: position 257,030,116 of record CM053792.1, read on the forward strand.
AGACCCCCTCCATTTTATGTTTCTCTAATTATAGTGGATAAATTAGTCCCTAATTGCATGATTGATTGAGGGGCTAGTAGTTTAGTGATGCCTAGGTGTGTTGCTAATGCCTTCAAAATGAAATATGAGCCCATTGTTAGAGATGTATTACAGTTGGGTGGTGGTACTGTCAAGACTATAGGGATCCTTTTGAATGTTGAAATGGCCCTACATGCATGCCCTGGTTGTACTGTAACTCAAGATATATCCTTTGCTGAAGTCAAGCCACATTTTGCCATCTATCTGTCAAGAGACTTCACTACCCAAATAGGTGGTTACATATCTTTTGATTGGTCATATATTTCTTTTAGAACAAGATATGGGGCCAAAGCTTCAATTAGAGTAGAGCCTCTAGCCCTCCATCATACTGAACCCTACACCCCTAATCTCATCAACATGAACTGCACTATCTTAGAAATGGATGAGAATGACATAATGAATGAGCCTACTACTTCCCTAGCAGAGATACCTAATTTTCTCTTAGATTAATGGGCTAATGCATATCAATTTGATCCTATATCAGAAACCCTTGAAACAAGCCTTAGTACATATTGTATATTAGAGAAGGATGCTCTAGTTCCCAATCTTGTGGAGACTAAAGAAGATGTGAGTGGGATATGGAGTATGTACTTTGATGGCTCAAGGAATAAGAATGGATCAAGGGCTGGTGTGATGTTGATTTCTCCTACACAAGTAAGGTACTACTTCTCCTTTAGGCTCCAGTTCAGTTGCACTAATAATGTGGCCAAGTATGAATCCTTGATTCAAGGTCTCCTACTTCCTTAGAAAAGAGGAATTGAAGCCTTAAGCGTATATGGAGATAGTGAGTTGGTGGTTAATCAAGTGAGAAATTAGAATATCACCAAGAGTGATTTTTTCAAGTCCTATAAACATTGGGTATGGGATTTTCTTGAGGGTTTCAATGCATTTAATATTCAAAGTATCCCTAGAAAAGAAAATAGACATGTTGATAGACTTGCAGCAATAGGTGCATCTCATGATGTGCCAGGGAATCTTGAGCAGAAGAAGAAGCAACAAATCAAAATGGTAGTAAGGCCTGCGATCCCTTACAACAACATCCATTGGCAAGTGTTTGAATCTAATGAATAGATTGTAAGCTTCTTGTAGAATGAAGCAGAGTTTTCAGATAGAAACCAGTCAAGACTACAAGATCGGTATGGTGATCAAATTATTAATCTTAGTTCCAAAAAATTTCCTAAGGGTCTCATTACCTTAGAGATTTTTTTCAATCCTGATGACCAAGAAAGAGGTAGAGTCACAAACTTAGCTACTAACGATGATGATCACACCCCAATCATGGTTGCTGATGGAAAATCCTTAAACATGGGGAAGATATGTTCTAAGATTGAGCAAGAAAGTTTTATTCATCTATGTCAAGAATTTAATGATATATTTGCCTAGATGTATGATGATTTAAAGGGTTTTGACCCAAGGTTGTTTCAACATACCATAGATTTAATTGATAAAGTCAAACTAGTAAGACAAAAATAGAGGCCAATAAATCCCAAAATTGAACCCTTAATGAGAAAGAAGCTATCCAAATTGATTGAGGCCAATATAATTTTCCCCATCAAGCACTCTTCATGGGTAGCAAACCTTGTCCCTATTAGGAAGAAGAATGGAGAAATTAGATTGTGTGTGAATTTTAGGGACCTTAACCAAGCTTCCCTTAAAGATCACCATCCTCTCCCTTCCATGGAGCATATTTTGTCCAAGGTCAGTGGTTCAAAGAAGTTTTCATTTCTTGATGGATTTTTTGGTTACAATCAAGTGTTGGTCAAAGAGTTTGATAGATACAAGACTACATTTACCACCAAATGGGGTACCTATGCTTATTGTAAGATGCCATTTGGGCTAACCAATGTAGGTGCTACATTTTAGAAGGCAATGGAGATGGCCTTCAAAAACATGATTGAAAATTTTGTATTAGTTTACCTTGATGATATCACAGTGTATTCAAAGAATGTAGAAGATTATTTTGATCATTTAAGATAGGTGTTCTCAAGGTGTAGAGAGTTTGGGGTATCCCTTAACCCGATCCAGTGTGTCTTTGCTACCAATCAAGGAAATTTATTAGGACACATTGTATCTGAGGATGGTTTAACCATTGATCTAGAAAGAACAAAAGCAATACTTGATCTCCCTCTTCCTAAGCATAAGAAAAGGTTGCAAAGTTTCCTTAGTAGGATAAATTTTGTAAGAAGATTTATCCCTAATCTTGCTACCATGGTAAAACCCCTTACAACTATGCTCAAGAAAAGTATGGCCTTTGCATGGACCAAGGAAGGGAAGGAAAGTTTTGAAGAAATCAAGGTAGCCTTAGCCTCAGCCCCCACTCTCATTAATCCAAATTTTGAAAAGGATTTCATCCTTTATACCCTAGGTGGTGAGTCAAGTATTTTTGTTGTCTTGACTCAAAAAAATTATAAAGATGAAGAGCAGCCCATAGCCTTCTTTAGTGAAGGGCTTAAGGAGTATGAAGACAAATATAGCTATGTAGAGAAGCAAGCCCTTGCAGTCATCAGAGCTTTAAAGAAATTTAGACACCTCCTATCTCATAATAAAATTCATTTGTTAGTACCCCATGCCAGTGTGAAGGATTCTCTTTTGAGCAAAGATATTAGTGAGAACAGAGCTAGCTAGATTACTAAAGTAATGGAATATGACATTGATATCTAGATCACCAAGCTAATAAGAGGCAAGGGGTTGTGTAAACAGATGATATCGTATCAGGAATTAGATGAGGAAGTTTCTATGATACTAGCAGAGCAACAAGAGACAAGAAATGATGACCCAAGGAACTAGATGGATGATATGAGGAATTTCTTATTAGGCAATGGATACCCTCAGGGATTAGATAAAACTAAAAGGAGATAGTATATATTACAATCAATTCCTTATGTTATAGTTGATGGTATCCTTTTCAGGAAATATTTTAATGGAGCCCTATTAAGATGCATTGACATAGACCAAGCTGAAAGAATGATCAGAGAGCTTCATAATGGTCTTGATGGTGGTCACTTCTTAGCAAGGACAACTATAATGAAAGTCATGAGGGCTGGTTACTACTGGTCGTCCATGTTCCATGATTGTCATAAGAATGTGAGGAAATGTGAAAAATGTGCCTTCTTCTCTGGTAAGAAAAAGCTTGCAGCTCTTCCTCTTCACCCCATTCAGATGGACCAGCCTTTTTCTCAATGAGGATTGGATTTCATAGGCCCTATTAATCCTCCTTCTAGTTCTAGTCATAAGTGGATTTTAGCTGCTATAGATTACTTCACCTGATGAACAGAGGCAGTTTCATTGAAGGATTCCATAGAATCTTCAGTTGTTGAGTTCCTTGATGGAATATTGACTAGGTTTGGTGCCCCTTCAACTATTATTTCTAATAATGCAAAATCTTTTGCAGGAGCTCAGATTTGTGCATGGGTAGTTGACCATAATATCTACTTGAGCACATCCTCAAACTACTATCCTCAAGGCAATGTTTTGGCTCATTCATCCAAAAAAAACCTAATTAGGATTATGAAAAGAAATATAGAAGATAACCAGAGGTGTTGGCATCAAAAGTTGAGGACTGCACTATGGGCTGACAGAATAACACCTAAGAGGTCAATAGGAAATTCACCATTTATGTTGGTATATGGTAAAGAAGCAAGGCTTTCAATTTCATTAGAATTTCCATCCCTAGAACTAGCTCATCAGTTGGAACTAATTGAAGATGATGCCATAACAGTGAGAATGGCAGAGCTGATGGAGCTGGAAGAGAAAAGAAGTCAAGCCATGCAGACCATAGAAACACATCAGCAGTAGGTGAAAAGGAGCTTTAAAAGAAGGCTACGGTTAGAACCTTCAGAGAGGGTGATTTAGTTTTGAAATGGGATGCAGACAGGGCAAAACCAGGGAGACACTCAAAATTTGGTGCACTATGGAGTGGTCCCTATTTGATTGTCAGTTGCAAGTAGGCCAATGCTTTTCAATTAAGTAGGCTTGATGGTGAAGTTTTGCCTATCCCAATCAATGGGATCTATCTCAAACCATGTCTTTGAAAGGGTTTGAGGTTTCATGTACATATTTAGCTTAGTTTTCTTTCTGTTGGTTTCCTACTTTCCAAGAAGTGCACAAGCACAAGTCTCTCCCTGTGAGATAGCCAATTTTTTCTTTTGGAGTTTTGTTGCAGAAGGTTTGTGGTCTCTGGTTGCAGAGTTGCAGAGAGCAAGTTTTCAGGGTTTTGTTCCCACAGAGGTAGGGTTAGGATTTCACAGTGCACTGTCCAAATATTTTGCGACTCAATAGCCCAATGGATGCATAAGATCACTAGTGACATGCATAGCTGGCTTGCATCCCCTCTAAGTCGCCAAAAATGTTACCTAATTTTTCCCTCTACCAAAAGTTGAATTCAAACATTTGAGCCCATCCAATGGTCATCTTCCATATTTAAGTATTATTTAAATGGCATGGAAATATCAAAAAATAAAACAATTAAAACCTTAGGGTATTTCCTTATTTCCTATTTTGTTTCTGTTGGCCTGCAACTTCCCCCGCCATTGGATCTTGTTACGATCTACGGATGTCACTATCTCATTATGAAAAATTACGAGGTTGTTTCCCATGGTGAGATAATGACCATCATAATTTTTTTGCGGTACTAAAAATGAAGTCCAATGCTGATTTTGATAAGTCCCTAGAGGTTGTTATGTTGCTATCAAAAAATCTATGTTTCTCGCCATTAGCGACATAGCGCCTTGATGAAAAATAATATTGCTGCAACATTTTAAGATAAGGTGGGCCCCAGGTAGGTGATTCATCAGGAACGAGTTGTGTAGATTGAAAGACACGGTAGCATCCTACTCAGCATTTGTAGGCCAAAAGTTTTGACTCCGTTGGAGCTCGCTATGTCACTATCGGGAAACTTGTTCTTCTTGCCGTTAGTGACATAGCACCCAACCGGTAAAAAAACACATGGTGGGACCTCAAATGACATGGAAAGGTGACTAGGATGAAAATAAGGTTTTGGTTTTTTGCCAGCAGTGTAGGGTTTTCTAATGTCAGCAGTACCTAGACCCACCCCCATTCATAAAGCATGAGGAGTTTTGATCATCAGATCAAGCCAGATTGATGATCGTCGCTATCTTGCTATGGTGAGTTGCAAGTTGTTTACTTATAGTGACATAGTGAGTATGGGACCCACTACCTCTTCAAGGTACTTTGCACAGTTCTCTACCCTTGATTGATCTCAGATCGACGGACATCACTATCTCGCTATGGTGAGTTGCACAAAGGTTACGAACAATGACATAGCAACAAGGGGCCCACCATATTTCTCTTCAAGTGATGCATCAAATGTCTTCCACGTGATCAATGAGGATCTACGATCATCACTATCTCGCTATGACAAGGTGTTCGCTTTTTATGTATAGCGAGATAGCGATTTAGCGACACGTGTCCTTGCGGGCCTAGGGAAATAATGTTGTAGTTAGCATTGGCAGTTAAGGCTAGCAGTTGGGAGACATCACGGTCAAGGTTTTGAGGAGGTGGCGCAGTTAGTTATGAAAAATGTGGTCAACCGCATGGAGACTTTGTGAGGTGGAAAAATGAAATGAAATCATTAGTCCACGTGGCTTATCCTAGTGGCAAAATTTAGTTGACTGTTTGACCTTGCTGATTCATGATCCAGAAATGAAGCAGATCAAATTTTCCCACGCGATTTGATCCCTGTGATCAATGCCAACCACTCTTGGATGAATGCCAAACTCAGTGAATGAAGGAGAACACTCCACCACCTCAGTTATCCATCTACTTGGCGAGAATGATTAATGGCACCGTTTCTATCAGGGCCCTATTTCCACGAAATATCAGGTTTCATTGCATTTGAATCTATACCCAGATCATATTTTCTCTAGGTCTTTATCAAGACTTAATGGCAGTGGTTGTGGAATAACTTCAAAGAAAAATATCTTAGTTATGTCTGAGCTATAAAGGAAATTTTTGTAGATTTTGTACTGGTCGACTCTTCTCTGACTTCTCTGATATTGCTCTACAATTTCATGTGTAAATTCTCTTTTCCTTTGAACTGTATGACATTTTGCCTTATCTCCTTCAGCCATTGATGTAAAGTGCAAGAACTATTTGCCTCTCATTGGTGTATTGTAGAAATCTGCAATCATGCATGACTGTATCTTTGTTGGCCTATGAATGGTATATAAGTGAATTCGCTCTTTCCTTGTGTCATTCATTTGGGTTTTATGATCTGCATGTGATTGTTAGATTAAAGCAAGTCTAGATGTGTATATCTTTTGGTGTCATGATGGTTTAATAGTGCATGTATGGGCAAAGATTGGTTTGAACACTCTATTTTGGTGCATCACCTCCCTAGGTTAGAATAGGTAGATTTTCTTTTCATGCATTCCTTCTCCTTTTTCCTTGCCAAGAGTAGTTAGGTGCACCCTGATAGTAAAGGAAGTTGGCCTTCTCTAAAGACTCAACCTCACAATTCAAGTCCCATAGCTTGGAGGTTGTTTTCATGTTTCAGAAGGTTGTCCTTAGGTAAAAACTTTAGACAAGGGTGCAAACCTTTGTGACAACAATCACATATCAAATGCAATTGCATCTTTGAAGGTAATTGTATATTTCATTTGATAATATTCAGATCTACTACATGCAAGCATTTTTATCTATTATATTTCAATTTATAATTAATTCCTTAACCTAAGGCTTGACCAAGGAAAGGCCTCATCCAACCGAATCACAAAAACCCTTCCTTTATATGTGTAAAAGTAGAATTAGTTTGGAGCTTATAGATCTAGAACCTACTTTGTGGGAGCTTTCTAGAGAATTTTGTTTCAGCATTTCCAAACTACGTCAACTATTTCATAAGATGTCCTTCCAATAGGTTGACCTAGTCCTTTTTACCTTCTTGCTGAACAATTTTTTAGTTTTTTTCCTTTCATTGATTCATGCTGGTATTTGTGGTTGGGTATTCAAAAAAAGGTTCAGATCTATGAATTTTAGAGATAAAATACATCTCTCTATGTATTTCAAGGTGATTCTTTCATGTTTTATTTCCTTTTATATATCTACCCCAGATATCTATCTTAATTGGGATAATTATATACACATAGCATCTAGATTTACATTATTTAAGCAATTGGTTCAATTTTACATACACATTATCTTATAAGGGCTAATGAGTACATTTCCTTGTGTATGCACCCTAAAATGGTCACCTAGACTATGGGCCCCCATTCTTCAATTTATCAATTTCCTGAATCAATCCATTGCAATATTTTATTGAATCAATTCAAATCATTTTCCTTGATCAAATTGCAATTAATTTAATTATTTAAATATTTTCTAAAGTTTGATCATCTTATTCTAAGTCTTATTTAATTAAAATAAAACTTCTCTTTTAAGTAAATAAAATAGCTCCTATTTAATTAAAAGAACTTGCTCCCTTTTAATTAAATAAAATACCTACTTAAATCTATCCTTACAATGAAAGAAGGTAATAAATATAATTATTTTTTTATAACAAAAATTCTATACACTTAAGTGCACATATTTCTAAGTGGGATTCATTAATTTCCTCTTTCCACTTTATTGTCAAACACTCCTCTTTTCTCATTGGTAGAATTTTGTCTCGCACGGATCAAGCCTTATTATCCCATATTAGTTGTAAGAAACCTCTCACTTCTACACTTGACTATATAAGGAGCCCTCTCCTTCTCATTTCATAAGAATAATAGATGTTAGTTGCTATAGTATTGTTATGCTACAAGTTTAGAGAGCGATTTTGGAGGAGTTTGAGCATTAGGGTTTGGACATCAGAGCTTCATTGCAACTTCTCTATTCTTTTCTTCTTCTATCTTTCATCCATGGCTTCCATCGTCATACTTAATCCTTGCATTTTCATATTGGCTTAGAGTCATATTTGTTTTCATAGATTAATCTTGCATTGTTATTTCCTTTCATAGATTAGATTTTCTTTCTTGCCTTTCTTTGCATTTTTATCAATTAGATTAGCTTGCATCTTCATTTGCATTCATATTTGATTATCATGGAGACTAGCACTCTTGTGTTTCCTCTTTGAATCTCTCATTTCATGGTGTACTTGCATGGACGCAAACTATTTCAAACTGAGGGCCTCCATTAAAAACCCTTGCACTCCATGAATAGAGAGCTTTGATTTTCCATTTGAGACCTCATTCTTGAGAAATCCTAGATATAATGACTCATAGAAGTGTTTCAACACTTTAGCACACATCTTGTATTCCATTTCCCTTTATAATTTGAATCAATGCCTTTCTTCTTTTGGGTTATAGTTAATCTAATTTGGATTATAAGTGGAATCATATTAGGAAGTTCCCCTCTTTCCCTCATACATATTTGAATGGCTTTGTGGCCCAAAAAAATGGATATCTACAACCCTACTAAAGTGTCTCCCTTTTCCCCCTAAACATTTTGGTGAACTTGAATCTGTCAAATATTTTTTTGGTGGTGTTAGATCACTCTTTTTCATTTTATTGGGTGCTTAACTTCTTTTTGTGAACGCATCTTCTTATCCTCTTCTTTTTTGGAGTTAGATTGTTTACATTGGGAGCTTACCTTCTTTTGGTAAACCTGACAACTTTTCTCTATTCTTGTGGATATCTTCTTAATCTCCCTTATTTCCTTCTTTACATTAGGTGTTTTATGAGTGTATCTAGCCATACTTTATATTATATTTAGATCTCCATTTTCATTCTTTTCATATAGATTGCATTTTCATATATTTGTATTTTTTAAATACAAACAAAATTGCATGTAAGTTCATTTTTAGATTATGTTTCCTTTCAATGGGGTTGTTATCTTTCTTTTCAAGCTTCATTAATGATATTCAAGACATTCCATTTTATGCATATTATGATGCTTCAACATGTTCTCTTATTGAGGCTCATCTTCCTAAAGATGATGTGATCAACCTTTAGTGATTCATGATGTTCCTAACCTTAATAGCACTACTATTTGGAATGCCTTTGATAGTAATATTGACTACTCACTTCCTCATAAAAATTCCTCTCTAACATGCCCTTGTTAGCATGAATGTTGATGGCATTCTTGTGAGGGGATATCTTGGTACCATTAGAGACATGACTCAAACCTTATGTGTCATATTCATGATAGAGTTTTCCATTGATATCAACATATTTGTTATTCTATGAAGATTGGTAGAATAACAGATAGAGATTGGATTTGCATGGTTTGAGGATTGAAGATGAACTTATGCACACTTGGGATTATAACATGAAGTATGTCTAGATGCTACAATCAAGAGTGTATATGGAAATATAAAGACTGGATAGAGTTATGAAGGAATTGGTGAAGGAAACTTTCAAACAACATTTCTAGAAAGTGGGTTCTGTAGTTTGGATTTTATCTCCTAACAAAGATAGAATAAGGTTGAGCGAGATGAGAAAAAGATTGAAGACATTTAAATATGACTTGGTCAAACATGTATAATCAGATGATTAGTGAGCGTAAAGTTATGAAGACTATGAACCAACAAATTGCTTGTAATTGTGAAAAGATGTAATATTGTAATGTAATGTGTAAAGTTGTCGCTATAAATAATTAATTATTATTACACTTTAATTAAGTTTTCTTAGGATAATGCATTTTTATATTAGTTTTTATGTAGACACTTAATAATATGCATAGTCATATGAGTTGTCTTGTTGACAACACAGGAGTTTGCAACTTATTAGAGCACATGGTGTCTACAACATCTCTTTATGAGATACACTATGTAAACTTATCCTCTCATCATCGCACAAACTCATGTGCTCAATGGAGGATAATCCACTCTTGGTGGACATGTGTTGAGTTGTAATCCTTATCTCTTTGCTGACTCCTAGTCATTCTAGTTGCCTTTATATACAGGCACTTCTATGATGTATTCATCTCATACCAATCAAATGATATCCACTATCAATTTGATCATCATTTGTCTCTCTTGTGCTATCTATTCAGCTTCTTGATCTTGTTGTTGAATTATTTCCTTAGGAAAATTCTTACATGGTATCAAAGCTATACCAAATTCTTACATGGTATCAGAGATATACCAAATTCTTACAAAAGTAATATTTTGAGTTGGTCCTATATTATTATTGTAAATTGTGAATCCTCAAGGATGAATCAATTAAAAAAAATTTGGACTTGGTATAAAGGAAAGGTCATCTCCTTGTAGTAGAGTGTGTAGATCATTAGTGAGGTCAATGTGTGTGATATGTGGTCATATTTATGTGATGTATTGTGTGAGATTGAATGTGAATATATTTTGGATCAGAGAAGAGATTGGTGCACTTGAGGCATGGTGAGCTTATAAGGAAATTTATTTGGCAAGATAATTTATTGTTGGATAGTTTTTTATGTACGCTTGTATTATTCAGTGAGGATAATACATAAGTTATTTGGACAATGGGTCCATTTGTCTTCCTTTCAATTCCTAACATGCTTTGAACAACTCCTAGTAGTGATTTAAAGTCTCCTAGTAGTGACTCATATGCACTAATTATATTTCATTGACTCCTAATAGGATCTATCCTTTCACAAGGAATATTTATATTAGTACATTATCTTGTGGGTATCATTCCTATTGGAGTTTTCCCTCTAATCAAGGGTTTCCCTAGTTAACAAATCTAGTGTTATTGGGTATGGTTATCTTTATCTAGTTGTTGCATCTATTTTTTACATGTTTCAAAATTAAAGAAGATAATAAGAGTTTTTTCAATTGTACAATTGATTTGAACCCACCCCCCCTCCCCTCCCCCCTTAGTTATCTTAGTGGACTTTACTTTCTAAGAATTGGTATTAGGGCATTAGGTCCTTAAAGGAAAATCTTAACAACTTAAGGAGATCTATGACGAGTCATTGTAGGAGAGATAGTCTAAAGATTGATGGAGTCAACTATGATAGTTGGAAAGAGAAGATGAAGACACGTTTGCTATGCATGGGTCCATAATATTGGTTAATTACTAAAAATAGCAAGGTTATGATTGAAGGAAAAGATCTTACCTTATGAAACAACAAAGAAAGCTGCATTCATGTACAACATGCTTTCTAGAGAAGAACTATTATCAACTCTTCCTAAAACTGAATTTGGTTAGGTAAAATCTTAAAGACTTGCTCATGAAATTTGGAATGCTTTGCGAAGTACTTTTGAAGGTGATGAACATGCTTAGAAATTTAGATTATAAAGTTGTACATGTTTATTTCAAGATGCTAAAATGATGGAAGATGAATCTATAAGAAGTTATTTTGGTAGAATATCATATATTGTTACAAGAATTAAGACTTGTGGAGGAGAGAAATTAGAAGGTGGATTTGTATGGAAAATATTGAAGACTTTGACACCTACATACAAATAGACAACACAAATGATTGAACAAGTTATTCCCTATACACTTGATTTTAAAAGAGAGACTCTTCTTAGGAGATTGTAGTTAGTTGAAATGTGGATGAGATAGAGTGGAGGATTTCCTAGAGTGGCAACTACTTTTAGTGCACTAAGAGACAAACCTATGTTGACAAGAAGTGTTAGTCAAGTGGAGATTATGCCAGTAGCATCCAAAAAAAAAACTATGAAGACAAGAAGATTAATGAAGGACTTTTCCTACTTATGAAGATAGAACCTAAAGGTTAAAAAAATTAAGTGTTAGACTTGTAATAAATTTGGTCATTATCCTCTTAAATGTCCTAAGAGAGTAAAAAAGTTCAAGTTTAGAAATCCTAATAAATCAAGAGTACCTAAAGATCACTTTTATGTTGATAAGGATAATTGATCTTAATTTCAAAATGGTAGACTTCTTGACTAAAAGTGATGATGAGGATGATGAAACATGATTTTTTGATATTAAGGAAGAAGGACCTAAAAAATATGAAATAAAAGAAGAATTTAGAGAAGAAGAAGCATTATTATTACAACTTGAAAAGAAGAAATCTGCTTGGATTATAGATAGTGCTTGATCCCAAAACATGACTAGAGATATGAATAAGTTTGTTGAGTTCAATAGATATGATGGAGGAGTATTTAGAGTTGGAAATAATGCAACATGTCATATAAATGGAAAATGATCTATTACACTTGATGGAAAGATTAACACTGGTGATGATTATTTTGTGGATGGTTTGAAGCATAATCTTTTAAGTGTTGGACAACTAGTTGACAAGGGATATCAGATACAATTTATAGAAAATACTTGAATTATCAAGTATAAGAATGAAACATTGATTGGTACTTGTACCAACATGAGATAATGTATTTTAGTTAAATCCTGTTGAGATGACATGTTTATAGATAGTAATTTTCCACAGTCCATTGGAATTATTTGTTGTATTTTTTGGTTAGATTGTGTTATAATTTTTGCATCCCAGAAAATATAGCAAAGAATGACATGTTTAGTTGCTAAGGTAGATGATAATTGGTTATGACATAAGAGATATTTTCATATCAACTTTGATAACATTTTGATGATCAATACTACATTTAATGAGAGAATGCTTCTAGATTTGATTGCGTATGTTTTTTCATCATCAACATTTCGGATCACACTCTGTGATACATCTTACATCTTTCTCTCATTCTGATGATGGATCACAGAGTGTGATCTGAAATGTTGATGATAAAAAAACATATGCAATCAAATCAAGAAGCATTCTCTCATTAGTAATGGATTGTGGAAATTTGATATTATTAATAAATACTACATTTGCAGTTCGAGATTTTCCTAAGATTGTTAAACCTACTAACGTGGTGTGTAAAGAATGTATAATGGTAAAACAGAAGAAAAGTTCATTTCCAAGTAATAAATTTACCACTTCAATAAAATTGGAGAGTGTGCACACAAATTTGAGTGGTCCTACAAAGACTAGAGCATTCTATGGTGAAAGGTATTTTATGATTTGTGTTGATGATTTTGCTAGAATGATGTGGGTTAAATTTCTTAGAGAAAAATCTGAAGCTTTTGATAAATTCAAGATATTTAATAGTAGAGTTGAGAATGAGTTTTTTTTAAATATTAAATGCTTCAAATACGATAGAGGAGGATAATTTACTTCAAATGAGTTTAACAATTTTTGTGAAGATAATGGTATAAAGAGATAGCTTTCAACTCCTAAGATACCTATGCATGATGGGATATCATAAAGGAGAAACATATTAGTAATAGAGGCAATACAAGAAATGACGTTTGAAAACAATGTATCAAAAATCTTTTGGAGAGAAGGAATAAATATAGAGGTATACACTATAAACATAGTACAGATTAGACAAGGCACTGGTAAGACACCTTATGAAGTTTGGTTTGGACATGCACCTTCTGAAGTATTTTAGAATCTTTGAGAGTAAATGCTACATTAAAAGAGATTATGATATTACAAAGTTTGATTCAAGAAGTGATGAAGGTATCATTGAAAATCGAAGCTTACAAATGTTTTAATCAAAGATCTAAGACTATTGTTAAGAGTGCTAATGTGAGAGTTGATGAAAATTTTAGAATTCAGGAAATGATACTTTATTATAATTTTGATGAAGAGACTAATTTAAGAAATTCCAAAGAGAATGTTGAGTAGGAATCATTTTATGAGACTGACATTGATTTGTAGACTAAAATTTAGAGAGAAGAACATAGAGACCTAGAACAAAAATTAGAATTGAAGCAGTGACACCTAACAGAAACGTGGCAAAGAATCATCCAACTAAAAAAATAATTAGAAGCAAGGATAAAGGAGTCATGACAAGAAATAAGGTACAAGAACTATGTTTAATTTCTCAAGTTGAACCTCAGAATGTTGATTAAGCTTGTAAAGATGATTATTGGATAAAAGCTATGGAAGAAGAACTCGAGGAGATTGAAAAGAACAAAACATGGGAATTGGTTCCTAAACCTAAGGATAAGAATGTTATTGGAACTAAATGGGTACATTAAAAAAAAAATGAATGAACAAGGTGAGGTTGTAAGAAACAAAGCAAGACAAGTATTGTTGTCAATCACAATTGTGCCTATAGCAAGATAAGAAGACCTAGCTATCCTATTGAAACATGGAAAATCTCTCAAATGGTGGGTTGTCCTAAAATGAGAGATGAATCTCTGGAAGCTAGGTTGATTCCTAAATAGTGATCACTTAAAATTTAAATTGTATGCGGGAAAAGGGATGAGAAATAAATGAAAATAATGAATAATAACCTAAATGAGGCAATACACCGATGATTTGTATGTGACTTCCATTTAATTAACACTAATTACTCATAATATGAATGATTCACTATACTTAGACAAATATGCAACTACAAAAGTGATTCTATGCAAGGACTCGAAATCTTTTGCTTTGAAAGGAAAACGTAGGTTTTACCAATTTTCTGCAAAAAGAATAAGGACACAAACAAAGACTTGCAATTACAAGTATCAAGATTCTAATATTCAATAAGGAATATAGCTTTAATGAAGGATGAACACAACACAAAATAAAATAACCCTTAATATTGCAAAAAGAATCAATGAGAAGGAATCGTTGAATCTATATAACCAATGTTGAAAAATCTATGCTACAAACTGCTCCTACAATCAGCTCAACATTTACAATGTGCAAAAAAATTGAGCCTGAAAGAAGATTTTGTTGGAATTATGATATATTTGTCATTAGTCACAACACTTATTTGATTTTGAATGCTTACCGAGCTCATCACCTAGTCTACAGTTCACATCAAGCATTCAGCGGTTACCTTATAAATTTTGCAAGTAAATAGTTGATACCGAGCACTCCTTTGGAAATCGAGCATATGGGCAGTTCTGCAGTATTTACCAAGTTCATAGTGGTTACTGAGCAGTTAGTGGTTACCGAGCAGAACAGTGTTCTCCAAGCAGTTAGTGTTTACCGAGTGATCAAGGTAAACAAAGAACTTAGTGTTTACCGAGTGATCAAGGTAAACAAAGAACTTAGTGTTTACCGAGTGATCAAGGTAAACAAAGAACTTAGTGTTTACCGAGTGATCAAGGTAAACAAAGAACTTAGTGTTTACCGAGTGATCAAGGTAAACAAAGAACTTAGTGTTTACCGAGTGATCAAGGTAAACAAAGAACTGAGTGTTTACCGAGTGAAGAAGGTTATCAATGGATTTAGTTTTTACCAAGTGACACAATATTCACCGAGTCACCAATGGTTACCGAGTTCCAAGCTACTTAGAATGATTAGTATGGATCGTGCCTCTACTCTTATCAAGTGCATGACAATGCAGTGTATTGCAGTGGATGCCGAGTATCAGAAGGTCACTGAGTCAATTTGTGGAACCCGAGTTTTCTACAACTTGGCCGACTCAGTAATGCTTGTTCACTTGTGTTTGGCCGACCTTGCCAATGTAAATATTGGAATGGTATATATCATTTGAAATGATGAGATGTTGAAAATTGTTGGTTGTGATGTGTTGCAATAATTTGAGAAGAGGGAAAGCGAATCACTAGCAGAACAAAGGAATATAGCAAAAAGCGAATCACCAGTAGAACAAAGGAATACAACAAGGTCAACATTGATGCAGAAAGGATATATCTGTCACATCAGGTGATCAGAGCACAAAGGATCTTATCAAAAATTAGTTGCAATCAGATCCACTGCTTCATCCTAACAGGTGAATCAGTTTGCTAAATCCTTTAACAAGGTACGACTTAACAATCTTTTGTAAATCTCCTAACAGAGTGCATACTTCATTGTATGTTTGTAAATCCTTTAACAAGGTGGATCTAGCAATCCTACTTGCTCCTAATAGGGCAGATCATCAGAAGTGATCATTGTAAGCCTTAACCGTTCAATTTTATACTACAGTATTGAAGTTGTGGGTATCATCCCCACCCTAGTTTTACTTTCTAATTGGAAAGTTTCTGGGTCACCAAATCTGTGTGTTCATGTGTTACAAATGTTTATATTTTAATGCATACAGTAGATTAGATGGATGAATTGTAAAAATATTACTATTCAAAAATTGAATTAAAGTTTTAGAGTTACTGATTCACCCCTCCCCTCTCAGTAACCTTATTAGTCTTGATTATTTCCAAAAATTGGTATCAGAGCATTGTGGTTCTCAGGATAAAAGTTTGACAGCTTGAGCAAAGATCAAGGACAATGGAGATATTTAGACTTGACAAATCTATTGAGAATGAAAAGCTAGATCTGGAAATGGCAATGACTCAATTCAATGAAGCAAAGGAGCATCTTTCTCAATCCCTGAAAAGAAGGAAGGAACTTGCAAGACAAATGAATGATCATCAGTATATTGAAGAAAGGATTGAAGACCTTTTACCATCATGCAGTTCAAATGAAGCTAATGAAGCAATCAAGGAACTCCTAGCAAAGAATGGTTCTCTGCAGGAAGAAGTAAGAAAGCTCAAGAGAGAACAAGAAGCCCAATCCATCAGGTTATGTGAAGTTTTGGAACAGAGAAACAAGGCAAATGAAGACTTAGAGGTAAGAAATAATCTATCCCTTCAGCATGAAGATCTTATGGACAACTATCTAATGCAAATAAAGAAATTATGAATCTAAGATCTGAGAATGAAAGTTTGAGAAATGATTTAATCACTGAAAGACAAATCAATGCAAGTTTGCAAAGTGATCTGAGATCTGAAAGATAAATCAATGAAAGTTTAAAAAATGACTTAAATGTTGAAAAATAAGTCAATGAAAGGATGATAAAATCTCAAGCAGATATGGATCAATTGAATTTTCAAAATGAGCAGAATCTTCATAGACAAAAAGGTAAAGCAGACCTTGGATACAATGAAGAAGGTGAATCTTCCAAACAAGGTACTCAAAAGAATCAAAAACCTACTTGCAATCACTATGGAAAGTTAGGTCATACATCTAACAGATGTTGGAGCAATGGTAAAAGAAAATTCAATGGTAAATGCTACAATTGCAATCAACATGGTCACAAAGCAAATGAATGCAAAGAGAAACCAAAGTTTGAGGGAAAATGTCACAAATGCAAGAAACAAGGTTACAAGGCATCTGAATGTAGATCTAAATCATTCAATCTAGTAGAACAAATTGTCAATGCATTATTTGGTTGGGACTACAATACTTGGTGCAGATGTCACTGTTATGGAGAATATGGACACATTGGAATAAACTGTGCAAGGCATCACCTAAGAAAAAAGGATACTACTATAAGATGTTATACATGTACCGAACTTGGTCATATATCCAAGAATTTCATGAATATAGGAAGAATTGAAGATGAAAAGAAAACCAGAGCTGACAACATTTGAAAATAGATGAGACAACAGTGGATTCCAAAATCTACTGAGCCAGAAAATTCAAATAATGGCTATGTCACTCAAGAAGTGGGTGACTCCACCATTTCTAATTAGACTCATCAAGAAGGACCAGGGATTGCATCTTCAAGAAATATCCTAAGTAGTTCCAGAATGTAGATTTGCAAATGACAAATTAGAATTCCAGATACAAGACATAGTTCACTGTGATGCATTTTACTAAGCAAGGTTGGTTTCAGACTTAACCGAGCTAGGTCGGTAATGTGAAAGGTTTTGTTTGTTTACTGAGTTGCAAGGTTTATCGAGTAAGTCAGTGACTATCTGACAAACCCTAGGTCATCTTAGCTACCTTCATACCTGAGCATTAATGGAAAAAATTTCATCAAAAAGGCAGAGTTTGATCTCATTTTTCACCGTGAATTTAGAATATACAAAGCGAAGAGTTTCCAAGAGTGCGAAAGTGAGTTCAAGCGATTTGAAGTGATTTTCTAGTGAAGAATTTGTCTAACAAAATCATTCACTCACCAAGCAGCAATGGCATCCACAAGCACCAGTAGCAGCAAGGCAAAAAGAGGCTCTGAAATGCTTGTGAAGGGAGTAGAATGGAAAGCACCTAGTTTCAAGCTTGTTCTCGCCATAGCTGAATCGCTCGACCCTCATGGAGCTCAATAAAAAATTCCACTAATGGTACTACTTATAAATGACATTCGTACTCATTTCAAATGCACTGTTCAAGAAATAGGGACACTAGATATGGATAATGCCCTAGTCGAGTTGTGTGTGGATGGAACCCTCAAACCCCAGTTCAAACATCTGGAAACCAAAGGTTTGACCCATATCCCGCACCTGCCAAGGAACTTCCAAATGAAATGGATAAGATAGATTTTAAGCCGTGTGCATAATGGTCAGTTGTGGTTAGAGCAACCCGTCCTGATAACGAAGAAAATGATTCATAAGATCACGGGTTTGCCAATGTTAAGCGAATAAAAAACAACTAAAACCCTAAGTCGAGATGAACTTCAAAAGTTAACCCTAGCTGAATGGGATGGCAGAAGATTAAAACCTAACAATGTATCTGATGCAGAGTTACGATTCGAAATATATTTAATTGCATATAAGATGTATAGTTCCAGCAGATTGAATAGCATGCCCTGTGAGGCTGTAGATTTAGCCTATAAGGTTGTGAAGAAAAATATGGAGTTTGACCTAGCAGATGTGCTGCTAAAACAACTTAATAAAAACATGGATAGTATAAGGACCTCAAAAACCAACTCTTGTAAATTTGGTTCTTTGTTAGTTTGTTTTTTTTTTTATGTACAAAAGTTTTTCCCTTCAAAAGGTACAATTGTATGGTGAAAAGATATTCCAGTTTTTTATCAAATAAATGAGTTTGTAGCAGAGATGGGTGAAAATTTTGATAGTATTATGGATAATTATTTTGAAGACTTCAAGGAAAGAATGAATAACAGATTCAGAATCCCTCCTAAGCTTGTTGAGGACTACAAAGATGATGTGTGCTTCATAGTTGACTGTGACAAGGTATACATTCAGGCAGTCACACCCGGAGTTGCATGGGTAAAACCTCTTCCTTATGAAGTAAATATTGATGAAGCCAAAGACATTATAGAAGCACTAGTAAATGATCCAGTAGACCCTAGGCAACAAATTTTTGGAACATATGAAGAAGCTAAGGCCATAATTGAGCTTGAAATCAAGCTACCACAGGCCATAAGTAAGGGTAAGAGAAAAATAACCAAATTGAAAACTTCTACCAATTATCTTATGCTCATCGAGGGAAAAGGTGAAGATGAAGGAGGAGAAGAAGAAGAAGGTGAAGAAGAAGGAGAAGAAGAATCTGCAGAGGAACAACCAAAGAAGAAAGGTAAGGTAATCATTACCAAACCCAAGAAGAAGCCTACTGCAGTATTCACCAGAAGAACCAGGAAAGGTAAGCAGGAACCTATACTAGTTAGGCCTGCACCCACATTTGAGCAAAGGCTCAAAAAATTGGAAGAAGGAGCTAGCATCACAAATTTCAAAGCATTGAAATTTGAAACTAGAACTAATGCTAAGAAAATGCAGATTGAGGAATTGGTACTCAGCAAGATGGGTAAATGGAAATACTCCCCAGACCAGATTGCCCCTAAATCTCAAAAGAAATACTAGAGAGATTGCAACCAAGATGGGAATTAGCCACCCAAATGGTAAAAGATATTTATGAGCAATCTCTGAAGAATCTCCGACCAAGTCTCACTGGATCAGAAGTAAAAGCTGAAATGAAAAATCATGAAGGTAAAATGATGATCAAATTCCACACTTGTTTGATTTTGATTAAAGACATTGAACATGTTGTAAATGATGCTACAAACATGTGGAAAAACATCTATCATCTACATAAGCCTAGTGTAGACCTAGTAGAAATCAAAGATGATGACAGCAATAGTGATGATGAGCTTGATAGCACTCCATCTGTCACAGTCTCACCAGGAGAGCTACATGCACTGATGGAAGATAAGGAGGAAGAAGACAAGGAGGAAGAAGCTGAAGAGGCAGATGACCCTGTGAAAATTGCAGCAGCAGTTATTGCATACCTTCCTCATTCTCCACCTAAAACTATGATATCATCAAGGTTGGAGTCAGCTTCGGCAGGTTTGGTCACAACTACATCAGATATATCATCTGCACCTACCCCATCTCAGTTCCATGTATCATCAATGGAAGTGTCTACCACTTCATCTACCGAGCTACATACCTCCACTTCATCTACCGAGCTGCAGGAAACTTCTTCATTTATTGAGTCATCCACTGCAGCAGTCACCACATCAAAAGTATCTATTACTCCTGTAGTATGTACAGTAAGTTTTCCAATTTGCTCTCCAATTTTTTCAACTTCAGCTACATTAGCACCAATTTTTGCACTAGTAAGCTCTTCAATTGTAAATATTCTGGTATGCACATCAATTCTAGGAAGTATATCAATTTTGGATACATTTAGCCCCTCTCTCAGTCTTCCTTTAGTTGGTCATATTCCAATTTTGACAACCAGTCCAACCTCATCAACCATTGTCTCTGTTTTCAAAGACAAAGATGTTAGTACAGGAGAAAAACCAAAGACTCCATTAAAAATTTTGCTTACAGGCAAGACAATTGATGAGGATGTAGACTTGGATACTAAAATTATCATTCCAAAGATATATACGGATACTACTTCAGTTGATGAACTAAGACTACTCAGTCAGCGCATAGAACTGAAGGCAAAACAGAAACAACTAAGGAATGAGAGAGATAGAGAGTTTAAAATTATTGATGAAGTGAAAAATATAATTACAGAGGCTATAGGTGTTGATGTTAATACTTCTCAACACATTTTGCTACAATTAGAAGAGGCAGTCAATAAATTCAATGAGGACACCTCTGGTCAAGAAAAATTGATGGAGAAGGCAGAAAAGAAATTTGATAATAAGGTGCTTGAGCACATTTCTCAGCACATAGCAATAAAACAGGTTGAATTAACCATAGTTTTGGCCAACATTGAAAATTCTTTTAATAATGTAACATCTCTTTTTGCTAAGCTTTGTGATGTTACCGAGTATACTAAGGAGAGAAGATAACAATTGAATAAGATAGATGAGGATTTGAAGGCAAGCGCACAAAACCTGAAGCTTGACCCCAGTTCAACCTCATCTCATCAACTCAGAATCAAATTTTTCTCAGAAAAACAAGCAGAATTGCTAAGAGAAGAGTCAAGGATCCGATCTACATTGTTAGCTATTCAGAATATGATCCTTCCCATCATGGACACAATGCAAAAGCACATTGCCCATTCAAAAACATTGATCCATGACAACAATTTCTCCGTTGCAGACCATGTGATTGAACTCTCTGCAGAAGTTTAGATAGCTCTATCCACATGCAAAATCCTGCAAGAGAATTGGGACTAGACTCTGCAACTCATTCTTCAGGTACATTCAGAGTTTATCTCACATTTTGGTGTTTCTATGTAAATACATTTCTTTTATTCTTTGGCATTATTGTCAAAAAGGGGGAGAAAGAGATACTCAGAAAGAGTTATTAGTGAGATAAATGTACAAAACGGACAAAGAGATACTGTAAATAAAAGTCATATAACTCATGAAAATACCTTGTGTATATTGTATGGGGGAGTCATATGTAAGGAAGCCATGTATATTCAACAGAATCAGTTGTCAATATGTCAGATATTGTATATAAGTTTTGGCTCATAAGTGTTTTTGTCACTAATGCCAAAGGGGGAGATTGTTGGAATTATGATATATTTGTCATTAGTCACAACACTTATTCGATTCTGAATGCTAACCGAGCTCATCACCTAGTCTACAGTTCACACCGAGCATTTAGCGGTTACCTTATAAATTTTGCAAGTAAATAGTTGATACCGAGCACTCCTTTGGAAATCGAGCATATGGGCAGTTCCGTAGTATTTACAAAGTTCACATTGGTTACCGAGCAGTTAGTGGCTACTGAGCAGAACAATGTTCTCCAAGCAGTTAGTGTTTACCGAGTGATCAAGGTAAACAAAGAACTTAGTGTTTACCGAGTGATCAAGGTAAACAAAGAACTTAGTGTTTACCGAGTGATCAAGGTAAACAAAGAACTTAGTGTTTACCGAGTGATCAAGGTAAACAAAGAACTTAGTGTTTACTGAGTGACCAAGGTAAACAAAGGAATTAGTTTTTACCAAGTAAAGAAGGTTATCAATGGATTCAGTTTTTACCAAGTGACACAATATTCACCGAGTCACCAATGGTTACCGAGTTCCAAGCTACTTAGAATGATTAGTATGGACTGTGCCTCTACTCTTACCGAGTGCATGACGATGCAGTGTATTGTAGTGGATGCCGAGTATCAGAAGGTCACTGAGTCAGTTTGTGGAACCCGAGTTTTCTACAACCTGGCCGACTCAGTAATGCTTGTTCACTTGTGTTTGGCCGACCTTGCCAATGTAAATATTAGAATGGTATATATCATTTGAAATGATGAGATGTTGAAAATTGTTAGTTGTGATGTGTTGCAATAATTTGAGAAGAGGGAAAGAAAATCACTAGCAGAACAGAGGAATACAGCAAAAAGTGAATCACTAGTAGAACAAAGGAATACAACAAGGTCAACATTGATGCAAAAAGGATATATCTATCACATCAGGTGATCAGAGCACAAAGGATCTTATCAGAAATCAGTTGCAATCAGATCCATTGCTTCATCCTAACAGGTGAATCAGTTTGCTAAATCCTTTAACAAGGTAGAATTAACAATCTTTTGTAAATCTCCTAACAGAGTGCATACTTCATTGTATGTTTGTAAATCCTTTAACAAGGTGGATCTAGCAATCCTACTTGCTTCTAATTGGAAGGTTTCTGAGTCACCAAATCTGTGTGTTCATGTGTTACAAATGTTTATCTTTTCATGCATACAGTAGATTAGATGGATGAATTGTAAAAATATTATTATGCAAAAATTGAATTAAAGTTTTAGAGTTACTGATTTACCCCTCCCCTCTCAGTAACCTTGTCAGTCTTGATTATTTCCAACAGATTTGTCAAAAATGAGGTGAATGTACAATAAATAGAGCTCAAAACCCTAATACAAATATAAGAAATATGCATGGAAAAAATGAGTCAAAACTGATCCAAACTATGAAGAAACGCCTAAAATTGTCCTCAACCACCTGTCCAACTAATAGCCAATTGAAAAAATATCTCTATCTCCTAAAAATCATTGTGCAAAACCCTAATTCAGATTTCAATGTCAAGCTAAAAATATAGCATGCCAATCTCATCAATAACCATGCAAAAATGCATAAAACAAGGTCCTAAAATAAACTACATGCAAAATTGGCCTTAACTGCTCCATAACATGACATATACACCCCAAACTATGCCTTGTCCAATTACGCTTGTAGAGAAGTCCAAGAAGACTCTAAAAATGCCAAAAATAGCTCCATAATTGACTCTAAAGTCATGAGTCTAAAATAAGAGTCCAAAAATAGCCACTAAACTCCTTAGGCATTAAAACATGCAAATTCCCTCCTGACAACACAGTCTAATTTTAGCTCTACCTCTTAACATTATTTGTTATTTATTGCATTTTTTAATCATTATTATTAACGAGTTGATTAACAATTTATCAACTAATAATAATAAAAATTGAAGAATAAATATTCAAAATACAATAATAATAATAAAATATTATTAACCAAAACAAACAAAATGGATTTTGTTATTAAGTCCTATACCATTAGTCTTAATTAATAAAAATAACAGCTCCTTATATCTTGTTGTGGACCTGAAATCTTCTCCAATTTAACAACTTGGCATACATAACAAAGAAAAGTTAGATATTTCTTCATTTGCACTAGTCAATTCATAGAAAGAGAAGAAATAGGGTTTGAAGAAACCCTAAGTTGAAATACAAGGTATTCTAGATTTTTTTGCACTTGGATTTATATCAAAACGTGAATGTTGTTTATAGTCATGGGTCTTCTTTTTCACTACTGTGAATGCTCTGGTTGTATGTGTTCTTTGCAATAGTCATGAGCTTTTATTCCATGTCATGAGCCATGTTTCTTCTTGTAGGTTTAAGCCTTGACTACTGGTGATTTCTTTTGGAGCTGTAAATGCTAGTTGCTATCTCATTCTCTCCTTGTGGGTTGATGTCATGAGTGGGTTTCTCCACTTTGTGGTTTTCATTCTCAATGTGAGTATGTTGATTATTGTTGTTGCTAGGTAAGCCATTTATTGAGCTTCTTTATGTTCATTTTCATGCCATATCTTTGTTGTAGCTTTGTTCTCATTATTTCACTCTAAGACATGAATTTTTATTGCTCTTTTGTGGGTGCTTGGTGTTGGTTATTTCTTTTGGAGTCATTTCTTCTTCTCTTAGTCTTGAGTACCTTGGCTATTGTCTTGGTCTTCTCCTTTCTATTAACGCCATGGCACTAGTTATTTGTATTATTTGCTATTATGGTTGCATTCTGTACATGGTTGGGTTGTTTGTTTCTATTTTATGATTCTTGTACTTAGCTATAAAGACTTTGGTAGCAATTTACCTTTGATGGCTGATTTGGGAGCTTACAAATTAAATTGATTTCTTATGGCTCTTTCATATTTTTGCCATATACCCATCAGCAATTCCATTTTCCTCTCTATAGACATGGAAAATTGAGAAAACTTCCAACTACTACAAGCCCTCCCAAATCTTCTCTATCTAGGACTGTAATTTTCAGTTTTTCATCCACTTTTAAATCACTTCTATCTCTTTGTCCACTATTTTTCTAGGCAGTTTGCTTGCTTAGAACCTAAATAGGCTTGCTCTGCACATAACCCAGAAGGCATTTTTCAAGATTCTCTTTCAATTTCCCCAAAAAGGCCACCCAAAATCACTATTTTGGTTTAATAAAATCTAAAAAACTCTGTTTTGTATATTCTTTTCCTCTATTGATATGGAAACATATAACTTCCAATGTTGATTCATTTATTTTGCATTACATAGCTAGTTTGTGACAAAACTTAAAATGAACATGAATTATAACCATAGTTATCAAGATCTGATGTATGCTTTGTTATCCCATTATTATATTACCATGCACACATAATGCTTTATATTCAACAATCTAGGGAATATATGTGCAATTGAAATATTTTGTCTTTATGACAACATAATATTATTTACCTTTATGTTGTAGAAACATACGCTGCTTTTGTTCAACTAGAATAGGTAACATTAACTGATACATCTTTATTTCTTGAGCTCAGTCATTTCATGTGACTAACAATATTCTTCTTTTCTCTACAGGTTGCAGCAAGGATGCGAGAACCCGAGTGCTTCATCAAATTCAGCATGGTTGCCTCCCTACCAGGCAATGACAGAACCATTGATCTCTTTTAATGTTTTATGTGCTTTGTTGAATGATCAATGTTCATTGCTTATTTGCAGACTTTTTACTTTCTTGAGAATGTATTCAAAAGAATCTAAAGTTGAAATAGAACTTGTTTTTTTTAAAAATAATTTCTATAGCTTGTGTGGAACAAACAATATGTACTTTCCTTTAATGAAATACAAATATCTTTTGTACATGTATTCTTTTTTTATCTTATGCAATCTTTAGACCTTCTGAATACCTTGAACTCAACAATGTTCAAAACCATTTAATAATTCAACTCTGTATGCAACCATGATTTGTTGATTTGTTACTTAACCAACAATGATGTATGAAATTAATCTAAACTTATTTTCACATTGGCAATCAAATTTGGAAATTTTTTGTAAATTTTGCATATGTAGTGAAAATAGTTAACAGGTATGTAGATTGAAGGCATTGTATGGACTAGAACAAGCACCTAGAGCCTAATATGCAAGATTGGATAAGTATTTGACAACTTTGGGATTTGTAAAAGGTAATGTTGATAGTAGTTTATATTTGAGAAAGAATGACACTGGCTTACTGATAGTTGAAGTATTTGTGGATGACATAATTTTTGGAGGAAATGATGAAGCGAGGAATTTTAAGAAGAAATGAAGAAAGAGTTTGAGAAGAGTATGATTGGTGAGATGAAATACTTCTTAGGATTATAGATTGTACATAACAAATATGGCATTTTTATATCACAAACTAATTATATTAAAGATTTGTTGAAAAGGCTTCGATTGGAAAGTTGTAAACATGTTGGAACACCCATGGTAATTGGATGTAAATTGTCTAGCAAAGATGAATCCCCTACTATTGAACAAAAAAAGTATAGATCTATGATTGGTGGATTGCAATACTGACACATACTAGACCTAATATAGCTAATGCAATTGGAAATATGGCAATATTTCAGGTAGATCCTAAAGAGACACATTATGCAATAGCAAAAAGAATTCAAATATTTGAAAGGCAATCCTGATTATAGATTATGGTATGAAAAATCACATGAGTTTACTATGTGTGTACATTTATGTGGATTGGGCAAGAAGTGTAGATGACAGAAAGAGCACCAGTGGTGGAGCATTCTTCTTGGGAAGAAGATTGGTTTCTTGGCTAAGAAAGAAACAAGGTTGCATTTCATAGAGTACGATAGAAGAAAAGTATGTAACAACATCAAACTATTGTAATCGGATTATTTGGATGAAGAAAATTTTAAAAGACATTGGGACTAAGTTTATAGAGCCCATTATCATAAATTTTGATAACACAAGTATAGTTAGTATGCCAAAGAATCCAATTTTAAATGCAAAGACAAAGTATATATCTATTAAGTATCACTTTTTGAGAGAGAAAAGTTGCAGAGAAAGAGATCAAATTGGAGTATGTTAGTACAAAGGAGCAGATAACAAACATATTTACAAAACCTTTGGCTAAGGACACATTTGATTACTTGAGAGGTATGCTTGGGGTTATGCCCCAACCTACTTTCAATTATGCATCAGTCTAGTGGTAGCATAACACTATTTCTTTATCTAGACAGGATGCTTGATGCTTCTCCTATGGGGAGTATCTATGTATGAGCTAAGTCATGAAGGATTCTTCGAACTAGTATTTAATAGTGTCTTTGGACACTTGATCTTATTGTATATCATACTTTGAAAATTGACACAATGATACCTTTTTCATTGATGTCAATGGGGGAGAGATATGTACATGGAAAACATCCTTTAATATGTATGTTTGGGGAGAGACTAACTGTATTGCCTCTTGTGTTTGTAGTTTGTACCTTGTTGTTTATTTTGATTCGAGAGATACTTGATACTCTTATAGTTATTTGTACCTTGAGATGACCTGAGGGTCAGATGTTATATTTTGATTTGTTACCATAGATGTTTTACTACTATACTATTCAGTTTATCATATTTGCATGTTGATGCTATTTTGAGATGACAGTAGATATATGATGATATCTAGTTATATGGTTTATTGGACATATTTTTTGGTTATGTTATGAGATGAATTTTATGCCATGGTTATTTACTTCTTTCGTGTATCTTTATGCTTTTTGCAAATGTGAGTGATGTAAATGGATTAAATAGGTATTTTAATACATGTTTCTTCGGCTATGATATTATAAGCAATTGCACATGATCGTGTATTTTAGTGTGCAAGAATTATAACCTTGGTAGTTGCATATGGAGATACTGATTTAACTATTCATAGTTTACCAATGTCATCCTTGTTTGGTTGATGTATCTTTATTTTAATTATTTTAATTAAAACCTTTTGGTGATTAGTAAATTTGAACTCATCTGCATTATGTGATTAGACCAATGAGTGTGTCTATGCATTTAGAGGTTCGCTTTGTCGCAAAACTGTTAAGTGTTTTTCTGTGATTTTGGGTTTTTGGGTTTTAAATCTTTTCATATTTAATTTTTGGCAGCTTTTCCTTAGGTGAATTTTCATTACAGAGAATAACCTATTTTCATTTGGGTTGATTTAGAGTCTAGCTGCTATAGTTGGCTATTTTCCCTAATCGACTATTCACTCAAAAAGTGAATAAGTGTTGAAAGAGGAATTTAATTCCTCACTTTTTTCTAATTTGGATTTTAGAATTTGGAGAGCTTTTTGAGAATCCTCTTCTAAAGGATTCAAATTCTGTTCATTCTAGGAGCTATGAGCATGGGTTTTTCATGAGGTTAGTCTTGTTGGATTCGGCTCGAGGAGTTTATGCTTTGCCATTGCTTTTAGCAAATTTGGCGAGTTATTTATTTTATTGTGCGGGTTTCAATTTTTGCCCCCTTTTTTGCCAGGTAGGGTCTTCCCATTTTATTGTTTTTCTCTATTTCAGCTTTTGTTTCTTGTAGCAGTATGTTAGGAGGCTGAGAACTAGTGTTCCCCTGTGTTTCTATTTGTTGGTTTTGCCCGATTGGTCAAGTATGAACATTTTCCCTATTTTCAGGATGGGGGTTTGGGATTTTGAGCCATTATGCTAGCCATTTTTGCATACGGTGTCTAAATTCATTTATTTTTGGATTTTTGGGGTTTTTATGCCCAAAGCCCAAATGGGTTTTAATTTTGGAATTTTTTCAAATTTTGGGGTTTTTACCTCATTTTGTGTGCCACCCTATTTTCTCAAGTTTTCTTGACACAATGTGGTTCGTGGACCTAGATGATCCATTCAAATATTAGTCAGACTTTTATTGTACTTTTCTGTTGCATTGGGATGTGTGTTGCATCCGTCCTCTCGATTCTGTTTATCGATTGAGTGACTTTCTACTTTGTGTTCTGATCCAATCCTTATGTTTTGATCTTCATGATGGTGGTGCGCCACACATGAGTACATACATGTACATTTTTCAAGTGACCTGTAGGGCCCAATCTTTAGTGGTACTTTCAAAAGTCATGATCATTAGGGTTGGGTTGGGAGTTTGCATGCCTACGGGCACTCATCATTGGATGAGCATAGATAGGGTAGGGTAGCATATGGAGGGGCTTCTATCCTGCAACCTGGTGACTATTTCCTGTTAGTTGGCAGAAGAAGTTCTAAATAAGTGATAACTAAATTAAAACATTTGGGTGGTAATAATTATAAGATAATAAAATGTTTGGGTTGTGCACATTCCGTTGAGAAGAGTTGCTACCTAGGTTGTGCGCCTTCTATTGAGAAGAGTAGCTGCCAATACTAGCTTGGGCTTGTCGATGCCAAGAAACTCTCCATGATGTCAGCCCCTACATAGTAGCCCATTGAGATGTTTGACTATGACCTGTAGTTTATGCATTGTCTAAGTCTTGGATTCAGTCATCATACTGCTTGGCGTGTGTGTTAGCCATGGATGTTGTTCTGTGTGTGTTTTTGGTTGGATCATTATCTCCATCAGCATGATGGGTGTGGACCTATGGGTGCCACATGGTTGTGAGGCATAGCTACCTTCACCACTACTAGGGACCAGTGTATAGAGATGGTCTATTATTCTAGCATGAATGTGGCTGCATGTTTCACTTGGTACTTCGATTTCTCGAGTATGCTTTCTAGTGACTTATGCTTTCATTGGGATGCTTGTATATCATGTTTTGATGATGTTAATTATTGGTGTATTTCCTTATTATGATTATTAGCATGTGATAGGTGATGTTATCTACTTGTAGGATTATCTTATGCTTTTTTGTTAGCATGTTAGATTTTCTTTTGCTTATGTTGTAGTATGTTTAGTAGTAACGTCCCTATTATGATAGTATCGACGATCTAGTCGGTGGCTTGGGATGTTACGTGTAGGGGATGGCTAGGGCCCATGATGGTCTTATGATGCTATTGAGATTTGGCACAAATTGCGTACTTGATAGTTTTTTTGTTCACTATGATGTTTCCTTCCATACTTTTACTTCTTACTATTTGTTAGATGGTTAGTTGATGTTCTTTCTATCTTTAGATTTGGTTTGAGGGTTCTTGCCTTGAAATTTGGATTTGGTACTCCCCGATGTAGAGGTTCTATTCTTTGTTTTATCCCTTTATGTTATTGAAATGTCCCCTTTGTGATTTTATATGATATTTAAAGTCTCTAATCAGATTTGTAAAATCAAACAACCAATATTTCAAAGATCCACCAATTTCTCAAATAAACCCAAATCGGGTATGCCCGAAATAGTGCCAAAAACTTCACAGCTTCACATATTATTAATAAATCTGAAAGAGAAAAATTTTATAAAAATTTCACCAGCATAACAGCCTACAAAATGACATTTCCAGATCTATATAGAGTTTACACAACAGCTCCCAAATGGAGGACAAAAATAATGCTCATTAGGCTCTCGAAAATAACACCAAATGGCCTGAAAACACCACAAAAATACTAATAATCTATCACAGAAGTATAACCATGACCCAATACATATATTCAGCTCTATTTTAACATCTAAAAATATGAAATATAGCAGCAACCCAAACTGATATGAAATACTCATCTGGAAACACCAAACTCTTACAAAAACACACCCGAAAACCCACAAATCTACACTGTTCAGCACAAGGGAAAACTCTGCATGAGCTTGCACATGGAAAGGCTTTAAAATCCCATCCTTAGCATTCTTGGAAACCTACAAACTCCTATCTTTAGATCTCCTTCTCCACAGGTTTGGCAGCCTCTGAAGAACAACAAAGCAATGAGCAAAAATCAAGTTCTGGAATGAGCCCAAAATGCCTCCAAATCCCTTAAAAGAGGGCATAACCCTAACTCACGTCAAAGAGGAGTTAATAAAACATATTTTAATAATAATTTTTCATTTATTAGTCCATTGGTTCCCAAAGATTAGCCCCTTTTTCTGGAACTTCACCTTTTTGGGCTTGCCTGCCTTAGCAAAGATTATTATTTTTAATTATTTGAAAAGGGGACATGACAAGTCCTCCCCTCCCAAATATTACTTGTCCTTAAGCAATGAAGGTTGGAATGCTCAAGAATATGTGCTCCTTCCCAAGTTGCATCCTCTAGTGGTAATCCTTTCCATTTGACCAAATGCTCTATGATGCTCCTATTTCTCAGTCTTTTCTCTCTTGTATCCAAAATCTCTTCTGCTATCAAAACTAATTTTCCTTTATCATCAAGAGGTGGTAATTCTATAGATACTATGGTTTTCTGGACTAGAACCTTCTTCAAGCAAGATACAAGGAAAACATTATGTATTTTTCTGTTTGGTGGGAGCTCCAATTCATAAGCTACCTCTCCTACCTTCTTGGTGATCTTATAAGGCCCATAGAACCTTGGCTTGAGTTTCTCTGCCCCACTCCTCTTCAAGGTTCTTTGCTTATATGGCTGCAACTTGATAAATACCAAATCTCCCATCTCAAAAGATCTTTCAGTCCTTTTCCTATCAGCATACAACTTTTGTTGGTTCTGTGCATGTTGTAGATTATCCTTGAGGGACCTTATTACGTCTTGGATTTGCTTGACAAAATCACTTATTGCAGGTACTCTGCTATCTGAAAGTACTAGATCAACAAAGGAAAGGGCATCATAACCATAAAGAGCATGAAAAGGAGGCATACCAATAGACATGTGATGAGATGTATTGTAACAATACTCCCCTAGGTGCAACCATTTCACCCAAGCATGTTGTTGATTTGAAACATAGTTCCTCAAATATCCCTCTATCCATTTATTAACTATCTTTGTTTGTCCATTTGTTTGAGGGTGATAGCTAGTATTGGGAGTGAGTTTAGTTCCTGCCAAATGAAAGAGCTCCTTCCAAAAAGAGCTGAGGAATCTACTATCCTGGTCACTGACATTGTTTCTAGGCAAGCCATGTAATCTAAAAATTTCCTTGAAGAACAAGTCGGCCACTTGTGATGCCTTGAAATTAGATGTGATAGGAAAGAAATGTGCATACTTAGTTAGTCTATCTACCACCACATATATGCAATCCTTACCTTGAGCCTTGGGCAACCTAGTGATGAACTCCATGAAAATACTTTCCCATTTTTGTTCAAGAATAGGAAGTGTTTGCAACAACCCTGCAGGAAAATTTTGCTCACTCTTGCTTTGTTGGCATACCATACATTCCTTAATGTGTTCAAGGACATCCTCCTTCATACCCTTCCATGAAAACCGCTCTCAAATTTGCCTGTATGTCTTGAAGTATCCCTAATGACCAGCCAAAGGTGTGTCATGAAAGGCCCTCAATATCCTCTCCTTAGTTTTTGATCCTAGCACTAAGAAGATACTGTTCTTGTAATAAATCAATTCATCAACAACCTTGTACCTGTTATCATCCACTAACTTATCCAAAATCTTGGTGGAAAAGGAATCTTTAGCATACTCTAAAATTATGGAGACTTTTCAATTAGTAGAGATAGATGTTAAGGAACACAGAGTGGGCTTTCTTGAGAGAGCATCAACAACCACATTATTCTTTCCTTTCATGTATTCAATATCAAAATCATAAGCTTGCAATTTTCTTACCCATTTTTGTTGACGATCATTCAAATCCCTTTGGTTCAAGAAGAACCTGAGGCTATTATGGTTTGTCTTTACAATGAATCTCCCACAGACCAAATATTGTCTAAACTTATGAAGTGCATGCATGATTGCCAACATTTCCTTATCATAGATGGAGTAACCTTTCTCTAATTGATTTAGTTTTCTACTCTCAAATGCTATTGGATGTCCCCTTTGAGTTAGGACAGCCCCTATACCTTCTCTAGAAGCATCATATTCAACAACAAAAGGTAAAGAGAAATATGAAATTGCAAGCACAGGGCATGAACTCATTACCTCCTTAAGCTTATCAAATGTTTTTTGTGCCTCTTCTATCCATACAAAAGCTCCTTTCTTTGTCAAATCAGTCAAGGGGGCAGCAAGCTGAGAAAATCCCTTGGCAAATCGCCTATAGTAGCTACACAAATTGAAGAAACCTCTCAACTGTGTAAGATTAGTGGGTGGAGGCCAATCCAAAATTGCCTGGATTTTTTGTTGATCAACTTGTACTCCTTTAGAACTTATAATATGTTCCAAATATAGGATCTCTATCAAACCAAACTCACATTTAGATAGCTTAGCATAGAAGGATTGTTGCTCCAAGATTCCAAAAATAGTGTCTATGTGCTTTAGATTCTCTTCCCATGTTTTACTGTAAATCAAGATATCATCAAAAAATACCAAAACAAATTTTCGAAGATGTTGGCTGAATACCTTATTCATACAAGATTGGAATGTTGCAGGTGCATTAGTGAGGCCAAATGGCATAACAAGAAATTCAAAGTGCCCATAGTGACATCTGAAAGCAGTCTTTTCCACATCTTTAGTCCTCATTCGGATTTGATGGTACCCTGATCTTAAGTCAATTTTTGAGAAATATATAGCACCATGTAACTCATCAATGAGTTCATATATGCGTGGTATGGGATACCTATTTTTTATGGTCTTCTTGTTTAGAGCCTTGTAGTCTATACACATTCTCATTGTACCATCCTTTTTCTTGAGAAGTACCACATATGATGCAAATGGACTAGAGCTAGGCCTTATGAATCCCATGTCTAGGAGTTCCTTAATAGTTTTTTCAATTTCTTCCTTATAACCTCTTGGATGGCAGTATGGGGTTGTTATAACTGGTTTGGCACCCTGTTCTAACTCTATAACATGTTCAAAACCTCTATATGGTGGTAATCCTAGAGGCAAGTCATTGAAAACTATACTATGCTTATCAAGAATATTTTGAATTTCAAAATGGAAATTACCTTGATTATTTGGAGAGCTTGTTGGATGGATTATGACTCCTACTTCCCATGCTACTTGTCCTCTTCGAAAAGTCCTCTCCATCCTCTTTGTAGAGACTGCCTTAGGTGCTCCATTCGATAAGCCTCTCAATAAGACTTCTTTCCCATTGGAATAAAATTTAAACTCCATAGTTTGATGGTTCATGTAATAGCCTCCAATAGAGTGCAACCATTGAACACCCAATACAAGATCTGTCTCCCCAATGCTAACAACATAGAAGTCATCACATAACTCATAATCTCCTAAGGTCATCTTGAGTTGTTTCACCACCTGTGTGCAAGGCATAGTGAATCCATCAACTACAATAACATTGAATCCCTCAAAATCTTTTGCTTTAAACCCTCTTTTCATGACAAATCCCTCATCAATAAAATTGTGAGTTGCCCTACTATCAAGAAGAACAGTTAACCTTTGCCCTGCTAGTACCCCTTGAATTCGAAAGGGATGGTATCTTGGGAATCCTGATAATGCTGCTAAAGTGCCATCCTTGCTGATTTCTTTTTCTTTCTCTTCTTCTTCCTCCTCCTTAGTGTCATGAAATTTTTCATGCTCACCTAAATCAGATTCTGAAGTAACTTCAATATAGTGCACTTGACCTTTTCCCAAACATCTATGTCCTAGAACCCATGGTTCTCTACAAGTGAAACAAAGCTTTTTCCTTCGTAATTCACTCCTAGTCTCTTCATCTACCTTCTTTTTTGCCACATTTATCACATCTTTTGGTGGTAGTGTTGGAAATGTTTTTTTCTGAAAATTCCCCTTATGTTGCCAAAGATTTGGGGGTTTTTGATTAGTGACTAGTCTCATAGGCACACAAGTTTCAAGTTGCAAGCTTCTTTTGATAGATTCTTGCAAGGTTGAGGGTGAGAAAGCCTTAACCAAACCCTTAACAGAATCTTCCAAACCATCAAGAAAAAGATAAACAATCCTCTTTTCACTCATATCAGGTGCCATAATAGCCACTTTTTGAAACTCTTCTATATACTCATTAACTAATTTGGTTTGCTTAAAATTTGACAATTCTTTATAATACTCTTCATCATCCTTGAGGTCAAATCTATCTATCACTCTTTGACTGAAATCATCAAATGTAGTTACCTGATCATGACCTTGAGTAGTCATTCCATGATACCACCAATCATAGGCTGCATCTTCTAAGTGTAGACTTGCAAATTGAACAACATCACTCTCCTTCATGGGATTAAGTGTGAAGAAGGTCTGTAATTTTTGTAGCCATGCTCTAGCTGAAATTTTATTTGTTATATCAAAAGTAGGTGTTGTAAACTTGCTTATTTTATTTTTGAGTTCTCTTCCACTTATGTCATGCTCCCTCTTGTACTCTTTCTTAGGCATCAAAGTGTTCATCATATCCACATATTCTCTAAAAGGAACCAAACTACGAAAGTCATTATCTAAGCCATTGTAAGTAGCTCTTAATGCAATCAAGTTACATGTAA
Organism: Cupressus sempervirens; assembly: GCA_028749045.1. Lineage (NCBI taxonomy): Eukaryota > Viridiplantae > Streptophyta > Pinopsida > Cupressales > Cupressaceae > Cupressus > Cupressus sempervirens. Next base: position 257,065,145 of record CM053792.1, read on the forward strand.
ACTCTTCCACGGGATTAAGGGTTGGATTTGGTACTGGTGGCTCATCTGTAGGCATGAAAATAGTTTTTGTTGATTTAGAGGGTGTGGGTTTCAGATTTCTTGGCTCCTCTGAAGTGCTCCCTTTCTCATTAATACATGCAACTCCTTGTAGTTTTTCTGTCAATATTCGCAAAGCCTCTCGAGTTTCTACCAAACTATCCACTGTTTGCTTTTGAGTATTTTGGATGTCTTGAAAGAATTTCTTTGCCATCTCATCTAGACCAGTCATACTTTTTCCTTCCTTGGATTTTGTACTTTTACTTTCAACTAGAGGTTTGATCAAAATTTCTTTATTCTTTTCTTGCTGCAAATATCTCTTTTCTCTTTCACTTAGTTGCATGCAAACTTCTACAAACCCTCAGGCTGGCAAGATCATAGCTCTAATACCACTGAAATGTCCCCTTTGTAATTTTATATGATATTTAAAGTATCTAATCAGATTTGTAAAATCAAACAACCAATATTTCAAAGATCCACCAATTTCTCAAATAAACCCAAATCGGGTATGCCCGAAATAGTGCCAAAAACTTCACTGCTTCACATATTATTAATAAATCTAAAAGTGAAAATTTTTACAAAAATTTCACCAGAATAACAGCCTACAAAATTACATTTTAAGATCTGTATAGAGTTTACACAATAGCTCCCAAACAGAGGACAAAAACAATGCTCATCGGGCTCCCGAAAATAACACCAAATGGCCCGAAAACACCACAAAAACACTAATAATCTATCAAAGAAGTATAACCATGACCCAATACATATATTCAACTCTATTTTAACATCTAAAAATTTTAAATACAGCAGCAACCCAAACTGATATGAAATACTCAGCCAAAAACACCAAACTCTTACAAAAACACACCTGAAAACCCACAAATCTGCACTGTTTAGCACAAGGGAAAACTCTGCATGAGCTTACACATGGAAAGGCTTTAAACTCTCATCCTTAGCCTTCCTAGAAACCTACAAACTCCCATCCTTGGGTCTCCTTCTCCACAGGTTTGGCAGCCTGTAAAGAACAACAAAACAATGAGCAAAAATCAAGTTCTAAAATGAGCCCAAAATGCCTCCAAATCCCTTAAAAGAGGGCATAACCCTAACTCACATCCAAGAGGGGTTAATAAAACATATTTTAATAATAATTTTTCATTTATTAGTCCATTGGTTCCCAAAGATTAGCCCCTTTTTCTAAAACTTCACCTTTTTGGGCCTACCTACCTTAGCAAAGATTATTATTTTTAATTATTTGAAAAGGGGACATGACAGTTATCCTTAAGTGTTTCTTGTGTTTCCTGGGTGACCATGTGTTAGCATGGTGTGATACAATAAAGTATCACACGCCCATTCGAATTGTATCATGTGTTTCTTGATTGTGTCACATGCCTCTTGGAGTTTTGTCATGTGATACTTTACATTATCACACCCCCTTTGAATAAATATCATATGATATTTGAAAAGTATCACATGCCTTTGAGAGAAGTATCACTTAGTCCCTAAAAATGTCACCCTCCTTATTTAGAAGTATCATGTGATACTGGAAAGTATCGCCCAGTGTTGATTTAAAGTATTGCCTAGATTTTTGCAAAAACCTATGCGAGCATGCAGCGGGCAGTTTTTGGTAAGACCTAAACTTTTTGGGAGTTGTTTTGGATACCCTCTTTAGTGTGCTTCAATCCTTTGGTGTTGCATTTTGATTTTGGTTGTGTGTCTTCTATAGTCGGTCCTTTGGGTTTTAAAATATATCGTTTAAGTATAAGGAATTAATATTTAATTTCTTATACTTAAGATGTATATTAATATATGTGACGATTCATTTGAGATAGGTTCTAGACCTCTACAGGCTAAGATAAAGATTCTAGGAAATTTTAGGGCTTCAAAAATTTAGACTTAGCCAAATTTCAAGGCTTCAAGATTTCAGACTTAGCCAATTTTTAGGAGTCAGCTTTTGTCTTTTAGCTTGGTTGATCTCTTATGTTTTTTTGTTTGTGTTTTTGGTGGTAGTGGCGTTTGGAGATCCGTTGGTGTTTTGATGTTTGTCAGTCTTCTATTGCAATCTTTATGATCTATGTATGTTGTTTTCATGTGCACTTACACTTCTTTAAAATATTATATATATATATATATATATATATATATATATATTTCTTGTATTTCATTCTTGTTTCCAAGGATCTCCAAGTGGGGCATTACACTAACACATAAAAGATTATCCTTTGGGGGAGAGATGGGTACATTATACTTGATACATTTTATGAGGGAGAGATTCTCCTGAATGGGAGATTATATTGATTAATGAAGATGATTTGAAAGATCTTGATGTATGGGGGAGATTAACACCTTCAGATACATAATAGATATATTTGGTATTCATGGAAATTAGATGTTTTTCATCTATGTTGTCATCAATGCCAAAGGGGCAGATTGCTAGAATGAATGTTGATAGTATTCTTTTGGGGGAGTATCCTAGCAATGTTGGAGACATGATTCAAAGCTTATGCATTGTATTCATGACAGAGTTTGTCATTGATGTCAACATACTTGTTATTATGTAAAGATTGATAAAATAATAGTTAGAGATTGGGTTTGCACGGTTTGCAAATTGAAGATCATCTTATGCGCACTTGAGATTATGTCTTAGAGTATGTCTATATGCTATAGTTAAGAGTGCATATAAAAATATGAAGATTGAACAAAGTTATGAAGGATTTGGTGAAGGAAACTTTCATACAACATTTCTAGAAAGTGGATTCTATTGTTTGGATTTGATCTCCTTAAAGAGATGGAATTTAGTTAATAAAGTTGATAAAGAGGTTGAAGATACACTTAAGATATATTTTAATATATGCGACGATTCATTTGAGATAGGTTCCAGACCTCTACAGGCTAAGATAAAGATTCTAGAAAATTTCAGGGCTTCAAAAATTCAGACTTAGCCAAATTTCAGGGCTTCAAGATTTCAAACTTAGTTAATTTTCAGGAGTCATCTTTTGTCTTTTAGCTTGGTTGATCTCTTATATTTTCTTGTTTGTATTTTTGGTTGGTAGTGGCATTTGGAGATCCATTGGTGTTTGGATGTTTGTCAATCTTCCATTGTGATCTTTATGATCTGTGTATGTTGTTGTCAAGTGCACTTACACTTGTTTAAAAAAAAAATTCTTGCTTGTATTTCATCCTTATTTCCAAGGATCTCTGGGAGGGGCATTACACTAACACATAAAAGATTATCCTTTGGGGGACAGATGGGTACATTATACTTGATACATTTTATGAGGGGGAGATTCTCCTGAATGGGAGATTCTATTGATTAATGAAGAGGATTTGAAAGATCCTGATGTATGGGGGAGATTAACACCTTCCTTGTGCATGTTGATTGAAGACATTCACGGCTAACATAAATGGGGGAGAAGATACATAATAGATATATTTGGTATTCATGGAAATTAGATGTTTTTCATCTATGTTGTCATCAATGCCAAAGGGGGAGATTGCTAGAATGAATGTTGATAGTATTCTTTTGGGGAAGTATCCTGGCAATGTTGGAGACATGTGTTGGAGACATGATTCAGAGCTTATGTGTTGTATTCATGATAGAGTTTTTCATTGATGTCAACATACTTGTTATTATGTAAAGATTGATAAAACAATAGTCAGAGATTGGGCTTGTGCGGTTTGCAAATTGAAGATCATCTTATGCACACTTGAGATTATGTCTTAGAGTATGTCTATATGCTATAGTTAAGAGTGCATACAAAAATATGAAGATTGAACAAAGTTATGAAGGATTTTGTGAAGGCAACTTTCATACAACATTTCTAGAAAGTGGATTCTATTGTTTGGATTTTATCTCCTTAAAGAGATGGAATTTGGTTAATAAAGTTGATAAAGAGGTTGAAGACGCACTTAAGACATATTTAATATATGTGACAATTCATTTGAGATAGGTTCCAGACCTCTAAGAGCTAAGATAAAGATTCTAGAAAATTTCAGGGCTTCAGAAATTCGGACTTAGCCAAATTTCAGGACTTCAAGATTTTAGACTTAGCCAAATTTCAAGGCTTCAAGATTTTAGACTTGGCTAATTTTCAAGAGTTGGCTTTTTTCTTTTAGCTTGGTTGATCTCTTATGTTTTCTTGTTTGTGTTTTTAGTTGGTAGTGGCACTTGGAGATCCATTGGTGTTTGGATGCTTGTCAGTCTTCCATTGCGATCTTTATGATCTTTGTATGTTGTTGTCATATGCACTTACACTTATATTTAAAAAAAAATCTTGCTTGTATTTCATCCTTGTTTCCAAGGATTTCTGGGTGGGGCATTACACTAACACATAAAATATTATCCTTTGGGGGAGAGATGGGTACAATATACTTGATATATTTTATGAGGGAGAGATTCTCTTAAATGGGAGATTATATTGATTGATGAAGATGATTTGAAAGATCCTGATGTATAGGAGAGATTAACACCTTCCTTGTGCATGTTGATTGATGACATTCATGGCTAACATGAATGGGGGAGAAGACATATAAGAGATATATTTGGTATTCATGGAAATTAGATGCTTTTCATCTATGTTGTCATCAATGCCAAAGTGGGAGATTGCTAGAATGAATGTTGATAGTATTCTTTTGGGGGAGTATCCTAGCAATGTTGGAGACATGATTCAAAGCTTATGTGTTGTATTCATGACAAAGTTTGTCATTGATGTCAACATACTTGTTATTATGTAAAGATTAATAAAACAATAGTCAGAGATTGGGTTTGTGCGGTTTGCAAATTGAAGATCATCTTATGCACGCTTGAGATTATGTCCTAGAGTATGTCTATATGCTACAGTTAAGACTACATACAAAAATATGAAGATTGAACAAAGTTATGAAGGATTTGGTGAAGGCAACATTCATACAACATTTCTAGAAAGTGGGTTCTTTTGTTTGGATTTTATCTCCTTAAAGAGATGGAATTTGGTTAATAAAGTTGATAAAGAGGTTGAAGACACATTGAAGATGATTTGGTCAAACATGCATAATCATATAATCAACGAGTGTAAAGTTATGAAGATTGTGGGGTGACAGATTGCTTGTAATTGTGAGAATATGTCATATTTTAATGTAACATGTAATGTAATATCTTAAGTTGGTCCTATATTATTATTGTAAATTGGGAAAGCCTCAATGTTGACTCAATAATTTGTTTTAGGACTTCATATAGACGAAAGGCCATTTCCTTGTGGTAGAGTGTGTAGCTCAGTGAGATCAATATGTGTGATGTGTGGTCATATCTATGTAATGTATTGTGTGAGATTGAATGCAAATATATTTTGGATCATATAAAAGAATAGTGTAATTGAGGCATGATGATATTATAAGGAACTATATTTTGAAAGATAAGTTTATGTTGGATATTTTTTGATGTACACTAAGGCTATTTGGACAGTGGGTCCATCTATCTTCATTTCAACTCCTAACAGGGTTGGAATCTCCTAATTTGGATTCAAAGTCTCCTAATAGGGACTCATATGTATTGATTGTATTTCATTGAATCCTAAAAGGGTATATCCTTTCATATATAACATTTATATTAGTGCATCATCTTGTGGGCATCATTCCCTCTAATAAAGGGTTTCCTAGTTAACAAATATGGTGTTATTATTTATAGTTATCTTTGTATAGTTGTTACATCTATTGTTTACGTGTTTCTTAATTAAAGAAGACAATGAGAGTTATTTTAATTGCATAATTGATTCACTCCCCACCCCCTTTCAGTTATCTTCGTGGACTTTACTTTCTAACATTCTATAATGCCTACCCCTAGTTGACTTTTCATATTATATTGCCGAACTCTTTTAGGCCAACTTTATGATTATGTTTCATGATTAGTGGTATTTGATTTCTAGATTATTGGATATTGTTTCATACTCAGTTGATTATATGATGAGATTACTTTGGTACTAGCTATTTCATGTATGCATGATTATTCTTTGATGATGAGAATTGTATATAGTGATTTCAGTTATTTCATGATGTTAGTTAGATGGATTATATCTATGTGCTTTCTGTGAATACTTACCCCATACTTGCATGTGTATGGTATACTTGTATGTTTCACTTTATGCATGATGTTTGTAATATGGTTGAGGGAGGGAGTCGTAGTCACCTACTAGTTGGGATCTACACAATGTACTACTTCCCGCCATTGCCTATTTAGTTTAGAATATATGTGTATGTAGATGTGTGGATTTTATGCAGATTGCAGGTACCGGGTATTGACTTCCCTGAATTGCCAAGATGAGGGTACCCTATCACAGTATCTCAATGGTACAAGTGGGTAGATAATTCTTGAGTCTGAATCCTAACCCTAAGCCAATTGTCCTGGAAAGTAGGACAAGTATTTGAGTTGTTTACCCATCTATATTTGTCAAGTTACGTGAATTCACAGTTCTAACCCTAGAGTTTGATTATGTTCTTTGTCTTCAGTTGAGTTGTCATATTTGGTTTTGTGGGTCTGTTGTGATTTTCAATTGTAATTAAATCATATTAAAAGATAATTTAATGATTTAATATAATGAAAATTTTATAAAGAAAATTTAATATTTAATTATATTTAATTAATTAGGAAATTAATTAAATAAAGGAATTAAATTTAAAGACTTTTTTTAAGTTCTAATTTTGGCATTTTACATTTATTTAATTTAATAATAATTTATTTAGGTGTTTTATTTTAATAATAAACTCTAAATAATATTATTAGTTAAATTAATAAATATTATATTAAAAATATCTCATGATTTAATAAGAGAGAGAAAGCATCAATTTAATAAATTTTCTTTTAATCAAATTGCATAAAGCTTGTGCATGAAATTACAATATAATAAAATAATAAAAGATAAAGGACTTTTCGCATGATTGCACAATCAAAACCCTAAATTGGGGAAAAACTTTATTAGAGATTTAGAGTTCATTTCTCAAAAAAAAAAAAACTGGTAGTTTGGAGGAGTAATCTCCGAGAAGAAGGGTTTCAGAAGAAAAGGGAATACTTGTGTGCTCTGTGCATTGTCATATTAGCATCAGATTCAAGTAGAATCTTGTGAGTTATTTGCACAATAATTTTTCTATTCTTCGAATTCTTATCTTCTTTGTGTCTAGATAAATCTATTTTTGGAATTTTAAATTGGTTGAAACCCTTGTGTTCAAATTTATTGTTCTATGTTCTTGAATATGTCTATGAAAGAATTAATTAAATTGAAACCCTTGTTGTAAATTTTAATTGTTCCTCATTATGAGATTATTTGTATATGAGAATTGAGAATTAGAAACCCTCATTCTATTAATTTATAGAATGATATTTTAATCAGATAGGGTTTGGAAAAGAAATTGATTTATAAAATACAAAATTTGTTTATTTATTCAAGTTTTCCCTATCAGATCTAATTCATAGTTTTACAGAAAAAGATAAAATAAAATAAAATATGTTAATTAAAATTACCACAACAAAATATTTATTGTGATAATTTGTTTCACATGTAATATATTCACGAAAATAATAAAATTGAAATTTAATTGCGGGGGGAGGGGTGGTGGGTGTGTTGGGGTGCAAATTTGTTTGTATATAAATTGGAGGGAGGTGGGCCACCACATCCCACCTCCTCTCCCTATTTCTTCCTTACCCCAGCAATGTGATTGAGTGTTGTTGTGCAGTAAGTATTGTTGTAGTAGCAACAATACTATGCATTGTTGTTGCGACAACAGACTCACTGCAGGTCTGCAGGCCTTTAAACACATTGATATTTTAAAGGAAGATTTAATTAATTCTAATTTTCTATAAACTAATGTTATTTTTTAATATAGTTTTATTAATTATTAATTAATTTAATTAATGAGGTTTTATTATTTAAAAAATTGATCAGTAAATGACCTAAGCCTTGATTATATTAATAAACAATAATAGAACAACAAAGTATCTTCATTCAAACAGGCATTGGTAGGAAAGAACGGAGAAAAAAACCTCCAGTCTTGCCCAGGACCGCAGTCCTTTATAAATACGTTATTAAAAGGGGCATGCCACAATTGTCATTTACCAATATTTATTATTATTACAAGGAGAAGGACAGGAGTCCTTTTTTGAATTTATAGTCTTGAGGACTCCTCTATCAGTGAATCATAATCCTTTAACTGGGGTGAATGGTTCAAACAAAGCTTTAAACTCATAGTAGATGCCTTGTCTAAGTTATTTTTCCTAAGATGCGATCTCCTTATTGCCTTGCTACTCAATAAATACAAGTTAGAGCAAACGTTAGATTTGTTAGCTAGAAACAATTGAGATCTTGATTTATTAATAGGATATTGTTGATATAGTTGAAATATCCATGTAGGACATTGGTGCTGAAATTAAACCCAATTAGTAGCTGAACTTTCTTCATTTGACAACATATTTATTTCTAATGTGAGTTTGATCCTAACTTTCCTTAATCAAAATCAAGAGACAAATTCAATATCTTAAAATTAGTTCTAGTATATTAAGTTGGGCATCATTGTACTTTATCGATTAATACTTTCTTATATACAAAAAGAATCCTACCCTTACTTATTTAAGTAAATTCTTATAAACATTATATTGAGGAGTTTTAACTTTTAATTTATTTTTTTGAATTGCCTCTACGTATTTCCCTTAATGTCATCCTTATTAACCTTGTAGGGTGATTTGGAACACTCCAATTTGCTCAGTCTACCTATCAAAATTAAGGTGTTATCTTCTTATATGCACTATACATTTCTCCTATCTTAGCTTAAAACAAACCACCATAGTGTTAAATAGACAAACATCCAAACAATCTTAAAACAAATACATTATTCCATGCAAAGGAAGTAGAAGGAAAAATAGAACTCAACACTAATATAAAACTTCATATATATTAATTCATTTGTGATTTTACAAAGATAGGATTTAGAGGTATCTAAGCTACTAAACATTATAACCTATCTAACAAACCTACATCAAAAAAGTTTCCATCATTCCTATATACATGCTATAATTTATGTTATTTTTAATGCAATACATAGACTATAGACACAGCTTGTTGTCTTAACTACAATTCCAAATAGAGATACTTTAGCTACAATCCTTGCTAACCCAAAGAATGATATTCTAACAAACTAAAGAGACCAAAGCCTATGGACCAAAAGAAAGGATAAAAAGATCAAACCAAAACACAAGGCCAAGAGCAAAACAGGGGAGACAAAATAGGGGAACCCTCAACCCTACAACTGGAGAACAAAACTAGAATTCCAAACATAAACCATGAGAGTCTCATACTGTTATTTCCAGAAAATCATAATGATTTCAGTAATATCCTTAGGATTTTCAGATTGGAAATGTGATAGGAATTTGAAGGAGCTCTTTTCCTTACTTGAATTTTTGATGTTGGGGGTGCAAAAGACCAGTGCTTCCAGATTCTCCAACTCCACACCTGGGTGAATATATGATTTAAAAATTCCAAGCTAATTTTTGAGCCATGCATTTCCTCCATCCTCATTAATCCCTCTCCATCTAAGTAGAAACTAGATGCTATCGTCCATCTTTGGCCATTCTAGATTAAAAGCTACATGCTCACGAATAACTAGTGAAGGGCATCTTGGGACAATAGCCAAATCAAAACTCCTAGGTGGATGTGCCATACACATTTCTAGAAGTGGAGTTATGAGTTTCTCATCTAAGATCATAATGGCTTCTTCCAAACCAACACACCAGACTGGATCAAACACATTTCGACAAAGTTTGACCATTGCCCATTTATCTACTTTGGCTCTAGCCAAACACCCAACAAATGTCCCTATGACATCGCTATTCATTATCCATCAAAAATCATAATTAAAAATTCCTTCTCTTAGGGCATGACTCACCGCAATTCTCATCATATCATCCACTAATTTTAACAGTCGACTCCATCTCTCAGGTTTTCACATTACCATGAAATGTCATAGTCTATACTTCTGATACATGAAAAACACAGATATTAGTGTCCATAGCAAGGATAAAACAAACTAGGAATGAAAGTGACAAGGAAAACAGGGTTCTAAAAGGTAATTAATAACCAACTAAATGATCTAGAAGAACATGGAAACATGTTGATATCAGCTGATGCCACCAACATGACACCACTCCAAAGCATGATGAGGATAAGAGACATGCCATAATGGGAAAGATGAGGAGGAGATAACTAATTAAAAAGAAAGTAGGGGATGCAATGACCAAGTTTATAGAGACATAATCTTCTAAGGGTGAGAATTCAGTAGATAGTGAGATGTTGAATTAATAATGATTAGGAAAACTACACTCCTAATGAGTGGGTCCTCTAGATTAGTATACCTATTTATGTTCTAATTTAAAGTTTATTGTGGATATGAATGATCCATACTTACTCACTATCAACCCCTATATTTACTGTATAAGTGTTATTATATGAATATACATGGATATAATCTTAGGATACATGGGTAAATCTAAGGATACTATTACAAAATACTTGAAATGGGGAAATTATTAAAGAAGAAACTTGAAAACCTAAAAGGCTCTACATGGTTGGTCTAGGCTGTAAACTACTTGTAGTTAGAGTTGCTTTTATATTATCTATTAAATAATCTTATGCTAAAATATTGATAAATGAATTAAGTGCTAGGGACTCCTATAAAGGCTATCAATCATTAAAGACTAAAGTATTTTCACCATCAACACCCTTATTAACTCATCTACCTTTTTGTTGCCTTCCCAGAAAATATGGCAAATCTGAGTATCTATGAAATGGTTAATAATATTGAGAAATTCTTCTAACTTCAAGTTTAACACCCAATTAGGTGTCTCTCTTTTCCTAATTGCATTTAATACAATCTGAGAGTCTCCTTCAATTATAATCTTGGATAAGCCTAGATTTAAGCTAATTTGGAGTCCTTCTTGTAAGGCTTCTAGCTCAGCCATATTATTAGTTGTTGGTTCTACGGATTTAACCCTTTTGGTGATCCACTTGCCTGATTCATTAGTGATGATACAACTAATCCATGTAGATCCACGATTGCTTCTTGATGCTCCATCAAAGTTTAACTTGGCCCACCCATTTGGTGGAGGGATCCATCTATTGTTCTCCCGCGCCTCTTTATTCTTCTTTTTATAAAGAAGTGGAGGATTAATAAGGTTAGTCCACTTCTTTTTAATTGACTCATCCCAAATCATGAATGATCCTTCTTCTTTTTGGGAATTTCTAAGGTGAGAGTTTAAAGTTTCAACTATACATGCTTCTATTTTTTTATAATCTCATCAGGCATCATATCCTGGTCATAGAAAACTCTTCTATTCCTATCTTTCCATACTTCCCACATGAGGATAGATGGGCTAATATTCCATATTATATTATAGATACCTTTATTAATATCTATTGGCTAGCCTTTAAGAAGGTCAACTAAGGATTTTAGCATGGGGATGTCCCAACCCAACATGTGTCTGAGCCACTCCCAACAATGTTGTGTATAAGAACATCTATAAAGGATGTGATCAATGTCTTTGCTATCTTGTCTACATAACACATATCTTGTTGGGCCCTCAATAGCTAACTTGCAAATTCTATCGGCCATAAGGATCCTATTCTAAAAAGCCAACCATAAAAAGAAACTTGCCTTTGGCAGACAGGACAAATCTCAGCAGAGTTTAAGTGGGATTTCCACTTCGTCCCATCTTTGTGAATGAATGAGAGCTCTATAACCATTTTTCATGTTGTACTTGCCATATTTTGATGCTTCCCATATGATTTTGTTGTTCCTTTCTAAGTGTTTTATTTTCCTACTCTGGATAATCTTTTTGTATACCATTTTTGTTGCTAGTTCCATGTCTATGTTTTCCACACATTTCCATTCCCAACTTGTGATTTCATTCATTTTTTTTTTGGTTTTATAGCCACTAACCTTGCTACCCTAGTTCTTGACTAATGTCTCTTTGATGCTTGCAGGTATCCCCATATTGTCTATTGGGGGTAGCCCATCCAACAAATCTTACCAAAAAAAGGCTTCATCACCCTTGCCAATGTCCCAAGTGAGATTTTACTAAATAAGGGCTTGACTTTTAACTATAAAATTCCAACTTTCAGAACCTTTGGGTAGGGACCTCATCCTAAAGATGGAAAAGGGATCATCTACATTTAGGATTTTGTTATACATAATTTTAGCCCACTTATGATCCCTTTCTACAAAAAGGTGCCATTTAAGTTTAGCACCGAAAGCTTCCTTTAGCCAATTTAAGTTTTTGATATCTAAACCTCCAAACTCCTTTGGTTTGCATATGTTTTCCCATCTTATGAGAGCTAATTTTTTGGAGTCCTCACAATCATTCCAAAGGAAGCTTCTAAGTTTTTCCTCAAGCTTCTTATTGATATGTTTAGACAAAGGAAGGCAAGATAGCAGATACGTTGTCATAGCAGACAATACTGATTTGATCTTGGTGACTTTAGCATCTTTTGTAAGCCATTTATCTTTCCAACCACCTATCCTAGCATCCAGTATGTCCAAAATACTTTTCCATGCCTTATTGGATTTTCTTCTTTTTTCTAATTCAATACCTAGGTATTAACATGGGAATGAACCCTTTTTGTAACCCATAATATTGAAGATTTGCATTTCCAATTCAGGTTTGGTTTTAATGAAAAAGATTTCAGATTTTGCTCCATTCACTTTTTGACCCAATGCTACCATATATTGTTGAATGATAGACCTGATGTTTAAGGCCTCTTTTGTTGAACTCACACTTGGCATAATGGTATCATCTGCATATTGTTGATGGGTAAAGTTGGGGATATTTTTTGTTATGGTAATACCATTTATTTTCCTTTATTACGAGCCTTGGTAAGTGCTCTCCCAAAGCCTTATGCCATGATAATATATAGAAATAGAGATAGGGGATCTCCTTGTCTAATGCCTCTGAAGTTTCAAAGAAACCCTTGGGGGTATCATTAATAAGGACTGAGATTTTTGTAGTAGAAATACATTGATATATGAAGTTAATCCATTGGTGAGAGAAACCAAAGGCTTCTAAAGTTTTACATAAGAACCTCCAATCAACCATGTCATATGTTTTTTGGATATCTAGTTTCATGAACATACTAGCCACTTTATTCTTATTGGCTGAATGTAGCATTTTTTGTATAATGAGTATTCCTTCTAAGATTGATCTACTTGGAACAAAACCAGTTTGTTCTTCTGAGATAATCTTTGGGAGTATCATTTTAAGTCTATTTGCTAAAATTTTAGACAACATTTTATAGATAGTATTGCATAATGCTATAGGTCTGAAATCCCCAAGGGTTTCAAAGTCATCCTTGTTAGGGATCAGTGTGAGAAAGGTGTGATTGATTTCATATAGTAATGATCCACCATTCCTTGATGCTTCAATAGCTTTCCAGAGATCTACACCAATAATGTCCCAACATTTTTGGTAGAAGAATGTCTAGAATCTATCTAGACCTAGAGATTTGTTAGGATTCATGTTGAATAACACCAATCTGACTTCTTCCAGGGTGATAGATTTGTTTAAAGTTTTATTATCTTCTATTATGACTATTTTAGGTATGGCTTCAAGCAATTTTGTTTGAGCTACCCTATTCAAGCTATCAAAGTTGTTTAATGTATTCTGAAAGTGACTCACAAAAATCTTAGCTATTTTATCTAGATTTTCAATGATGGTGCCTAGCGGATCTTTAATTTTTACTGTTTTACTATTGGCTCTATTATGAAGGGTGGAGTTATGGAAAAAAATTGTATTTTGATCTCCTTCATCTAGCCATTTTTCTCTTGCCTTTTGTCTCCGAAAGACTTCTTTTTTTGCCAATATGCTTTCATGCTTGGCAAGTAGATCTTTTTCTAGATAAAAATTGTCATTGTTCATCCCCTTTTTTATTAGTTCTAAATTTAATTCTTTTAATCTTTCCTCAATTTCTAATTTTCTTTAAATACATTATTAAAGTTTTCTTTGTTCCATTTAAGTATGTTTTCTTTAAGCGTTTTCATTTTGGAAACAAAGACATACATTTTTTAAACTTTAAAATTTCCTTGATTCCACCATTCTTTAATATGTTCCAGAAAGTTTGAGTCTAAAAACCACATTTTTTCGCACTTGAAAGGGTTTCTAATTGGTTTAGAAGGTTTAGACAATTCAATTCTAACTAGATCATGGTTAGATCCTACTATTGGTAGAATAGAGGATTGGATATTGGAGTTTAATTCACTCAGTTCTCCTTTGGGGAAAAATCTATCTAATTTCTTAGCTATATAAGAAAAATACTCCCTTTTATTATTCCATGCATATATCCCATTGTTAAGCGAAATGTCGATCAGGTTGTTAAAGTCACACCAGTTTTTAAAATCTTTTGAGGCTTGGGAAGAATGTTGGGTGCCACCAAATTTCATTTATATTTAAGATAGTGTTGAAATCATCATCTATGAGTATATGTTCATTTCTATGATCACTAATAAATACGTTGATATCGTCCCATAATTTTTTTTATCTATGTTATAGATTGGGCCATATATGTTAACTAAAATGAACTATAGGTTAGATTTGATACTTTTGACTCTGCTACTCATCCATAAGTTATTTGATTTTAATATATTTAGAATCACTTTCCTGGGATTCCAAATAATCCCTAAACCTCTTGATGCTTCTTTAGATTCATGAAATTTAATGTTCCACCTACCTATCTTCCTTTCTAGCTCCGTTCCTTCTTCCTTATTTAATTTTGTTTCTTGTAGTATTAGGATTTCAGATTCAAATTATTTTAGGTTTTCTTTTAGTAATCATTTCTTGCTAGGTGCGTTTAAGCCCCTAGCATTCCAAGTAGTGATCTTCATCCTTCCTTGGGAAGGATCTTCCCCTTCCCTGGTTTTAGTAACTGATTGATCTTTTACTGCCCATCAACTTCTCTAAGTTCCTTAAGAGATTTCCTCCCTCTCTTGGCTTTCACTTTGCCACACTTAGGAGAGATTATCCCTTTTTGGTTCATTTGAATTCCCAACTACTTGATGCTCTCTTGTACATTTAAAGATATTTCAAATTGTTTACCTTCTTTTTCATCTTTGTCTTCAATTTCCAATTCTTGTAGTATCTGCTCTACAAGGCTTAACTGATCTTTTATAAGTTTATCATCTGTTGAAAGTGACTTCTTAAAGCCACTCCCCTTAGAGTCATTACCTTGTGCTATCATTGGTGCTTCTCTAGTAATCTGTAAGGCTTTCCTATTTATGTCTTCACCCTCTATACTTAGCAGATCTCTTTTTAAGTCTTTGATAGTATAGTTGTCTCCTAGTTTTAAAACTCATTATATGAGGTTCTCTTTCTGTGATTCACTACTCTTATTTATATTCTCAAAGCTAAATACTTGAATTAGTTCCTTAGTTAGTGTTTTCAAGTTATCTTTCTCAGTCTTGTCTAGTGTTGGCCTTTCTAGATCTTCATCCCATGCCAGATCCTTATGTAAAATTTCTTGAAATTCTAGTGTTAAGGATCTTATACTCTTGCTCTGGTCGCTACTATTTTCCTTGTACTCACTATTGTTAGGATTAGGGGATTTTGAATTGGTAGGAGGAGTCTACAAAAATTTGGTAAACCTATTGATTGTCTCTTTATTGGTGATTCTAGTTTCCTTCATAGGATCTTCTGTCTATTTCTATGGTGTTCCCATTTCCTCTGCTATATACTTAAGTTGTCCATGCTTTGTTGCTTCACCTACAAATAGGAATTTATTTTCTAATTCTTCTATTCTACTAACCACACTATCCAAATACTTTGTGTCTTGTTGTTTTGTCATTTTTCTGATGACTTTTCCTCTCCATTTATTATACTTGCATTCTTGTTCTTTTTGACTTTTTTTAATCTTTTTTTAAAGCTTTTTGTTGCTGATGACTAATCCTTGTCGCCTTTTATTAGTCATATCTTGATTCTTTTTTCCTTTTTCATTGCTGAGATCTTTGGAGCTTTGATCAACACAAGAGGTCTGTTTTTTTGGAATAGGATTGATTCCTTTACATTCCTCTGTATTTGGTACTTTAATATTTTCTTTGTTGATTTCTGATATTGAATGATTCTCCACTTTTGTGCATTGAATTTCTTCCTTTTTATCTTCCAGTATTATCTTTGCTGCTTTCTTCTATACTTCCTTGAAAATTAGGGATGGGTTGTTTCTGATTTCTGTCAATAATCTTGCCCTTATTGTCTTGTTTGTTTTGACTTCCCCCCTTTTAGATATTGGTTCAGTTTTCCCTACAGTATCATGATACCTCTTCTAGAGATCTTTCTCATTTATAAATTCCCTTTGATGTTCTCTTTGAATCCTTATGTTCATCATGGAGAATGTATTCTTAGGATTTGTAGCTAATTACAACTTTTTGAATAAGATTTTCCTGTCATTGTCTAGTCTAATTATCTTTGAGATTTTATCCTCACATATGTGGAAGTTTAAGTTATAGATAGCTCTGTTTGTTATTACTTTAATTGGTTTGAAATCTAGATTATTAACCTTACATTTGATTAGGATTTTGATATTATTGCAATAATTAAAAGATGCATCTATGTCAATCAAATCACCAATTGAGAACCCTATTTTCCTAATAATTTCTACATGCAGAAGTTCCATAGGAAGGGATTGGAGGGTGATCAAGGTTGGGATCAAGAAGTTCATCATTTCTTCCTTATAGTCCAATATCCAATCAAAGAACTTGACACCATAACCTTTAAAATAATAGTGAGAGACATAAAGGAAGTCTTTTTTAACAAATTCATCACTACAATGTATGTACACTAATCTATCGAAGTGGTGAGAGATACTTACCTGGTTGTTGCAGAATTCCTGTAATCAATTGATGAGATTGATCATTTCTGATTTTGGCCCATTCCAGAATGCAAATAAACCAACATTTTGGCACTCCTACCACCAATCTTCGCTATCATGATTTCTAATAACAAGGAATTTTCCTCCAAATTCACAAGGATTGGATATTGGGGTCAAGGTGGGTTGAGTATTAGGGTAAACTGGGAGATTGGGTACTGAATTTCTTTGATGGTGTAGAATATATGAAACAGGTGGATCAAAGGAAGAGAAGGGACTTGTTGTCTCAATCTTCCTAGGTTGACTCTTGTGAATATCTTGGGGATCCATGAAAGAACCAGATAAAAAACTTGTCTGCTGGTAAAACAACTCATTTTTTTAAAGTTTTGAGTATTTAGTAAGACTAAAAAACATAATCTGATTATACAAAATTGTCATAGAAAAAATGACAGGGCAAATACTATGCGAGTCCAGGGAGTTGGAAAGATTGGGGGATTCAAAGTTAGGAGATTAGGGATTTGTCCAATGATTGCTAATCTTCTCTTAGTAGGGGTGGAAAGGAGTTACCTAGTTTAGGGCCACCAAGGCTCGGTTATTGACATTCCCAACCACATTTGTCAAAGATTTAACTCCTGTCCTCTCTACATCATTTGCGAAGATTTCTGCTGAAGCGGCTCTTGAATCTTTGAGGATTATCTGCTCTGCATCTAAATGTTCCAATTCCTTTTGCATACTCAGGACCAAAAAAGGGTTTGATGTATCTATAGTAAGATTGTTACCGCATGAGGGTATGGTATAGCATGTTCTCCCCAATTTTTTCCTCTCCTTGCTAGGGTTTCACAATTTCGGCCAAGGATGCAACATCAAATAGTTTTTTGATTTTGCATTTTTCTCAAAAATCTATATCTTCTTCGCTTTCTGACCTTATTTGTATGATTGTTTGTCTTTTGTCACTTTATTCGCATTTTTCGCATTAATGAAGACTGCTCTGCTTACCATTTTAGCTTTTTTTTAACAAATATAGTTTTATTAATTTTTAATTAATAGTAAATATTATTAAATAAGTTTAAATTAAATTTTTATTATATTATTACTTAATAAGTATGGTTATTAATAATTGTATGATTTTATTAATAATTTAATACTTATTTTTAAAATAAATTAATAATAATTATTTAAATTATTTTATAATATTTAATAGAGGCATTACTATTTTATAGATTTTAGCAGTAATTGTGTGTTCGAATTTAGAAGTGAAAATGGGTTTAGTTGTAAGGGGAATTACGAAACTTTATTAAAGTCAATCACTTGCAACAGAATGAAAACTTGAACCATACTATTATTTAACCAAAACTACATGTTTTCAAAACCAAACATAAACTATGAAACTACACTGTTAGTTGTATATTTTCTTGTGTGTTGGGTTTGGGGTTGACTTAGAGTGTTGATCAATTTTGGGATATTTACCAAAGGCTTGGGGGTTTTGTTATGAGATGATATTATGTATATGATCTTTTATACCTAACTATGGTAATGTGTCACATGTTGTTTATGATGAGTTTTGATCATTGGTTTGTTATTGCTTTCTAGTTTTCTTGTGTAGAACTGAGGTGAATAGTGTGACTTTTCTGGTGTAACCTTTGAGTCTTCGATCAATTATCTTTTGGATGCTTTCTAGTTGCTTGTATAGGACTGATGTGATATTGTGATTTGTCTTGTGGTGCTTTCTAGTTGCTTGAATAAGACTGAGGTGATTGTTATGATTGGTTTGTAGGTGCTTTCTAATTGCTTTTATAGGACTGAGGTGATTATTATGTTTTATCTTTAGGTGCTTTCCAGTCGCTTGTTAAGGGCTGAGGTGAAAATTATGATTTTATGATTTGTACTTTTTATGAGCCTAGGGTAGGTAATATGTGTGTACATTGGGAAGTGGCTTGCAATGGGCTGGAGCCCTAAGTGGCTACCTGAGTAACCCATAGTAAATTGTTTTAATAAGTGATAACATTACATTAGATGAGAGTAAAAATAATTAATAAGAGTCATTATTTTTCCTCGCCCATGCATCGAGTGCTAGTACAAGCTAGGATGGGAGTAGAGAGGATGCTTGGTTGTGACCTTGCTTTATTAGTATGCCTTGTTAGTATGAAAGGATACTAGTACCGCATAGAGTCACTATGGGGCTAGAGACCAATAAGGTTGTCAGGGTAACCTTAGAGTTGACTCATGTAATGACACTTGCCCACTTACATAGTAGATTTCATATGTGTCATTGTTGCCTCTAGGTTTAGATCTCATTTGTGTCTTGGTACCTTGAGTTAGATTGCTTTCAGGTTTTCCTTGACCTAGATGTTGATTTTGACTTTTGGGATTGTTATCCTATTTGGGACTTGAGATTATCTCCTCAACATGGTGGGAGTGGACCATTTAGGTTTCCTAAGGTTGGGTGGTAGTTCTTTTCACTTTTACCATTGAGATCTAATAGATCGATGCCATAGCTGGAGTTCCCTGATTTGTATTATCTTTCGTTATGTTCTTATGTACTATGATCGATGGTTGTACTATATTATATTGTATTTGATTTCATGGATCTTACAAGATGATGTAATCTATTTTATGATGTATATTCTTTCAGCCTTTCATACCCTATGACATGTACAGTGGATGATTGTGTATTTTGATTATTGTTGAGTGGCATTTGAGATAATTGTATATTATTTAATTGGATTTGTACTTGTAGTTATTCTTTAATGTGGATGTGTTATATATTGGTTTTAGTATTAATTAAACTTAAAGGTGATTCAACGTCACGAGACCCTTAAGATATGTAATATGTTTTATGGTATGTGTTTATGTGTATGTTATTTCTTTCGCTATATTATGTATGTTGTTGTTAAGTTACTATCTTAAAAAATAAATGTTTAGCAGACTTAGTGAAACTTTAGGTTAATTTCTTTTGGGTTCCCTGGTGGGGCATTACATCTGGTATCAAAGCTAGGTTTCTACATTGGGATCTTTGGGTATATTGGAATGCCAATAGTTGATAACTAGTTAACTGAAAACTTAAAGTATTATATGTATTTATTACAAACTTGAAACACTTGAACTTTTAACTGAAATGTACTTAAACCTAGAAATAGGTAAATTTGAATTGGAATCTTGTACTATATTCAAGACATGTTTCTTATGTGTATGCTTTACAGTAGTATGTTCTTATGGTTATTATAGCATCTCGTTATCTGGGATATTATTATAGGATGGTATCTGGGACGAGATATTCAGTTAAAGGTTGGGGGTGAGGCAGGGATATTAGTGTGCATGAGCCTATTCTAGAAGGTCCTATTCAAGAGGAGAATAGGGAAGAGCACCATAGTGAGCATCAGAACAACTCAGCGGAGGTTGACCTAAGGCAGACAATGATGACCATTATTGAGCACCTACCTCCTCCTCGAGGTGCAGATCATGAGGGGTCACACCATGCAAGGAATAAGGAGAGGCATAGGTCTAGAAGTCCTTAAAGAGACCATCATAGTGATAGACATAGGTCAATTCAGGCTTCTCAGATGAAGGACCTTTAGAGGTCCAAGATCAAACCCTTCAATGGGTTGGGTTTAGGATATGTGGTCGAGCAATGGCTAATTTCTCTGGATAGGTATTTTGCTATTTGAGACTTTGACTCTAACGTCAAAGTGAGGTTTGCCATTACACACCTGGATCTCTTTGGGGCCACTTGGTGGAACATCAAAGAGAAGAAATGGGGAGTAGATATGATGATTGCCACATGGGAGTTATTTTTGGAGAACTTCTGTGAGCATTTCTTACCAGAGGAATGGCAGCAACAGAGAGTAGATGAATTCCACAATTTGAGATAGTACACTATGACCGTAGTAGAGTACAAGTGGAAATTCTATGAGCTTATACCTTATGTGGGGATTAGTGATAGCTCGCCACTGATGGAACAACATTTTATTTAGGGCCTTAATAACCATCTCATTGGGGGTGTTAAGGTATTTTAGCTGAAAACCCTCAAGGAATTGGTACATCAGGTCATACTGGTAGAGTAGACTATCACCTTAGGACATGTTGGATTTGTGGGAGCACCTGTAGCATCAGGGTCGAAAGGTAATCAAGGAGTAGGTAGTGGTAGGAAGTCTCCTTCTTCTAGAGGTAATTAGTAGCAGAGAGGATCTTATCTTCCAGTTCAAAGTGGTGGCGGTGGTTCACACTCTAGGGATTCTCAACACTCTTAGCGCAATAAGTATGACTAGCCATGGCAGAGTACTCCTTATGCTTGTGGGGGTAGTTTTTAGCAGTCTAGTGCACCTAAAGTGCAAAGGAGTTTCATTGGAGAGTGTTTTTCATGTAGACAACGTAGACATAAGTCATCCCACTATCCTTAATGGAAATCATAGTTCTAGAAATTAGAGACCTACAGCTTCAGAACCCACGGTTGGAGATATGGGTAGGTCACAGAGGGTATTTTCAATGAAGTCTTATCCTCCTACATGGGGAAAGGGTCTCATAGGACCCAGACAGTGAGTACTGTAGTTTTATCTTTCTTGTAGGCTTTCAGGAGTAAACCTAAGTCTAGGGGGAGTGGATGTAATGCCTACCCCTAGTTGACTTTTCATGTTGTATTGTCAAACTCTTTTAGGCCAACTTTATGATTAAGTTTAATGATTAGTGGTATATGATTTCTAGATTATTGGATATTGTTTCATAATTAGTTGATTATATGATGAGATTACTTTGGTACTAGTTATCTTATGTATGCATGATTATTCTTTGATGATGAGGATTGTATACAATGATTTTAATTATGTCATGATGTTAGTTAGATGGATTATTTATATGTGTTTTCTATGGATACTTACCCCATACTTGCATGTGTATGGTGTACCTATATGTTTCGCTTTATGTATGATGTTCCTGATATGGTTGAGGGAGGGAGTTGTATTCACCTGCTAGTCGAGATCTACATGATGTACCACTTCCCACCATTGCCTATTTAGTTTAGAATATATGTGTATGTGCATGCATGAATTTTATGCAGATTATAGGTACCAAGTATTGACTTCCTTGAATTGCTAGGATGAGTGTACCCTATTGCAGTATCTCAATGGTATAAGTGGGGAGATAATTATTAAGTCCAAATCCTAACCCTAAGCCAATTGTCTTAGAAAGTAGGACAAGTATTTGAGTTGTTTACCCATTTGAATTCGTCAAGTGACATGAATTCGTGATTCTAACCTTGGAGTTTGATTATGTTCTTTATCTTCAATTGAGTTGTCGTATTTGGTTTTGTGGGTCTATTGTAATTTTTAGTTGTAATTAAATCATATTAAAAGATAATTTAATGAAAATTTTACAAAGAAAAATCAATATTTAATTATATTTAATTATATTTAATTAATTGAGAATTAATTAAATAAAGAAATTAAATTTAAAGATTTTATTAAATTTCTAATTTTGGCATTTTATATTTATTTTATATAATAATAATTTATTTAGAAGTTTTATTTTAATAATGAACTCTAAATAATATTATTAGTTAAATCAATAAATATTATATTAAAAGTGTCTCATGATTTAATAAGAGAGAGAAAACATTAATTTAATAAAGTATATTTTAATCAAATTGCATAAAGCTTGTGCATGAAATTAAAATATAATACAATAATAAAAGATAAAGGGCATTTTGAGTGATTGCACAATCAAAACCCTAAATTGGGAAAAACTCTTTATTAGAGATTTAGAGTTCATTTGTCAAAAAAAATAAAGAATTTGGAGGGGCAATTTCTGAGAAGAAGGGTTTCAGAAGAAAAGGGAATACTTGTGTACTTTGTGCATTGTCATATTAGCATTAGATTAAGGTAGAATCTTGTGGGTTATTTGTACAATATTTTTTTTTGTTCTTCGAATTCCTATCTTCTTCGTATCTGGATAAATCTATTTTTAGAATTTTAAATTGGTTGAAACCCTTTTGCTGAAATGTACTATTCTCTATTCTTGAATACACTTGTGAATGAATGAATTAAATCAAAACCCTTGTTGTAAATTTTAATTGTTCTTCATTCTAAGATTATATTGAGAATTAGAAACCCTCATTCTGTTAATTTATAGAATGGTATTTTAATCAGATAGGGTTTGGAAAATAAATCAATTTATAAAATGCAAATTTTGTTTATTTATTCGAGTTTTCCCTATAAGATCCAATTTGTAGTTTTATAGAAAAATAAAATAAAAATAAAATATGTCAATAAAAATTACCACATTAAAATATTTACTGTGATAATTTTTATCACATATAATATATTCTTAAAAATCGTGAAATTGAAATTTAATGGGGGGAAAATTTGTTTATTTGTTTAAATGAACAAATAAAAATGAAAAAAATATAAATTGGAGGGAGGCGGGCCACCACATCCCACCTCCCCTCCCCGTTTCTTCCTTACCTCGACAACATGATTGAGCGTTGTTGTGTAGTAAGTACTATTGTAGTAGCAACAATACTATGTACTGCTATTGCAGTAGCAGTTTGCTATGGCAACAGACTCACTGCAGGCCGATGGGCCTTTAAACACACTAATATTTTTAAGGAAAATTTAATTAATTTAATTAATTAATGTTAATTTTTAATATAGTTTTATTAATTATTAATTAATTTAATTAATGTAGATTTATTAATTTTTAATTAATAGTAAATATTATTAAATAAGTTTAAATTAAATTTTTATTATATTATTACTTAATAATTATGGTTATTAATAATTGCATAATTTTATAAGCAAAAGCCTACAATGCAATGGTAACCTGCGAGCCTCTCATGTGGGAGGTCTTGGGTTTGAATCTACCTTCGCTTAACATATAATAATAATTAATTCCAACAAATAATAATAATTTATCTAGGCTTCGACCATTTACCAATCAAATTTTTTTTTTAAATTGCATCATTTTATTGATAATTTTATTATTATTATAATAAATTAATAATTATTATTTAAATTATTTTATAATATTTAATAGAGGCATTATTATTTTAGAAGTTAGCGGTAATTATGCGTTCAAATTTAGAAGTGAAAATGGGTTCAGTTGTAAGGGGAAATTTGGAAACTTTATTAAAGTCGATCACTTGAAACGAAATGAAAACTTGAACCTTACTATTAAACCAAAACTATATGTTTTCAAAACCAAATAGAAACTATGAAACTATACTGCCAGTTGTATGTTTTCTTGTGTGTTGGGTTTGGGGTTGACTTAGAGTGCTGACCAGTTTTGGGATGTTTACCAGAGGCTTGGGGGTTTTGTTATGAGATGATGTTATGTATACAATCTTTTATACCTGACCATGGTGATGTGTCACATGTTGTCTATGATGAGTTTTGTCATTGGTTTGTTATTGCTTTCCAGTTTACTTGTGTAGAACTAAGGTGAATAGTGTGACTTTTCTGGTGTAACCTTTGAGTCTTCAATCAATTATCTTTTGGATGCTTTCCAGTTGCTTATATAGGACTGAGGTGATATTGTGATTTTTCTTGTGGTGCTTTCCAATTGCTTGCATAGGACTAAGGTGATTGTTATAATTGGTTTGTAGGTGTTTTCTAGTTGCTTGTATCGGACTAAGGTGATTATTATGTTTTATCTTTAGGTGCTTTCCAGACACTTGTAAAGGGATGAGTTGAAATTTTTGGTTTTATGAGTTGTACTTTTTATGAGCCTAGGGTAGGTAATTTGTGTTCGTTGGGAAGTGGTTTACAATGGAGGCCGAAGCCCTAAGTGGTTGCCTGGGTAACCCATTGTAAGTTGTTTTAATAAGTGATAACATTACATTGAATGAGAGTAAAATAAATTAATAAGAGTCGTTTCTTTTCCTCACCCATGCCGCGAGTGCTTCTACAAACTAGGATGGGAGTAGAGAGGATGCTTGGTTGTGACCTTGCTTCATTAGTATGCCTTGTTAGTACAAAAGGATACTAGTGTTGCATAGAGTCACTAGGGGGCCAGAGTCTAGTGAGGCTGCCAAGGTAACCTTAGAGTTGACTCATGCAATGACACTCACATGTCCACTTACATAGTAGATTTCCTACGTGTCATTATTGCCTCTGGGTTTAGATGTCATTTGTGTCTTGGTACCTTGAGTTAGATTGCTTTTAGTTTTTCCTTGTCTTAGATGTTGATTTTGACTTTTGGGATTGCTATCCTATTTGGAACTTGAGACTATCTCCTTGGTGCAGTGGGAGTGGACCATTTAGGTTTCACGAGGTTGGGTGGTAGTGCTTTTTTTACTTTTACCATTGAGATTCGACAAATCGATGCCATGGCTGGAGTTCCCTGATCTGTATTATCTTTCATTGTGTTCTTATGTACTATGATGGATGACTATACTCTATTGTATTGTATTTGATTTCATGGATCTTACGAGATGATGTAATCTATTTTATGATGTATATTCTTTCAGCCTTTCATACTCTATGACTTGTATAGTGGATGATTGTGCATTCTGATTGTTGCCAAGTGGCATTCAAGATAATTGTATATTATTTAAATGGATTTGTACTTGTAGTTATTCTTTAATGTGGATGTGTTATATATTGGTTTTAGTATTAATTAAACTTAAATGTGACTCAACATCATGGGAGCCTTAAGAAATGTAATATGTTTTATTGTATGTGTTTATGTATATGTTATTGCTTCTGCTATATTATATCTGTTGTTGTTAAGTTACTCTTTTTATAGAAAAAAATGTTAAAAAAACTTAGTGAAACTTAGGTTAATTTCTTTTGGGTTCCCTGGCAGGGCGTTAAACATTGCTTTCCTCCCTCTTTGGATTATTCTCCTATTTGGGATGAGTCCTTAGATACAAACATAGACTATTCCCATCCTCACATGACACATTTAGATGATCAACCTCTTTCTATGTATTTGATTGATATACCTTCTATGCATGAGGCCTTTATGAGTATTGTTTATCCTCCTCCTAAAAGTGCCTTAGAAATAGAAGACCACACATTTGATCGTCCTTCTCAGAACATATCTTACTATAATATAGGTTTTGTTGAAAAAAATGATTCTCATGATCTTATTTTAACCAAATGAAACTTAGATCCTAAGGATCCTACTCACATTAACTCTATAAGTGGCTTGTCACCTCTTTATGATTGGAAAACCCTAGATTCTACACAAAAAATTGTCATTCTTGATATTGCCTATAAAAAAAACCTTTATTTGATAGTATATGAATATTGGATGCTTCTCTTTACCTAAGAGATCTTCTTTTTCTATGGTTCATTTTTTTTTTTTCAATCCGTTGATTATATTATGTTTCATATGACTTACAATGTTGAATGATATCTTTTTCATGATCATTTTACTTGATACATCCACATCCCTATTATGTTGCTCCTAGCTATGAGACATTGTTAGCCTATCTTTTTGGGGTTTTTTCCCCTACTTTGCGAGTAACATAATAGTCAATCCCCTTGTCTCCTCACTTGGGGGGCAAGGGCCCTATTTCCTCTTTCTTCCTATCTTGTAGGATACATTTTCTCCCTTTCTTGACTTGTTTTTCTTTTATATGATGACATATTTTCTTGTATTCATTTATTGTGATTACTTGTGGACTAACATCCCAAGTGAAATCTTATGTTTTCTTGAAATCATATGTCTAGTATAAATTGAAACCACTTAGGGAGGTATAATGTGATTCTTCTTCTCTTCTCTTTTCCAATATCTTTTATGAACTTGCATTCTCTTATAATTTGATATTTTCTCTTGCATGCATTTATCGTGTTACACATGGATTATCCTCCTGAGTGCAATCTTATGTTTGTAAGTGCATCTTTATTATAATACAATCTATCATTTAGGGCATATATTAAATTTTCTTTTTCTTCTCTCAAGGGTTTGTTATCCCTTCATTATTCATTTAAAAATAACTAAGTGGGCATAATGTGGTATCCTTTCATCTTCCTCCTTCATTTCTCTATAGATTGCATTACTTTATGGTAGATTATTATCTTTGGCTATGAAAAGCTTTGTTATATGTAGGATCATGTGTTTGAATCCCTTTTGGTAATAGGGTTTGGGCCTTTCAAGGTGCCTTAGAAGACTCCTTGAAGTAGTCAAGACTTAGAATTGTTTTGGTTGATTAGAGCCTCCCTATCAATAAAGCATTGCAATTTGTCTACAAAGTAGATTGCAAATAGGATTTCACTAATTTTTTAAAACCAAAAAAGCAGTGTCATATAAAAAATTGTAATAAAAAAGTCTTGGAACTAGGTATTAAAAATTTAAAACAACACCATCAAATTTGAGAGCATTGGAACAAATAAAATGATTCCTTTTAAAGAATTGTACATCTACAAAACAATAAAAGAATTTTTTTTTAGGTTTGTAAAGAAATGAAGTCTATTAAACCAACCATTTGATAAAGTTAAAAGATGATAACATTTGAGAAATTATGTAGTTGATATCATTCCAAAAAATCATATTGTTCTTTCTAATCTACTTAGAACAAAAAAAGCTAAGTGAATTAGTTATAAAATGACTTGCATGGTAGAAGAATATTATATGTTTTTTTCGTAAACACTTGATAACAATATGTCACTTGAGGGAGAAACCTTGTAGTCCAATCTAAGGGAGATACTACTAACAATCTTCAATGTGAGCACAATGTCCAACATGATGATAATAAATAATATACACCTTCTATAATCTTAGTTTAACTTATTTTCTTTAGAAATTTGCATTAATACTTATGTAATCAATGTAAACTAGTGCATGTGCGCAAAGTAGCTTCTCTTTATCTCAATATTGTATCTTTGATGTTCATTGACTAAATGATACATGGAAAAATTTTTAAATCCTTAAAATATTTTACTTTCTTGGGTTTTCAATTTGCCGAGTTTGAGTCTGAGTCTAAGCCGAAAACCAACTTGTCAAGTCTAGAGAGAGAGAGACAGGTTCTCATTTTAGAATGAGTTCTCATCTAAGGGTTGGGGTCTAGAGAGACATGCCACTACAACCCAAGATAGTGAAGGACAATGTGACGACACTCTCTTGCAATACATGTCTTAGGATTCCCTTCAGTTTTCATGTGTCTTAGGATTCGCTTGCACGTGCCTTGTGGTTTAGCTCTAATATTTTATAGTATTGTGGTATCTTGTGATTTCCTTGTGTTTTCATGTGATATATTCTATTGTGCATACATGATTGGTGTTAGGCCTAGTGTCTATTTTCTATCTCAGAGGGAGCGAGCCTCATTGTCTCACATAGTTGGGTGGCACATGTTTTTTTCATTGAGGTTTTTGGTTTTGTTCATGAGCTCTTTGGATAGATCTTTCATCTTCAATGTACCTTCACTTCTATTCGTTATGAATGATCACTGTTGTATCTTGTATTATATGATGTAATATGGATTTTGGAATTATCAATGTGTGTTGATACAAATGATTCTTAAATTTATTATAAACATGTGCTGATGATTCTATGAGATGCAATATTCATATTTTGTTGTTCAAATGCTTTTATCATGTCATGTGTTAGTAGATATGGGTTTATGAATTAAGTAAATAAATATAATAAACATTATTAATATAAAATTTTATTTTATGATTCAATTGTTAATTCGTTTAGGTATGTTGCTTAGTGGTGGCATCAAGTAATGAAAGATGACATGTTTTATGTGTAACACTTATGCGTGTCCGTTGATATCATGTTGCATCAATGTGTTTTTAAAATTGTTAATGTTGTTATGTAAACAAAAAAATCATGTTGTCCTCTTGAGGTCCTTGACAGGGTGTTACACTAAGTTAAGCAATGAAAGTACACAACGTTCCACTTGCATCTTTGTCAAACCTCATGAATTGGCCCAATGTTTTTGTAGAAATATTGTAGACATATTAGACTCGCACATGATAGACATGTAAACAATTAATGATAATGCAATACTATAACATGGAACGACTAAAACTTGGTACAATAAGATGTAATAGAAATTAGAGTGACCTAGTGCAAAAACAAAGACTTTGACATTTGTTAATAAGATGACTAATACAAAAGTCTGAATGACAATTATGAATCAATCTTTTCAATAAATAAATATAACTTTTTATCTTAATGTTTAAATGTTACATGAATCACACTATACACAAAATAGATAAATAAAAGCTACATTCAATCATCTATATGTCCATATACAAGAATATAGAATATATTTTTAAGGAGAAATGAATGGCAATAATTGAATGCCTATCCTAGTGCTAATAAAATGCTAATAGATGAAATGCAACAAATAGTGCCTATCATCAGTTGATCATCATCTTCATCGTATTTAAACTACGCTCAATGCCATTCTGCTGACTCACATTGTAGATTCTGCCCTTATCAGGAAAAAATAAAATATACTACAGAAAACCAAAAACTATCTCTGTGTATTTACATCTCTCAAGGAATCATCTTACCATTTACTGTCAAATCTAGGGTGGCTGACATTAGACTTTTTAAATTTGTGAAGGTTAACTCTCCCGGCTTACTGTTTTTAAACCCCTGCGGATCGAGTGGAACGAAAGATTTAAGGAAAATGTGTTTATTCTCTTCTGTTCCAGTTTAGGAAAACAAAAATCTGTTTAGCCTATTATTCGTTAGCAGCTCGAGTCCGTTCTGTTTTTGCTGTGGAAACAAAATGCAGAGACTTTTTGCCAGCCGAGCATGGAGAGGGTGCGCCGAGCGATTAGTGAACAGAGAGCACGGAGGAAGTGTTTTCTACAAGAGGTATTGATCTGCATCTTTTCTTTATTGCTTTCTTTGTTGTTTGTTGTTTTTTTGTTCTTTGTTTTGCTGAAATAACTGTTGGAAAACTTAGATGTATGTTTTTGCTTCATCCAATCTATTGTTCTTTTAATTAATATTTGTAGTACACCTGAATGTTCTCTGAATGATTCGCGATCTGACAAGAGAAACATGCTTTTGGTTTTTTTACGATCGTAGTTATTTTTAGAAAAATATCATGATATCCACTTTCTTAATATCAGGTGCTTCTGATATAACGCTTCTGTACATTTTCTCTGCTTTTTTGATATGTTTTATAGCCGCGATTTCATTATAAATCTGAACTATATCTTGATAAGATACGTTTATGGACGCGATTTTATCAATAATGTATAAGAACACAGGGGTTTCCTATCGTACAGCATATTTTATTTTCTCAAGGCATATCTATAAAGCAAGTTTAGTTTTTTAATTTGAATTGAGTTGGAAAAAAGCACATGTTATATGAAAATAAACGGCCATGAAAATTTTTAAGTTCATCTGAAGAAATCATTTCTGAGTATAATCCACATGATAATGACTAAGAGAATAGGGATTTGACCCATCACCAGGACACATGACTAATATTCTAATTATGACAGAAAATCAGTTTATTCTAGTGTTTGATCACTTTGAATTGATTTCTTTTCTGTTTGTTCAATTGGCTAGTCTACTAACCTTGTCAGAATGTCAGCTTCATTGGGTTATTTCTTAATCAGTTTCTTCAATTGTACAATGATCCTCTCTGCTAATCAGATATGTTTTTGAAAAACTGGTTTGATTGTCTCCTTTTTTATATGATATGTTTTATGAATCAAGGTTTTTGCTAGGTAGCATGATATGTATGATCTTGTTGCGAAGACAAGAAATAAGGTTTTGCTTCTATTTCACTTGATCAAAAAAGATTTGATGGTATCGTCTCCCAGTTACAAAAAAAAGAAATTCGATGTTTTTTCTAGGTAAAATTCCCTTTTTGTCTAACCATGGGATCAGATGCCACAATCAAAGGAATTCTTGTCCGTTCATTTGACACATTTTTTATTTGGTTTGGAAAACCAAAAAGGCTCACAGGAACCTGCTCTAAATTGGAAGCGTTTAAGCCAAAGTCTCTTCTGAAATATAAGATGATCTGCAGACCAGAGGAATTTTTGAACACTAAAAAGCACTTAGATATTATTTAGCAAGCCAGATGATACAACATAAATTTTACTGAGTAAGCAATTGAAACAAAACAAATTGGAACCTTTTGTGTACAGTAAGTGCTAATTCTTCTGTTAATTCTGGTCTTCTTTTATTAAGATTATTTTTGAAAGCATCCTCTGCTTTTACTCACCTGACCTTGAATCCTTCGATTGCCATCTGCATGCACCATGGCCCTGCATCTGCATGCACCACCAACTATATTCAGATTGCCACCCTACTATTCTAAAGCCATAGAATTTTAGGCTCCATCCCCATTGCCCTATAGTTGAAAGGCCATGGTAGGCATGAAATGTGCGCCTAGAGTTTTTAAGGCACTCTGCTGAATGCCCTACAATTCTAAGGCCCTACCATTTTGCCCTATCCCTATATTTTCTATGGCTATGGTGCCACCTCTAGATAGAGAGTAGGGCTGTAATCTTCATGGTTGTGCCTGGGTAGGGGCCCGCCTTAGGGCCATCCCAACTAACTAATCTACCTCTGCAGCACCAATTCAATATATATCATTGTCCATACACCCCTTATAATAGTAGGGGTAGGGTTGTATGGGTCCACATGCACACTGCCATTATGATATGCCTAAAATTCTATGGGGGGGCCGATATAGATTGGGGTGGGCCCATGGTCCAGTGGGAGGGAAACTAGCCATTCCAACCCCACACACCGTGGATACAGCCATTGCTCCCACACTCATCTGCGGGGATGGTTCATCGCCCCTCCCACCCATTGCTACTTTTGATTTTAGCTCTAACTTTGTCATATAACCTATACATCATTAATCTATACTCATCTAAAACTCACAATTCTTTCATCCTGTTCCATAGATTGTCCCACGACACTGCGTCAAAGGCTTTCTTGATGTCCACAAAACAATAATAAGCTTCTTCTCCTTGGTTGTCCTATATTTTCTCTATTAAGTGACTAATAGTGATGCAATGGTCTATGGTGGAGTGTCTAGTTTTGAAATTGTTTAACATTTTGTAGCTTCTTGCAGATAAAACTTATTGAATATATATATAAAAGTTATTATCACATTCTTAATCATATTAAACAAATGCTATTGATAACTATTGAGAGTTGAAGAGACATGTCTCAATGAAGACGTGCCTCTCAAATGTCATATACATATGCATTGAGAATGTAATTTGGAAAACACAGAAATTAAAAAAACAGTATTAGTACATTCACAACAATCTTCTAAAACCAACATGGAATTAGAGCAAGCCGATTCCTGCTTGTTTGAAAAGAAAATACGAATCTATGTAGACCACAACACTACCGATACAGGCTGGATTTTTGATGAAATTTCCAGACTTCTGTCATAAGCGAGGTAGAAGTTTTATTGCGCGGATGCCATAATTAGTAGATATTGTTTTTCAGCATTAAAGACGGTCACTTTAATATTTGCATACGTTGCATGTGTGCTTGTCCTTGGGCATTTGTTATGCAAGGCACAATCCTCATTAAAGAGCCTTTTGGAGAAATACAGTCCATAGCATGATCTGAGCATACTCACACCTCTTAGAATATGGAGTTTCTCGATTATTAGTTTCTTGGTTGTTGTGATGAGCACCCACGACAAGGAAATGAGACTCAACAATACCAAACAGAGGCATAGGCATGACAATAAAGAATATACATGGTATTTGAACACAAACTAGAGTACGGTTTTGGAGTGATATGATGAACATTTCTTTAAATGGTCTAAGCGGTGATAATCAATTATATGTTGCTTTGGAGATGCGACTAGAGAATCAGCATGATCGTTCTCATATATGGGAATAAAAGATGTAGAAAAAATAGTTTTAAAGTCAAGCAAATGAATTGGAACAGGCAGTAGTAGACATCACATATGTACAGTGGCACATAAAAAAAGAACGAATACCTACAAATGGGAGTTTACTTGGACATCGGAAAATTGTGTTGTTGGTAAAAGTGTTATGCCATCGGGATTAGTTAAGATGTTAGTTAGTTAGTACTCGAAGGGTGTTCCGTTATGACGCGACGGTTCAATTGCACCCCTTCGAAATCTATATATGTAACTCTCCCGTGAGACAAAAATCATTCAGTATTATCGATTCATGTTCTATCTTGTACTTGCGTATGATGTACTGAAGCATGGAGACATTCACGAAGAATATGTCTAATTCCCGAAGCATTGCATTTATGTCTTATTTCTGTTACTGTGATATGCATTAATCTACTTTATCGTAAACGGTAAACATTTGGCATCGTTGCTAATTTGAATCCAGAAAGTGCAACGTAGCAAATGGCATAAATGGGAATACCCGCACCACAAAACATTCAAACTAATCAAGACGGCATGACCAAGTTGTACGAAGGTGAGCACGCTCTGGTGGAGAACTTCCATATACTTTTTTGTGCAATGATTGAAATGTTCATTCATTGAGAAGCCATACAAGAAGAAATTTTGGAGGACACAGTTTGGGATGCTCTGAACATCAGTCCCGTTGCTAGTAGACTATTGCATCAGTTTCCTCGATTGTTTGCGCAAGCATTCCTTGCACAAGCATGACAAAGAGAGGAAGCTGAGAGGGAGCAACACAGGCAACAGACTCCCAGGAACTTTCTTGAATGTAATCGTCGGGAATCCGAGGATCGGGATGAAACCCGATCGAGATCTAACCCATGAGCCTTCGACTGTGGGAATATAAATGGAGTGTCTGTGAAAAGAACACTGAAACTCTGTAACAGTCACATGGATGACCCATGATGATGTATATAGAATATATATAAAAAGAAGCGTTCTTATTATCTATGATGTGTTTTTAAGAATTGATGCCAAATTAGTTGAACAAAGATAGAAATAAAGGAGAACAAAATGATGATGATGTCCACGTCGCACAACATGCTTTGATCCTCACATAACAAATCGAGCGAAGGCAACGACTTAGGCAACTTGCTGACAGGTACCACAGTGCCACAGGGGGTGCACTGAACGAAGAGCATAGTTCGCCTAACCGTCGGCGACCAAGAAGTGTGGAGGACTTATTAGAGGAGACACGACAAAGGTTGAATCTGATTGAGGAAATGAGGGAAGAATTTCTAAATTTACGTATACTATGTGTGGAGAATCCAAACAGAGGAGAAGAACGAACTAGCGCGACTCAAAGTGCTGAAGGAGCACAAGCACAGGTTGACCACTTTGTCCCTCACACACAGTACAGACAAGTACTGTTTGATAATCGCACAACCCTCTTTTCAGAACCTATTACACTGTAGAGTAATGCAAGTACATAGGCGCAAAACCATAAGGGGTGGTAGAGCTTGCCATCTTGGACAATATTTTCCAACATGTAAATATTAAAAGTTAAAATTATATTAATAAATACATATATTTATTTTTCACTGAGCATAACTTCATCTAAATTGATGAAATTTTATTATAATATATAGATTTATAACTTATGCAATAATTTTGAAATAGAACTTATCTTGGTTTTCTTTGCCTAAGTTTTGCAAGGATGGTGCATCGGTGAGGCAGTAGGAGGGGCTGGTTGCACAAATATGTATAGTACTTGAAAATTAGTTATAAAAAGATGTATAAGAATTACAAATGGAACTTTGGCATTCTAAATAAAGTTTAAACTAATAAACATAAAAAACATGGTAGGATTGCACTAAACATTAACAAAGGTGGATAGAGATTTGGGGGCAAATGAGGAACAAGTTTAAGAATGACAAATAGAACTTTGCATACCAAGTAATGTTTTTAATCACAAACATTAGGAACCTATCAATGACTGCATTAAACATTAATAATGGTAGGCGAAGGTTTGGGGTTAAGTGGCAGAGCCCCTTGCAAGGATTTGGAGGTAGAGCTTTTGATGGGGTCAAGGGGTAGTGACCCTTGTGAGGCTTTGGGGGTAGAGCTCCTAGTGGGGCTAAGGGTCAAAATATCATAAACCTATATGGCAAATGACATTTTTCACACTTTTACCACTTTCTTTGGCAACATTTGGAAGACCTTGGGATGGTTGGGAGACTTCTCCTAAATATTTTGGGGATGTCTCAGAGTCCGCAAACTAGGGAGTTCCCTAGAAACATTCTTAAGACATGAGCAACAATAGTGGGGATGTCCCCTCCAAGTTCCCATATCTTGGAAATGTGGGGTTTTGGAACACACTTTTTTGTTATGATATGGCTAGGACATGAAAAATTACATACAAAAGAGTAAGCTTTTGTAGTTTTTGAAGAGATTTCAAAGGCTTGATTAGAGGTAGATTTTAAAGGAGCGAACAAAATAAGATTTACCAATTAATAATGATTGTGTCTTGTTTAAGTATGTTCCTATATTTTTTTAACTGCTAGCTTTTCCTTTCTTCTCTTCTCTAATTGCTATCCTCCTTGTTCTTGCATTCAACCCTTTTGTTTTGGTTGTTTGTTATTTGTCAAGTACTTTTTGTTATACACTTAAAAGTGGTAGTCTATTATAATTACTTTTACATGTAGGTTCCTAACTTTATAATACATCTTCATAATTATTTTTGATAGATAAACAATGGGATTAGGGTCCACTCTCAATAAACAAAATTCACAAAAACTTTAGACCCACGAATGGGGAGCATAGAGAGACAAAGCTTACAAGAACCCTAAATATTCCAGTATCCTACTAGGAAACAAAAAAGAAATAAAAAGTAACAAAGTTACATTAGTACCAAATAGACCATTCAGTATTCCAAAAAATCATCTATCTTTTTTGGTAGCCCCTTACACTTGCTTCTAATGAGAAGCACCTCCATAGTCCATTGAATTCCATCATCAACTACATCACATCCTTCATAATGAAGCTTTTTTGCATTTGATTTTTTTAGCCAAGTTTGGTTTAGACATGGCTCTAGCACTCTAAGATGGAACATTGCTTGATGAGAACAACCACATTCACAATAAAATCTGCAAATTCCTTATCAAGATGCTCCATAAAAGGGTATGAGTCCTCACCATCAAAGAAACTATCAGCATCCTCACTAGCTTGATAATGATCAAGGCACCCATTCTTGTGCCAAGAGTTAAAAGGCTCCAAAGTAGTAATGGTATTACCCATGGGATGAATGGAAGAAAACATTTCAGGAACCTTGAGAGTGGAGACCACAAGACTAGGACAATCATGAGGCAAAAAAGAGGGCTGTACCAAAGGAGAGGAGACAACAAGGGGAGACTTGGGGTCTAGGTGTTTAGAATTTTTTTCCTATGTTTGTGCCGAACAAAATCATCATTAGGCTTTCTTGACTTCTTTACCCATTGCTTCAAATTGAATCTCCTTGAAGCACCAGATCTAGGAAAGGAGCAACCATAAATCTTGTGACCAATCTTGTTGCAATGAAAACACTTGAATGAAATACCTTCATTGTTGAGGTATTGGGTCCAAGAACCATGAGAAGAATGGATCAAAACAAAGTGGTAAACTAGCTTAAAAGTGTCGATGAGGGCACAAACCCTAATATATTTTCAATTGGAAACAAGAGGGTCTAATTTCACAAAAGAACCAATATGCCCAATCATATCCTTGATGTGATCTGAATTACACATAATTGATGAGAGAGTATAGGCAAATCCAGATAGGAATAGTAGAAATCTTGGTAGTAGCAAGATCAAAAAAGGGTTTCCTTGAATTAATAAACAAATTTGATTAGCCATAAAACCAAAGGTCATTCTGCTTCACAAAATTACAAGTTTCCATATAGGAGAAACAAAGTAGGAAAAATCCATGATCAAGAATCTCAATGATGGGCAAAGCTAGGATTTCCCAATTAACCTACATCTAATTTGTAAACTGTTTAATCGTCGATTGTTTGCACGTGCACTAGATTAGAGGGAGTGACCCCTAATCTCTAAAAAAGCAAGGTCAGTGCAATTGTTCATGATGTGGAAATTTGCTAGATCGTTCACTAGCCAAACCTCAGAGCCGCCCATCAAGTACATAGGTAAGCTATCTGGGAGAGGTGATTTCTTCAAGGGCCGTTCATGGGGTTTGGGGTTTGCCTCAATCCAAGTTTTGGAAATTCAGAATAAATATGAAAGGGATTCACATGATTTCTCTAGCCCTCAATGAAAGTGGGAAGCATGGAGTGTTGAGAAGAATAAACACAAGCCATAGGCGTGAACTAGTCTAAAACCCTAGCAAGTGTATCCTCCTTGAGGCACAATCTAGAGCCTGTGTGAGCAGCCAGTTCATTCCTAGTGAAAATCCTCACATACTGCTTCTCACTTGACCATCTAATTGCTTCCTTCACACTAGAGCATGATCGTGATAAACCATGAGCTTCCTCACTTGCGTAGGGCAACATGTTTGTGCACGTTGCACATATACCTCAAAATTCATACATCTTTATAACATTGATTATTATAAATACTATTTTTAATAATTTTTATTTAATATTATATATTATGTAGTACATTCAATATTTTCAACATTATATAGTATAGTTATACCTAACCACATCAAACCCAGTGGAAAAAATATTGCATCCCAAACCTATATTTAATACTATACTAGAATTAGTGACCTAGTATTCTTGCTGTTTAGCATTTTCTTCAACTAAATGTGATTTGTGTTCAAAGTTGATGTTTGTTTTTGTAGTTGTCCATATAATAGGCCTATTGTGATGTCCCCAATTTTAATGTACTAATAAATAAATAAATAAATTTGTCTTAGGAATAAAATGAAATAATAAATGACATTTAATTAATTAATAAATATGGAGCCTAAATTAATAAAATAATGAAATGATTAATATTGTTAGCATATACTTGTAAATTTCTAGATGCTTCTTGGAGGTCTTTATAAGGAGATGTCTGGGGCCTAAGCATTGTAATGGATCTAGATTGAATTTGACTCTGTGTTGTATTTTTAAAAGATGGAGATTGAAGGAGTTTGTTCGTACTTTTAGAGGTGGAAGACCTACTAATTCTGCGAGTTGCAGTTTCAGTGGTTCAACGCCACCTTATTTTTCCATTGGAGATATCGTTTTCATATCTCACTATGTGTGGCAGATTTGCTATTCGCCACCATTTGGCAATCATTTGTATCTACTTGAATCTTGTCCCATGCACATGTAATTGAAGTATTGAATCTGAAAGTAATGTATTTTGTATCACTGGAGTTTGTTGACTATCTTTGGATGTTCTCTTGTGTGTGCAAATCTACCAAATCTCATGTTGTGCTGAATATATGCAATAATCCTCTCTAGTGCCTATTCATTTCATCCCTAGCATCATGGGTGGTTAGCACTATTTGACACTTGACTTTTGCGATAACATTTTTAATTCCTATTTTGCACCTTCATGCAACATATGGCTGCATGTCACAGTGAAGTATATCCCATACTCATTGTGTACAATCTTAAAACCCTCCATCCGTGAAATCCTTCCATGAACAACACACTCCAACCCCTCGTAAAACCTCCATCCACACATCTTTTATGGACTCCACACTTACCTACTGAATGGATCCCTCACAATCTTTGTACGGTCCAGAACCACCATATCTATAAGGTCCACAACTCCTACCATATGCTGACTCACAATCCCCTTTGGAAAACTTCTCTCCTTCATTGTATATCTATCAAATTGGTCATATATAGACACCGTATGGACATAACTATGGCATGAGGAGTGGGTGTTTGAATGGAACATTATAGTGCTGTCAGAGCTGGTGATCTTGCCAGCCTGTTGGTTATTGAGATCGAATCATGGCACCAAGTGATGGTTTGAGTGAAATGTCGAGAGAGTTAAGAAGTCAACAGAAACTTCACGAATAGTCAAGGGTTGCACCCATCCTCTTGGCAGGCACAAAGCCATTAATGATAACTATCACTCCTAATGTTGAGCGCGAGGAATTGAAAACACCCAATGTGGTTGAGTTGCTAAACAAATAAAGCAAGATTGGGTGATTGGTGAATGGGAGAAGGACATATCTTTGAAGTATCGCATAGAATTGCAAATGAAGTATCTATCATATTGGCAGAATAAACTCTTTAACAATGGTTTGAAGTGGGAGATTGATAAGTGGCTACAGGACGGAGTCATAGAAACACCAAAGGATATGGATATACAAAAGACGGTAATTGCCCCTTCAGATGGAGAACAACAAAGGTCTCAAGACAATCAGAAGATTGAAAAAATTATGGATGATTCAAATAAGGTTGATGGTGGAGAAACCGTTGAGGTCAGGGAAGAAGACAAAAAGGGTGATGATGGAGAAACCGTTAAGGTCAGGGAACAAGATAAAATAGAAGATCTAAAACAGAAGGACCATTAAGCCAATGTCGAAGTGGACCCTCATAATACTGTTTGTGTGTGGAAGGAGAGCAAGGGTACAAATCTTCTAGAGCATATGGGTAATGATATGGAGTCACATAAATGGAATCACAAACCTAGAGGTGGAAGCATTACCAACTATCAATTGCAGGAACAAGGTAATGATATGGAGTCACATAAATGGAATCACAAACCTAGAGGTGGAAGCATTACCGACTATCAATTGCAGGAACAATTGCTAACATTATTTGAGTATGAAGTCTATCCTCCTTAGGTGGCGATCATGAAGGATTACATCTTCAAGACTGGTGTGTTTGGGATACTGAAGACTATGGATACGATAATGTTTATATCAGAGTGGTGGAACAGAATTTTGTCGACAATATGACATAACAAAGGTTGGATGCCATTTCACTCATTACACCTG
This sequence comes from Cupressus sempervirens, assembly GCA_028749045.1. Classification (NCBI taxonomy): domain Eukaryota; kingdom Viridiplantae; phylum Streptophyta; class Pinopsida; order Cupressales; family Cupressaceae; genus Cupressus; species Cupressus sempervirens. The sequence goes on from CM053792.1 coordinate 257,104,748, forward strand.
CACAGTTGGTTTAGGATCCTTTTGTTGAAGGAATTTCGTTCAATTATGGATTGCTTGAGGGCAAGCAATCTTTGGGTGGTGAGGATTTGTGATGTCCCCAATTTTAATGTAATAATTAATTAAGTAATTAGTTCTTGGAATAAAATAAAATAATAAAAGACATGTAATTAATTAATTAATAAATATGGGGCCCAAATTAATAAAATAATGAAATAATTAATATTGTTAGCATGTACTTGTAAATATCTAGATGCTTCTTGGATGTCTTTATAAGGCAATGTCTGGGCATTGTAATGGATATAAGATTGGATTTGATTCTTTTTTTAATTATGGAAGTTGGAGGCTAAAGGAGTTCACTCACAGTTTCGGAGGTGGAAGACCTTCCCTATTGTGCCAGTTGCAGTTTTGGTGGTTTAGTGCCACTCTATTCTGCCATTAGAGATATCATTTGGATATCTCACCATGTACACCAGATTTGCTATTCGCCATTGTTTGGCAACTGTTTGTATCTTGTCCCATGCACATGTATTTGAAGTATTAAATCTGAAAGTAATGTATTTTGTGTCGTTGGCTTTTGGTGACTATCTTTGGATGTTCTCTTGGGTGTGTGGATCTACTAAATTGCGTTGTGGTGAATATATGCAATAATCATCTCTGGTGTCTATTCATTTCATCTTTAGCATCGCTAGTGGTTGGCACTATTTGACACTTGGACTTGTGCAATAACATTATTAATTCCTATGCAGTGCCTTCAAGCAACATATGGCTGTAAATCATGCTGAAGTATACCCCATACTCACTGTGTACAATCGTAAAACCCTCCATCCACAAAATCCTTCCACGTATGATACACTTTGTTGGTTCTCAAAACCACAGATTGGAATTCCAGGAGCTTTGCCAATTCTTTGATAGGATAGCCCAATCAGTTTTGGCCAACAAATTGGAATGACTTCAACTCCCCTGCACTTTAGGCTTCGTTAGACCTAGACAGGTAAACCTTTACTCCAAACTTGATCACCTGATTAGGATGAGAGAGGACATGCAGAGAAACTTTATGATCCATAATTAGGATGAGAGGGGAAATGTAGAGAAAGATAAATGTGCAAATTAGCCTCTTAGAGGAGAAATAAAAAGACAAGGGGAGAAAGCACAATACGCATCAAAAGGCAGAGAGGAAAATAAAATAAAGGAAAGGGAAAAATAAAGAAATCAATGCATTAAAATGAACACAAAATGAAGAACTAAACCAAACTCTATAAACAAAAAGAAAAACTCTAAATGAATAAACAAAAAAGAAGAAAAAGAACACATACATATATACATATACACACACACACGCGCACACACACACACACACACACACACACACACAAACACACACACACAACACATACGAATATAAAAATAAATAAAAAGAACTAAATATACCACATGAAGAACTACACATAACTAAATATATCTTTAGGTGGTATATTTAGTTCTTTTTATTTATTTTTATATTCGTATGTTATATATATGCATTATGTTTCTTCTGTTTTGTTTATAGTTTTTCTCTTTTTTTTAATAGAGTTTGGTTTAGTTCTTTACTTTTGTGTTCATTTTAATGTACTGATTTCTTTAGTTTTCCCTTTCCTTTATTTTCTTTTCCTCTTTGCCTCGTGTTACATGTTGTTCTTTATCCCCTTGTCTTTTTATTTCTCCTCTGAGAGGCTAATCTGCATTTATGTCTTTCTCTACATGTCCTTCTCTCTCATCCTAATGATGGATCACAGAGTGTGATCCGAAACGTTGATGACAAAAACTCACACACAGTTGAATCCAGAAATTGCATCAAACTGGATTGTGGAAATTTGATAATGTTAATAGTGGATAATGTTGGGGATTAGGAGTTGCGGCTAACAAGGAAGTCATCCCTCAAGGCATGTGGGCAACCGGCAAAATGATGACCAAACTGCAATTCTAAAAGGTAATTTAGTCTAAAGCATCAAAATGTTGTTGATGTTTTGTAGCTTCACTTGGATAAATTGGCATATATATATTATAGATCTTATATATATAATTAATTATAAGATTGTAATTATGTTAACGAACGGGCATGTCCCATGAAAGGACATGTCTATTCTTTACTCACTTTCTTATATATATAAGAGGTCGCTGCCATTTGGAAAATATATACCAAAAACATGACAATGCGTATAGATTTGTAGCAGACCTTTAAAAACTAGCATGGTATCATAGTAGAAAGATTCTCGCCCAATTGAGAGGAGTTCATTATCGAATCAATTAAGAACAGATTGTGATTAATATATCCAATAAGATGCTTCAAATCATTAGCTATGCCCATCTTGATGTTCTCAGACCTGCTATGATGGAGGAAATAAAGGGTCTATTTTAAGACTTGGTACCGTAGATTGATGCACACATATTTTGAGACAATTAGGATCTAATCAGTAGCATTATGTTCAGATCCTTGCAATAGATAATTAATATTGCTGATGATCATGATGTCATAGAGGTTTGTGGAAGCATGTTGATGGCACATACAAGAAAGATGAAAACATTCGCACTTTACCTCACTCTCTTGCTCCAAGCCTTAGAAAGTGATCTGTGTTGGCCTTAGCTAGGCCCCAAGCCCGCTGTCCAGTGAAAATCAGATCAGCACCCGCCTATACCGCTGAAAGAGTTACGGCTAAAACCCCTGCATCATAATTCTGAGTTTATTGTAAAATTTGTTATTTGCAAATAGTGTTTCAAAGAACATGACAGAATGGGCTCTTGCACATGCTTAGGTTGGAACATTCATTGATCAATCATCAACTCTATCCATCTGATGGCAAGCAAAAATGAACGACTTTTATGTTTGGCATTCACACTGAGTTTGATTCACCACAGGTTCCTTGAAAGTTGCCTAGGTTTGGTTCATTGCTAGCTATATTTAGAAACCAGTTCTGGATCCTACTTCTCTATTTCCTATTCACAGCTAGTGTCACAGCTATGATGATTTTTCTAGTTTGATACAAGATGCATTGGTTGTAAAGAAGCTCACACCATATGTTTTTAATCATCCCAAGCAAGAACTCTTGAGCAGATTGTTCTTGTGATAGAATGTTTGATGGAAGGGAAAGCTTATTTGAGTCGGGCACTTCTGAATACATGTCTTGCAAGCCTTTGAAATGATGTACGGGTAACAAGCAGATCATGTTCGCTTACTGTCGAGGTGCATCTATATGAATGTTAAATTGGTACCTATAAAGGGGTAACACACAAATTCAACTTGAGAGTGAGAATATCGAGCATTTTTAATAGATAATACACATACTATAAGGAGGTGTCGATAATATTAGGGACCCACCGCCTACCAAGTAGGTCTAAAGGTAATACTTGATATGTTTATATTTTGTTGAGAATATTTTCTAATATATATTTATATTAAAGAGTAGCATTATTTAATATTTCTTAATATAGATTATGAAGAGTTAAGATATAATTGATTATAATGGATATAAAAGATTTTATAATTTTTTTATGTTATTATATTTGATAAAAGTAATATTGTGAACAATAAATAATTATCAAAGATGATATGTACTATAAGAGCTATTTATCTTGATCTTTTCATCTAAGAATATTCTTGTAGGCGGAGGGAGATAGATTGTGATTCAGAGGGATCCTGACATTTCATTAGAGGCAATCTTGATAGAGAGGGAGCATAAAGAGAATATGATTCAGTCAACCTTTGGTGATCATGATCATATTGATTCAGAGGGAGTAAACCATGTTGCAATGGATTCTCTAGTGATCAATAAAGTATGGTAATTAAGAGGACTATTATTCATGAATATACATTGTGACCATGTGATTTTAATGGGCGTACCCTCTGCGTACATCACGAGGAAGTGACGACTTCCAAATAATGTTGCTTGTATTTGCAAAAGTTATTGTAAGGTGGTGATTTTACAATAGCTTGTATTATGAGATCAAATAAATTGAGTAAATGGTGAATGCCTTGTATCTCAACATTCTGGGAGACCATTACTCAGAGTATTTGGTGAATATCTTTGATATTCTGGGAGGCCAATACTCTTGATATCATATGTTTGAGTAATTGGTGAATATCTTATGATATTCTGGGAGACGAATACTTGTGATGTCAAATGTGATATCACACCTTATTTGAGTACTTGGTGAATATCGGATGTCGATATTCTGGGAGGCCAATACTCTTAATATCAGTTGTGATATCAAAACCTTTTGAGTACTTGGTGAATATCTTTGATATTCTGGGAGGCCAATACTTGTAATATCAATTGTGATATCAAAATGATAGATATCATTTGATCAAAGATATATTTTTTGTCATACTTAATATTACCAATGGTGTAATACATGTCCTGTGTTTATCCTCCCTAGCTAAGAGGGAGTGTTGATGTTTTGTAGTTTCACTCGGATAAATTGTAGCATATATATATATATATATATATATATATATATATATATACATATATTAGAGAACATATATTTATAATTAATTATAAGATTGTAATTATGTTAACGAGCAAACATGTCCCATGAAAGGACATGTCTATTCTTTACTCACTTTCTTATATATATATATATATATAAGAGGTTATTGTCATTTGGAAAATATAAACCAAAAACATGACAATTCGAATACACTTGTAGTAGGCCTCTAAAAACTAACAAGTATGGGAATCCAAGAAGAAGTATGCTGGGAAAAGGAAATTTGAAACTCTGACAAAGACAAGGAAATTTTAGAGGTTGGGCCAAACCTATGCCAGGATAGGAAACTTCGAAACTCTAACATTTAGTACAATCTTTGGAATTCGAAAAAATACCTCCATTCTTAGTTTTTTCTTTGTATTTTGGGCAATTTACAATGCATTATAAGCACAAAAGTGATGAGGGAGAACTACACTTAGGTAAACTTGATAAAAGTGGGCCCATGGAAGGATTTCTAAAGTTAAATATATGTGATGGGCAAAATGAGGTCGAAATGCACAAAACAAATTTGGCAATGTCATATTAAATCCTCTCAATTTCTATTGCTATTTTATCTCGTCACTACTTCAGATTATAATATAAGTCTAAGCTTCCTTTTGGTCCTTTTGATTGACAGCAATGATTAAGTGACAGCTTGGGAAACGGTCCCCCAGCTAAATGATTATCATGGCTGCTAGCTAAGGTTGTTCTATCACATTAAAGAACCCTACGAAACCTTTTTGACCCTTAATCCTAGAACCTATCCCAATCTTTGCTGCTGTCCTCTTTTGTTGTTTTTCTTCATTTTTTCAATGTTTTAAGAAATCTCATTGATTTCATGTACAGTGTTTTTACTTAATTCAATGTTGTTGCTAGAGACTTGATAAGTGGTATGTTTAAAATGGTTTGTTCCACACCATATTTTCAACATAGCTTGCATTGAATCCGATCAACATTGAAATGTTATGATAAAGGTATACGAATTTGGAAAAATAAAATATCTGATACTTTTCTGAAAATGCAGTTTCATGTGTTAACATATCTTAAAACTCCTAAAAAATGCTCCAAATTCATAGTAATGTCATCTAAATCTCCTTGGCACTCCTAGCAGTTTCAAACAATTGAAAAACAGCCCTCAATACAAAGTAGTTTCAGGTCAATATTTAGGAAAACTGACCTCAATGAGAAGTTTTTGAAATTCAGCATTTGATAAAAGATATAGTCTGTCCCTTGCATAAGCGTGATCTTTGAAGCTTTTTAATATCCTCACCATGATCTAAGAAATCATTTGATAGTCACACTCGCAACCTCTTGAAAATCTGTCTTGAATGATCTGTATCGAACTTAGATGGCAATGGTTAAATGAAAAAATAAGGCAAGGGTCGTATAAAAACGTCCCATTCAAGGTTTCAAACTTGTGATTACTGTACTGATGAGCAGGCACTTGTCAGTATGCACAAATATTACAACTCTTTTTTGGTCAATACCCAGTCAACCCACGTGTACCTAGCATGCTCAAGCACTTGCTGCATATGTACAATTTTAATCTTGCACTTGTGCCCTAGGGATTTGATAAGCTGTGAAACAGTTGAAATTTCAAGGATTTCCACTTGTTTGATATTGTAGAGAGATCTTTGCTAGTTGCAAAAACAGTTTGGCATTTCTATGAGATTTGACGCATTGGTGGAAGAAAATGATTGGTATGTGTGTTTACATCGTAGGTAGATGAAGAATCAAGATTTACAATACTTATTTTCTTTACAAATAGGACAATATTTTCCATTATAAATTGATGAATATCTAAACTTAGTATTAAGGTCTCTCTCACTCACCAATGAACATCATCAGATCTTTAATCAGTTCTTTCCCATTGATTAATGATTACATTGCCCACTTCCATTTCAGGCTTGGACTGTGCTCCTCATTGAGACTTTCTTATCTCTTCAGTACTCATCAGCTTATGCCTTTTGGGATTATTGTGCCCTCTACTTGACTATTTGTAATTTTGTATTGATTTCTTGGCCATGTGTAGGGGGTCTCCTACCCTTTACAGTCCCCTTTGATATTCTCTTCCTAGAAATTTCTATCATAGTTGGATGTACTTTTGAGTCCCACACACCTATTTTTGGTCATCTGTTGACATTAAAATGATATTTCTCCCTTTCCAGCTAAGCTTACCTGCCCCTGTTCCTACCACTTATATGCAAACAAGCAGAGGAAGAACAAGATACCATAATATTGCATTGGTGTGGTGCCAGAATAAAGGAATCAAAAAAGATATAAAGATCTACAAATGATACAAGTGGGTCAATGAGACTCAAAAAAAAATGCAGTATACATTCTTTCTTAGTGGACTACATTAGAATCATAATTAATTGAAACAAAAATTCACCTGGGCAGAACAAACTGAATCAAATCAACTTCAAGTCTTTATAATTTCTATCACATTAAGTAACAAACTGACTCTCTATTTGAATGTTTTGACTTGGTGTTTATGTCTTTTCCAGTTTCTAGCACTAGCAGGTTTGAATGAATGAACAGTAATTTGTGCTTGGTTCTAGCATGGTCTGGACTCTGAAGTGGCATAGCAAGGGATAGATTGAATATACATTATGGTTCTTATCTTCTGAGTAACTATTATTGCTCGATTTTTTGTTAGGTCTGCTCACTTGCTCGCTTTTCGCACTTTGGATGCAGAAGAAGTATCAGGTTCTCAACATGCAGAAGTTCTGAATTTAGGTCAGATTTACTCTCAGTAATCAAGGTCTTTTTATATTTATTTGTTGTACGTGCCATTTTGGTGCAATTTCCATGTTAAACCAATACGTATGTTATTGGTATTTGCACTTTTTATTTCCGTTTGATGTGATATTCTATTTTGAAGCTATCATTTTCTTCATAAGACTAAAGTTGGTATATACTATTAGCATAACTTGCCTGGCTTCCTAGAGAGTGCACATCTTACTAAGCATCCATCAAGACCTTGACAAGTCTAGTCAGTGTAATGATTTCTTAAATTATATTTGATAGTATGGGTTATCTGACTATGAATTAATTGTTTGTTGACTCGTGGATAGTTATAAGAGTCAGTCAGTCAGAGTTGGTTAATTGACAATTGTATTCCTCTTGGAAATTATTGGGTCTTTTAAATAGATGGTGTATGGCCAAGGAAAGCAGTATAATCTAGTCTGATTGACCCTGATTCTTGGCTAACCATCTCTGGTTTACTTCTGTGTTAATTTTATGGGCAAATAATGATGCACTTTAACTCTTTTATTCGGTATGCATTAATTATTAGCTATAAGTTGCTGGTTCGGATTTTGGTTTGTATGCGGGTTCGATATTCGGGTTCAACATTCGCTCGATTTTATTTTGGGCTGGGTTTGGTTCGTTTTGGGTTCGTTCATACAAGATATTTTTTTTTAAAAGAAAAATTATATATATGTAAACATATGCTGCAGCAAATAAATTTATACACCACTATGCTAATATTATAGCAATTTAGCAGCATACACCACCATATATATTCACGATTTAGTTCAAATAGCATGACAAATGTCAAAATACACCACTATATCAATGTTTCAATTCAAAAACAGTAATGCCAACATTACCAATCACTAATCACTATCAGTCATGATCAAGAATAATCAAAGAATTCCTCATCATTAGGAAGTTGTAGATTAGAAGCACAATTAGTGCCACTAGCATCAGTAGTCTTAGTTGTAGCCTCTGGATCAGCTTCAACATCATTATGTATCTCATCATTATGTTCACCAATACCATCATCAATTGCTAGTACATCAAAGTGGGCTTCCAACTCCGTAGACTTTGGCTCAATATTCCATTGTTTTGCCTCCCTTTTTTTGTAGGTGTTCTCTTTGTGAGTTGTGAGCCTCAAGTTGGAATGCACAAAGACCAAGTTATTTGCCTTCTTAGAGTTTAGTTGGTTGCATTTTATTGAGTAGATAAAGGAGTATGTGCTCCAATTTCTCTCAGATGATGATGAACTAGCAACCCATCAAGATTTACAAATTTGAAATTATAGAGTGAAGAGTTTTGAATATTTATGAACAAGAAATTACATATTAGAATCTTAAGATTAAAGAACTTACCTTTGATAAAATTTTGACGGCAACGGGCTGCAAGAGTTGGTACTTTTGTCCATGGAAGTACCACCCTTAATGAGCATCAGCATTGTTCTTGTCTTCAAGAGCATCAATACCACAATTGTCGTGCTCTCAAAACTCATAAATTCAGACCTCACTGCTGATCGTAAGTGCTGTGGAAAGAGTCTTCAGAGGACTGCCTTGTACCCTTCAGCAACTTCACGATCTCTGTATGGAGCAACTCTAGTGCTGTTCGCCTTGAGGACATCTTGGCTATAGAACCTAGGGGTCAATGCAAAGGCAAGTAGATGCAAAGGGGTAGTCATTTTATTTCATCTCTCTTCCATGATTACTTTTAGCTCCTAGAAGAACTTTTCATTAGAGTCTTGCTCTTTCTCATTTATGATGGCTCTAATATCTTTAATCACAGAGTCAATGCCATCATATACCTCACCCAAGCAAGGCCTATCCTTGTTAGTGTATCGGATCATGCTCAGTATAGGCTCAGTGAACTTCAGAAGGTACTCAGCATGATCCCACTAAGAGTCTCGTAATATCCTTTCCTTAATGACAGCTGCCCTTTCACTATTAGATTGCCTCCATATGCTCCAATTAGCACTGGTTACCATTCTAGACAATGCCTCTTTCACTTTGGTAAGGTGTCTCAAAACAATAGTGTTGGAGGCAAAGCGGGTCTCAACAACCTATTTTAAGATCAAAACAATAGTAGATTAAAAATTTAAAATCAACTAATCTATTTAAATTTAAAAACATAAAAAGTTTACTAAACTAATGCGACTAGATTTCTAAACATGTATAAATTTTAAACAATTGAACTTACCTTCAAGAGCTCCAATTTCGAGAATTGTCTAAATATGGCTTGTGTCATATGGTGGTTTGTGACAAACATTTGGATATCTTGTGCCTCTTCATGCAATTTTTTAATCCACTCAACCTTAGTGCCAACTTTTTGCAGCATTAGGTTGAGTGAGTGCACAACGCAAGGTGTCCAAAAAATGTGTTTGTACCACTCCTCAACCAGTAAGCCGGCAACCCTACAATTCTTTGCATTGTTGGTTACTACTTGAACAACATTCTGAGGGCCAACTTGCTCAATGACTTGGATGAGAATGTTTGCAATGAAAGGACCGTCCTTTACCTGACCTTCACAATCCACAACTCTCAAAAACATTGTACCTCTTGTAGACACTGCAATAACATTCACCAGAGGACGGTTCCTCGCATCTTTCCATCTATCCGATACTATTGTGACACTTGTTTCGGTCCATGAATCCTTGATGGGCAGTATGGCAACGTCTACACGGGCCACCTCATCATCAAGTAAAGTGGTGCGTATCTTCTCCTAACTAACACTCTTGAACCCCTTTGGAGCCTCATTAGTTGCTCTCACCATGTATTGCCAATATGGTGAGAGAACAATATTAATCCATTTGCATATACACATCTCGCTATGGCTTGATTGGCAATGTCTCTAACATCATTTTGAAATGATGCTTCCAATGGTCCTATTGCTTTCTTACTTACAAGTTGTTGTTGAGGAGTACGTAAGAATGGATGGCCCTCAGCCGGTGTTCATTGGTAACAGAAGGTGAAGACATAGATGAGATTTTCCCTTTCTTTGAAGGCCTACCACTTTGCAACGGATAAGCAATACTTGTCCTCCCAGCAACTTTATCTGCTTGCTTTTGTTCGTTAAAGTATTTGTTCACAATGTGGTTTCGAAGGAGGGTTTTAGGTAGCTTTGCATTTACTCTCGGCTTCCTTGTACAAAATTTAATGCCTTTCTGAGGAATAAAGCATAAATGTGCTTTCACTCTGCTTTAGGAACTACTTGATTCCTCTTTGCAATGGCTGCAAATCCATACATAGGTGGTCGAAGTATTTCCACATATTTCCATAATGAGGAGCATCTGTCGATTTTGAAGTGGGGGCTTTTGGTGCCAGAATCGCTTGCAGCCATTCAAACTCAAAGTGTTGAAGCCTGAAATAAGAAGCCACAAAGCTCAACATTATTCAAAGATTAGAAGTATGGTAGCATATTTTAAAGCATAGCAAAATACAAAATGAAAAATCAGGAGGGACTGTGACCAAATTTTTAATTTAGAGTAAGATTGATCAATATGAACATTAAAAGGTTAAGAGTAATAGTAAGACAGAGTTTCCTATTCAGTGTTTAGGGAAGTTTATAAAGATTTCTAAATGTTATAACTATAAGACACAATAAAATTGCAAGTCTATAAATTAATAAAAAAATAGAATATAGGTGACAGTACGACACAATAATATTAAATTAAATAAATTGATACTAAATAATAATTAGTATGTAGACAAATATTTGTCTATGACTTCATGCACAGTAAGGACACACCAATCTGAACACCTAGGGCTGGGAAAAAAACTAAAACTGTTTGTAATCAGTAATCCAAGCACCTAGGATACTAATCGATAATCAAACAAATAAATAAAACACTCTGAGCACCATTTTCTATACATACCAGGTTTCAACTGTCAATCGAACTCGTTGTTGTAGAAAGACAAAGAGGCGAACAAGTTACAAAATCCTGAAACAAAACTCGGTGGTTGCAATGGAGTGGTGTGTGTCGTTATGGGAGGATGTTGTATTTGCCATCGTGGGAGGATGTGGTGTTTGCCGTCGCAGGAGGAATGATGTTCACTATTTGTCATTGTGGGAGAAAGAGTAACATATGCTTGTTACATTTTTAGATTTATACTTTCATTTGGTAGGAAAATGTTAAAAACAAATTTGGAAAAGTCAACATATTCGCAATTGCACCAAATTCGCTGCTAGGTCATTCCCAATTCGTACACAAAAAAGAATGACATCCTATATTCGCTACAAATTGACTAGGGTTCCACACATCAACTTTGCAGCGATTTTTGCAGAGGACAAGCGAATATGGTTCGATTTCGCATCAACTCCGACTACAGAGTGAACCGACTACCATTTTTGGCTTGGGGAGGGCGAATATGGTAATGTAGATTATTAGTTCTGTACATTATTTTGCTACCTACTGTAGAACCAGAATCAGTATGCAAAGAACATTAACAAATAAAGTAAACATTCACAAACCAAAAACTAAATTCACATATATGCTTAGACAAAGAAAGCAAACAAGAAGTGCAAACCTCACAAGAAAGAGCACTCCATGCTTTCTTGATTCTGTAGATGTGTCCTTTTGTTGTGGATGTATGCTCAAGATGCTCAAAAGCTGCTTCAATGGAGGTGGGTAATGGCAAATTGGTAGCTTTGTGAGCTCTCAATTTGGCATTATAAGGGTATGGTTGATGGCTTTGGTTCTCAAAATAGCATGGTAACTTTAGCTCAAAGATTGTTGATGAAATGGCTTGGGATGGGATTCAATTTATAGGCTAAGGGGTAGAGGGATGGAGGGCTTAGATGCAAGGATGGATGAAGGCTTAAGGAGGGCTAGGATGCACTCAAAGGAGAGCACATGGATTGTGCTTGTTTAGCACCAATGGGAAGGTGACACTTGTCACAAGGAGGATGAGTGTGAGAGGGTAGGGTAAAGGGTTGGTTAAAGTCATGATGAGTGGGGTTGAGTATGTAAGAGGGATGTAAGAGGAATGAGTGTGGAAGAGGGAAGAGTGTGGAAGATGGGTGTAAGAGTCATGAGTGGGCTTGTAAGAGTCTTTTATGTTTTGTAAGAGCACTCATGACTTAGTGGTTGGGTTTTTTTGAGGGGAGACTTTGGTTTGGATTAGGAAAGTCTTAAACTTGTTTAAGGAATGTGACAACATTAGGGGGTGGATTAGGCTTGGGTTTAGGATTAGATTAGGGATGTTAGAGATGTGCAAGTGGATGGCATTAATGAAGGTGGGTGAGTTAGTGGCTAAGCTTGGTTAGTATGGGTGGATGGGGTAGATTAGGCTAAATGGAGGATTAGAGATAGGTTAGGGGTTTTTGAATTTGAGGATTTCATTTATCAAATAGATTTATTTAATAAATGGGGATTTTTGGAATTAGATAGAAGAATAGGATTTAATTGATAAATAATAGATTATTTGATTTATCAATTAGGACTATAGATGATTAATTAAATTAATCAACTAGGGGATGACGAAGGATTAATTAAATATAAATTTAATTAATAATGCTTTTTTAGATAACTAAATAGGATTACTAAAATAGTGTAATCAAATTTAGGTGTCTACATTTTGCCCCTCTTTGACATAGTGTTGAGACAACACTATTTCAAAGAAGTTTGAATGAAGACGACATGAGGAAGATGTTTTAGCAACAAGGTTGCCCCAGTCTCGGATAAGAAGAGGAGAGACTAGACTTAGATGATGCCCCCTCAAGAAGGCGACGGGGAGAGAAATGAGGCTCGATGACTTCTTGAAAAGTACAAGAATTTGAGGCGAGCTAAGACGCAGGTTGGCGAAGAGAAGGGGCTGAATTAGCTCAAACTCTCACTACGGGAGAATGATAAAGGGAAATCAGAGGCACAATAGTAAAGCAAGCTTAAGACTTTCCAAGATTGGGGGGGGGAGATGGAGGAGCGGAGCGCTATAAAAGGAATCCATTGAAGCTTTTTGAGCGGGGGGATACTTCAAAGAGAAGTACCACCATGTAGTTGAGCACTAGATTTGCTATAGGACTGTTGGTTAATTGCCAAGGTTACCAAGAACATCAAGGCCTTTTCACCAACTATCCAGAGGACTGACGAACTGACTCAAAACAAACACACAAGGATTGCCCCAGTATCACACATGAATCCCAGAGGAAGCAGCGTGGAAACGACACTAGGTAACTCACAAGCAGAAAAAGAAAACAAGCAAAAGACCTTATCAAGACCTTACGCTCTAATTGCCCCATTCGCAGCATAACATGATATGGAAGATCATGGCAACCTTGAGGAGGGAACAAGGAGATTGCTTGAAAAAGATATTTCAAGACCCAAAAGGGAAGATCCCAAATCAAAAGAAAGTGAAAATCCAAAAGAGAACTGTTTGCCAACGAGATGGGTAGGACGAGGTACTAACGGACCAAGATCAGACATGAGGAAAGCTATATCCTACAAAAATCTATCAGAGAGCACCTAAGCTGATGGATCTGGATGAGTGATGCGTCTGGCAAGCTGAACTAAGAAGGATAACACTTTGGTGATAGGAGATCTAGCTAAAGGATGCATTGGAATATCTAACCAAGGTGTGCGATGTGTGCAAGATGTTGACCAAGGATGAACTAATACGAAAGCTGGATAGATACAATGATACTAAGCTAAAGAGGATGTACAAGCTGACAGACCAAGATATGTTACAAATGTACAAGTTTGTTCATGTTTTGGTTTTTTGTGAGATGGAAATGTTTGTGAAGGATGGGGTGTCTATAATAGTTGATAGGTGGATAGGTAGATGGTTTGTGAAAAGTTTTTAAGGAAAATGGGATTCTGTGTGTGCATGTGATAGGATACAAGCTAGGATACAAGATCATTTACAAGATGGAATATGGTACAAGCTTTGGACAAGATTCGAATATATACAAGGTATGGTACAAGATTTACAAGGTATAATACAAGCTTTGGTACAAGATTTACAAGCTGTACAGGAGGTATTGACAAGCTCCATCAGATTTTGGATATTTGATTGGAACACCAAGGGAACAAGCAGGTGTTTTATGGGATGGTGGGTGGATGGATGAGGGATAGGATAGTGATAGATAATGGATTAGTCTTTAGCACACAAGGCGCTTGAATTACCAGGTTTTCACCAAGGTACCTATCCAAGGCGCTTGAATTGCCGAGTTTTCACCATTGGACGCTTATTTCTCTTTACTATTTTTTTTTTTTGTATTTTTTCAAAAGCTGGGTATACCAAGGATCTTCAAGCATAGAACTTCTTGAGATGAATGATGTTAGTGGGATCATTCAAGAGTTCTCCTTCTGGTGTAGATAATTGATAGGCTCCGGAGCCAAAGGAGGCAGTAACCACATAGGGACCAAGCCATGTAGGTTCAAACTTGCCTTTCTTTTCTCGATCTGCTTGGACTTTCATATTTTCTTTGAGGACCATGTCACCTGGCTGAAAGTGTCGTGGGAGCACCTTCTTGTTGAAATTCCTTTTGAGACGAGTTTGATAGACTGTGAGATGGTCATAGGCTTGTTGTCTCTTCTCGTCTAAGAGATCTAGTTGGGTGAGTCGAGCTACTCTGTATTCTTCATCTGAGATTTGCCCTCGCAAAGATATGCGTAGTGAGGGAAGTTCAACTTCTATAGGTAATACCGCTTCGACACCATAGACTAGGGAGTATGGAGTTGTGCTTGTGGATGTACGGAAGGAAGTTCGATAGGCCCATAGAGCCGGATTTATTTGAAGGTGCCAATCACGGCCGGAATCATTGACAACTTTCTTTAGGATTTTGAGGAGGGTTTTATTAGTTGCCTCTGCCTGGCCGTTACCTTGTGGGAAATATGGGCTAGAAAAGCGGTGATGGATGCGGAGGGAAGTGCATAATTCTTCCATGTTGAGATTTTCAAAATTACCTCCGTGGTCAGTGAAGATGGTGGATGGGATGCCGAAGCGGCAAACAATGTGGTACAAGATGAACTTGGAGACTTGAACTCCTGTAGCTGAGACTAGGGGGACTGCTTCCACCCACTTAGTGAAATAGTCTGTAGCTGTTATTATCCATTTATGTCCATCAGATGAGAGAGGTGTGATAGTTCCAACTAGATCAAGGCCCCAACAAGCAAAAGGCCAAGGTGGTGCAATAGGCTGTAGATCCTGTGCTGGAGCGTGCACAAGATTTGCATGCTGCTGACATGGGAGACACTTTTTGACAAAGTCACAAGAGTCTTCTTCAATGGTAGGCCAATAGTAGCCTGCTCTAAGGATTTGTCGTGCTAGGACAATACCACTCGTGTGGGCACCGCAAAGTCCGGAATGTACTTCTTTTAATGCCATCGCGGCCTCATTTTCATCTAAACATCGAGAGAGAGTATCGTGATAACCCCGACGATATAGGGTATTGGCTATGATAACATAGCGGGATGATTTTCGGATGAGGTTCTGGCGTTGGGTACGTGTGAGGTGAGGGGATATGATACCATCGTTAAGGTAAGCGTGAATTTCATGGTACCAAGGGGATTGGGGACCAACCAAGATACAAACACGGTTTGAATCCTCATTCGCATAGGCAGGTGTGAGGAGCTGCTCAACTAAAAACTCATACTGCGTAGCTTCTTGGGGAATTTCCAAGAGCGAGCCGATAGTGGCCATGGCATCTGCTGCTTTGTTCTGCATTCGAGGCACTTGTGTAAACTAAAGCTTTGTAAAATGCTGGGTCAGCTGATCAACTAGCTCTTTGTAGGGTAATAGCTTTTCATCTTTGGTTTGATATTCATTTAAGACTTGTTTGATGATGAGCTGGGAATCGCCAAAGATTTCTAACTCAGTGATATTCCATTCTGCAGCTATCTTTAATCCTGCTACAAGAGCTTCATATTCTGCTATATTGTTGGTGCTAGGGAATTGTAGCTTGAAGGCTTTTGGAATGTAATCTCCTTGAGGTGTAACTAATAATATTCCTGCCCCTGATCCATGAGAGGTGTATGAGCCATCAAAATAAAGCTTCCATGGGGGCTGTTCTTCAATTAGGCAGATATGCTCATCTGGAAATTCTGTGAGCAAAGGATATGCATCTACTAGAGGTGCATCAGCTAGGTGATCTGCTATAGCTTGCCCTTTGATTGCCTTTCTGTCCACATACTGGATGTCAAACTCACTTAATAGCATAACCCATTTGGCCAAACGGCCTGTAAGTGCTGTTCTGGAGAGCATATACTTGAGAGGGTCAATCTTGGAGACTAGTTGGATGGTATGACTTAGCATGTAGTGGCGAAGCTTTTGAGTTGAGAAAACAACTGCCAAACAAGCTTTTTCCATAGGAGTGTAATTGATTTCATAACCAACTAGGGTTCTACTGATATAGTAGATGGCTCTCTCTCTGCTATAATCATCATGTTGTGCTAGAAGTGCCCCTAGAGCAGTAGGTGTTGCTGATATATACAAGATCAAGGGACGACCAGGAACTGGTGGAACCAAGATAGGGGGATTGGTGAGATACTGCTTGAGCTGATCGAAGCTGCGCTGACATAAAAGATCCCACTTGAAGTTCTCATTCTTCTTTAGCAAGTGTGAAAATGGTGTACACTTATCTGCAAGTTGGGAGATGAAGCGCCGGACAGATTGAAGTTTTCCCTGAAGAGAGCGAAGCTGTCGCAGTGTCTGGGGAGGAGGCATGTCTAAGATAGCCTTGACCTTTTTGGGGTCGATCTCTATACCTCGTTTAGAAACTATGAAGCCTAGAAGTTTGCCAGATGTGACCCCAAAGACACACTTCTTGGGATTTAGCATGAGATGATATTGGGCCAATCTATCAAAGACTTTCTCCAGGTCAGCAAGATGATCCATGAAGGTGTGAGATTTGACTAGGATATCGTCCACATAATCCTCCAAAATGCTATGGATAAGATCATGGAAAATGGCTGTCATAGCTCTTTGATAGGTAGCCCCAGCATTCTTTAGGCCAAAAGGCATCATGGTGTAGCAAAAGGTTCCCCAAGGGGTAGTGAATGCTGTCTTATGTTGGTCCTCTTCTGCAATCTTGATCTGATTATACCCAGAAAATCCATCCATAAGGGACAAAATTTCATGTCCAGCTGTAAGATCTACAATCATATCTATGTTGGGCAAGGGAAAATCATCCTTTGGACAAGCTTTGTTAAGATCTCTAAAATCAGTGCAGATTCTGATGTCACCGGAAGGCTTAGTGACAGGGACCATGTTGGAGATCCATTCTGAGTAGTCGATAGGTCGGATAACCTTAGCAGCTAACATTCTCTCTAGTTCAGCTTTGACTAGTAATGCCACCTTGGGGTGCATTTTTCTAAGCTTTTGTCTGACGGGCTTGATCTTTGGATCGACTGCAAGATGATGAACTACAAGCTTTGGATCAAGTCCTAGCATGTCCTGATATGACCATGCAAATCGGCCAATGTTCTCTCGTAAAACCTCAAAGAGGAGGTCAGCTTGGTCTTGTGATAGGGATGCAGCAATGTGAACAATTCTAGGGATCTCTGAAGAACCAATGTTGACTTCTCTAGTATCCTCTATTAGAATAGAAGACACCTCTGGTCGATTATCTTGAGGAGGCAATACTAAATCCTCATGTTCTACTTGTGGCTCTGGATTTTCTTGCTGAGGGGTTCTCTTCACTGCCTTAGCTAGTCCCAGATTTACCTTAGTTCCAGTTTTGGGTGTATCGAAACTAGGTTGGGGATTTTCTCCAAAATACCCCTTGGGATCTAGCTTGTAGATGTAGGCAGAATCTGGCTTTGTCTTCTTATGAGGAGTTTCGGCTCCCATGAATCTTAGAAGCGCTTCCTCTGATGCAAACTCATCAATATGTATGACACTTGGTTGGTCCCAATCTATGAGTTGTGGATGAGCAAGTGGTAGGTCAATGAGATGGATGGATAGTTCTCGGAGAACAGAGTCTCCTAGGAAGATTTGGTCTGGGATATCGTCGTAGGCTCTCTTTTCAACTTCCTCAGGGATGTCTTCGATTTCGACAAGGTCACGGTGGATGTTCGAAAAAGCGTGACCGTTCTCGTTGGTGCCCCCAGTTGTGGGTATGCCAAAGCCAAGACCTGACTTTATTTCCCAATCATGTGCTTCGATGGGACATTGCATGCCCCTTTCTTCTGGTCCTAGTCCACCTCCTTGATAGTTCCATTTTTCAGTGACGAGCTTATGTTGTTGGGGATACTTCTGGCTGAAGTGATCAAGGCGTGCTTGATTTCTTGGAGGTGCATCCTTATGTAGCCAATTGTTGATATCTGGAGTGAGCTCCTCATGAAGAGGGGTTTTTGAGGACACAAAGGTGGTTGGGCCAAACTGTTTGTATCGAGGAGGTGGAATCTCCTTAGCTTTGTGATATGTTGGCCGTCCATGGGTATGTGGATCAAGTGGGATTGCTCCGACAGCAAATGCATCTGATAGACTATATTCTCCACATCCTTTGTTGTTGATCTTTACAGTAGATAGGGTGGAGGCAAGGATGGTTTCTGTGTCATTACAAGTGTGGGATGAGCTGGCGATGGCTGTGCCGATGTCTATTCCAGGGCAATGGTTTGTATATGAAGCTTCAACCGCATTGCAGTAAGCAAAGGGTTCTGGATCGGCATGGATAGTTACCTCAGTGCCTTGATGCGGAAATTTGATGCACTGATGGTAGATGGATGGAACGGCCTTCATAGCATGAATCCATGGGCGACCGAGGAGGATGTTAAATGGTAGGTTTAGATCAACAACATGGCAAACTGTCTCTTGAATGACTGGCCCAACCTTGATTGGTAGCAAAATAGTCCCTTCTATGGTCCTTTCCAAGTTGTCATAAGCTTTGATGGTGATAACCTCACTGATCACATCTGCCTCAATATACCCAGCTTGTTTTATGAATTTTAGGGTGCAAATGTTCAAGGCTGATCCATTATCTATCATTACTCTTTTCACGGCAAAATTGGATACCATGATGGCTATGCGAAGCGGAAGGGTGTGATCTGGCTCAACTGCGGGTATGTCGGTGGGTTTGAAAGATAGGGCACATGAGGATGAAAGGTGTCCAACAAGATTACGAAAATCAGTAGCATTGATATCAGAAGGGACACGGGATTCTATGAGAGCACTGTCAAGGATGTCTTTGTACACAGGACTAGTGCGGAGAAGGTCTAAAATGGATATTTGGGCTGGCATGTTCCCAAGGTGTTCCAAAATATTGTACCGGCTTTTTGATGGAGCTAATGGTGTTGATGAAACTAGTGGGCCTGCGATGTTAAATCGCGCTCTTCGAGTGGTGACCGCACACTCATTGTCTGGTCCTCGGATACTGATAACATTGACAGAAGGCTCTTTCTCAGATATACAACCTATAAGGCTACCATAGTCTATATAGGATGAAGTGTGGTCATTGTTCTTCCCATGCTGTTGGTTTGGCTGGCGGTTGTTGGTGTTGTTTTGGATAGGTGCTTTTCCAGGATTTTGGTTGTTGTGTGGAGGAAAAGCATTTTGATAAATCTGTAAGCCTGCATTGGGAGAGGTTTGGGCACCAACAGTGATTTCCTTCCGATCAATGAGGTCTTGCACATAGTCTTTCAGTTTCATGCATCTGAGGGTGGTGTGATCGTTTACCCTATGGAACTTGCAATACTCATTGTCTTTGTACCATGCAGCTTTGGATTGGCTTGGATCAATTTGCTGGGTAGGAGGAAATTTGATGAGGTTTTCCTTAGCCAATTTCTCAAAAATAACATCCAATGGCTCACCAAGGGGTGTATAGTTTCTAGGTGCAGGTTGGAATCTGGGCTTTTGCCCTGCAGCTACATTGATGGCATTAGCTTGATTGTTAGACCCTTGAAAGTTGGGTCTTGTATTGTGGTTTTGATAGCTTTGGTTATTTCGTTGTTGGTAATTGGTAGCTTGTAGGTTGTTTGTTTGATATGGTGGGTTAGACTGGTTTTGAGAAGGACCAATGATATTCACATGTCTGGTGTCAGTAACCCCATCTGTTGCAACATGCTTGTTTTTGTTCCAATACCTAGACTTGTCATTGGAATGTGATTGATTTTGGTTGGCCTCTTTGTAAATCTTTACCACACCATCTTTGATGAGTCCTTGCTCAAGGATCATTCCTTTCTCTTTGATATCCTTATAGGTCTGCAAACAGTTCATGGTCATGTGGTGAGCCAAGCTGGGATGTGCATTATCAATAAACATTTTCACCACATGGCGTTCTGGCAAGGTGCAGGATATGCGGGTGGTAAGGGTTTGCCATCTTTGCAGGTATTCGGCAAGGCTTTCTCCACCTTTTTGCTTGGTGTGGACAAGATCAACTATTGATAGCTCTGTTTCAACAAGATGGGCATATTGGGCTACAAATGCCTCAGATAATTTAGCAAAGTTTTTAATTGTGCCATAGGGGATTCTATAAAACCATTCAAGAGCTGGTCCAGCCAAGCTTTTGGGAAAAAGGCGCAAGAGGAAGACATCATTGTATGCCACGTCCTGGCAATGCATGTAAAATTCTTTGATATGTGTGACAGGGTCTCCTTTTCCTCTGAATTTGTCAAATTTAGGTACCTCAAAGTGTTTGGGAAATGGTGTCATGGTAATGGCTCTGTCAAATGGGTAAGGACACACATTCTCAAACTTGAATGTCTTTGGATCATTCCCTTCTTGGATGGCTTTCAGAGTTGTCTTCATTTGCTCCCACTCTGAATTGATAGGTGATGGTTGGGGTGCCCCCAATGTAGGAGTGCCTTGAGGTAGGTATGTGCTGGATGGGGCCATTGAATATGGATGGTTATGAGGGATTTGCTGATAGGGATTGTACATTATTTGGGCAGCTGCATGGTGGATGACGGGTTGTTGAGGGGGAGGTGGCGCATATTGCTGCATGTGCTGCGAGGCTGGCTGTGGGGTAAATGGGTTGCTTTGTGGAGGTAAGGTATAAGATGGTTGTGAGGCTTGGGGAAAGGATCGGAGGGCTTGTGGGGTTTGACCAATATATGTGGGTTGTGCCCCCATTTGGGATGGCATCTGCAAATAATTGGTGGTTGGCTGGGGTGGTGGATTACCTCCTAGAAGTGGCATTGAAAAGTAGTTGGTAATTGGAGGTAATGGATTAGTTGGTGGTGGAGGTGGTGGGAATTGAAAGCTTGGGAATGGAACTGATGGGGTTTGATAGCTTTGTGGTTGGATTTGGAAACTTGGTAGAGTGGTGGTGGGAGCTAGGGTCACTTGGGAGCTTGGTAGAAGATTGGCAGTAGCTTGTGGGTTTTGATAGCTTTGTGGAGTGAAGGTAGTAGCTTGTGGATTTGTGGCTGGTGGTATTGAGCTCCCAAGACCTAATGGAAATGATGGGATTGTGCTTTGGGCTGTGGTGAACAAGCTGGGGGCAATGAAAGGTTGATTACTTGGCCCCATGGGTGGCATCCCTGTTGTATATTGCTGAGGTTGGCCAAAGATGCTAGCACTGATTTGGGAGATGGGTGGATTGGGAAGGCTAGGTTAGGGAGCATCAGCAATAGTGAAGGGGGTGAACGGTGAGGTGTTTTGGGTAAAGGGGGTTTGGAGCGAAGAGGTATGAACCAAGGATGGAGTGGTGGTGGCTGGGTTGGCTTGCGGCATGGAGATTTCAACTTAGGTGGATGATGGTATGTTTGCGTCTGTTGGGTCATATGGATTGGTTGGAGGCTCTTCTTTTGGAATAAATTGAGGATAATTTGGATCATAAGAGCCTATGGGTGGTGGCAGCTGCCCAAACAATGGGTGAGATGGATCTGATAATGGAGGGGGTCTTCCAAAGTCAAAGGTTCCTACATTGTCCGTTCGAAAATTAGCCATGATTGTCTCTTTGTTTTTGTCTATAATGGCGTTTACCAATACTGCATTTCCTGGTTGGTTCATGAAAGCTTCAATGTCAGTTGGTGATGGCATAGCTGGCTCTGGGCTAAAGGATGGCTGAGTGCTCAAGGGGGGTGAGGCTGTTCGATCTAAATGATAGGGCTCCATTGTTTCTTTCTTCTTGGCTAAGCGAGTGACGGGTGGCATGAAAAATGCTCCTAGGGATGAGATGCAATAATGCTGATGGATGCAAAAAGGGGGAAGGCTTTTCTATGCAAATGATTTCTTAGGTTGAGGCAAAGCTATATGACAAAACCTAAGGAGGATTGGGTTGGGGATTCTAACTTCAAAGATATGTTGTCAAAGCACAAAAGGTCTGCTTTCCTATGTGCAAGCTTGGTGGTGATTGTGTCAACTTAAGGATAGACTGATGATCCTTTAGGAAGAACACGAGATTGACCATTTGTGAATCCCAACCTTTAGCTCAAGGTGATGAGGGATAACAAGTGACAAAGCTAGATTACCCTAGACAAAGCTATGTCAAAGGGATAACCTTGGTGAGATTGGTGGATTTGGAAGATTTTAGGAATGGCAAACTTTTAGCAAGGTGACAACAATTTTGAAAGCTTAGATATGCAGAATTTCGATTACTGGCTAGATGGTATGATTCTAAATGATATGGATGAGCTAATAATGCTTAAGGGGATAACCTAAGATGGCTGGCTTTTCTACAAAGATGACTCTAAAGTGAAGCTTATCCAAGAAGATGTGGAGAAACAAGGGTGTCTAATCATAGAAATCATGCCTAGTTGGTAAGGCATAAGCAGGATTAACTCCTGGATGTTGGCTAAATTTGATGGTGCTCTCTAACCAGGCCTCTTGAAGTGCTTCGTCGGTAGCTTTGTCCTCTGCTTTGTGGAGTTTGGAAATTCGTGGGCTTGGTGTTATTTCTTTTCTCTTGGCTGAAAGTTCTTGGTATGCTAGAGATGGCTTGAGTTTGACCTTGTGAAACTTCTGTTTGGGTTTGGGTTGTTCTGACATAAATTCCTGAATCTGCTTGGCTTTGGAAAAAATCTCAGTTGTTTTGCTTCAACTTGTTCAACTTCCAAAATAGGCAGTGACTACGCTAAGTGTGCCCTAAGCTAGGATTGACCAAGTTTGGCAAACATTCATTCAACAAGTAAAATAAAAACAAGCAATAGATAGGAACACCCAGATAGAAGTTTGTGGTTCTCAGAATGTGATACTTGCGCCAAGGAGTGTGTATGTTCTACAAATGTTTCGATCAGTCACTCCAAACACATTAACATCCTAGATGGTTTTCTGCAAGGCTGACAATTGGTTTAGCTAGGGAGTCCTCGATATACGCAAGGTACGTGAGGCCCAAATCCGTAGATGAGACCAAAAGGATGTCACACAGCCGAGAGGAGCGGTAACCCACTTCTCCTCTTTCACTTCTCAAAGGTATAAAGTTCCTTGAGGCTTAGCCCGAATGACAAAATCTTGATCCCAAGAGAGGTGTCTTTCGATTCACCTCCCGATTCTTATACTCCGCCGGAGCGCTGGAGTTGAGGTCGTCCAAGGGGTGATGAAATCCCCAAGCAGGCCTCCTAAAAAGAAACAAGGTTTTGGATCCTAATCTTATGCACCCAAGATGGCCTCGAAAGACGACAAGGGGAGAGAAGACTCGGATGACCTTGGGCTAAAAAACACGCTTGTTCTTTTACCAACTGACTCTTATGTGTGCTAATCTAGACTTTGCAAGCACTCATGTTTAAGAGACAATGTTCAATTCCAACTTGAAGCACCAACAAAAGTAAATCGATCGAAGAATGCAAACAATAAGAAGAGTTAGGGTCAACAAAAGCAAACTCGCGCGCCCGGAGGCCCTCCACGTCAAGTATCGATTAATTTTCTTTAAGGCATTCAAGATTGAGTGTGAGTTTGTTTTAAGCCCAAAACAAAAGTGTGTGAGATTCGATTTCAAGCGCGCGCCCGGAGGCTCTCCACGTCAGTTGTTGTTCAATTTTAGTGCCCAAACTTGAAGTGTGATCGATTTAATCTAGAGTTTTGGCCATTTAAGAATTTTGATAAAGTTAAAGCAAACGTTCAAAGACCAAGTGAGTGAGTTAGATTGTGGAACATTTAACACCTTTTTCAAGTAGACCCATCCCCATAAATGGCGCTGAGATTGCAACCAATGGTTAATATTTGATGGGTGATTAGAAAAGAGGTGAGTCCAAGGAACTACTCAAATTGATTTTTGTAAATTTGTATTTTAACTTAACAAAGTTTCTTAAATGTCCAAAAATCAAACTTTACCTAGATTGCATGTGAAAAAGAGATTTGTTTTGTTCAATTGAGCCTTGGCATTCAAGATTGGATTTTTTGTTTTAAGCATGCATTCCAAAGAAAGTTGATTTTAATCCATGACATTCAAGAGTGTGTTTTGAGCAACATTCATTCAATGGAAAATGTGTTTAACCATTCAAGTTCATTTTTTTTTTTAGCAACATGCATTCAAAGACAAATGGTTAAACATTCAAGTTCATTTTTTAGCAACATGAAAACCTACAAGAAACATGGTTAGTGGTTCCATATGTGCTCCAACCTGCAATGAGACAAAAAAAGCAATTTAGTTAGTTAGCCAAAATCTTCAAAAATGAGAGCTTAACTATGGGAAAATTTTTTTTTTACTTTTTTTGTTGTTTTTTCTACGCGTAAAAATGCTTAAAATGGTCTAAATCCTACGGAACCACTAAAAGTCAAATTTTGATTTATACTCTTTTTTTTTTTTTTTTTTTTAGCTACAAAGTGCAGAAATAATAAAGCAGAAATGGAACATAAGCAAGCAGAGAAGACAGTCTGTCAAAATATGAAGACGCTGAAATATAGAGACGCCAAAATACGAAGAGGACAAAATAGATTTGCAGCACGGAACACAGGTGAGACGCCGATTTGCGCAGATGCGGATTTTCACAAACGACGATTTTTGCAGACGCGGATTTTCGCAGATGTCGATTTTCGCAGACGCGGATTTTCGCAGATGTCGATTTGCGCAGACGCGGATTTTCGCAGACAGAACAGGTTGCAGACACCAAAACTGCGCCAAAAAAAAGCTGAAAAATGCGATTTTTTTTTTTTTTTTTTAGATGGTATTTCTTCTTCCTAAGTGCGTTCTTTAACTTGCAAAAACAAGCAAAACACCCTCACAACACACTCAAACAACAACAAACATTAGATGGTTAGAAAAATGACATATAGATGAAAATAGATGATTAAATGACCCATAGTGGGGTCCCACTGGGCGTGCCAAAATGTAGAACCAGAATCAGTATGCAAAGAACATTAACAAATAAAGTAAACATTCACAAACCAAAAACTAAATTCACATATATGCTTAGACAAAGAAAGCAAACAAGAAGTGCAAACCTCACAAGAAAGAGCACTCCATGCTTTCTTGATTCTGTAGATGTGTCCTTTTGTTGTGGATGTATGCTCAAGATGCTCAAAAGCTGCTTCAATGGAGGTGGGTAATGGCAAATTGGTAGCTTTGTGAGCTCTCAATTTGGCATTATAAGGGTATGGTTGATGGCTTTGGTTCTCAAAATAGCATGGTAACTTTAGCTCAAAGATTGTTGATGAAATGGCTTGGGATGGGATTCAATTTATAGGCTAAGGGGTAGAGGGATGGAGGGCTTAGATGCAAAGATGGATGAAGGCTTAAGGAGGGCACAAAGGAGAGCACATGGATTGTGCTTGTTTAGCACCAATGGGAAGGTGACACTTGTCACAAGGAGGATGAGTGTGAGAGGGTAGGGTAAAGGGTTGGTTAAAGTCATGATGAGTGGAGTTGAGTATGTAAGAGGGATGTAAGAGGAATGAGTGTGGAAGAGGGAAGAGTGTGGAAGATGGGTGTAAGAGTCATGAGTGGGCTTGTAAGAGTCTTTTATGTTTTGTAAGAGCACTCATGACTTAGTGGTTGGGTTTTTTTGAGGGGAGACTTTGGTTTGGATTAGGAAAGTCTTAAACTTGTTTAAGGAATGTGACAACATTAGGGGGTGGATTAGGCTTGGGTTTAGGATTAGATTAGGGATGTTAGAGATGTGCAAGTGGATGGCATTAATGAGGGTGGGTGAGTTAGTGGCTAAGCTTGGTTAGTATGGGTGGATGGGGTAGATTAGGCTAAATGGAGGATTAGAGATAGGTTAGGGGTTTTTGAATTTGAGGATTTCATTTATCAAATAGATTTATTTAATAAATGGGGATTTTTGGAATTAGATAGAAGAATAGGATTTAATTGATAAATAATAGATTATTTGATTTATCAATTAGGACTATAGATGATTAATTAAATTAATCAACTAGGGGATGACAAAGGATTAATTAAATAGAAATTTAATTAATAATGCCTTTTTAGATAACTAAATAGGATTACTAAAATAGTGTAATCAAATTTAGGTGTCTACACCTACATCATCTGATATGGATGGTGATGATGATATTTTTGAAGACCCCATATTATTTTTTTATCAATGAGAGCTGATTGTTGACATTTGACATTAGTATATATCATGACATTCAAGTTTGACCATTATTTGACTATGCATATGGTGGTTTAGTTTACTAGTTTAGTATATAATATAAGATGCTATATGTGGTGTATTTTGAACTCAAACACTAATGCAAGTATTTAAATTTCCCGATTTCTATATCTTTTTGTACTAAGTTGCAGGTTCAGATTCAAAGATCTTGTTTGCTGGTTCGGCAATTTTTTTGTGGGAGTTTGGGCTCGTTAGTACAAAAAAATGTAACATTTATAAGTATTATATGTATAAGTATTATAATACATATCTATACATATATTATTATATGCATATATATGCAACTATATTATAATAAAATAATATATACATACATTATACTTTGAAGTATTTTAATTTTAATTTTATTAATTATATTGTAGTTGCAAATATATTATTTAAAATTTAAATATATGTATTTTGAGGTGGAGGCAATCATGTATTATAGTTGTAAATATATTATTTTTCAAACAAGTACTATTTTCTAAAATATTTTATGCAAAGATTTTGCAGTTTAATATATTTTGTCAAACCCACACGCAAACTGGACTGGTAACTGGATTGGGCCTAGCATGAAGCAAACCAAATAATATAGTAAAAATATGGATGAGCCCAAAATGAACTCAACTACAATTTTTTTTTGACTTAACCTTGAACTGAATCCTCGAACCTGAACCCAAACTATTACCAGGACTGGTAACTTAGCTCCTGACCCTTAAAAATGATAACCATTTATTTTAGCCTCTGCTGGAATACACAAGGGACCAAGCAGTCCAAGTATGAAAAAAACAGGAAAGATTTTTGTGGCTTGGAATTTAAAAAATTGTTTATATCTTCCCATGATGAAGAAATGCCACTGTAAACTGAGAGGGGATCAAGACCCATACCACAATTGGCAAGATAATCCACTTCTGCGCTGAATGCTCTTCAACAATGAGAGAATATTACTACCTTGAACTGCTGGCTGATGGGAAATGATTCCTGCAAAAGCCTCTGAAGTTGTCAAGGGGGCAGAAGGCTTTTCTTAAGGGCATTGATTGCTATTAGGGGGTCTGCTTACACTATTAATTGTTTTTCCCTTAATGAGGGTGCCAGAGATGGCCCTACAACTATACCTTCCTATTCCACTATTTGTACAATGACCTGGAAGTAGGAAATCTCCATGAATAAAGCTGCCATCCTTGTGAGTATTAAATCCTGTGTCTGCAGTCCCAAATTTCCCTGAGAAATCCATCAAAATTCAATTTTATATAAGCAAGAGGCAGGGAACTTGTATCCAATTTTGCAACCGAATCTCTCTTCTTGTCTCTTGTAGGGTAGGACAGGGATTTATTACTTTCTAATTGCTTGACTCTTAACCATTTAATGGGATATTTACAATAATTTTTTTCCTATTTTGTTTTTATCTTAATTCTTTGCAGGAGATATTTAAATTCTCTTCCTGTAAGCCAGTTATTTGAAACCTCTTTTGTTTATGTATCTTGTTTTTCCTTACATCAACCTCAATTGCTTTTCCCAAATGTGAGTTAACATTGCTAACAATTGCTCTTCATTTAGAACTAATATATTTGATTTGCGATTTCCCGAGTATTCCTCAAATTTGCTCTTCATTTAGATCTAATATATTTTTATTTTCCATTACCTGTATCTTATAAATTTTTTAAAAGCTTTCTGTAATTATTATTTCTTCCAGCTATTTATTATGATAAGGTTTCATACTCAGCTTTGTTTCTTTGCCTAGAGAAAATTGTACAAGTTACATAGTCCAAATTTAGTTAGGAAATGTTCGACTAGCAGGCAGCTAACTTCAAAAGGTCTCTAATTACTCTGGAGTCCTACTAGCCTTCCATTATTGTTATTAGAATGATAAAAGGCCAAGTGTATAAGAATTTAAAACGAATTAAAGTTGGAGAGATCTTTTGAGTCACCCTTACTATTTTAGATCAATAAAGTGATGGTCTCTTATATCAAGAAAACAAAGTTCATAAATTTAAATGGAGAGATCAAGTACATTTGTTTTAAATTATTTTGGCCATTTGCAGAATGAACCTGGGTCTACACTTATGGATAACAGCCTGAAGAATGAACTCAAACCGAGACATATATAAGCATAACATGCAAGTTTAATGAATATTTATCTCTGAAATGGAGGAGTTGGAAAATATTCTAACGATGGCCATGTTTGGAATCTTTGTTCCAAGATTTAAGGTATTTTGAGTGATCCAAAATTCTTTACTTTTATAGTGCAGGGAGAGTGGAAAGGCAGCTCAAAATGGAGTGAGATAGTGGATCCTTTGAATGGACAGAAATTCATTGCCGTACCAGATCCTTCTGCAGCTGAGATTAAAGTGAGTGTAGTGATCTACAACATTTAGTAAAAATATCTCCACCATCTTCCTGCACAATTTTGCCCTTACTTTCTTTGTAATATTAGATGAAGCCTGATTTTTTCAATCACTAAGGTGCTCTACCTTTGCACTTGAACAGTAATATATGTTTATCTTATAGCTATTCTGTGATAGATTTTTGAAACATAACTTGGGTTGGATTGTTAAGACCTTTATTGCAATATTATATATTCAAGAAATCTAATATTCCTCTTTTCCTTTCTTGTTGCCCTCTGTTTCATGATGTTGTCTGCAGCCATTTATTGAGAGCTTGCGTTCATGCCCTAAACATGGATTACACAATCCATTAAAAAATCCTGAAAGGTGTGTTACTAAAACTTTCAGAAATATCTTTGATTGCTTTCATGTTGTGTGTATAAATAATGTTCTAGAATTAGAAGATAGAATGTGTATATCGTCTGCATTTTGCATTCATGTATTTTCAAAAGGTGTAAATGCTTTTGACCTGGAGATGAAGTGGCGAGGTCATGAACGGGAGACCTTATCCACACACACACACACACAACTTAAGTATCAAATTTTGCCAATACAAACATGTATTTTGTAGTTTTTAAAGAGGGATCTCAAAGTTAGAACATATCTATTACTTATGTTTAGGAGCTTTCTATTTGCGGATTTTTGCTGTCTTTAAGAATGAGTGTACCTCAAAGACCTGCCCTGTCACAATTAAAAGTGAAGATTGGGGACATCTGCTCATTTTGGAATTTTGTGGGGATGCCTAGATGTCTTCAGGGTCTCTTGAATGTCTTGGAGATTTCAAAATCTCCTTGACAGTTGTAATGTCCCCTTTCTATCTTGTCCTAGAACTTTGCCGTGAAATCACAATTGAACAAGATTAGGATTATGGCTTATCATACATAGGTTTTTCTTCAATTGTGTAGTCCATAATCCTAAATCTTGTAACATAGTTAGTATGCATTTATAATCATAATGTCGTAGTTAGACTTCTTTAGAAACAAAAACAAACAAATCAATAGGGTAATAAATTTAACATTAAGGTGATCCAATCTTAGAATTGTAGAGTGATTTGGTGAGGTGGCCTAGAAAATTCCCACCCTAAGCCCAAGAGTGGATACATTATTCCCTCGTGCCCTCATGTGGCGCTTTCCGTACATATGAGGGGTGCTACCTAGTGAGGGGTCCTATCACCATTCTGCTCCATCTCTAACATCCTACCCTAGGCCCAAAAATGATACATTATTTCCCCTTGGCCTCATATGGCCCTTGCCATACATATGACATGGGCTATCCAATGTAGGTTCCTATCACTGTTCTCTTCTATCTTTGGCCTCCTACCATAGGCCCAAGAGTAGATAAAATATTTCCCCTTGGCCTTATGTGGCCCTTGTGATGCATATGGGGTGGGCTACCTAGAGTCGGGTTCTATCACCATTCTTATAATCGTGATTACATCAATTTCCCCATCAGGTTTAATTATAGCAATTTGAGAATACACATAACATCTTATGCATACTTTCTATATTAAATCTTTACATCATTAATGTGCATACTATTGCTAAATGAAGTGATTTTAAGTTCCTATTAGATTATTGATATGCGTATTATATGTATACACACGCATACAAACATACACATACATGTATATACATGTGCATATGCATAGGCATGGACGTAGACATATGCATATCCATATCCATGTGATTACTCATTGTAATCTAGATATCTATAATACACAAAGCCCAACTAATGATCACGTAATTACTTACTATCCAATATTAATATCAAATAACACCCAGATTTTGATAGATTGATTCTATTCCTTTATTTTCTTCTTTTCTATTTCTCCCTGCCAATGATGCCCAAGAAGAGAGATAGTCTTATTAAATACCTTTTAAAAATCAAAGGCTTGCAATGGTTGAATTCCATGAGGTATGCCTTATCATGGTTTACACCACTTAGTTTGCTGACTATTCTTAATCATTGCCATGATATTATGTTTTAATCAAAGTAACGAGACTTGGACCCGACCTAGACTTGGCAAGGGTAACTCGACTTGTGACCCAGCTCGAACTCCCCTGTGACAGGACCCAACAAAGTGACAAAACCCTTGAAATTTAGAGATTTTTTAGGATTTAAAGAAATTCCATGCATCCATTATTGAATAAAGCTTAAAGACACAATAACATCATGAAATAGAAGGTGATTTGATCACATACATAACATACATTGATTACATAAGTACAAAGGTAAATTTTAGATGTATTAAGAAAAATTTGAAAACAAAAATTAAAAATCAGACAAGTTAGATGAGTCAACCGAGTAGTTGAGTGGGTGAGTCACCCCAATTGACCCACCAAGTCAGGGTTACGGGTCATTTTGACCCAGCCAAGGTAACTCTACTTGCTGACCCAGACGACTCGCCTGACTTGCCGTGACCCACCGAGTTAGGGTCATGGGTCATTTTGACCTAGCCAAGGTAACTCAACTCGCTGACCCAGACGACTCGCCTGACTCGCGGCGAGTCTTGTTACTATGGTTCTAATTACTATACGGTGCATCTCTATGGTTTAATTGTGGCCAAGGAAAATTTTGAAGTGTTGCATTAAGATAATTTTCTTAAGGGTGAATTGATGATGGGGCTTTCCTCTTTGCAGTATGGGCCTCTTAAAAGGCTATGACAATGTTCTTTTTTAACGCCATCTTCTTAGCAAGGTGTTTAGTTCTTCATATCAATTATCCGAATTGGCCAAGACACACTTGTTCTACACTACTTATCAATGCTGAGATAATATATGTTCGTTAGTGAGCATTAACTATCTCATGCTGTCTCTGTTATTATCCCTTATTTCAGCTACCCTCTTGATAGCTGTTTGGTTTATAAATTCTTCAATAGTACCGCCGGACTTTGGTAAATTGAGTTCACTACCTATGACTAGAATCATATTAAATAGTCTTAATAGTTTTGTTCTATTGTGGGATGGTTTTGGAGGTTTCATAGTTAGGGTTTCAGGTAGGAGACGTAATAGTCCCCCTCTCCCAAAATTGCTCGCCCTCGTGCAATGATCATGTAACCACCTTCCGTTGTGCTACTTTGGTAATATATATGTTATCTTGAATGTGAGTTATGATCAATGGTAGAAACTTGCAAAACTATAACTTAAAGTTTTCTTTCGTCTTTCAGAGGAGAAGATCAAGGCTGTACAGTGATGTCAATCAAAGTAAATTAATATCTTATTCAACCTAATATAGGGCATATACAATGAAAACGTGAAGTATACACATAAATGCATGAAGACAAAGTATAACTTTAAAAACAGATTTAATTGTATTAACAGTACACAGAAAAAATAGAGTTTATGAATGCTATAAAAAGCGTTCACTAAAAAGAAAAGTTGTCTAAATTAAAACATCTAAAAGTAGATTGGAGTAAGATAACTAAAAATATAGCCTAGATGACCATTAACTAATGTTCTATAATAACAAGCTAAATAGAACAAGAACCGAGGATGCGAAAAATATTCTAGTACCCTTCCTTAATGGTCATTCTATCAACTACCTTGTAGAAGACAGTAAATGTCTTGTAGTCACAAATCCTTTAGAACATTTTGTTAGTTCTCAGACCCTCCCCAAATCTGCAGTATCACAAATTTAATGGCATTTTCTTCTATCATGGGACTTAGTGAGAGATAGGTGTCAAGCTTTTGTACTCATGAGCATGTTGTGATTCTCCTCATTCCCTCAAAGTTATGAAGGGTTATTTTGTTTATCCTTCTTCCCTTCTTAGAGGGGGCTTTCATCTTGGAGTGACAATAATCCTTAAAAGAGATATCCCTTCTAAGGTTGTTATGTATTCTAGAGTTACCTCTACAGTCTCATCAATTCTAGAGTTACCTCTACAATCTCATCAATAATATAATTATTTGTGGAATGGTTGGATTTACTGTCTCTACCATTATTACTCATGATTTGAATAGCTTGGAGGAGTTGATTAGCTTGAGTGTTTTGGCCATTTGTTCCATGAATTCCCTTAATTCATTGCTCATTTGATCACTCACAGTGGTGGCGAGTTTCTTTTTCTCTATTTCCAATTCTCTTTGAGCTCTTTGGCTAGTTTGTATCAACTACCTCTCACAATATGGTCGGAAAGATGCTCCAATACCACTTGTAATGTCCCCGTTCCATCTTACCCTAGAATTTTTCCTAAAATCACAATGTGCAAGATTAAAGGGTTTATCATAAATAGGGTTTTCTTCAATTGTGTAGTCCACAATTTGAAATTGTGTAGCATAGTATGCATTTATAATCATAATTTCATAGTTGGATTTATTTAGAAACAAAAATGAACAAATCAATAGAGTGCTGAATTTAACATTAAGGTGATCCAATCATAGAAGTGTAGGGTGATTTGATGAGGTGCCCTAGGAACCTTCTATCCTAGGCCCAAGAGCATATCCATTATTCCTCCTTGGCTCCTACACCATATTGGTATCAACTACCTCCACAAAGAGGTCCATAACCAAACCCAAGGAGCAATTGGATAACTTAGATTGCTACCTCCACTAAGAGGCCCATAACCAAACACAAGTAGGGAGATGAGTCAAATGTATGTTGTCAAGACACCTAGAGCCCTTTGACAAACTCCAAGACTCTTATATGCCCAACCCCGATAGGCAAATCATACTCGTCTCTTTTTGTAGAATTCTGCAATTAGACCTAGTAGGAGACCTCATTAGAATTAGCCCTCCTAAATTGGATTTTCCTTTCCCTTGTGAATTTCTTCTGAATAACCACCTAACAAATTGTGGATGTGGATATCCTTTTGGGAGTCCTAAGAAACTTCAAAGATTTGGATGTGGATTTCTTCTTTGACTAGGTCATATGCTTGTGTGAATTAGCCCTAACTAGGCTTAGTTGAGCACTTATTGAAGCAACCCCACTTTTCTTGAGGGATTTGTTCAAACCAATGGTTGAAGCAATGCTGCCACACTATATTGGCTCCTAACTAGTCCTTGGTTAAAGTCTACCAATTTGCTTCTTACTTCTAAGATTGTTTTTATATCAATTTCCTATCCACAACTATGAGTTTACCTGGCCAAGACTCACTATTTCTCCGGACTCCCTTTGATTTTTGAAACCAAACCTTTTGTGACATGGAGATGAATAACTCTACTACTGATCCTCTACTGGCCGTTGAAAGTAAAGGGTGAACTTTTAAATTAGAGGCAAATTACTTCGGGAACCTTGTTGAACCTAGAGTTTCAAAACTTGTTGCACAAAAACCTCAATAACTTCATTCCTATTGCTTTAAATGAGATCAAATCACCACATTGGTTTAGTTAACACACACATGCATTCCTTTCAGTTGGTTCTATAAGTCTAAATACCCGTGCAAGCAATCAAGTAGCTGGAGAACATCAAAATTTGCAGAAAAACACTCTATATGCAATCGTTCAATTATCCAAAACTCACACCATAGTGCCAAATTACACAAATGATTCTTAAATAACCTCAGACCAACTTCCCCAACAATCTTTTGAACTTCCATGGTCATTGGGTGAAGTTGACTCTTCATCTTCCCAAAGTTGTCATGCAACTTTTTGACAACTTCTGCAAGAAATTGCAACTTTTGTCATCTTGTGCTCTAGACTCCACAACTTGATCAAAATTGATCATACATGACTCAAAACACCAAAACACTTAGTTAATTACATGACATTTTGGACCCGTTGACCAAGTTTGACCATGGTGGCTTATGCATGCCTACCATGCCAAATTGCCTTACAAAATGCGTCTTATTGATACCTACTTGGTCCTTCGGACGTTATTACATCCTAAGAACACCTATTACATCTTCTTCTACTCATGATATTCCATGAGACTTCAATCACTTGTTTTGCCTTCAAGGGGTGCTCCTGCACCATGAGGTGTGCTGCCTACTGCAGGTTCTTTTCACCTTCTCCTCTATTTCTAGCCTCCTACCCGAGGCCCGAGAGTGGATACATTATTACCCCTTGGCCTCTTGTGGCCCTTGCCCTACATACGAGGTGGGCTACCTAAAGCAGGTTCCTATCAGCTTTCTCTTCTATCTTTGGCCTCCTACCCTAGGCCCAAGAGCGAATACATTATTCCCCCTTTGCTTCATGTGGCCTTTGCCATGCATATGAGGTGGGCTACCTAGAGTGGGATCTTATAACCATTCTTCTAATTATGATTATTTCAATTTCCCCATCATGTTTAATTATAGTAGTTTGAAAATATACATATCGTCTTATACAAACTTTCTATATTAAATCATTACAGCATTAATACACCTATTATTGCTAAATGAAATAATTTTAAATTTCATGTTAGATTAGATAATAAAGAAGCAAAAAAAAAAAACTTATCTCAGATGGAGACAGTTTTACTAAGTTATACCATACCCCAATACCTATTTACACCAAATAGATATATGTACAAAGCTATATCCCCCAAAATATTTACATAACAGAGAATAGTGGATTGCTCACCATATACAAAACCACATGTTCAGAACATCATTATAAGATTTGGAAACAAAAACTAGCCCCGTGCTCCAATTATTTTATTACTAACTTTGGCTTGATCACAGTCAAATGCTCCAATAGGTGGTTCAACTGCATGTTTAATACTGATAATGTTTTCCCATTAGGGACTACTTTTTTCTCTGTCTAATGTAATCTTTTGTTCTACTTCTATATGTTAATTCCCTTTTCTTTGGTAAATTGTTTCAGAGCATCCAAATCGTCCCGGTTCAACATATCACTGCATGTATCAAAGTATTGAGAAGACTATATGTCTTCTTTATAAATTATCATTGCTCCTTTTCGGACTGGTATCATAAACACGTCCTAAGGAATATCCAACATTGTAGATACTTGGGACATGATGTAAAACTAAATAAGATTCCTCTTGCTGTCCTGAAAAACTTCCTCATTGCTCTGCTTCCAAGGATACCAAAGAACATTAGAAAGAGCAAACCAAAATTTGTTAAGCTTAAGATCAAAAGCTTAACAAATTGGTGGTTCTTTGAATCAACTCCACTTTTTTCAGGAATGATTGTATGGGAAAAATAACTACTTGCAGTTTAACAAAAAGTACCTACTGCTGCAGTAATACCGGTTGGTCAGTAGTTGACATAAGAACAACTGCTAAGACAACAATTATATCTGGTTGATTAACAATAAGAACCCAAAGTCTCTTACAATTAATCCGTTTTGATGAGAAAATCGAATAGATAACAAGGTGCAAGTCTCTTCCTAACCATCCAAGTTGAAATAATATACCCTAAGTTGAAGTGCAAAGTCTTTAATTGCGAGTACTTACAGTCACTATCAAATTATAACAATTATGTTTCCACAAGCTCAAAGTCTTCAAGAGACCAAATTGAACGCTCAAATGCTCCACATAAATAAATTATAAACTCAATCAAAGATAAATTGATCAATGTAGCATAAGAATACAAAGATCAACTTCAAGTTTCACAACACAAAATTTGAGAACACCTGCTTCTTTATTCAGTTCAGATTTTTTTTCTTTCTAGAAACACAGTTTTCAAGTTACAAGCAACTTCAGCATAGTCCTGTTGCATAAAACAAATGAAGATTATTTACAATGAACTCTCTCCTTCATATAGGAAAAGAAGAGAGGGAAAGGTGGAGAAGGAAGGGAAACCCTCAACCACTTTGGCTTAGTCTCTAACAAATTCCTACCGACTTATTCAAAGTTGCATGCCTAATACAATTGTAACTTGACTACATGAAGTGTGTATGGAGGTGCATGTTTCTTGTATTTACAAAATACATTGCCTCTACATCAAATCTGTCATAAACTACTTCTATTCTAAAAAGCATAAGAAAGAAGTGCCCAAGGCACTTAGAAGAGATCTTCACAACGTGTCCATGAATTCTATGTATTTATGCAATGACTTTTGTAGAACAGCTGCATTTGGTTCTCCTATGCTTCATGCAATAACTGATGATTTACATTTAACGTTTGCGTTCTTTGAAGTAGCACTGCCATATTCTTTTATTTTATTCATTAGATTGTAAGATTTCTGCAAATTTGTGATGTCCCCAATTTCAGATTGAGTTTTAATAGGAAATATGGATTAAATACCAATATTAGATTATTAAATTATTAGTATTATCTATTTTTAAAATAAAAATATTATTTATAATAAATAAGATAAAAAATTTAAAATATCTTTAATATATATTATTGGATATATTTAGATCTAATATATATTATAATATTAAGGTTAAATATAAATTATAATATATATAGAAATATATATCAACTATTATTATATTTTACTATACTACAATAAATATTAATATATTAAGCATTGAATAATAATCAATGTTATTACAATAATAGATAAGTCGTCTATTATTAGTTAATGGTTATCTTGTAAATATCTTAAGCTTTAGTTTGCTTTCTTTTTTTGTTTTCTCTAGAATAGAATGTTTCTATTCTTTGCGTTCATTCTTTTGTATAAATTGACCTCTCGGTCGCTGCTAATAACAAGCAAGTATTTACCAATTACCTCGTAATATGGTATCAAAGCAAATACTTCGAATTTTTTTGAAAAAATTATAATTTCTATTGAAATTATTTGTTAAGTTTTTTCAAAATTACTTCTGGTTTTAAGCAAACAACCTAGCTAGGGTTTCTGTTCGTACACCCAATCACGGCTAGGGTTTCAGTTTATGCGTCTGTTTCTTGAAAAACGTGGGTTATTGTGTCTGGTTTTTGCTAGAAAATCACGTTTTTGTTGTTGTTTTGAGACAACTTTCGGCCACTGCTACCCATGATTGAACACAAGATTTTTTAGACATCCCAACAAGCTTGCGCAATCTACAGGGATTGAAGTGCGTTTTTTGGCCTTTTTTTTTGCAACCAGGCTTTAGCTTTTTCACGCTCCTGTAATAGCGAAATGGTGTTTTTTTTTGGCTCAGGCTCCCTCTTATGCAGTCGTCTCTGGTTAAGGGAGTCATTCTGAAACAAAAATCGAACATTTTTTATCAAAATCTGCCATTTTTTTTGCACATTTGATCTTCAATTCGACGGCTAGGGTTTTGCTCGAAACACTAACTTTTGGGGTCGAAAATTTTTTTTGTTTGAAGATTCTTGGTGGGTTTTTCGAGAGCTCAACTGGGTTGCTGTCCGTTTTTTGGGTGCCTCAATTTTTGTGCCTTGATTTTTGAGCCAGCGGATCCAGAAAACGACAGGAGATTCCTTCTGAGCTTTTCGAGCTCTCTTCTGGGTCACTCTCTGATTCTTTTGGGTCTTCCATATTTTTGCCTCAAAAAATGTACCTTCACAGATTTTCACAGTTTTCATTGAAAAAAGTGCCATGGCATCTCTGACGAATATTTTGCTCGAGCATAACTCCAAATTCAATGGTCGCAATAATGGAACCTGGAAGCAGCGCATCATCACAATCTTTGAATATCAGAACACCGATCAACTTGTTTTAGGTGTTACGAAGCATCCAACTTCTCCGGGTCCTAATCAAGATACATGGGATCTGAATAATCAAGAGGCAGTGATGCTTCTCAAATTATCTGTAGCTGATGATCAGCTTTCTTAGATTCCATCCGGCAAGATAGCTGCCGAAATCTGGACACATCTAAAAGGTCTTCATGAGACTTCCAACAAGAGCAGAGCCTTCTTTTTGAAAAACACTCTGTTTTCTATTGTCATGGATGAACGCACTACACTCCAGGCACACCTGAATCGGATTCAGGAAATCTGTGATCAGCTACTTGGCATTGGTCGCAAGATGGAGGAAGAGGATATTGTGGTAATCACTCTTTGGAGTTTACCAAAATCCTATGAGCATTTTATTGAGACTCTCAACATCACATCTACTAGTGTTGATCTGAAGTTCACTGATCTCTACACCCTGCTGCTTCAGCAAGATTGGTGGAAACAACAGTTCGGTAGTAGCTCCAGTTCCACCTCCATAGAGCAAGCCTTTGTTGCGAAATCCTTTTAGAAGGATAAGGGCAAGTTTCAACAACCATCTCAACAGAAGTCTTCTACTCTAGCATCCGATGGTTCTAGAAAGAACATTCAATGCAATTACTGCCACAAGTATGGTAACATGAAGGTTGATTGTCAGAAACACTTAGCTGCCCAGTCTAAGCAATTAGGTTCGCAACCCAAAGCGAATAGTGCAAAGCACTCTGAGCAGGCGAAATTTGCCTTTTACGCCTTTATGGCTAAAGGACCTGCAGATTATGTGAAGTTGTCTGCCTAGTACGTTGATTCAGGTGCCTCTCGACATTTCACTCACTGCAGAGACTGGTTTACTGACTACTAGCCTTATTAAAATTCTGTTATTTTTGGTGGCGGAGAAGAGTACACGGTTGTTGGTAAAGGCAACATTCAGATTCAGTCTGTGGGGAGGAATTTCATATTCCTTGATGTGTACTATGTTCCAGGGATGGAACTAAATCTACTCTCAGTTAGTTAGTTGCTGCAACATTCTCCACACTTGGCAGTCACCTTTAGTTCACATCAGTGCACCATCTTTGATCGAGCGACTAAGTCTACTGTTGCAGTAGGTCTTGAGGATCATGGTTTTTTCAGACTTATTGATTCTGGTGATTCTAAGGACTTAGCTATGGCTGCTTGGCGATCTTCTGTCAGCACACTTTGGCATCAGCGATATGGGCATTCAAATGTGCATTATCTCTCACAGCTTGCTCAGGATGAGCTTATTCTTGGTTTGCTAGAGATTCAGACTCAACACCATGGAGTTTGTGACGCATGTCAAGCTGGGAAGCAACATTGCACGCCTTTCCCTAGTGGCAATTCTTGGCAAGCTTCTCAGGTACTTCAGCTTGTTCATGTCAATATCTGCGGCCCTATGGCCACTCCTATTCTTGGTTCCAGGTATTTTCTGTTGTTTCTAGATGATTTCAGTAGAAAAATGTGGGTGTATTTCCTTAAAAAGAAATAAGATGCATTTACTGTATTTTATAAGTTTAAACCCTTAATTGAAAAAGAGTCTGGGAAATCTATTATTACTCTTAGATCAGACAATGGGGGGGAATTTTGTTCTAATGCTTTCTCTAGCTTCTTGGATACACATGGCATCAAACGCCAGTTAACCACACCCCACACGCCTCAACAGAACAGTGTAGCTGAACGTCGGAACAGGACAATCATCGAGATGGCTCGTTCCATGCTTGAACACGGACATGTTCCGAAGCAGTTAACACTGTAGTTTATTTGTTGAACCGGTCACCCACAGTGGTAGTCAAAGGTAAAACTCCGGAAGAGTCCTGGTCAAGTCGTAAGCTCAGAATCAGTCACCTGAAGGTTTTTGGCTCTCTTGCTTTTCTTTGGATCCCTGATGCTTCATGCATCAAGTTGGATGTCAAGAGTTAGAAACTGATGCTTGTTGGATATAGCAGTCTTCACAAAGCCTATCGCCTGATTGATGTTGAGACATCTCGTCTCATATACAACCGTGATGTAGTCTTTGATTAGCAACGAGGACCATTCATGCCTGTTTCTCCTATTCTTGATCTAGCAGACCAGCCTATGCAGGCTCATGATTTGGGAGTTCGGCTTCCATTAGGTCCACTTGATGGGAGCGCTCCAGTAGCTCCTGTAGCTCCAGTTATTCCAGTGATACTTATAAACACCTTCGTCTTCTCCTACAGGATCACCTCGCTTTGTAGATGCTTCACCTGAGTTTGATCCGGCTTCTTCTGATGAGGATCTTGCTGATCAAGCATCTCCTAGTACTACTGCTGGTCATTCTCCTATCCGGCCTAAGTGGTGGGCTAAGACACTTGTTGATCTTCGTGATGATGAGCTCATTGATGGGAGAACTGCTCGAAAAAAGAGCAAAACTACAAATTTAGTTAACTTCGCTTTTATGGCCAACATTCACAGTGTGTTTGAACCTCAAACATATTCCGAGGCTAAAGGAATTCTAGAGTGGGAACAGGCCATGACATTTGAACACCAGAGCCTGCTGAAGAACAACACTTGGGTCCTTTCTGATCTTCCACCAGGGAAGAAATCCATTGGTTGCAAATGGGTCTACAAAATCAAATACAAATCAAATGGTACTTTGGATAAGTACAAAGCTCGTTTAGTGGCAAAGGGCTTTTCTCAGCGTCAGGGCATTGATTATGAGGAGACCTTTGCTCCTACTGCAGAGATGAGCACCATCTTATTAGTCCTAGCCATGGCAACACAATTTGGCTGGAAGGTCCATTAGATGGACGTAAAGAGTGCTTTCCTAAATGGTGATCTCCATGAAGAGGTCTACATGACGTAGCCTCTTGGTTTCAAGGTTGTTGGTAAAGACCATCAGGTTCTCAGATTGGTAAAAGCTCTCTATCGTTTGAAGTAGGCCCCTTGGGCATGGTACATCAAGATTGATAAGTACCTCAGTGATCAAGGCTTCAAGAGGAGTTCTTCAGACTCAAATCTGTACATCAAGACTACAGAAGTGACATCATCCTTCTAGTTATCTATGTGGATGATCTGATCATCACTAGCAGTTCGACATCTTTGATTCAGGAAATCAAACAAAACTTATGCCCGTCTTTTGATATGATTGACCTTGGGCTCATGCATTATTGCTTAGGTGTTGAAGTTTGGCAACAGTCTTCTGGTGTATTCATCTCTCAGTCCAAATATGTCAGAGCCCTGTTAGACAAATTCCGAATGCAAG
This sequence comes from Cupressus sempervirens, assembly GCA_028749045.1. Lineage (NCBI taxonomy): Eukaryota > Viridiplantae > Streptophyta > Pinopsida > Cupressales > Cupressaceae > Cupressus > Cupressus sempervirens. The sequence goes on from CM053792.1 coordinate 257,146,500, forward strand.
ATTGCACACTTGCATCTACACCTATGGAGAAAGGTCTCAAGTTATCAACAAAGTTTGATTCTCCTTCCATTGATGATAGTACATACAAGCAACTAGTAGGCAGCCTCATCTACCTATCTACTACTAGGCCTGATATAAGCTTCACAGTCAGCTATATTTCACACTTTATGACAGCTCCTAAGGCTGATCATTGGATGGCAGCAAAGCGTGTGCTTCGTTATGTAAAGGGCACTTCAGATTATGGACTTTTGTACTCTCAGAGTTCTAATCCTAAACTCAATGGGTTCACAGATTCAGATTGGGCAGGCTCTGTTGATGATAAAAAGTCAACATCTGGATATGTGTTCAGTTTGGGATCCGGTGCAGTCACATGGACCAGCAAGAAGTAGCAAGCAGTTTTTCTCTCTTCTATAGAGGGTGAATACAGAGGGACTATTAAGGCAAGATGTGAAGCTATTTGGCTTCGTCGGATGCTTGGGGATATGCAGATGTCACCAGCAGGACCAACTACTCTGTTTGTTGATAATGAAGGCATTATCAAGTTAGCACAAAATCCAGTCTTCCATGAACGAACCAAGTATGTGGATGTTCATTGTCATTACATACGACAGTTGGTTGAAGACGGGACTATAGATCTGCAGTATGTTCCTACCATAGATCAGACTGTAGACATTCTCACCAAGCCTCTTGGTCTTGATAAGTTTGTCAAATTCAGAGGACAGCTTGGTGTGTTCGATAGATTAACCATTAAGAGAGGGTATTACAATAATAGATAAGTCATCTATTATTAGTTAATGGTTATCTTGTAAATATCTTAAGTTTTAGTTTGCTTTCGTTTTTTTGATTTCTCTAGAATAGAATGTTTCTATTCTTTGTGTTCTGTAATGTCCCCATTTTAGCAGTTGACCAAGTGTGTGTGCGTTAGCCTTGTTCTACATGGTCCCGAGGGCTAACGAAGGGTTTAATGGGATCTTGGAGTGTTTTGGCCAAGTCATTTCCAGTTTGGGCCAAAACGAAGTTGATTTACTCAGTTTCAGGCATACTTACTATTTTTAGTAAGTCGGCAAAACACAGTGCAGGTCAATTTTGGTGATTGGATTCGATACTCCTCGGTGAGAGCTTTTCGATGAGCTATCACTCGCATTATTCGGAGTCCGATTGCTAATACATTTTAATGCCTGAAGTTTTATTAAAGTAACGTCTAATTTAATTGTAAAATATTAAAGTGTTACTTTAATATTTATTTTATGGTGATGTGTACCCAAGGGAGACATAAGGGGTATTTTAATATATGTTTTATATTACACATCTTTATCCCACATTGCCCATATGAGTTGAGCGGACCCGTGGGAATAGAATAAAAGGAAGCATTTGTAGCTTCATTAGACAGGTTGAATATGAGAAGAAATTGGTGTGTGAGTTGCAGCTTTGTTCTTGGCATTTGAGGACGTCTATCCTCTCTTGTAACATTCTAGACGTCATTCCCTTGGGGTTTGGCCTTTGGAATTCTTTCTTATTGGCTTCATTATCAGGCAGTTTAGTTGCATTTCCGGCTACAAGCAGATTTGATATTTTGCTCATATCTTCTTCACTACTTGTCCGACGCTTATGCCGCTTGGAGGGAATGGTATTATGAAGGTAGTGGACTGATTGGAGGACAAAGTATTGTAGCAGCAAGTTCGTAAGCATGGGCTGGAGTATTATGACAATATTGCTGAAGTAATTAGTGAGTTGATAAATCTGCCATGTATTTGGTTTTATGAATTCTGAAAATAACATTTTATTAGCAGCAGTTCATTTCCACTTTGCATATTGTTGTAGTTTCTTTCTTGTTTATGTTGTATGATACCAATTCCATGCACGAAACACAACAAACAAATAAACGTTTGATTTCCAGAGTTATAAGGGGTTTTAAGTAGTTGAATGCAAACTGTTTGACATAATTCCTTTCAGCAATTTGGTTTAGTTTTTGGGACATTCAGGGGTGCCCATTACATGTTCATTCTTTTCTATAAATTGACCTCTCGGTCTCTGTTAATAACAAGCAAGTATTTACCAATTACCTCGTAATAAATGTAACATTAATAATCTACATATAATAAATAATATAATATAACTTATTATTTAACTATATTAAATATAATATTATCATATTACATGTATTATAAAATAACAAATAATCTTTATTAAATAAGACAAACATTATAATAAAAATAATCTTAAATATAAAATAAAATGTTAAATCTAAAGGACACAACCATTCGACACATAAGGTATGTAATGGAAGAACATGAGGAAGAGTTTAGGAGGGAATTGAAAAGAATAATAATAGTAATAAAAAGGGGATTTATTCGGTTCTTCGGAGAGATGATCAGATAGGGATCATTACATTCACCTATGTATTTCTTCAAACTTTGAATTCAAACATGAAGGAAAAAGGGATCAGAAGGAAATATTACAGAAGAATATGAATGAAAAAGGGAAAATAAATGAATGTCCAGAAGGGGACATTACAAATGGTATCGGAGCTGTGATTCTGCTAGTCTATGAGAGATATATTATACAACCGGACTGATAAAAATGATCTATAGATATAGTACAAATCATTTCTCAGATATCACAAAAATGAAAGTACAGTACAAAGTTGGTCATGGAGTCCAGGGTAAAGAAAAAGAACCACTGACATGTTGAGCAGCCCACACATCATGACATCTATAGTCAACATCGTGACTGGGAGACTGAAGAGCATGTTTATCACCACGGTAACTGAGGGAATGATGACCATATCTGATCATACTGCATGTCTTACCACTGTGAGTTGTAGGAGAAATGAAATATGCAGATGTTTCTGCAAACAAATTAGACTCTTGTCCAATTTCATGAGGTCCCCCAACTTGTTCACCATACTACTCACATTGCTTGCAACAATTCAAACTTTGAGTGTGAGGCTGAGAAACATATCTAACCACAATCAGATCCCCAATACTCCTAAACTTATGTTCGTTGTCTATAATCACCTGCAATAACCTATGTGGAACATTCAACAGTGAAGGAGATTTATCCCCGTCTATTTTCACAACTTGTTCTTCACTAGTGGAACCAAAAACGTGATCCTCCTACCATGTGGAATAATTTGAGACTGATGTGGTAGGATAAACCCCAATTCGGCCAGAGTAACTCACAACAGGAAAGGTTATCTCAGAATAATTTCCCTCCATATCTTTAACATGCTCACAAGTTGTTGAGTGATTTATGTGAGAAATAGGCTATGTTTGTACTAATGGAAGAGTATGAGAAGAAGATTTGTGATATTTTGGTATGAAGCAGATGACAAGTCATTTTCAATACAGAGAAGTGTATTGGCAATGGTTAAAAAAATATTTTTTAGTGATTTCTTACCATTGACCAACATCATTATCTTCCATAGAAAACATCAGCAAATCAAAGGAAATAATGGGAAGTTGTTGTACATGGTCAAGAAATTGTCACATGTGGGCACAATATGACAGAGAGCGCCAAGCGAGACAAATTGAGAGAGACAAAAAAGAAGAAGAAAAAAATAGAAAAAAAAAATACACACACACACACACACACACACACACACACACACACCATGTGGAAGGTAAGATATTCCCCATCCATCATCATTAATGTGAGAAACAAGTTTGGTCGTGACAGATATGGTATGAGAGTAATCACAACTATGAAAAATGAAATTATGAGAGTCAAATTAATCATATGTCGAGGAATTACAAATAGATATGTATTCAGATTTAAGATAATCATTATCGTTTTCGGTGTCATATGAATGAGAACGTGGCAGAATGATACTCGAAGTTCTAAAGATAGTGACTTAAAAATGGAAGTCCATCTTTTCTTCGTTGAATCCATAGAATGTCTAAAACATATGTTCTATTTGACATGGAAAATAACTATGGAATAAAAGTTATTATATAGTGAGAATCATATGTCACACCTTGAAACAAATAGGTGAAAATTGAACCGATTCCATTAAGATAATTAAAAGAGGATGTAAGGATATCACGTTGGGTGGATTGTATCACCATCAGAGTACAAAAGGATCAATTATCACTAATATAAAGTGATTTCATCATGGGATTATGGAGAGGTATGTTTAGGTATGATTATATTTTAATTACTATATTGTATTATGTTATCCTACTTTTATTATTTAAAATATAGAATGAAGAGTTATCTTATAGTTGCTTATGATATATACCATTAGAAGATATGTATATATTTTTGTGATCAGATTGATAATATCTATAATTTTTTATTCACAATTCAAATGATAATAAAATTGAGTATGATTGGAAGAACACTTATTTCTTATGCATAAAAATTAAATTATGAGAAATCTATAACAAACAAATTTGGAATTATAAAGAAATGTCTCACTAAAAGACATTATTCAAAATATTTGTGTTTAAACTCATGATGGATAGGGAGTGTGCACAGGGTGAGGAGTAAATCGGTCGTGTTGGGGCATATGAATCCCAATATGGATTTTAAGATCCGAGGGAGCTCCAAGCTGAGCGTGTCTAAACTTGAGCAGCAGTAAACCTTCCATCCATAATGAAACTAAAACATGTACTTAGTGGGTAAGGAGTGTGCACAGGGGAAGGAGTAAATCGGTTGCGTTGGAGCGAGAAAATCCCAATATGGATTAAAGATCTGAGGGAGCCCCAAGCTGAGCATGTCCAACCTCAAGAACCAGTAAATCTACCATCCACGTCAAAATTAAACATGTTCCGAGTGGGTAGGGAGTGTGCACATGGGGAGGAGTAAATCGGTCACGTTGGGGCAAAATGAATCCCAATATGGACTAAGGTCTGAGGGAGCCCCAAGCCGAGCGTGTCCAAACTCAGAGCCGTAGTAAATCTACCATCCACTATGGAATTATACACTCTATTATAGTACTAGCTATAGAAAATATGCATCTTCAATCTAACTTTTCGAAGACAGGGGAAAGGAACACGACATTCACGATCAAAGTAGTAAAACATTTCCATACCCTTTTCTTATTTCAATTTGTAAGCTAGATTCTAATGTGTATACTATGTGTCTACATCGTGTCTTCATGCATCAATGTGTTTGCTTCGTGTCTTCTTCGTGTCTTCATGCATTCGTGTGTCTACCTCATGCTCGCATCGCGTCTTCATGCATTAATTGTCTACTTCGTGTCTTCATTCATATGTTCTTGTACGTGCTATAATTTAATAACATGTCTACTTTGCAAGTGCCTAACACATATGTAGGAAAGAGAATGAATCCAGACTATGAATTAATGAGGATCAAAATGAATCCAGACTATGAATTAATGAGGATCAAATTAATTGCTTGAGGACAAGCAAATTCGAGAGGCGAGGACTGTGATGTCCCCAATTTCAGATTGAGTTTTAATAGGAAATAAGGGTTAAATACCAATATTAGATTATTAAATTATTATTATTATATATTTTAAAAATACAAATATTATTTATAATAAATAAGATAAAAAATTTAAAATATCTTTAATATATATTATTGGATATATTTAGATCTAATATATATATATATATATATATATATATATATATATATATATATATATATATATATATTAAGGTTAAATATAAATTATAATATATATAGAAATATATATCAACTATTATTATATTTTACTATACTACAATAAATATTAATATATTAAGCATTGAATAATAATCAATGTAACATTAATAATCGACAAATAATAAATAATATAATATGACTTATTATTCAACTATATTAAATATAATATTATCATATTACATGTATTATAAAATAACAAATAATCTTTATTAAATAAGACAAACATTATAATAAAAATAATCTTAAATATAAAATAAAATGTTAAATCTAAAGGACACAACCATTCAACACATAAGGTATATAATGGAAGAATATGAGGAAGAGTTTAGGAGGGAATTGAAAAGAATAATAATAGTAATAAAAAAGGGATTTATTCAGTTCTTCGGAGAGATGATCAGATAGTGATCATTACATTCACCTATGTATTTCTTCAAACTTTGAATTCAAAACATGAAGGAAAAAGGGATCAGAAGGAAATATTACAGAAGAATATGAATGAAAAAGGGAAAATCAATGAATGTCCAGAAGGGGACATTACAAAATTCTGATCAACCAATACTAATATAATGACTTTACTCTTGCTGCAAATTGATCTACTTCAATTCTGGGCTGAATGTTATAGTTCAGGAAGTCTGCAATAAATTCTGAAAATTATATTTTATCTCTATACTACGTCATCAAGGATCAGATTTGCTAGAAGAGTAGATGTTTGATAATATTGTGTGTCCTCTATCCACAATCTTGCTCCTACTTTATACATTAACCAAGGGTCTTGTCTTTTCATAAGACATAGCCCCTTCTAGGTCGGCCCTCCATGAAACAATCTTACTCCTGTAACACATCGCCAAGGGATCCAAAAGAATTAACCTAAAGTTTTTACTAAGTTTGGTAAACATTTTTTTTTTTTTTAGAGAACAAGAAAGATAAATCATTCACATCAATCACATAGTAGTGGAAGCAATAACATACAATCAACTAGAAATATACATAACAGGTTACATTCCTTAAGGATCCCAAGACGTTGAGTCACATTTAAATTTAATTAATTCTAAATCTAACAACCACCATATCCATATGAAAGAATAATAAGAAAGTCCAATGTCCATTTAATATACATTTGTTCCGAATGCCCCTTGGCAAATTCATTCAGAATGCTCAATCGTCCACTGCTCATGTCACAGGGTATGAAAGGCTAAAAGAATATACATGTAATGATACACCATCATCCTCGAATCCATGATACAAGTACAAAAAAGTAAATGAAACTAATAACATACATGATACATCTATCCATCATAAAGATATAACATCATAAAACACAACTAATCTAAGTGCGTGGTTCCTCCCAACCGTCAATAGCATCATTAGACCATCGTGGGCCCTAGCCATCCCCCATGCGTAACATCCCAAGCCACCAAGGATATCATCGGTACTATAGTAATAGGGATGTCACTTCTAAAACATACTACATCATATGCATAAAGAAATCTAACATACTAGAATAAAGCATAAGTATACAACATCATCTAAACATGATAAACAAGTATACCAAGAACCTCCAGCCACGGTGTCTATAGACGGATCTCAATAGTAAGAGTAAAAAGCACTACCACTCGACCGTGTGGAACCTAAATGGCCCACTCCCACCGTGCTGAGGAGATAGTCCCAAGTCCCAAACAGTATATCAAATCACATAAAACAAGTACTCTCTAAGTCCAGGAAATCGTAAAAGTATATTAACTCAAAGGTTCCAACACATAGATCAACATCTAGACCCAGAGGCACACAAAGACATGTAAGAAACCTACTGTGTAAGCGGGCAAGTGTCATCGCACAAATCATGTTGGAAGTTACTTGAGCAATCCCCTAGGAATCCTGGGTCCCCTGTATTCCTGCGGCCACTAGTATCCTCTCGTACTGACAAGGCATACTATAGAATGCAAGGTCGCAATCAAGCGTTCTCTCTACCCCATCCTAGTTTGTGTTAGAATCTGATAAGATTAATAACCCAGAAAACTAGTGCAAAGAATAAATATATAAACTATGAATGCAAATGATACAAAATCAAAATAGCATCATAGAGTTAGTCTCCAAGAGAGTAATGCAAATGCTGGAAGCAAAATAGCATTAAGAGGATGCAAAAACAAGAGATGCAAATACAAGCCAGGTAGCATGCTTATATAGGCTAGGAAGAGGGAGGAGGTGGCAACACCAACCAATGAGGAGCAACCATCTATCAGACTAAAGATAGCAAAGTATCTTCCCAAGATAGCTAATGGATGCTCACATGTAGGAAGGTGACACCTCACAACCATTCACCTAATAAGACATGTTTTATTAACCTAAGCGAGATTATTAAAAGTGTAGGAAAACTTAGCAAAATAGGAAAAATAAAAAACTACACTAACACCCCCCCATAAGCGAAGCTTAGGTGGATATAGAAATGGGTCCCGGCAAGTCAAGCCTGATGAGGTACCCATGTACATAAAATTCCCCCAAAAGAGAGAGAAAAGAGACTCCCCAAAGAAAATTAGGACTCCAAGTGAGAGGAAGAGGCCCCCCCAAAAGATGAAGCATCCCACACCCCCAACAAAGCTTGCAAATTTTGTCCGGTAGATCCACTTACATCGAACAAGTTTTCTTCCCTTAGGAAAAGGGACAAGATCCCAAGTGTGGTTCCTCATCAAGGAACTATATTCTTCCTGCACAGCTGTATCCCACTTAGAAATACTAGAAGCCTCATGAAAGGATTGTGGATTTGAGGCAGTAGCAATGAAGATATGTAGAGCATCCTGGAATTGTGAACGAGTCTGCTTGGTGTCTGATGGATCCCCAACCCAATCACCTGGAAACTGCAAGGTCTGTCTAGCCCAAAGTGGACCAGAAGATGGAGAATCTAGAGGAGAATCATCAACTTGTGAATGATGACTAGGAGAGGAAGGAGGTGAGTCCTCTGAATCACTCTCTGCATCAAAAGTGGAGGTAGAAGACTGCTCAAGTGAATCTGACCCATTAGAAGATCTATCATGTATTCCAAGTGACTCCAATGTCAAAGTAGAAGGCAACTCTATGACCATGCTCTGCTGGTTAAGCTGATGCAAGTAGTGGAAGTTAAGATGGCCAAACTGCTCATGCCATAATCTGCTCACATCATTAGAGTGAGTGAGCAAAACAGTCAAAGGAGGATCAGGAACAAGGTGAGAAAACATATAGAGTCGTGACTGATGATCTGCTCTCCCAATTGCAATTGTAGAATCATTGTGCAACTCACATATCTCCGTTGAATCAAGAGTGAACTCAACCCGCTTGCCTAAACTTGTGTGAGTGATCTGGTCTACTGATAGGAGATTAGTTGACAATGAGGGTACACAAAGAACATCATGGAATGTGCCATCCTCCACATCAACAGACCCTCTCCCACACACCTCAATGGGAGTGTTATCGCTCGTCAACATAGAAGGCATAATACATGGCTCCAAGGATGCAAGTTCTTTCTTAGATGAAGCCATGTGGTGTGAAGTACCCAAATCAAGAACCCAAGTGGATGGTGAGGAAGCAACTGCAAAAAGGGCCTTACCCTTTCCTTTCCCCTTGCTGTTTTCTTTTTCTTTGTTAGACCCTTCATTAGAACTTTGTTTGATAGACTCAGGAACACTGATATTATTCTTCTCAAGAATGTATGTCAAGTTATCAAGTTGTTTCTGCAAACATTTATGTTCATCATGACCAGGTCTTTCACAATAGGCACATTTGACCTTTTCTTTCTTAGGCTTATTGCCCTTGGAAGATGGTGTATCAATAGTTGCTTTTGAAAAAATTGATATCTGATCCTTCTTCTCCTCGCTATTCTTTTGTTTCTTGTCCTTACTATTGTTGTTACTACTTTGTCCTTGTTGTTCTTTTGTGCCTTGGTTGGCAGCCAAGGCATGTGACTTAGAGGACGTAAGAGTGCCCATCTGGATTAGCTTGTCTTGTTCTCGAGTGAGATTGACAGCAAAATCATCTAAAGATGACATGGTGAATTGAGTACCAAGTGCACCCTTAGTAGCATAGAAGGTAGAGACAAACACAGAATATTCTGAACTTAGCTTAGAGAGAATACTAAGAATCAGTTGTTCATCTTTCTTTTCAATTCCACATTGTTTTAACTGCAGCCTTAGTAATTTCAATTTGGTGAAGAAATCTTGGATTGTGTTGAAATTGCCTGGACTCAAACTAATTAATTCATTTTCCAACATATGACCCCTCATTGAATCTTGTGTGCCAAATAGTGTTTCTAGCTTTGTCCATACTTCATTTGGTGTATCCAAAGACTCAATGTGAAATAGCAAGTCAGGAGAAATAGACAAACACAATGTTCCAAATGCCTCATCACATTTGTTAAACCACTTAGGCTTATCTTCATCTTTAGCAGGTTCAGTTTCAAGTCCCATAGTTATCCTATTTAATCCAGTTTTCCTTAAGTGAATTGTCATGCGTGATTTCCACTCAAAGTAATTGTATGGAGTTAGGATGGGCATATTTGTTTGATCCATGATGAAGAAATGCAGAGAAGAAATGCTAGAAAGAAGAGAACCCAGCCACGACAATGCCCCCCCCTCTTTACTCAATCAAAGAACCCCCCCAAAGAAATATGATTTGACACTTTATTTTAGTGCATTTACAACTACCACTAGAAAGAAATACTTAGTGGTCTTGATTTCAATGCATTACAAACCCTCATGAAGAGCATATGCTAAAAGTGAAACTTGGGCACAATAATCAAGAAAAAAAATAGCACCACTGCGATCTACTTGAAAAATCATGCACTTTCAAAAAAAGAATCGTCTTGATACGAGGTCGTATGAGAAAGTTATGATCCTCTGAAGTTTTCAAAACGAAAACTGTGCACAGTCACGGCTGAGAATCTGCAATTTCTAAAGAATTCATCCATGAAATCAAAAAACAACTCGACTAGTGGATAGAGCACAAAAAAATAACCAAGTTCATAACAAGAATCATCAAAATCGGAGTCCGTATGAGCAAGAACGAGACATTTGAAAATTGCATTCAAATCTGTGACTGCCAATGGAGAGGGGTATGGCTGTAGCTTTGCATGCTCGATTCTGCAAAATATACAGCTTGCATGCAAAATCTAAAAGATACCCAGATAGTTTTTCGGTGTTGCGAACAAAACCCAGAAAGTGTTTTCCTTGCTGATGTACAGAAGATGTTGCTGTAGTGTAAATCAAACGCCTTTAACAGTAAAAAACGGCTCCAAAAATCAAGAAACGACCCCAACAACCAAAATATGACATGCAAATGCTAGATCAGCTTCCTAAGTCCATCAATGGCATGCTGGAACTTGCAATACTGATTGAAACCTCCAAATATGCAAGTTGGTTGTCAGATTTGAGATTGAAACCCCAGAGAAAAACCGTTTTTGTCAAAACTTTTCTGATTCTTAGGATCATCCAAAGATGCAAGAGAAAAGCATACTTCGTTTTTCAAAAAGCTACAATAAAGTTTATTAGCCCCCCCTGAATCTCTCAAATAAGGAAACTAAAATCTATTCTTGCACATAGAAAAGCTCTGATACCATGTTAGAATCTGATAAGATTAATAACCCAGAAAATTAGTGCAAAGAATAAATATCTAAACTATGAATGCAAATGATACAAAATCAAAATAGCATCATAGAGTTAGTCTCCAAAAGAGTAATGCAAATGCTGGAAGCAAAATAGCATTAAGAGGATGCAAATACAAGCCAGGTAGCATGCTTATATAGGCTAGGAAGAGGGAGGAGGTGGCAACACCAACCAATGAGGAGCAACCATCTATCGGACTAAAGATAGCAAAGTATCTTCCCAAGATAGCTAATGGATGCTCACATGTAGGAAGGTGACACCTTACAACCATTCACCTAATAAGACATGCTTTATTAACTTAAGCGAGATTATTAAAAGTGTAGGAAAATCTAGCAAAATAGGAAAAATAAAAAACTACACTAACAGTCTGTACTAGCACTCAAGGCATGGGAGAGAACATACAATTATCTTATTAGGTTCATTTTAATCCCCATTTAGTGTAAATGTTATCACTTATTAAAAACAACTTACAATGGGTTTCTCTAGGTAGCCTCTTAGGGCCCCGACCCCCATTGCAAGCCACTTCCTGACACTACACATAGATAACCTACCCTAGGCTCATGAAATCTCAAATCAAAGAATCATAGTAAAATCACCTCAGTCTTGTACAAGTGACTGGAAAGCATCAAAAAGTTAGTCCACAATAATCACATCAGTTCTCCATGAGCAACTGAAAAGCATCCAATGATAATTATACTAACCACGACAGTTCTCTATAAGCAACTAAAGGCATCAGTGATAAATCACAATATCCAATGGTTCTCCAACGAGCAACCAACAAGTATCCCAAAAATAGATCACAATACTGATCGAAGACTCCAAAATGGTCAAGTCAAACATGTCACAACATGACATCATCGAGAGCAAACCATCCAAAACATCTCAGTCACATATATAACTGATCGATGACTCAAAAATGGTTAAGTCAGGTAACTCAAAAACATACACCTTAGCTTCACATAAGGAAATTGGAAAGCAATAACAATCAGTAAATACAACATATCATAGAGCACTCCATCACATTACCATGGTCGGGTTAAGAAAAATCGAGACCAAATCATCATAACATCGCATTCACAAACCCCGAGCTTTTGGTAACAACCTAAACTAGTCAATATCTAAACAACCCCAAACTCCCAAAGCATAAACAATACAAACAAAACAATACAGTTTCATAGTCTGGGTTTGGTTTGAAAAGATATTGTTGATATTAAAGTAGGGTTTAAGTTCTAGTGCATATATTTTCAAGTAATAAGTTTCCGCATTTAGCCCTTACAATTAACCCATTTCTTATTCTTATAATTAGAAAATCATATCATAACTTAAGAGCAATAATAATCATTTAATAAAATAATTAAAATAATAATAATAATGAATTATTATATAAAAATAACCCCAATTCTATTAATAATCAAATTTTAGATAATAAATATAATTATCAACAACTATTCACCAAATTCTCTTATAAACAATATATATAAAAATCATTAAATAAATTAATAATTAAAAACTTATCTAATAAACATTATAATATTAACACTTTACCAATTATATTATTAAATAATAATGAAATTAATATTAAAATTCATTATTAATAAAAAAAAATTAATTTTAAACTTATTAACAAATTCATTAAATAACCAAATATACAATATTTATAAAAAAAAACTTATTAATAAAGTATTATTAATTAATATTAAATTTAATGTTAAAATCTATTAATAAAAATTATTAAAAAATAATAAAATTTATAAATCATATTAATTAAAAGTTATCTAATAATAATAACTCTATACTATATATTACTTTTAAAACATACGTAATAATAAGTTTATAATTTTAAAACAACTTTATAAACAAACTTTATTAACAAAACAAACATGCCTATAAAAAAAACTGCCCGTATAAACATAGCCGATATAAACCAAATTTAATATGTTTCAAACTTTACATTTATAAACTTTATATAAACCAAAAATTTAAAACGGTACCCAAGCGATTATAAATTGCTGTCCAAGACATACGACTGCTGTAGCAGTCCTGTACGACTGCGTACAGCAGTCAGCCACCATAATAATTAAGAATGGGGGTAATTGTGTGTGTATATATATATTTGGATTTTTATTTAATTTGTTTTATTAATATAAATATATGTATGTTATAAAACTTCGTTTTATAACAATTTAATATAACAAATTTCTTCTCAATTCAATTATTTACTTTTATATAATTTGTGGTACAGTTCTATTTTTTAAAAAATTTGTTTATTTAATAATTAAATTTATCTTTTCTTTTGTTTATTTAAAACAATCTCTTCCAATAATATTATTAAGTTTCAATACTATATATATTTAAATTTTTTTAATATGTTTTAATATATATTTAAATTTATCTATCAACCATACGAATTTTTCAATCTAAAATCTATTTTAAATTTCAACCCTTCCCAAATTAAAATTATAATTTCTTTAAGCTAGGAGACGAGGGTTTTCTAATTGATTTATTAAATCCTTAGATATAGATGAAAAAGGACAGCAAAATATCCAAGATGAAGAATTAACAGATTCGTATAATGAAATATGAGAAGACAAGTTTTCACAATCACGAAGTAGACAGGAATATCAAATTGCATAATTCAATTAGTGATTACAACACAAGATCCTACCTGAACCTAATGCTAACACGCAACCAACCGAGAATTGTGAGAAGATTCGCTTCCAATATTCGCGTCCAAATTCTCCTCCAAAATTCGTCTTCCAAATCATGTATGCAAAATTTCTCTCCAAATTCGTGTCCCTCAAAAATGAACCCTCTAATTGTGATAAAGAGTTCTCTCCTCAAATCGGACACTAATTGTGCGTTCACCCGAGAGGACTCCTTGCTCACAAGACTCAAACTCTAATTTAACTTTTATTAATCTTTGTTTTATCTTTTCATGCATGTTAAGTGAATTATTAAATTACTTTATTTAATTTTCCTCTTGACTTCTATTTTTAATCTTTATTACTTTTAATCCCATGCGCACTTTATGAAATTAAAATAACATTATTATTTTCACTTATTTTATCTTTTAAATTAATTTCTTTTATATCAACTCATGCTCGCATCATGCGATCTAGAATCTTTTAATAGTTTAATATCTTTTCCACTTCTTAATTCATTTTAAAAACTTAATTGATAAAATATTTATTAATTCAATTAATAATAATATTTAGCATTTATTTAAAAATAAACTCTAAATGTATTATTATTAAATTAACTAAATATTATCACGTTCTAAATTTATATTAATGACTTTTATCTTCAAATTTAATTCTTTTTATTTAATTAATTTCTCAATTAATTAAACACAATTAAATATTAAAGATATCATATTAAATTTTCATTAAATTAAATTATTAATTTAATCTTTCTAATTAAACTTAATTAATAGAAAATTACCAAAGACTCATAAAACAACATACAAAAACTCAACATACAACAACACATACAACATCAACTAAAGGGTTATAATCACAAATTAACATCATTTGACACATTCAGAGGGTACTCAACTTGGATACTTGTCCTATTTATCAATTAGGACAAATGGTTTAAAGGGTTGGGATTTGGACTTAAAGAATTTATCTCCCCTCTCTTACCATTGAGATAATGCGATAGGGTACGCTCATCCTAGCAATTCAGGGAAGTTGATACTTGGTACCTGCAACCTGCATAAAATCCACGCATGTACAAACACAATATTCTAAGCTAAACAAGCAATGGCAGGAAGTGGTGCATAGTGTAGATTCCGACTAGTAGGTGACTACGACTCCTTTCCTTAAGCACATCAGAGATGCCATACATAAAGAAAACAAACACGCACACCATACACATGCAGTATGGGGTAAGTATTCATAAGAAAATACATAATAATCCATCTAATTAATCATCATTGATAAATGAAAACACTGAATAATCATCATGCATACATGAAACATAGAGTACCAAGTAATCTCATCATAAAAATCAACTGAATCTGAAATAATAACTGATAAACTCAAAGTAATGCTACTAATCATAAGCGTAAAACTGGCCTAAAAGAGTTTGACAATGATAACAGAAATGTGAACTAGGGGTAGGCACTACAACTCCACAACAAATTGACGGCCTTTTCATTTAACTAATAGTTAATTAATAATCAACTACAATAGTTAATTACAAGGCATATAAATATGCTTAGCAAATCGTTGATCAGTATAGGGAGATGTATTCATCATAAGGCCATATGTAAGGGAACTTACATGCATATTAGATCTGTCTAATCTGGAATATCAGAACATTAATATGATCAAGTTATCAGGATTTAACACTCCCTCTTAATTTGATAATATAAATGAGAGAAACATATCTAGCAACATTGTTAAGCATAGATTTGTATTCTATATCTATCTGATTCTTAATATCCCAAAGTGGTTTTTTCTTAGGATTTTGAGTTTCCTCAAGATTAAGATTTTGAATTTCACCTTCAATTTCTTCAGTGTTCTCCCTCTGAAACTCAAATTCATGATTTTTTTCAGAACTAGGTATATGTGTAGGATCTTCAGAACTTGCGGCTCTTTTGAATACTAAATCTTCTTCAAATATTACATCCCTATTAAGTTCAATGTTTTTCTAACTAGGTATGTAAACTCTATATGCTTTAGATGTTTCGCTATACCTAACAAAAATAATTTTTCTCCTAGAGGATTCTAACTTAGTTCTCTTTTCTTTTGGAACATGTATGTATACTGGGCACCCAAATATCCTAAGATGACTTATATTTGGTTTAACCTTAGAAAATACTTTTTCAGGAGTTTTATCTCTAAGGTGGGAGTGAGGACTTCTATTTTGAATATAGATAGCAGTACATGAGGCTTTTGCCCAAAGATAATATTCTAAATTTTGTTCAAATATCATAGCTCTTGTTGTTTCTATAATTGTTCTATTCTTCCTTTATGCTACCCCGTTTTGCTGTGGGTTATAAGGAACAATATACTCCTTAATTCCTACTTCTTTACAAACATCTTTAAACAAATCTGAAGTATATTCCCCTCTATTATCAGTCCTAAGAGTTTGAATTTTGAGTCCTGATAGGTTTTCGGTTAAGGATTTGAATTCTTCAAATCTCTTAAAGCTTTCTTTTGATTATTTACATTTTAAGAAGTAAATCCATGTTTTCTTAGAGAAATCATCTATAAAAAGTATATAGTACCAGAATCGTCCAAGAGAAAGAACAAACATAGGTCCACAAATTTGAGAGGACTAATTCTAAAACATTGTTAGTTTTTCTAGTGGTATCTTAAAATAGACTTTTGGTGTTCTTACCTATAACGCATCCTTTGCATATGCTCGAATGATCTTTATTCAACTCAAGTAAACCAGTAACCATCTTTTCCGTAGTCGATAGGGCTTTGAAGTTTAGATGTCCTAACTTTCTATTCCACATTTTGTTTATATCAGCAGCTTCATAAATTAAGGCTTGAATAGGTTCAATATTTAATTCATACAAGTATCCCTTTCTTTGACCAATCAACTTTGATTTCTTAAATGAAGAGTTCTTAGACTAGTTCATTACTTTACCATCCATGAATGCAACCTTATGTCTATCATCTTCAAGTGCTATAACAGAAATTAGATTCCTCTTGATTCTTGGTACCTAGATTACTCTTTTGAGATGAAGAGAAATACCCGACTTTAGTTTCAAGGTGCAGTTTCCAATTCCTTTGACAAAATGAGTGGAATTATCACCTATGGTAACTTCGTCATTAACTTCTTCTGATATTGAGTCTAGTACTTCTTTGTATCCTATAATGTGTCTAAATGATCCACTATCAATTACTTGCTTGATACTTCATTTGATAGCGCTGAATATAATACACGTTTCTTAGGATCATAATTTTCCCCTTCTCTAGTAACATTTGCACAGTTTACTTGCTGCTTTGTATTCTCAAGGCAATTAAATTTATAGTGTCCAAATTTTTCACATTTAAAGCATTTTATTTTGGATAAATCTCTTTTAGGTTTGTCATTTATACCATAGTTTAAAAACTCGGTATCGGCAATATCTTAGTCGGCCCAATATTTTTGGAAAACTTGGAATCGACAAAAACTCGGCGAAAAAATCGGCAATAAATCGGCACTTTTATTGAACATTTAAAATATATAAAATATTCTTAAAAATGCACACATACACCAAAATTTGTAAAACATATAATGATTTGAAATATCCACCATATATTAATCAAAATTATTAGTAATTTAGTATTATAGTAAATTTAAAATACGATAAATTTGAATTACAGTACAGTATATAGTAATTGTTAAATTATATATATAAATAATAAAATAGTATTACAGAAAATTGTAAAAATTAAAATATGGTCTATTTATGTATTTTTCATTTTTTATTATTTACCGAAACAAAATATATTTTGATTTTACTATTATAAAATAGATTAATTTTTACACAAGAATTAATAACAAAATATATTAATGTTAAAAAAATTACAAAACACTATCAAACATGGGTGGGAAGTGGAAAAAACTCAAAACTTAGGCAGACAATGCCAACTTGAATGCAAACTTAAAGGTTCCCTTACCTATCGTTCGATGCCAATACAAATGCAGGGAGTAAAGTTTCTAATTGAACAGATGAGAGCAAACAGATTAGGTTGCGAAGTTGACAGATGAGTGTCGGGAAACATGATCGTCAATAATATTAAACCAAAATGCCCTCGTGATGACTTTTCAACGATATCTACCTGCGATTTTCCACTTATACTGTGATATATTCCAGTATAGCCGCCGCGATTTTTTCACATATCTTGTTGCCGATTTATTGCATGATATACTCGGCTAGGTCTGTGCTGTGCGAAATATCGCGAGATTTCGCCAAAATTTTAAACTATGATTTATACCCTTCTTCTTGAAGTGCTTCTTCTTACCTTTATAGGAATTTGTGTTGAGGACATGAAGTTCTTCATCTTCAATTTTTAATTTCCCTCCTTTCTTGAGTTGCCTAGATTCTTCTTGAAGGCAATCTCCTTTAAGTCTATTGAAGTCTGGAAGTTTGTCTCTAGCACTTACTCCTTGTGAGTATGTTTCCCATGAATCCGGTAATCCATCTATAGCCATAAGTGATAGCTCTGTGTCTTCAATTATGGTCCCTTGCAAGTTCATCTCTTAGACTAGCCACCATTAGGAGGTATGAATTCATAGATTCTCTCTTCCTTATCTTTATATGATTTAGTTGCCTTTTTAGTGCAAGGGTTCTAGTTGCATTGTTAACCTCATATGCATTTAATAATGCAGTCATCATATTAAATGTTGTCTGATGTTTCATTAGCATAGGTACTATTTCATTTTGAACTCCATCTAATATGATTTGCATGGCTTTTCTGTTTCCTTTAATCTAGATAGTTTTATGAGGTTCAGCATCAGGTTGCTTGGATTCCTTATCAACAAACTATATTACATCATTGTCTTCAAGAATCATCATAATTTTGAATTTCCAAGCAACGAAGTGTTCTTTTCCATCAAACCTGTCTTTGGGTCTAATTGCATTAGCCATTGAAGGTAGAAGGATGTTGCTAGATATTTTAAGTCTGATTATTGATTTGCAAAGCCTAGGTTTGACTACCAGAGCTTTGATACCATGTAAGATTTCTGCAAATTCTGATTCAACCAATGCTGATATAATGACTTTACTCTTGCTGCAAATCAATCTACTTCAATTCTGGGCTGAATGTTATAGTTCAAGAAGTCTGCAATAAATTCTGGAAATTATATTTTATCTCTGCACTAAGTCGTCAAGGATCAGATTGCTAGAAGAGCAGACTTTTGATGATATTGTGTGTCCTCTATCCACAATCTTGCTCCTACTTTATACATTAACCAAGGGTCTTGTCTTTTCATAAGACCCAACCCCTTCTAGGTCGGCCCTTCATGAAACAATCCTATTCCACTACAAGTCGGCGGCCTTTTCATTTAGCTAATAGTTAATTAATAATTAACTACAATAGTTAATTACAAGGCATATAAATATGCCTAGCAAATCACCGATCAGTATAGGGAGATGTATTCATCATAAGGCCATATGTAAGAGAACTTACATGCATATTAGATCTGTCTAATCTGGAATAGCAGAACATTAATATGATCAAGTTATTAGGATTTAACATAGATTACAAAGTGAAAACCTGTAGCTTGTGAGAGTATCAACCTCTCCAATATCAAAGTTTTTTGCCCCAAGCTGTAGGCAAATCATTGCCTCAAATTCTGTTATGAAAACTCCCTCATCGACAAGTTCTCCATTTTTAGCAATGATTGTACATGTCAGTTGCTGAAAACTATCGTTGATCATGTTCTCTTGTTCTTGCAAATGTTGTATCATTACTTCACCTTCAACCACGAGGCTTTGCAACACCTTTACCCTGTTGATTATTAAATGTGTTGGTGTAAATAAGTATACACTATTTACACTTAAGTTTACTTAAGTCAATGCATTATTTTATTATTTATTAGGTTGACACTCAGGGGTTTGTGTACTTTTATGAGTTGTCATGTTAACAACACAAAAGTTAGCAATTCTAATTCAGCACATGGTGTCTACAACATTGGAGTTTGCGTAATTAACTGAGTTGTCATGTAGACGACACAGTTATTTGCACTCTTAATTAAGCACATGGTGTCTACAACATTATCTTTCATGCTACACCTTTGTAGGCTTATCCTCACATCATCACGCTTACTCCTGTGCTTAATGGAGCATAACCCACACCTGGTGGACATGTGCATGGTTGTAAGACTTATCATGTTGCTAACTCCTAGGCATTTTAGATGCATCTTAGAGGCCTTTATATACAGGCACCTCTAGTGGACATATCATATCAATTACAATCAATTGAATATCATACTATTATTCTAATCATACTCTGGTCTATTCTGTGCTTGTGCTTGAGTTCCTTGATCTTGGGTGAATTTTTCTCTAAGGCAAATTCTTACAAAATGCAATGTAATATATTACATATCTACTGAAGATAAAATTCCTCAGTTGCACAAAACATCTGAGTCAACTTTATCCATGGTCTTCCATACATTCAGGTCCACCTCGAGTGATTTGAGTTGTTGATGAAAAGAAGCAAGAAGCTTCTTCATCTTGGCTGATATATCTCTCCTAGGTCTCAATATTCAAAAATTGTCCCTGATCACGTCCACTACTTGAGACACTAGGCGATCATACCAATTGTATATAGCCTTAGCTTTCCCCTCAATCCGCTTTGCATTCTCCGAAAACTCAATTGTTAAAGAAGAGACCTTCATCTTTTTAATGAGGTCATGTAGTCTACCGTTCTCCTCTTTAAACCTATCTTTCCTTTCCCACAACTTGTCATCTTTTGGGTGAGCAAGGTGAGAGCATCATGCACATCCTGCTGATAAGTCAAGCAAGATTGTTTACCAAGTTCAATTGTGGTGAACTTGTAATCATTGGTTTGCAATTTCTCCATTGGCTTTTGAGGAGATGCTCAGCTACCTTCGCATACTTGGTGTTGTCGGTGTTCACTAAGATCGTTGACACCACTTTGGCCTTTTTGGTCTTAGGAACCTTAGCCTTTGTAGCCATGTTGGAATCATTGTTCTTGGGTGGAAGTTCTTCCCTTTTCCTTGTTCGAGTAATGCCAGTGAGCCAAGTAGGAAGTGTGAAGGAAGAGGATCTTATAGTAATAGTGGTAACCAAAGTAGATATCAGATCGGTTGGGATAACTGTGATCATAATAGATGGAACTTCAGTCATGATTGTCGCTCGAATTGGCCTACTATGTGTGACCTTTGCCACGAATTGCTCAAATTGTGTTGATAAACTATTCATTAACGCCATGGATGGAACCACTAGAATAGGGATTGAGATGGTCTAAGGATCAAATACACTTTCAAATGTGTCATACTGTTCCATTGTCAAAACTATAGGAGCAACCGAGGAAATGGGTATAGCTAGTGTGATTGGAGTTGGATCCACATGAAATGATTTTGGCTTAGGAGGAAATGTATCCATGGCAATATGCAAGGGTGAATCTAGTGATTTCTCTGAAGCTGGTGTAGAATCAACAGGAGTAGTAGCAATTGACACTTCTAGAGGAGGAGGTCTTCTTCTAGAGCATTTTCTTGGTGGCAGATGAAGTTCATCATCACTTAGGTCAATGTGATCACCCTTTGCCTTGTCACCTTTCATGGTAAGCTCTGGAATAGCCGTTGTTGAAGATTTAGTGCCATTGTTTTGCTTGCCTCTCATTTCAACCCTTAAGCCAATTGGACCAGCAAGATCAAAATCTTTTCGAGGCTTAATCGTTATGTTTTTCAGCCCTCTTTTCTTCAACCAGATATTTGTATTGGCGAGAATAGGCTGAAAATGATCCCATATGGAAATGCTCTCCTTGGATGAGTAGGATTGAGATGGAATAGGTAGCCTATCAAGATGATGCTCTTTGTATTTTGGATCGAGAACTTGATCATCATCTTCAAACCCCGTAGGGATCTTTGGGAGGTTGAAGTCCACAATTTGGTTAGAGCCAACTGGCAATAGTCCATCCAATTGATGTCAATCTCTATGTGTGTATTCTATAAAGACCATTTTTTTTCTTAAGTGGCTTTCACACATCTTCGGCATACCTATTGTACACTAAGGTGTGATTGCTAGTATTTCAAAGGACAATATAAATGTACATATATTATCACTTGAACCGCGGTTCTTATCAATGCCACTACTATCTTGAATGGATAATTTGATTAATGCTAAGTGAAATAATCATGCATTGTAATAATCTTTACAATCTGTGTTAGGTCTAATTGAGTGTGCAAGACGATCTTGTGCTCACAAGCTTTCTCTCATTTAGTAAGGGAAGATTTAGTTAAAATCTTGACTACTAATTGTTATAGTGATTGAACATCAATTCTGATGCAGACCTTCAACATATGCAATGTAGAGATGGACAATATTGCTTATAACACAATATTCTTATTTTTGGCTTATATTTGTAAACCCGTGAGAATATTTGATAGGGTTATTTTGAATCTTGGTCTTGAATAATCCAATAAGGATGCACATGTGCCTATTGGATGATATAGGCTTCTCTGTTTGTGGACTTGACTACTTCTTCCGCTTGTTGATGACAAATATATAGTCTTCATTTCTCTCTTCTTCTTATCACTGACTATAATCTATTTGATTGTGCTTAGACAATGCTGAAAATTCTTTGATGTGGATGGCTTTATCGAATGATGTCACGCTCTTGTTTAGTATCCGTATGTAAAAACTATTTCGCTTCTCCAAATTCGGATAGAGTATCTTCTTATAGCTTGCCATGATGGAGCGATCAGTCACGTCTCACGTCCATCTGCATTTGTCATCATATCCCTTGAGTTATCAAAGAACTCAACTAATCTTGTATAATAATAATCATATTCGTAAGATTATGCTAATAGTGATATATATATTTTTAAATTAATCAATAGTATTCAACTGTTCAAATATAAAGTTGGGGCTAACACTAATGACTGGTCTCTTTAATAATCAGTGCCAAGGTCTCCTCATTGTTGGTGGTGGTCAATAAGATGCAAATTCTTTAATTTGCTGATTGTATCTCCTTTATTGTGACATGTCTTCTAATAATTTGCATTCAAGATCATCAGCCACTATTTCCTATTTGATTATCGCCAATAATATTTTTATACGTTGATAAATTAATTCTTAATGATGGATAGCTTGGTGGAGACCATCATTATACAAGGTTAGTATAATAATTTGGTATCTTAAATGCTCCAAAGAGGCATGTTCAGGATTCGTGTTTATTGAGAGTTTGCCACCTCAACTAGATATGATAGACTACCAATTCCATGACTATGAATTTAGCCTTGTATCGTGAGTTTCAACCAGCATCACAAAATACGAATCTTCCATTGTTAATTCCTTTGCAGGTTATGACCAATTATCTTTTGTGTCTACCTTCATATCACTGATTTGGACAATTTTTATTGATTATATATTATAAATAGATTCTTTGATTAGGGTTATATAATTGTACTCCCTTGGAGATAGTAAATAATTCCACTAGTAATATATGTCATATTAATATTACCAATAAGTATTATATTATTTATTTAAATTAATTGGCAAATTTATTTCTCCATTAAAAGATGTTTAATATATATTGTATTGTTAACTAATAATATAGATATTAGATTTCATTATATCATTAATAACAGGGTATATATATATTTATTTGATTGTATAATTTAATTTAATTTAATTTAATTATTATTATCATTTATTTAGAAAATCGTTATTATTTATTATGCCATTATTCTAGAAATAAGGAGACATGACAGATTCATTAGTGAGAAAAGGCTATGGAAGTTGAACATTATAGTCTTTTGAAGAATAACACTTGGTTTCATCCTGATCTTCCTCTAGGAAAGAAGCCCATTAGCTACAAAAGGGTATTTAAATTAAGCTCAATGCTAATGACACCCTTGACAAGTACAAAGCTTGTTTTGTTACTTGGGGGTTCTCATCGAAAGAAGGCATTGACTATGAGGAGTCTTTTGCTACTATAACCAAAATGAGTACCATATGACTCGTTCTTGTCGCAGCTACTCAGTTTGGATGGAAAGTCCATTAGATTGATTTTAAGAGTGCCTTCCTCAATAGTGAGTAGCAGGAACAAGTCTACATGATGTAGGCTCTTGATGTCAAGGTTGTTGGAAAAGAAGATAAGGTGTGCAGATTGGTGAAAGCACTCTATTGCTTGAATCAGGCTCCTCGAGCTTGTTACATCAAAATTAACAAGTACCTTACAATGTAATGGTTTTCAAAGGAGTCCATCTGATTCTAATCTGTATGTTAAAAACGTCGGTGGTAATATTCTTCTTGTTGTTATCCATGTTGATGACCTAATTATCAGTGGTAGTTCAACACTTCTGATCGACGATTAGATCAAACTAAGTTTGTGTCACTCTTTTGACATGACAAAATTGGGACTTTTGCTTTTTTTAGGTGTTGAAGTTTGGCAGATTGAAGGTAGTATCTTCTTATCTCAGTCTAAGTATATCCACAGTTTGCTCGACAAGTTCCAAATGCAAGATTCTAAACCTACATCCACAACTATGGAGGAAAGGGTGAAGTTGATAGCCAAACCAGTTTCACCTGTGGTGAGTGAATCAACATTCAGGCAATTGGTTCGCAGTCACATCTAGCTTACTACTGCTGGGCTTGATCTCAGTTACGCAGTGATCTACATTTCATGCTTCATGAGAAGACTCTAAACATACATCCCAAGGTTGATCATTGGGTAGCAACGAAGCATGTGCTGTGTTATGCGACGTGCACTATTGATTTTTTTTCTTTTCTATAGAAAAAGTCATAAGTAGGCTTATTGGCTTTACAAACACTTATTGGGCAGGTTCAATTGATGACTAAAATCAACCTTTGGGTATGGTTTCAGTTTGGGATTTGGTGCAGTCACATGGACTAGGAAGAAGCAACCGACAATGACTCTTTCCTCGACAAAAGCTGAGTATTGAGGAACAATTAAGGAAGCTTGTGAGGCAGTTTGCTTTCAGACATGCAGATGTCTCAAGGAGAGCCTAATCCCCTTTATTGTGACAACAAAGGGGCGCTCAAACTGGCCATGATCCTATCTTCCATGAGAGAACCAAACATGTTGAACTTCATTGTCACTTTGTTCAAAGCTGGTTGAAGATGGATCAGTTCAGTTGTTGTATGTTTCAAGTGCAGATCAGACAATATATATTGTCACCAAGTCTCTAAGCTCAGACAAGTTTGTAAAATCCAGAGTGCAACTCGGTGTAGTTGATAGCTTGACGATTAAGGGAGGGCATTAGAATAATATCTTTATTGTTTCTTATTTAATGGTCAATATTGTGACTTGTAAATATTATAAACCTTCAAATCTACCTTTTGTCTTTATCAGAACATCATCTTTTTTAACTCTACAAATGATTGTTTGATCAGTCATTCAATTATTTACCAATTATCATGTAACTAATAAAGTCTGCTTTGAATCTACATCAAATCTTTCCTTTTATGACACATTAAATCTTTCATTTTTATGACATAAATCGGATTTGGTTTAGCTTATCATATCCTCAAAAAATCTTTTCTTGTTTACTTCTAAAAGTTGCTGCTAGCTTTATGTGATTTGCTGTCTTTTCTTGGCAATGCGTACCTTCTTTAGCAATATCAAACTTTAGGCAAATTCTTTTTAATCAAAGGATATTCTTCATACTGCCAATTTATTCTTCTAACAACAATTTCTTATATATTTTTGCATGTATCGAGTTTTGACATCAACAATTATCCAACACATCAAAAGTAATTTTTAAAAAAATCCAACATTGAAACTCTCCAAGTGCCTAATACCAATTTTGTTTGTAAACTGATTACTTCTCGCCTGAATCTCCAAAAAATAGCAACAAAGACTGTAGTGGCACTATAACAAATTTAAAATTATCTTCATATTCTAAAAATATCTCCACAATTTTTGATCCCCACGTGGAATCACCCAGAATGGGAAAAAGTAGTTTTCATCCTTGATCCTAAGTATGGAAATCAATTGGGTTTTCAGCTTCTCATTCCTTAAACAAATAAAGAGCTTTCATCATTGGATGCCCTAGATTTGGCAACCTTCCTAGATCTAACAATTGGATATGCATAGGTTATTTAACCATTCCACAGGCACCTCCCTTATCTAATAGTGGCACTGACACTGATTTTAATGAAGATTAGAGGCAAAAGGATACTTTCTTTGTTTTACTTTTGACTCTTTTGAGACTTTTGACGTATAGGATATATAATATTTTTCATTTCTGTTGAAAATTGCAGCCTTTGGGCATTTTGATATTCATTTAATTATATGCATATCGACAGTGATTCCAGATTCAATTAATTATATTGAATATGTGAAATTGAAAGCAATTTGAATTAACTGTAGTATTAAGCTACACCATTTAGATGAATTTATGAAATTCAATTGAATTGCATGTATAATGTATATGAGGAATGCTTTTAGATTTATAATGTGATCGTGTAAATATATTTGAAATTCCCCTATATATTTTAAAATTTCCCTAATTTTTGTAGTTGTTCCCTTTGCTGTCCCCTTTGTCCCCAAAAATGGCAAGAGTAAAAAAATATCCTGGAAATCTGTTTCACCGCCATCTGACCCTCCATCTTGTAAACTCAGGGTAACATGGTAGGCATCAGATTTATCTCAAAAAAAGTAAATAGAAACCATAATAAACACCTACCTCTTGTTTCAATATCTTTTGCAAATAATCATATAGTATGCATTGTTTAAACATTGGGCAATTGACTGAGACAGCAATCTTCAGGATGACATATTGGTGTGTTGCTCTCAGAGCATATGTTGGATTTTTTATGTGCCACATCTATGAACAAAGAAAGGTCAACATCAATGTTTCATTTGTAAGAAGATGAAATTAATGGAAATGTATAGTAAGCCATCAAAGGAGAAGAATTTCTTGAACATCAATTTGAACCATGGTAGTGTTTTACACTTGAAAAATCCATGATTAACCCTGGGCAATCACAACCTGGTAAGTTTCCATGAGATTTCCTGATTTTTTTTCATTTAATTTAATATATCACTTTTGGCTCATTTTTTACGCTCAGAAAAAAATACAAAATAAAGCCATATCTTGAGACGTTGAATTCTAAACCATGAGGAGGTTTCTTCTTTTAATTTATCTCCTAACAAGGAGAAAACTACCAAGCAAATGCAGATATTCTTTGAATATATCTCTTTTATGAGTTCAAATTTTAAAGGACAAGGTCTTTTTCCTGTAATTTGACCCTAATGGTTTTTTTTTAAAGCATACCTTAAGCTAGTTATGTTCCATAACAGAGTGACCTTTTTAAGGTCCAGTTGCATGTTTTTTATATAAACCCTCTTACAGGAATGTAAAATAACATTTTAAAAAGTCCTATGCAATATTTTATAAATAATGTTTTTTGTAATATATAACATCTGTTTTTAACTTTTTATCTCTACACACTACATTCAACAGTGTACTCAAAAAAAAAAAAGGTTTCCTCTCTTCTTACAATTAGTAGTTAACAGTTTTATTTATTTCCTGATTTTTTTCTGAGCTTTTCCAATTTTAAAATTGGCTAAATGAATTCCACTTATACTTTTATGATGACATGCCAATGCCATGTAAACGGATTGCAACTATGGTTTGGACTATATTATGGTAACTCCACTGGATTCTACACAAAGCTCTGTTTGATTATACACTTGAACATCAAGAAGAGTCTTTTGATTTTAGTTTTTATATCAATTTAGTAACGAATAGATGATAATCTTTCCGTTGTTGAATAATATACACTTTACAGTGCTAGTTTCTTATCACAATCATTGCGTTCTGACCCATTTTAATTGTAACCGAACATCTTCCAGCTTTGATTTCTGACTCTATAAGTTTCTAGAATTTATTTAATAAATATAGTCTTTGTTTGATGAAATATGATTATCAGATGGCTGCAAATCCAGCACATATTATTTAACTTGTAAAGTTTCAGTTTCTTAAGTTAATTTTTGTATGTTTTTTCTTAAAAAAGTAATTATTAATATTTTTTTTAATTTCAATAGCTGCCCCCACTCTACCCCTAGATCTAGGTTTTTTTAAGCCATCCCCTAAACTGTATATCCTTGTCCCGTGTCCTCCATGCTTGAAACTTGGAGATACATTGCAAAAAATCATTTAGATGATATTTAACTCTTACAGTTCATATATTTATAGATGAAATTTAAGTCTTAATTCTTCCTATATTCACAGATGAAATTTAATTCTTAAAGCTTCCTGTATTTATTAACTTCTTTGAGTCTTTACCTGCTTCCTGTGTTTATAGGTTTCTTGAGTTTTTATTTTTCGCTTCATCTTCTCAAGGGACATGTCCTTGCATTTATCTGTGAATTGACAATCCATGTAATTAATATTTAAATCGTGTATTATGTGAGTTCAATTATATAAATATCAATTGGTCAAAGCTTCTCAAAATATAGAGTTTGTGTAGGGCACAACAATGGTTTCTTAGTTGTCTGATAATGATGTAAGTTGATTTGGGTCCATTTGAAATTGCAAAAATTTTTCAGTGTCAGATATGAATTTGATTGTGCTTTATCATGTTCTAATTAAATTCACAATTGTGAATCTCATCAAGTTAAATCTGTTATCCTATGCAAACAGCACTGAAACAAAAAGACATCAGTGATCTCATCACAAGTTAGGTTTTGTATCATTAAAAACTGCAAGCTCTGAGTTTACTAGTCAAATATATATTCTGTTGTATGGGCTCATCATTTATGATTACATTATCCTTTGTACTATATTGTTTCGTTTGAGGGGCAGTAAAGCAGGAATTTTCAAGAAATGAATTCAATATAAGAATATATCAGTCAGTTTTTTCTTATTGCAGGTATCTTTTGTATGGAGATATTTCTGCAAAGGCTGCTGCTGCATTGAAACAACCAGAGGTAATTGTGAATTCTTCTTGTGGAAGAACTTGAAGATGCATAATATATTATTTAATATAGTTGTTGTTTTAATGGTTCTAAATTGTTTTTATCACTTAAAAGATCATCCGTTCAATTATTGGTCCTTTAGGTTTCACACTTCTTTGCAAAATTGATACAACGGGTATCTCCTAAGAGTTTTGCTCAAGCACTAGCTGAGGTCACTGTTACACAAATTTTCCTTGAGAACTTTTCTGGGGATCAGGTATCCTTTCCTTTTCCAAGGCTACGAATTTTGGTTCTACTGGCTATTTGAATTGTCTACTTATTTCTTTTGCAAATTGTCCCTAAGTTTAGTCTACAGTTCTGTGCTTAGGGTGGACTTGAATGTTATGAAATGAAACTTTGTAGCTAGGATGGTTTGATACATTATGTAATATACTGTAATTATGATGCTGGGTTTGAAATTTGGGTAGTATGTGTGGCCATGTGTGTAGGCCCCTATGGCCAACTAAAAACTTTTGGCAAATGATATCTTTTTTTCTTCAAGACTGCATGACATGTAAACTATGATAGTTATGCCATAGAAATAGTCGTCCACCTAGATATCAAACTGAGGGAATTATGTACCACACTTCAGAGAATCACTTAAAAATGAACATCAAAGGAATTAATGAGAAGACAACAAAACAATTGAGGACACAATTATTTTATCTTGGAGAACCAGTAATTTCAGAGAAGAGCTTAGCAAAAGAGAGGGGAATGATCCAAAAATGTTTCTGGTTCATTGTTGGAGTTTTGTTATCCTTTTTGAGTTATTTTCTTGGCACTGGAGCTTAGCATTTTGGGAGTGTCAGTCAGCTAGTTGAGTGTTCATAACTTTATACTGCCAATTGTCAAATAAGTGTTGAGATTAACATTTCTCCATTTTATTTTAGAGGGAATCTACAAGTGTTTGGATGTTGTTGGTTGTGATTGGTGTCCCAATGGGCCTTGTAAAGGCAGCAAGCTTGTAAAATTGTATTTTTAGAGCAGAATCTGAGAAAGCTAGCCACCTTTCGTGGGAAGGTTCTCTCAGAGTAGGTTTCTCCAGAGTAAATTTCGTAATAAATTTCGTATGAGACAGGCTACGCAAAAATTAACACACCCAAAAAAAACATATTTATTTTTCAAAGAGCAGCTTAAATGAGTCTGAGTTATCTGATGTCTCCCTCTCAAAAAACTTATAGCTAGAAACTGAAAGGCAATGCCTTTGTTATATAGATACACACTCCTAACTGATAAAATAACAATCAAAACACTCCTAAATTAAGTTGCCCACATGTAGATTTATAATTGGAATGATTGAGTCTAAACTAAATTGAAAAACTGGTAATCAGGAGTTTATGCCCACCAAAATAGTGTTTGGCATACTTTTAAAAGAACATTTAATAATTACATAAACTCAGCTTCCTATGATTTATCTGGGACTACTGGAAAAATCATGCCTAAACAAAATTCCCGAAATTCCAGGAAACTAAATGTTTTTCAGGAACAGCTATCTACATCTTCATCAAGCAATTTACTTTCATCTCCAACAACAATTTTTTGAACTTCAATAACAGCATCAATAATTACACTTCATCAGCTTCTCCTAACTTGGTTAGCATCAGTCAACTCCAACTTAATTTCATCAGCATTATGTTGTTTGGCAATATAATTTCCTACAATTTCCCCCTGATGTCAAATCCTTGTAAATGCAACTTTGTTTTGAAATCTGAATGTATTATCTTCGATTCTATACCAAACCTTTAATCATTATGTATTATATCTACCACTTGTTCCTCTAGCATGTAAAATTGCATTTTGAGTTTTTTTTCTCTTGTACCAATTCTTACTCAATGGTGCTTTGATTTTATGTGTTCTATAATTCTATTTTTTCCTTAACTACCATTGGCACAAAATATTTCTGTAGGATTTTCTTTTGTTCTTCTAGATATGTCAAAAAAACTTTTGTACATATTGTTAATGCATCATATTAGTGCTTCTGTACTTGATAATGCCACTCTATTTTTCCTCCTTTGAACTTTATGTTATCAATCGACTTATGAGAGTTGTAATGTTGCTTGATCTCTTTTTATCATCCAATAAATCTACCCAATCTGCATCTGAGTAACTTACTGACTTCGAATCTTCAACTGAATAAGAATGGATTCAGTTGAGTATCCTTTTTACTGCTTCTAAATGTCTTTCTTGTTGGTTTATCTTATAACTTGAAAGCAATGATACTGCAAACCTAATATTTTGTTTTGTAGTTGTCAAATGCGTGAACTCCCAACAATCCTTTTATGTTTTTTTCATCTACATCAATCTTTCTCCATGTGCAATTGGTGCATCAACTTCTTTACAATCTAGTATATTAAACTTCTTAACATATCTTACACACACTTGCCTTGGCAAATAAAGACCTTGATATGTGGTTTGCATATCTACATGCCAAGAAATATTGTATCAGTTCTAAATCAGTCATTTCAAACTTCTCATTATTGCTTCTTCAAATTTTATTCCTGTTTTAGCTTCTTATGTTATGGTTTCACGACATTTTGGGGATGATGGAAAGGGATGTGTTTCTGGGATGTTTCCTAGAGAGCCAAAAACAGGTGGTAGAGAGAATGGGAATATACAGATGTTAAAAGACACACACGTGTATGTATGAATTTTTCAAATTATAATCTATTATATATATATATATATATATATATAGAGAGAGAGAGAGAGAGAGAGAGAGAGAGAGAGAGAGAGAGAGAGATGTAAATAAATATTAGAGCATTATTATCACATCATAATAAATTTCTATAATGCACTGTAACCTATGTTTCATGGCATTTCGGGGATGGACATGAGGGGTGGTAGGGGACAGCGGTATGTGTGTGTGTGTGTGTGTGTGTGTGCGTGCATATAGACTTATAGGGAAAGAGAGAAATTGTCAAAAATTGATAAAAACAACAATGTGTAAATAAATCATCAAAGTAGTATATAATGACAATAAATTTCGATAAAGCATTATAAAAGAAATCTCAAATATCAAAATACAATATTCTATGAAACTAAGCCTCATTCCTTCGACCAATATCCAAAGACTTAAAACATGCAAGTCGCTATCACCCTCTGACAAAAGTGGATCATCCAATGGTAGCTACTATGGTTAGTGCCAAATGGTAAACATGTTCAAGGTGAATAAAGTACAATCATTCAAAAAAATAAAATAGTACATTCTTTAAGATCGAAACTCAAGAATGAAACTTTTCAACCATAGTACTAAGACTCAGATTGGCATGCCTTAGAAAATTAAACAACAATAACACTCCATGCGTATTTTGTTGAATGTTTGATTCTCATACACTTGGAATTAGATAGTTGTTTTGATTCTCATACATTTTAAATTTGAATACATTGTTTTCATTCTCATATGGAGTTATTTAAGCAAACTTCTTTTTTTTAAATAACTTTTCTCTTTGAATTATTTTCAAGTTAACAAAATCCCCTACCGTTTGGGGACAGGTCCCCAAATGACAAGGTATGTTTCTTGCTGTTTCCACCAATTTCTACTTATTGGGGATGGGAGGGGGACATCCCCTTTGCATCTTGTCGTTTGGACAAGGATGGTGGGTTTGGGGATGGGGGACTCTCCCCCATGTAACCTTGATTATAATAATAATCTCAAACATTAAAACTATTATTTATCAATATCCATATCTCTCAAACATGTATCCAAAAGTCCCTAAGATCAAAGTCTAACAACCTATGGAACTAAGCCTCATTTGGGCTATCAATATCCAATCATCCGATGACATCTTGACTAGTCCTACTTGCATCTCCTCATCTATTTACTTAACACAAGCTTATATGAGGATGCACCCCCATCCCCAAATGCCATGTTCCCATCTCCTCAGTGTATTTGGGATTTATAGAGTTTGAAGGAAAATAGGGCATTTTAAAATTCAAATATTTTATTTTCCCTCAGAAAAGCTCACATAAAGTTCAAACAATTTAAGTTGCCCACATCTCCTTGGCACCCCACTTGGGCAACAATCAAACACCTTATAAATATCTAAACACTAAAGTGAATAAGAATTCATCACTTTATTACCGTAATGCAAATATTAAAATGTTAGAGAGCACCCTGTAAAAAACTCAACAAGACACCAAAAATAGAAATCAATCACGTTGGAAGATAACAAATGTTGAAGGATGATGATTGATGCTGAATTGGTTGCCTTTTTTAATTGTAATGTTTCCAAGGACTAAGGAGATAAGATAAATTTATTAATCTCCAACAAGAGACCACCAAAAGGGTCTAAGGGACTGAAAGCTTGCAACCAATGAGACAACCAACAAAAGGATCACCAAACAGTGTCTGGGAAAGAGTGAGCACAAAAAAGAAAGAGAAAAGACCACCAAGGCAAGGACTAGAGGTCCTTCCTGATGCAAAGCAAGATGGGCCCTTCCAAGTTCTATGACAAAATACTCCAAACAATGTGTTTTCCCAAAGATTTCCCAACACAACTTTATGGCCTAAGTTGCCCAAATCAAGTAATCGACTTCTCCAAAGACTTCTTAGGAATCTAATGGCTTTGAATACCCTAATAAAACCCAAATAACCAATTTACCAAATATCAAGAGCTTATCTCTGAGGCAAACCAAACGTCCCAGCCTACTAGGCCTACAAGCCCCAATTAGTCCTCAAATGCAGTCCTCTTGCATTTTTCTCGAAATTTTCCCATAACAAAAGGAAAATAAATTGCATATTCGGATACCCATTTGGCTCCTCTATAACATATCAAAAGATGAGGTATGGTTGTTTTGGACCATGTCTCCGCTGTTATACTATGACTCTCTTTTTAGGCATAAAACCCCTCTCATTTAGAAAGAAATTATATAAAATACTTATCCCCCAACCATACAACTTGGTACAATATCTTAATATGATCCTAAACTAAGGATTCTTCAATTGATTTGAACCCAACAACTCCCTATATGTGCTTTTTATGAAATCCTCACCAAACAAGCCCAAAACCTAGGGCCTCTTCAAATCCGACCAAGAAATCACTTCCAGGACCTGCTATTTGATCCTACACCATGTTTATGATGATTACTTTTACTTTTTTACATAAAACCATGACCTCCTTTGGACATATCTTCCATTGCTATACCTATGGCACCACTTTTGTGCCCTTCTCCCACTCTTCCCAATGGTGTACACCTGTGATATCTCTTCTTACTGCATATTTTTGGTTGGCATCATATTGTACAAGTGTTATAGAGTCTATTCCATGAGAAACAACAACTACATTCATGGAATGACTCCATTCATATTGAAAACTTCAAAATTGGCCTCAAGGGAATGCCTTGTTTGCTATAGCAAGATGTCGATATTGAAAGGAAAGTAATAAAACAATCAAGTGATTCAATAGAAATACCTGTATTGATGAATAATATGAGAACAAATTCACATCATAACCTTGGGATGGGAACAATAACAAAAATCAAGAGATTTGCAATAGAAATGAAGCCTTTTTATTCACTTTTTAACCACAATCCATACAATATCATTTCTAGCTTGTACATCTTCCATCCCTATGCCTTTCCCAGGTTATATAATGTGGCAAACAACCTCCCCAACTGATCCAAACTAACTTTGGGTCATTATTAATGTATTTAAGGATCTAAAACCATTTTCCCTCCAAAATGCTCCTAATTGTTAGAATTCAATTTTTTTGAATTTCTGACTGACATTTTAATGATTTATTTTATTCAAACCTTATCCTAATTTGTTCTCAAAGGTAAATCTAACCTATCTAAGATCCTTTTCATTTATTTTAATCTTATATGGGCACTATTGGCCCCCATTACATCATTTTTATCCTAAGGTTCTTATCAAGACCTTTAGGATTTATACATATTTTATAAATTTGATCATTACATATGGACGTGATTGGCCTTAAAACATTCCAATTGACCCTTAATGATGTCTTTGAACCTTTATGTATGCTTGATGTCTTCACTTGATCATTTCCTTGCTTGCGTGCCTCTACACCACTTCCTTGGCAGGAAGAAATCCAACACCGACGAGTACGATCCATGGGGACTAGGAGGCCCAAACCATCTCTGGAAACCGTTGGAGGATTTTCGCTGATGAGTGAACCCGCTACGGGGTCTCAAAGATCTAGAGTGGGCGGTGATAGGGGTACTACACGATCGCTGGACACCCCAGTTTGGAGACAAGGTTGAGAAGAAGGCGATGATAAGCTGATCTGAAGCTTCGCACTGGGGGAATAAAAGCTGTAGAGTGTTGTCACGGAGTAGCATGGTCTCCTTGAGGTAAAGCATGAGGCATTGCTGATCTGTGCATCTGAAGAAAGCAGAAAAGGACCTACACTCCTCCCAACATACAATAATAAATCCCTTTGACCTCGTAGTAGATGGGGCTTCGAAAAATGAAATAGGTCTCTATCTCCGCTTTTGCCAAGGTACACAACTAACAAATCCGGTCCTCTCTATTGATATGGTGATTAGTCTGAATCTGAAATCGGTGGGAGCCAACTTTGAAGAAAGCCTGAGAGATATGCAGGGCGCGGGTCCAACGTTGAGACAAATAACTTGGACATGCAATAATCCTATCTTGGATATGCAAAAAGTGCTCAGTAGAAATGGCCATCTGTAGACATAACCCCCTAGGTGGGCTACTCCAGGTCATGATAATGTAGTATCTATTAATATAGTACCTATTAATATCATGTCTGACATGCTCGTTCAACTCCTGCGGCGAGAGGAGGAGGTGAGCAGGAGCATCCGACGAGCACTAGAGCGGAGGGAGGCAGTCAATTTCAATCCTGATTGACCTCAGCAAATGAGTGGCCCAGGCATATCAACAATGAGCCTTGGTGGCAGTATTAGAACCCGCAACATCAATTGAGGAGCAATAAGCAAGACAGGAGTATCTATGGTGGCCATCCGGTAAGTCCACAAAGCCATGGAGACGGTGAAGAAACCAGACAAGGTCAAAGATGATCCCAAGCTTGAAAGGATGAGCACTAAACTTAGCATGAATAACACTATGTGGGGTGGACCAGTGACATATGATGTTGCTAGAGAAGCAGGGTTTGAACCCGCTCAATCAAGGCCCAATCCGAGTCGAGGATAGAGGTACCCCACACAACCAAGTCATATAGCATTGTCAGTCTATGTAAGGAGTCCAGGAGGGACAACTTAGACGTAGTGACTTGAAAGTAATGTCTGAAACACTCTCTCTAGCATGGCTAGGGAACCCAACCCTTTGCTAACTCTGGGCGGGATGGCGGGCCGCAAATTGAAGCTGGGTCTAGAGAACCTAACCCCGAGATATGTATATGAAGAACAATCTCAACCTCCTGGCCCTGAAAGTAGAAATAGAGATGCGTGGTGTTCAAGCAGTTTAAGACGATGACCCAAGTTTTACCCAAATTCACAAGAAGCTGCCCCAAGTCACAAAAGGATGCTAATCCATCTAGAAGCTATAAGTCACAAGGTTTGAATTCGAATTTGAGTTCGTCAATCATAAAACTTGAATGAAATTCGACAAGGATAAAAGTTCTGGAAAAAATCGACATTAAGTTGAACTTACATAAACTGTATTTATTTTTAAATATAAGTAATATATCCACAAAAGTGTCAAAATAGTTTGACATTGCTAAATAATTAAAGTAAATAACTCAATATTATTTTAAAATAAAATAATAATATTATAAAGAGCAATATAATATTAAATATCATAAAATTTAGATGAAGTTGGGAAAGGTAAAAAATTTGCTGAAATTTGGCGTATCCTCTAATAGTCCACATCGTTGACGAAGAGGAGTATGAAGATCAATAACTAGTGCAAGAAATAACCATCCACGGGGAGCGAGGATACACTAAGAAAGGCTTCCAACTCATCAATATATATGCCAAACAAGGTGGGGGAGAGGGGGGAACCTTGCTTCACCCTGATGGTGCTTTGGATAGGATAAGATAATCCCTTGGAAGTCCTGAATCTGCCAACCACAGTCTTGTATAACCTCATAATAGTTGTCAATAAAGTCTTTGAAATCCCAATGTCTATGAGCCTCTGAAAAAGTGCCACCTGGGGGATGGAATCGAAAGCCTTCTAAAAATCCACAAAACAGCAGCAGACTTTCGTTGTGTAGTGTTAAGCCTCCTCAATAATAGCACACAACATCAAGATATGGTCTGTGGTCTGGTTGTTGGCTTGAAAATTGGCCTGGCCCTTAGCTTGGCAGAGTCTCATATCAAGCTCTTGGGCTAAGATAGTATTCAATGTCATGACATCAAGCTTGGCAAAGGTGTGCCCAATCATGATGGTCTTGTAGTTGTGGGGGTCAAATGCCAACCCGGTCTTATAGATCAGATAGATCATGTGCCTCAACCAAGAATTAGGAAAACCGGTGTACACCACCCTATTGAAGAGCGTGGGAGGAAAGAAACCCAAGACCGAGATGTCGAGCTTGAATAGCTCAGCGCGGAAACCTTCCTCATCCGATGTGTAATAATCCTAGTTGGTTACAGCTTAGACAAACATTTATTTCCTCTCCCAATCAGAAGTTTGGCATTTAATCAAACACTTGGTAGGCAGTGTCCATAAAATTGAAATGAATTCTCTAATGTTTGAAGTTCCGTAATTTCCACAATTCGAAATTCCCACACTCTAGTAAAAAAATTAAAGTTCTGATTTGATAATGGTAGTGGTCAACCAATATAATTGAAAGTTTTGTCCACATCTGAGCTAAATTCAAATGGAATACAATTACTCTATTCTCAAGTTATAGTAGAGAGCAACTTTTCTCCTCTATTCCAAATTGGTTGGAATAATAATAACAACTATGAGAAAGATTGGCTTCTATTACAAATTCAAAATTAAGGAACCTGATATTACTTCCAGATTATTTGTCGCAATTGCCAGCCCAAAAAGGAATGCTTGGTTATTTGCAAAACTTCCAACGCTGGCTGTAGAGTTCTTTCCAGCCTGATTGCCAATCACAAATTTGATTTGCAGTCCCCAAACTCCAAACGCAGGCTCCTTGTGGTAAACCGCTGGCCCAAAATTCTGATCACAACCCCTACTGGTAATTATCGCAGGGCACAACAGTCATTTACTGGCCATCGACCTGATTATATGCCCAAATAAAGAATGCCAACCCTGAATCTTTAATGGCAGGCCTCCTAACAAGTAACACAGGTCTATAGAATTGTCATGCAGCCCCTGTAGGATAGATCACAGGCTGTCAGACTAAATCACAACCCCTCAACTGTGAATTACCCAACACTTCTCAGCTCCAAACCCTTATACTTCAGCAAGGGCACAGAAAACAACTTCAGAAGATGTTACAAAGACAACAAAACATATAAATAATCAAATAATCGGATGCTTTTTTTAATGAAATGAGCTCATATTTATAATCCCTTTGTTGGCAAAAGTTTCCCAAAAGAACTCAGCTCCTGAAACTTCCCAAGACAATTCTTTTAGTAATATCTCTTAATGACATTAGTATAATAAAATATTATTATTATAATAATGCAACTTTAATAAGTAATTAATAAATATGAGCTCATGCAATTAATAACCATATCCATTGCGGGTGACGATCATCTGCCAGAGCCACCCACTACACTGCCAAAAATGGCAATCGCCAAAAATAGACTTACTAAAAATAGTAAGTCCACAATTGAGACCCCCAAATCACCTTGTCAATTCATGGGGTCGCTATAATGAATTCACTCAACCATCCGCAAAAGCTTGCTAAAAAGTGGGGACATTACACATCGCTCTACTACATCTCATGGATCTAAAAACCTCGTAAGTACTAGAGGGAGTGAATAAGGGGCAATGGGGAGGTGGGGTGAGAACAAACCAAGAAAAGCTCTGAACATTGCAAGGATTGTTGTCACCAACTAGAGTGCCAATTGAAGTTCATACCATCATTGGATACCACAAAATCCTTAAAATGGATTCAACTCTCATAGAATAGGAATACGTGAAATTGGGACAATACATTTTTCTCAATGAAGTCCACTTCCATATGTCATCTTCTGCTTTGCTCTTCCACCATAGCCTTTAACATTTTAAAGACTTGTAAAGTATTGCCCTTTTATTCTTCAAAATTGAACCCATACTTCATAAGTAAAATCTTTAATGAATTTAATCATGTGTTTCATACCTGTACATGCCTTGGACGTGGGACTACACAAATCTGAATGGATGAGCTTAAATGGCTTAGCTGTGAGGAAAAGCGTCTCTCTATCAGTGCAAAACACTTGTTCACTTCCTTTCCATTTTGTTTGAATTTTTTGTAACTTGTATACCATATTTCTTTAATACAACATATGCAACCCTTGAAAATTACTGTTTACCGTACAGGTAAAGTAAATGAACGCATACAGACACTAGAACATGAACAACAGAATTATATTCGCAATAGTAGATCAATAATGATTTTCAATGATCCCAGACGAGATATAAATACTACTGCCGAACCTTCCCGAAGGAGTCCGTCGGCCACAATTATTTTATCCGCTACAAACTATTTACCGCCGGACCGTCGGCTACAGAAACACCGCCGGACCGTCGGCTACGGAAACACCGCCGGACCGTCGGCTACAGAAACACCGCCGGACCGTCGGCTACAAAATACCGCCGGAACCATCCAGTCGGCTAACAATTACGATGTCCTTACCTTTGATGCCACAACCAACTTGCATCCCCAATAGTAGTATAACCAACTTGTGATTCATTTTATTTAATTCTTAATGTAAACAACTGGTTCTTGGTCATCTCTACTTCAGCTTTCCTCCTTGTCTTTTATCATAGATAATATGATTTTTGTCATAAATTACCAGTTTAAGCTCTTTTTCAATGACTTGGTCCAACACTTATATTGGTCTTTGCCTTATTGTGGTGAATGATATGGATCGACAATTTTCTTTTTCCTTGTTTTGTGTCAATATCTATTTTTCCTTTTCTACGAACATATTTTAATTTAGCATCACCCAACTTACTTCACTTAGTGAAATCTTCATCAGTCTTTCAAGATGCTTCTCTCCATTAACCTTGATTTAAATTTCATGTGAAATCTTGTATGTACTTTACCTTTCTTCCTTCATTTTAATTCTTTAATTTATAGTCTCTGTTGATATGACCAGAATTTCTTGTAGTAATAGCATTGTATTGGTTGTCTCTTTGCATTAATGTTTTCTCCATTTCCTGGTTTACCATCTCTACTTTGTCCTCTTCTTGTAAATTTAGAATTATGTACTTGATAGGACTCCCCCCTCGTATAGCCTTGAGGGAAGCTATACATTTTTATTATTATCAATGTTTGCCTTTGATAGCAATGTGTGATCTAGCTTATGCATGCACTTTATTTTCTCTTCATGGGTATTTAAAGATCCAATTAGCTCTTCAATTATTAAATTATTTAAATCTTTGTACTCTTCTAAACTACTCACAATATGCATCCACTTGTGTCTAAGAGATCTCAAGATCTTCACAGCCACATGATTTTTCACTATCTCACTATATTTTGCTATCTTACACATTGTGTTTTTCATGCTAACACAAATAATCTTCAACTTTCTCATTGCCCTTTATGATTAAATTTAGAAAACATATTCTAAATTTTTTAAGCTTTGCAACTCTTACCTAATTCAGACCTTGATATAAACTTTCTAAAACTATTTATATTTCCTTGCTAGCTTACAACCTGCAATCCTTGGATCGGTATTTGAATCTATTGCACTCCAAATATAGAATAACACTTGAGCATCTTATTTTTCCTCTTGAGTCTTCTCTCATTTTTATCTTATCTTTTGCAATTAATTTACTCCAATCATAGGGTTTATAACACGCTCACTTGTGATGTCCCAAACCCTTTCCATACTACTAGCCTATTAACTAATCTTTCCAATATTCAAAATTTTGATCTTTGAATGTGGGACTTGTTGAGTAACATGGATTATTTTCTGTAAGTATACTAACATTGCCAATGTGATTGATGTCTTCCAATTGCAGATTTGAAGACTCAGAAATATGAGAGGAGACATGTCTCATGAAAAGATATGTCTCTATAGTTAATCATCATTAGCTAATATATTAATTATATAAATAACCTTATGTATAATGTATATATATAATAATATATAACTAATCATATGTATAATATATATACATTATTATATATATATATATATATATATATCAACAATCTATCTCATAATTGAATCATTCTGACTGCATCTACAAATTTAACACTCCCTCTTAGTTAGGGAGGATTGATATAGAACACATAATGCGCTTGAGTATATGAAGAGATATCATCTCAGTATGATATTCTTGGAATGACATATTTAAGGATATCAACATAAATCCATCAACTTAGATGTTATCTTTTAATCTAATTCGAAGTATGATTCAACAAGAAATATTAATCATATGATATTCATCATACATATATTCTTTTGGTATGTGCATTGACATCAAATCCTTGATGCCTACCAAAAGAATGT
Organism: Cupressus sempervirens; assembly: GCA_028749045.1. Classification (NCBI taxonomy): domain Eukaryota; kingdom Viridiplantae; phylum Streptophyta; class Pinopsida; order Cupressales; family Cupressaceae; genus Cupressus; species Cupressus sempervirens. Next base: position 257,187,907 of record CM053792.1, read on the forward strand.
TAAATCTTAGAAGGATATGAGTTATCTGATTTCCAACACTCTAGGACAATAATTTAATATAGTCTATCAGATAAGAAGAAATCACAATGTCATGGTCTCTATCATGACAAGTATCATGATCTCAGGCACTCCGGGACAACAACTTAATGAAGTTTGATCATGATACGTTTGTTATCATGACTTCCACCACTCTGAGACAACAACTTAATGAAGTTTGTCATGATAACAGGTCTACCATTTATAAGATTGTCACCTTACAATGGTTACCTTCTGTCAAATAAATTCATTATCATGACTTCTAGCACTCTAGGACAACAACTTAATGAAGTCTGTCCTGATAGCAAGTCTATGATTTATAAGATCATCACCTTACAATGGTTACCTTCTGTTTATATATGTCATGAAAGATTGTCACCTTTCAATACATATCATCTGCAAAATAGTAACCACCATGAACCAAATCAGAGGGTGGTACAAAGGCTTTCACCTCAATTCTCTCTCATAGAGAAGAATGCATTACAAGGAATTTCAATTAGAACTTCTCCTCATAGAGAAGATATCATTCACAAAGGATCGCACCTCAAAATTCTCCCTCTGAACAATGATCCTGGTAAGTTAGGTCCAGTAGTTACTCCCTTAGAGGCTCTCTTCCCCCAAGGATTCTTGTCAGACTCACTTTGAATTTGATATCAATCTTCCAATTTTCTAATGATAAGTCAATACTTCCTCATGATGCACTTAAGAGTAGGCCTATCAAAATCATGCAATCACACATGTATTTCTAGACTCCCTTTGAGTATCAATCTTCTAAGTTCCTGCGTTGCCTTCGAAGAACCGTCAGACTCCTTCTTAATGTAGAAGGCTACTCATAATCTCAATCATCAAAGATATTTGCTTCAAGAGCCTCACTTTAACCTGCCTGATCATCAAGTGACTAATGAATTCTAGGTCAAAGCTTATTTTGAAGCTTATTGTCATAAGATCGAGTCTGCACAATATTTGATAGCATGTGTAAGCTATCGCCCTTATTTTTTTTGCAAGAACATCTGTACACATAAAGGAAACAAGGTAAATAACTGTTATAGTACGAATACAATTAAGAGAGAGAATATAGTAAGTAGATAAGTGTAATACTTAATAATAACAAATACTTATCTATATATCAACATCCTTGAAACTAATTTCTCCAATGAAGGTCCATATGCATCAATTTAGAAAAGATGTCTCCAATGGGAATGAAACGTTGGGTAATTATTCATCCCCCAACAATTTTAAATACTCACATCATTTTGATAGAGTTTTCAATCAATATCAAGTCTAATGAGAGACAATCATCCATGAATGATATCAACCTCTATCTCTATTAGTAACTTCTTCTTTCTAAGTATTAATCTTCTTTCTAGTTTCGCCTTTTCACCTAATGAAGATCCAAACATTCATTAAGCTTATTAATAGAGGCAAATGAGTATTGACGTTTTTCTAAACCCATCCACCCTATACCAATATCTTGATTTAGAGTGTCCATGCCACAAGAATGAATCTATTACTCATACTCAGAGATTTGTTCATTAAGGGGATAACAATGGGTGGTTCAAATGCTTTGGCAACCATAACCATACAATTTGGATAGTTTGCCCATGTTGTCCATCATATAACACATTCATGATACTGGACCTTTGTTAGATATTGACATAGGCTTCTTGTCCTTGATCCTTACATTGTTGATAATAATCATAAACTCTTATTTAGCTGTCCAAAAATGAACAATACAATGGGATAAGGAAAGTGATTCTTTCATGCCTTGATGTTCATAACACTTTAGATCATCTTTTAAAAATCTTCTTCAGAGTTTGTAAAGCATTTTCAAAAATTTAATTGTGTATATATCCATCAATAGATGCCATCAATACTGGCTTCTCCTTGCATATGATACTGTGGCTATAGAAAAACAATACTTCTTAGGGCATATATCTCATTTCATCTCTAGAGGATATTAATATCACTTCTCTTATTTAATAATAGCCTTGTCTGGTTTATCAATGGAGAATGTCTTTAAGAATTTCATATATAATCGCTTATAACAATCAGATTACTATTTCTGATACGTTCCTTTAATTGTGTGCAATGAACTATCTATGAGTTCTTTTAATACTTGATGTGTCTGATGTATGTATAGGAATTGCTAACACCAATGTGATCCTGTATCAGATTGATAATGTAATGCTAACTTGACAATGGATGAATTTTTGATACACAGATTTAATGTCTGCAATTCATTGGTGATGTTCCTGATCTATATTTAGATTACTTGCAACCGATATGCCACAATGCACTTTCTCTTACAAAGCATATCCAAATCTGGATGATAATGCTATTTTAAATTTGAATGATAGTGACTGCCTTCTCATATCTTGTGTTGGGAATGATGAGGCATGGAGTTAAAAAACACCTGTCTTTAGCATGTCTCTTTCTTTAGTGCTAAATGCACCTCTCCTTTACTAATCGATTTTTCATTTGTAGTCATTGCCAATGATTACCAATGGATCAAAATGCACCTTTCCATTACTCATTTTGTTGTGGGTACCACCATAGTAAATTTTTCATCATATAAACCCTGACTCATTTCGCTGTGGGTCCCACCATAGCCCCAGGGTGTGTGCAATTATCAAAGAGACATTAATATGTTTTGAACTTTGTTTCTCCCTTTATATTACATTTTCATCCTTGTTTGCAAAATAATATGCCTTATCATATCCTCAGTTTATTGCAAGTTTGAATACGTTCCTTTTTACAATCCAGCAAAAAAACATTGTACAGAAGTATCAATTCAGTTCATAAATCGATGTTCACATATGAGTTCCCAATTTCCTCCCTCATTTGGTGTAAGGAATTTTATTACCATTTTTAGTAAATCCGCAACAAGGAAATGTAAAATTTCTTAAATATCCTTAAAACATTATGTCTAGAGTCTGACAATTGGTCTTCACATGCCCTCAATTAATTAACAAATTATCACTCTCACCAATAAATTATGATTGCCTTGGCGAAGTGCTCAGGTCCATTGATATAATAAGGAATGTTCCATTTACATGGGTATCAAATAGCTGAACATCCTCAATTGAGTGCAATATTTCTCCACTAATGCCATGCGGACATATATTTGACTTCCCATTTGATATTCCTGTTAGTGTTACTGCTGTGTCTGAGAACATTTCCTATTATGACTCCGACTTTTTCAACTTCCTTTTCATTTCTTCTTAACTAAGCGGAATGATGCTTTCCCAGTCTGAGTACATGATAAAATTTGAGTTACATTGAACTGACAGATTACAAATGGTAGCACAATCACCTATTGGATCACTTTTGAAGTCTTTCTATTTGGAGTTTATTAGAACTATCTTCTTCTTCTTCTTTTTTTAATCCAATTCCATCTACCTTAATGGATGTCTCTCTCCATTTGTTATGTATTACCCATTCTGATTATATCCCTTTTGCTGGTTCCATTAGTTTCTTGTCTACTATTTCATTGTTCAGAATGTTGCTAGTACTCCTACGATCAACTGCCAGATGCAGGTCGTTGGTCTGTAATAGAGGTATTAACATTTTTGCAATAGAATTCCAAGCCTTTGCTCATGTCAGATTGGAATGCCTGCCAGTGAACAACTCAGATTGGTGCTCCTCTTTTGATGATTCTTGGGTGTTATAGTTATTTTCTGTTCAGCTTGGAAATTCTTCTTCATATTATTTCTATTCTTTTTCACATTTTCAGTTTGGCTCTAATACCATGTTAACATGGATTGTTTTCTGCAAATGTACTAACATTTTCAATGTGATTGATGTCTTCCAAATGCAGATTTGAAGACTCATAAATATGAGAGGAGACATGTCTCATGAAGAGATATCTCTCTTTAGTTAATCATCATTAGTTAATATATTAATTATATAAATAACCTTATGTATTATATATATAAAACTAACCATATATATCTATATATATATATATATATATATATATATATCAACAATGTATCTCATGATCAAATCAATCTGACTGCAACTACAAACTTAACAGGACTGACCTGCACCATCGTTTGCTGTCATTAGCTATCAAATGAAGTTGAGGTTATCTCTCAAAGTCTCAACTCTCAAGATCTTTGTACTTCAGTGAAGGAGCTTTTAAATTGAACTGTTGTGAAATTCTCACCTGTAGTGACTATATATAAAAATAAATATAGACAAAAAAAAAAAGAGAAACAATATTTAGGACTAGGCTTGACTGCCAATGTGGTTTCTAGCTTTTCGATATATGTTTACATTTGGTGTGATATTTTAAATCAAATTTGTGTTGGATTTGGATTAATTCAATTGCTATTGATATTTCGTGTCATTTATTATATTTTATTAATGGTGGGCTTGAATATATATATATGAGCTGTACCATTAAATTTTAAATTATATCAAACTGCAGTTTACTAATGGTACTGTCTTACAATTTTGGCTAATTGCATCTTATATTATTTTCAAGTAGAATTGTTGTTTTCTTTCCTTGCCTATACAGACTCATTAGCTTGTCATACCAAGTGTTTGGGTTGCAAGTTTGCTCAAAGGAGCCAATATTTACTGGAAACCTAACAACAATTCTACTTGAAAATTATACAAGATGCAATCAATCAAAATGGTATAACAGTAACATTAGTGAACTGCAATTTGATATTGTTAGTGAAATAGGATTTGTAACTTGTAATAGCACTTTTGGAATTTTATGTGTTTTTCACGTTACTATATGAATGAATATATATGTGAAAAAAAGAGGCATGTCTCTTGAAGAGACATGTCTCTTTAACATATTAAATTACATTAGTTATAGATATAACACAAGTAATATACCCTTAATATATTATAATTGTTATATAACAATATATACATAATAAGATATATATATATATATTACTCTTAATATAAGTTAATTATTCCATATATAATATTTGTGATATATTATATATCTCATATATATAATATAATTTATCTGACAGAATTATAACATTGTAATGACCCTTATTCAAAGGTCACTAAAAACTACTAACACTGAACTATGCAATTACGTCAAACACTCGGCATGTAGTCTGAACTATGCAATGTAACATACTGAATATGTGCTAAGCAATTTCATCAAACACTTGGCAAGCAATCAACTACACTGCTGAGATATAAAATGCTGAAAGAAATATTTGTTAAATTATAAATCCACCCTACTCCATGATACCCAAACAGTGCCAATATATATATATATATATATATATATATATATATATATATATATATACGCATTCAATTAAGATGTTGCTGCTCTTACAATCAATTACAACTTCAGATTACCGGTAATTTATGGTCTTCTACTAAATTAACAGTGCACTGTCATGACTGATTACAAAGGATTAAACATGCTTTTTGTGTCACTATCCAAGATATACCAATGTCCTATGCAACTGGGTACAAATAGAGACAAAATTCATACTCTTTCTTGTCACATGAACAACAATTGACATTTAGAAATGCATCTCGCATATACAGCAGCTAAGTCACAAGGTTCGAATTTGAATTCGAGTTCGTCATTCATAAAATTCATATGAAATTCGGCAAGGGTAAAAATTTAGAAAAGATTCGACATTAATTTAACTTATATAAATTTATTTATTTTTAAATATAAGTAATATATCCACAAAATTGTCAAAATAGTTAGACATTGCTAAATAATTAAACTAAATAACTCAATATTATATCAAAATAAAATAATCTTATTATAAATAACTATATTACATTAAATATCATAAAATTCGGATGAAGTTTAGAAAGGATAAAAATTCGCTGAAGTTCGAACTTCATGGATGAAATTCGGCAAATCCTGTGACTTAGTACAGCAGTGACTTTATCCATTAAACTCTCATATACAACATATATTCAGATAATTGTAATTAAAAGAAGAACTTGGGAATGATGCAACAATGTTGTCTATATGCTGAAGATACAGTGATCAGGCTGCAACCTTAATCTGTCCTAAATCCAGCAACTGTACAATCTGCAAGTACAGTCGTACTTGTACGGCCCTGTTTGATTTTACTATAAATTGTTTCCTTCTCCAAATGGTGCTAAATCAAGCATAGTCTGAATTGTCCAGGTCTGAGGAATGCAAAGAAATTGGCAACTTGAATTTCAAACCCGGTATGATGAATTTATGACTCCAAATATGCTCCCAATCTGATCTTTGAAAATGACTAGTTCTGCATCAGATTTGTGCATAAATATTGTCCCAGACTTTACAAAACCCTTCTAACAAATATGATGCAATCTTTTCACCAAAATGACTTCAGAGATGTTCACTTTCAACCCTAGTCTGAAAACTCAATGAAGCTCAACTTGAAATGCTTTTTCGAATTGCTTTTTCTGATCTGCTTTTTCGTATCTGCTTTTTCGACCTGCTTTTTCGGACCTGATTTTTCGGACTGTTTTTTCGATTCTACGCTTTTCTAGTTTTTTTTTTCGGATTTGCTTTTTCGCTTTGCTTTTTCGGCCTGGTTTTTTTTTGGTTCTGCTTTCTTCGAAGAAATCAAACCCTCAGGTAGTTTTAGTATACAAATTAAGCTCAACTTGAAATGGCTGAATGCCACTTGCAAAGTGCAACCCTTCAGAAGGTCTTTCACTTCCTCAGTTATGCAATCTCTTGAGAGGTATCGTTCTCAAAGATTATGCTGAATATTTGCAAACCTGGATGGTGCCACAAATGCTCAAATAGAATGTAGTTGAATTATCAAATCCCGTCCATGCAAATGAGAGGCCAAGCCCTCTATTTATTTACTTTTCTAAGAAGTTACTATGAACTTCTAGAAGCATCCATTATAATAACTCATTATAATGCACTTTTATAATTAAATAACTTTATAAAATAAAAAGTGCAACTCAACTTAAAATTATAACATGTAGGCTGCGTATAAAAAAGTAATGATAAAATAATATCTCCAAGAGCATAATAAGCCATCCAATCCTCAAATAAACGCCAGAATGACCCTCTCATCACAACCACCAGTCTATGAGAGTCCATGATAGACTGATTCGGCACGCAAAATGATGTCAACCAAAACGGGGACATTACAGTTTGCCCTTCCTGAAATTGCTTGTCCCCAAGCAATGGCTGAACAACAAACTAGTCGCTCCACCTGGATCCCAAATGTAGTCATGAACTATATTGCTGTCAATCAACATAGGCTCCTGCAACAACCTCTGAAATATAACCAAGAGGAATCCATGAATGAATCGTGAATCACGGTGCAACTGAACTCCAAATCCACTACTGCCACAGTCAGGAACCCACGAGGCACAAACTCTCAAAATATTAGACCCCAAGTAGAGTAGATCACCGAAACTGTCAACATAATAAACACCATCCACACAACCCACCATGTTATGCGGAATGCACACTCCAACTCTGCTACAATGGTGACCACTCCCACATGAAATTGCACCAAATACAGAGAATCCACACACTGTACATCTAGTGCAGTTAACACAACTCTGCAGATTACTGGCCACTGTCTCATAACCATAACACCCATGCACTACTGATGGTGAATAGTCATTACATGGTAGATAGCAAAAATGAGAGCCAAGTCCAAACCTGTCTGCCATCAACTCCTCAACACATGGATCAAAAGCAAACCGATGAACATATCTTGCAGTATAATGCCGGTAAAAAGAACCAATCCCAGTCAAAGACTCATCCTGCAGACGTGATCCAACCAACTGTGACTGATCATCAACTAAGTCAGATAATGATATAGCCAAGGGCGCAGAATCAACAACATCACTAGTCTCTGTGCCCTTCAAGTTGAACATACCACAATGCTCAGCTCCAGTGCCTAACTCAGCTAAACCTACCTCCAGTGGAAATGGACCAAATATGCCAATACTAGTGTCATGGACAGATATATCCTCATCTCCACTGCCTCTATAAACCTTGACCATGGACATCCTCGGATCACCAGACACCACGGTCCGTGATTGTACAAAATTTGGTAAAGACTGAAGTCGTTCTAACTCCATGGTCACCTCAGCTAAATGAAACTGTGACTCCTTGAAAGCCAACTGTGTACTCTCAAGAAACTCAGAAGTCACCTCGAGCTGCTGAGTAAGCTCACTCACCTCATCTTCCTTGACCAATAACGCGTCATATGCTGTACTGCCCCACTCCATTAGATAATCTCTGTCAACTACCAACTGCATATAATCCTGTCTCAGAATCCGGATAGCCTCCCATAAAGAGTGGATCTTTGTCAAGGAAAGATAACTGCCTCCCTGCCCATCACTAGTAGGAGAACCCCATCCATAAACTGCTAACAACTGACGAACAACATCGAAATGCTTGCAAGTGATAGAAATGTCTCACTTGCCAATTCTCAGTTGACTAGACACATGATTGTGCTGACTGGTCGAACTCCTATACTCTATCCCTGGTACACTGTCCAAAGGAGTAACCTTAGAATAGCTATCATCTGTAATACTCTGATCCTGGGACTCTCCTGTAAACTCTATCATCTCTAAGAAATCATCAACATGCGACCTGACTGTAAAAGAAAACTGAGTCCTTGCTATACGCGCTAACTCCCGAACTGAGCTCACCTCAAGACAAAGCTCGTCCACATGTCTCTTAGAATCCTGGAGAGCCAACTGAATACACACCAAGGAATTCTGAGTATCCTCCAGCTCATGAGAAAGTCAGTCAACCTCCTCCTTCTTCAATGCATCTAAATAGATCCCTGCAAGATTAAGGAGATGATCGCGATCTGAAAGTAGGTGTATGTAACTTAGCTTCATTGCCTCCATGCCTTCCTTGATCTGTTGTAAGTTGTCACAAGAACCTGTTGTGACTCCTTTCTGTCTCTCCTGCAGTTGAATCATCCAAATGTTATTCTCAATCAATCCATGTATCCTGTCATGATGAGATAAAGCCGTGACAATATTCTTGTCCCTTGTCTTCAGCTGGCTTGCCAAACCAAGTAAAGAGCTACTAGTTTCTATCTCATGTGAAGAAGCATCCAACTGTGCTTGATACTCGTTTTCTGCAAAGTCTTGAATGCTCACTTTCTGATCAACTGTACTATCCTCAAACATGACAGTATCCTCAACTGCTGTAACTTCATCCAACCCAACTATATTGGAATCACTATCTGTGTCAATCACACAATCTGGTGTGGTTGTGATATCACCTTCTGATGCTACTGGCTCAACCTGCACAACATCTATAACCCCTTTTGCCTGTGAAGATGATGCAGATAAACCATTACCTGAAGATGTGCTAATGTCTCCCTGTATCGAATCAGCATGTCTGTTAAACTCCTCATACAAGTTTTTGCCTGTCATAGGGAAGGTACAATCCTTAGGCCTATCAAAACGTTCAATCAGTCTCTCCGTAAACTCTACATATGAGGTAATGTGTGCATGACCCATAGTGACCATACCATGCTGCCACCACTCGTGTGCTAACCCATCCAAGTGAATTGCTGCATACTTAATAGCTTCTTCCTCAGGCATAGGGTTCATTTGAAAGTATGTGTCAAGCTTTTGAACCCAAGCTCTTGCTGTAGACTTCTTCGAGCCATCATAATATGGTAACTGAAGTTTCCCTACTTTCTTCCATAGCTCATAGCTCTGGTTCCTGTCATGTCCACGTGGCATATGCTTCATCTGCACATCTATATACTCCCTAAAGGTAATTGCAACAATAAAATCTGGACCTCCAGCTTCCCAATCTCTCCTCAGCTAGTCCTGTATTTTAGTGATTTGGGGCTCTGGTACGGGTTGCTCTGGAGCTCTAGGAGGAAATGTGGGAATCATGGGCCGCGAACTCATTGTCCTAGTTTGCTGGGGTGCATGACCGAAATTGTTCCCAACTTGTTTGCCTCCATTATGTGTCCCATCCTGATTATTACCATTCTGATTATTTCCTCCACCCACATTAGCATTCAACCCCATTTGACGAGCCATCATCTGCATCATAAGCTCCAATCTCTGACTCTGTTCTTGTGCTCTCTGCTCTGCTAATCGTTGTCCCTGTGCTAAGGTGTCTAATAACTGTAAGAATCTTTCCTCTCCCTGATCTGGACTGGCATTCCCGCCTCTGCCTAATCCTGTATTCCTGTCATCTCGGTCACCCATATTGCTGTCTTGATCAAAGAATACCTCCTTTGTGTCTGTATGACTGGATTCTATGTCCACCTGCATGGATGAACTAAACTGTTCGCTCTGTAGGTCTGAAATCCTATTTTGTCTTGCTCGGGTATTGCGGAAATTATAAGGCCCCTGTCACATGCTCAAATATAAATGCTCTGATTTTTAGTGTTTTGACATTTCGTCAAATACTTTTCCCTCTATCCGGCTGTTCCAAATTCCCTATAAGACCTCCACAGGATGGCAGGACTTATAGCTCTGATACCACTGTAATGACCCTTACTCAAAGGTCACTAAAAACTACTAACACTGAACTATGCAATTATGTCAAACACTCGGCATGTAGTCTGAACTGTGCAATGTAACATACTGAATATGTGCTAAGCAATTTCATCAAACACTTGGCAAACAATCAACTACACTGCTGAGATATAAAATGCTGAAAGAAATATTTGTTAAATTATAAATCCACCCTACTCCATGATACCCAAACAGTGCCAATATATATACGCATTCAATTAAGATGTTGCTGCTCTTACAGTCAATTACAACTTCAGATTACTAGTAATTTATGGTCTTCTACTAAATTAACAGTGCACTGTCATGACTGATTACAAAGGTTTAAACATGCTTTTTGTGTCACAATCCAAGATATACCAATGTCCTATGCAGCTGGGTACAAACAGAGACAAAATTCATAGTCTTTCTTGTCACATGAACAACAATTGACATTTAGAAATGCATCTCGCATATACAGCAGTGACTTTATCCATTAAACTCTCATATACAACATATATTTAGATAATTGTAATTAAAAGAACCTAGGAATGATGCAACAATGTTGTCTATATGCTGAAGATACAGTGATCAAGCTGCAACCTTAATCTGTCTCAAATCCAGCAATTGTACAGTCTGCAAGTACAGCTGTACCTGTATCGCCCTGTTTGATTTTAGTATAGATTGTTTCCTTCTTGAAATGGTGCTAAATTAAGCATAGTTTGAATCGCCCAGGTCTTAGGAATGCAAAGAAATTGGCAACTTGAATTTCAAACTAGGTATGATGAATTTATGACTCCAAATATGCTCCCAATCTGATCTTTTAAAATGACCAGTTCTGCATCAGATTTGTACATAAATATTGTCCCAGACTTTACAAAACCCTTCTAACAAATATGATGCAATCTTTTCACCAAAACGACTCCAGAGATGTTCACTTTCAACCCTAGTCTGAAAACTCAATGAAGCTCAACTTGAAATGCTTTTTTGAATTGCTTTTTCGGATCTGCTTTTTCGTATCTGCTTTTTCGACCTGCTTTTTCGGACCTTCTTTTTTGGACTGCTTTTTCGATTCTGCGCTTTTCTACTTGCTTTTTTTTTTCGGATTTGCTTTTTCGGCCTTTTTTTTTTTTCGGTTCTCCTTTTTTCGAAGAAATCAAACCCTCAGGTAGTCTGAGTATACAAATTAAGCTCAACTTGAAATCACTGAATACCACTTCCAAAGTGCAACCCTTCAGAAGGTCTTTCACTTCCTCAGTTATGCAATCTCTTGAGAGGTATCGTTCTCAAGGATTATGCTGAATATTTGCAGACCTAGATGGTGCCACAAATGCTCAAAGAGAATGTAGTTGAATTAGTAAATCCCGTCCATGCAAATGAGAGGCCAGGCCCTCTATTTATTCACTTTTCTAAGAAGTTACTAAGAACTTCTAGAAGCATCCATTATAAAAACTCATTATAATGCATTTTTATAATTAAATAACTTTATAAAATAAAAAGTGCAACTCAACTTAAAACTATAACATGTAGGCCGTGTATAAAAAAGTAATGATAAAATAATATCTCCAAGAGCATAATAAGCCATCCAATCCTCAAATAAACGCCAGAATGACCCTCTCACACAACCACTAGTCTACGAGAGTCCGTGATAGACTGATTCAACATGCAAAACGATGTCAACCAAAACGAGGACATTACAAACATTAACACTCCCTCTTAATGAAGAAGGATAAAACATATAGATATTACACCATAGGTAATATTTCAAAAGTAACACATATAGGAAATCTTTTATTAGAAGATTTCTAGAATATGATATCATGTAAGTATTTGCTTATCAGAATATGAACATATGGTATTCACCAATTACAATTGTGAAGATCTCACCCAATCGAGAACAACCACCATGGCAATGACAACCATTTGTAGCGTGAACTTCAACATTTAATCTTTGATTGAGTTGTTTGGTAATGAATGGACTTGGCTTAGCTGAGAGATTAATCTTTGATTTCAATTGAAGAGAGATGAAGTGCAAGGGATATATAAGCCACATATTATTGGTGACATGCTACGAAATAATATTCACAATTAATTGTACAATTGCCCCTACAAGATTTTGCATAGAAGAAGTATATGGTAAAGGATATAAAATATAAAATTCTCCAATCTGGGATAGAAACAGAAAAGCATTGAATGTGAAGGGTGACAAATAGAAAAGCATTGACATCTTCTAGTACTAGATTGATTGTCCCGCAGGTTCCACCTTCTAGTACTTGCCATGCATCTAAGTGTAATGGTCTTTAACCCTATGTCTTGTCTCGTTGTATATTTTGAATTTGGGAATATCTGAAACTTTACAGGTCTGGTCCCAAACTCCGCTCTCCCAATATCTTGCAATCGAGTACATGTCGTGCTTTTCATCTGCAGTGAGGCTCATTTCAAAACTTGCAGTGATCCTTTTGCAATGTTGTGTGAAGATGCCTATTACGACCCATCTACCCTTTCTAACCCATATCGATGATATTGGAGAATAACCTCCTCTTTTATGCAACTTTTATTGAATCCTCATCTGTGAAGAAAACACATAACTTGTATCAATATCATTAGTTTAGATAAAGTAGAGGCGCCAGTGGTAAGAAGTTCACAACAAAGACATTTGGTGAGAATAAAAAAAAATGTATCAAGGACCCCCTGTGTACATATTGTTATTTGATTTGGCCACGTCTTTATTGTTTGAATGCAATTTATCCTGTGTTTTCTCCGAGTTTCACATTGCTCAATTTCTCCATGTGCTCCAAACCTTTTGTTTCCAACACCTCCCCACAGATCTCTTTCCAATTCTTTGAGAGAAGCTGGTCGTTCAAATCTTGAAAGCACGACTAACTTGGATCGCTCAATATATTTAGACATTCAAGGTTTATTGATAGTGCTTTAATATTTTCCTTTCCTGTATTAATTGATTCTCCATTTCTCCATTAAATATTATTAACACCAAAGCAATAGATTGAAAAGCTTAGTATTTGCGGATCATATCAAGACTTCACTAGGGATAAATATTGTCTCACAACAAATGAAATTCATACAACTCCTTCGAATTAATTAGAGGATAATAATGAATTGACAATTATTTCCACAAACACACAAGCACTATTGTACAACCCAATCTTATAATGTTAAAAAAACATTTGGTTGAACTCTGTTAGTTCATCGTTGAATGTTTCTTTCAGTTATGTAAGACCATCACAGAATTGGACACCGTCATAGTTGTCAACTCTTCCATTCAAAAGATCACAGTTTTGATTCTCATTAATATCTATGATGGTGCATATTAGACAAGTGCTTATGTGACTCTCCTGTGATACCAAGCCAAGTTCATTTGATTCACAATTGTTACAACATTCATGCCTTCTCATGTATCGAATCACTAAATATGGCATCCCAACAATTAAATTTCTACTGTTGCTTGTGATAGTAGTCTGGAGATTTTATCAGACATCCAACGTGTATTGTAGTGTTTTGCTGCGCTTAGTTTCCTATTCTCCTTTTTTCCGACAGGCAAGAATCAACTTGCTCTGATACTATGTTGGCGAAATAGGATTTGTAACTTGTAATAGCACTTGTGGAATTTTATGTGTTTTTCAAGTTACTATATGAATGAATATATATGTGAAATAAAGAGGCATGTCTCTTGAAGAGACATGTCTCGTTAACATATTAAATTACATTAGTTATAGTTATAACACAAGTAATATACCCTCAATATATTATAATTGTTATATATATATATATATATCCCTCTTAATATAAGTTAATTATTCCATATATAATATAATTTATCCGACAGAATTATAACATTAACAGATATAATATAAGATTAAGTGGTACAGCTCATACAAATATATGTGTGTGTGAGTTGTACCATTATAAATTAATAATTATAAATTAATAACAAAATACAGTTTTGCATTTTTATCATACTTTTTGGCCTCATGGGCTGTGGGTTCTCGCGGGGTCCTTAATGGTCCTCACAGGGTCCGCGCCACAGATTGTGAGTCCTTGTGGGTCCGCATGTTCACAGTTCATGGTGGGACCCTGCTCAATCCCGACAGACTCAACATGAATCCCGAGTTGGACCCGGACCCGGCTGGCAAGGTCCGAACCCGGTAACTTAGAACTTTTACCTTAGAAAATGTAAATTCTCAGAGAAAACTGAAGCAAAAAGTGAAGCAAATAACCCCCATATCCACTATGTCTAATGACAAATACAATCTTAGGCCTCTTGGTCACACAACCAGCTTGTGTGTAGTCCCGAAGATCACTTACAACAGCTTTTTATAACACTTTGCCACAGTTTTATTGTCTAAATACAGTCTACAGGGATAACTTGAATCCTCTTGGAATTCATATTCAACAAATGCACGCTTTATGTGTAAAAATGCACTTTTAATACACATGTATGCTTTTATAAGCTTGGATGAGATGTGAAAAGACACCAGGAAGCTATAAAGCAGAAAATTTGAACCAAGACAAGTTAGTTTTTGGACATGTGATGATGCTGCTGCTTGCTTCTGACCAATGGTGGTAAGGAAGTTGTCACTTTCTAAAACTGGCAATTGCATGATCAATCCTTATCAGAACCACTGGTTTCGTACACCTGCCAAAAACTCTGTTTTCTGCCTCAAACCACTTGTTTCCTTCAACAAATGAGTTGTACAAGTTGTAATCTACTGTTCAATTGATCCATTTTGTGTGACTTGATTTCAGATCCATTTGCCAATCATGGTATACTATTAAGTGAATATATACTATATAGTATGATCTAGACCTACATGTTACTGGTCCGGGGACATGTTGCTATCCCTTGTACTTGCTGGTTTTTTTCATGTATAAATAATGCTAAACAATTATGCCCAAAAATCCATAGATGAATTTTGTTGCTCAAATTTGAAATTATGGTCTTTCATTATGCAGCCATTGATATTGCTTTGTGGATACACTTTCCATCTCTAAAATAGGGAGATTAAAATTACTTTCTTGGGTGAACTTGAGGAGCCTATTTTCTCTTTTATGAATGCTTAGCTAAACAGATGCCACTATAGCTGCATCACTTATGATAAAACTTCACTGAGATAAAAGGTATCTAAAGGTCTGCATGAGAAGTACAAAATTTTCTTCAGAAAAAATCTTTCCATGACCTTGATTTTAAAATGAATAAAGAATCCATTTGACATACTGTGATATCAGTTTCCCTATTATATCCGGGAAGAACTTTTTGTAATTATTAAATTAACTAGTAACATTTCTAAAGACTTGTCTCTGTTTGCAAAGTGTAATATGGTTGATCCGTAATATGAGTAATGACCTAACTGTTAAGTTGAGGAAAAGTTGGCTCCGTAGCATCTAGACTATATAAACTTCATCTTAGCTCAGAAACAGACTTCGTGGATCCAATATTTCTTCTACAAATATAACTTCGTCCTCATGATTAAAAATAGAGGGTTGTGCCTTAGGATGTTGTCAAGAAATGTAACAGTAAATATCATTGCACAATCTCCAAAGAGAACCTGCCAAAGAAAATTCTGCAGAAAGAAAAATCCATTCAAATAATACATCATATCACAACTATCCGATTAATTACCTTAAATTAAGTAAGAATTCAATACTTTTACCATCAAAGCACTCATTTTTTATGGTGGTTATTTTTTAATTTGTAAAGTATACTTCATAGCTAGAAATCCATTTAAAACTGATTTGCTTACAATTCCATAAGAATGGATAAAAACTTGTAAGATGCCAAGAATGCAGAAGAAAATACTCATTAACTGTGAGCAAATCTGATGGCTGTTGTACATTGAAAATAACTAATTTAAAAATTAAAAAATTTGCCATTATAGAAGCTAATTTTTTTGATATGAACAGTAATTTTTCTACCCAAATTCCAGTGCCCAAAAGAAAAGCACCATAACCTGAAAAGTCATGTCAGTATCATGATGTCGTTTAGGCTTCCAAGTAGTGTTCCAGAGGGATGCATCCCTCCCCACTAAAAAACTCAATGTTTCGAAGAGTGACATCTTTGAGACACAGGAACTTGGGGGGACATCCTCTTGCCACTCCGCCACCAAAGTCACTGTCTCTGAGTCAAAGTTGGGATGTCAGAATGCCCTTGAGACATCTGGGTATCTCCTAATTGTCTTGGGGATCTACATGCGTTTCTGACCATTAGGCAAAAAGCATTTAAGAAAGAACATTTTTTTAATCACCCTGCGTAATGGCCTACAGGCCACACCCAAACCCCAAAAACTCTATTAAACGCCCTCCTATCCTCATTTCAACTCACAAAAACAAATTAACAAGAAGCTGGATTGTATGAGTGTGAAACTGAGAGCTACAATTGCAAGGTGAAAGGGAGAGTGAAGAGAAAGGTGGGTATTGAGGAGCAAGAAGAGCATGAAGAAGCTTGAGGAATGATTAGCAGCCTCAATTCACTCCATTTTGTAATCTTGAACATTTTCGCTGCAATCATCATTATGAAATCTGAATATAATAGTTTCAGTATAAAATCCTAATTCTAAATTTTCATTATTCAATTTCAAATTGGTAATGTTTTTCAAATTTTAGTAGTTTCTAAGTTTTATTTGTAATTCTTTTACTCTACATGTTTTATAACTATTTTTCTGTTCACCACCATCCTTCCATAATTGCCCAGCTGCTGTCCCTTTACCTTCCCCAAATTTAGGCCCTTGATGTCCTGTCCTCTCATCAGGGAATTCTATGGAACTATCCTTCCAAGTCAATGTTAGTTTGGCATAGACTGCGTGCTTATCAACTAAAGAAGGAAACTGTTTAATGTCCACAGATTACCAAAACTAGGCCAACTATACATATACGTACAAGCCCTCTTAAAGCCAACAGAGAATGCATCTAATTTTCTCCTAATAGGAAAATAGAAACATTATTCATGGAAAATTCTCAAGAAAAACAGAGATTGGCTTATCTGATGGTTACGTTTAAAAGGAAAAAAATCCTAAAAAATTCAAGAGATCTCCATCTTTAATAGTATTGAAACCTAGAAAAACCCAGCTCCTCTAACTTATTAACTCCGACTTACCAACAATTTCAGTTTTCAAACTCTTTTATAAATCCTGATTCAAGTTAAGGGCACTTTTGCATAAGGATTTCCAGTGGAAGATCTCAAAGTCTAATCAGAAGATATATTTGATCATGTTTGCTTGTTGTTTCATGTCTTTTATTAGCTATGTTTTACTTCTATCAGTGATTGTACTAATGAATAATAGTATAGGTTGCTATCAGGTAGATCAGTTTAAGTTGACACAGTGATTGCATGATGCTTTTTTATAGGTCCGCTTTTTGGCTCGATCATTTGCAGTGCCAGGAAATCATCTTGGACAACAAAGTACTGGGTTACGATGGCCTTATGGTCCTGTAAGTATTTTTTTTAAAATACTTGATAAAAAAAAAAATATAAGCTAACACAAGTCTGCAATTTGAATTTAATAGCTTGATATAAAAAGGCTAAAAAACCAATCAATAATATCTGACTTATTTTATGTTCTTTCATTTGTGATGGAGTTAGGGTCTATGCAACTGCCATAATGAATGTTCCTTTATATTTTCTTGGTTTGCATGGCTGTGCACAATATTGTTTGAAATTGATCTTAAATATATTTCAGTACTGTTACTATTGACCTATTTTTGGTCATCAATGGAAATTAAGTTACTAACACAATTTCTTTCTTTTTTCTTTATCATACACAAATGCTAGTAGCCAGTTTTCTTGGTAATCATCACAGATTCACACCTTTTAATATCGTGTTCTTTCTACTATAAATGAATATTGTACTCATTTGCTACAGTAGTTTTTGTTATTATAATTTCAGTATATACAATAGAAATGAAGGCTCTATTTATAAAAGATACTTTCTCTGGTTCTTCTGAACTTTTGGATATGACCAAGATTATCACAATCCTTAGTTGCTGGTTCGGGTTCGGTGATGGATTTAGGTTCGACAATCTGGTTCGTGGATTCGTGATTTTTTTCCGAATATGATTCGTGAGTATGTACACACACACACACACACACATTATATCCAAAAAAGAAGAAGAGAAATATACATAATTCTAAAATTTGATCATTTGATACTATGAATCTATGATGTTTGACCATACATCAATGCCAAATGCCAAAGATAAACATTATGATTCATCAAGAAAATCATCATATCGAATTCACAAAACTTAAACATAGTTATAACTTATAGTTGAATGATATTTGAAACATGATTCAATAATCATGAAATTGTTCTCAGTCATCAAATGGATTATCTAAAAAATGTGGATTATTAGGGTCTCCAATGGCTGCAAGTATTTCATCATCCTCATCATTGGAACCATAACCGGTTCCACCAGCAGTAGAGGGTGCTGCATCATCTATATCAAGCAGTGTGGCTCTAGCAAGATCCTCAATCATTATATCCAAGTCAGTAGACTTGGGTGCCACATCCCAAAGCTTCTTTGTGCCCTTCTTGTATTTTCGTTCCTTATGTGATAGAAGATGCAAGTTGTTATGCACTAACACCAAGTCTTCTTCTTTTTTGGAACCCAATCTATTACGCTTCACTAAGTAGATAAAGGAGTATGTACTCTAATTCCGCTTAGCAGTAGAAGAGCTAGCAACCTAGAGAGATAACAAACAAAATAAGTGTTGAAATAATACATTGCAAGTGGACAAAACAAATTAAAAATACTTTAGAAATTAAAATTAAAAAACCTACTTGTGATAGGATCTTTATTGCAAGAGGCTGAAGGTACATATTGTTAATGTTTGATAGCTTCAGTCAGATAAACCTATATAGAATTATATATGAGATATAATTTGTGTGTGTGTGTGTGTGTGTGTGTGTTCTTTATATTGAGATATAAGGCCATTGTTAATTACATGAGAAAAATTTAATATAATATACATTGTTATTATTAATTATTTGATTAATGAATAGACATGTCCCATGAAGGGGCATGTTTATTCATGACCTATTCTCTCTATATATAAATCTAAGAATGTTGCATTTGGAACACACATACCTAATAAGGCAGTGCTTAATACATTTGCAGTGGATCCGGGAAATCTAACATGGTATCAGAGCCAAACTGCAAGTGTAAAAAGAGACTGGACATTTGAATCTGCACACACATTCGGAAAAGAAAACTAGAAGTAAATCTACGTGTAGGATTGATCACCATTGACATAGAAGCTAAATGAATAAAATCATATGTATGTTATTGCTGAAGAATTCCAATATAATTGCTATCAATACTAATATTCTAAGATGGTAATTCATAGAAAATGTGCTACAAAAATCAGTGTTTCTCACTAAATATGTATTTTGTGAACTGCTAACAATGATATGTGATTGTCCTAGGCATGTTATTATTGAAAGATCTGCAATAGCAATACTCAACTAGTAGAGATTGGAATTAAAATTCATTGCATTGATAAATTATTGAATTGAATGATAATCGATTTCTCTTTAGACGTGTTTCCTTCATGTGAATCGCGACCAATAATCAACATTCATGACACAAGCTATGAGATCTTTGGAATCACAAAATTTAATAATCAATCGAGAGATGATCGCCATGAATAAGTCAAGAAGAAATGCTTACTAGATGACCATAGTTTGAGAAGCAAATATTCCATGACACTTAATGAGTTTGAAATTGTTCCAAATAGTTTTCACAGTCTGTAGATGTGATTGAAACATACATATACAAATTCATATTTTCTGAAATGAAGTTGTAAGGAAATGTCAACTGAAGATTGGAGGGATCAGAAGGGAATTTTTTACTATTCAATTTATATTTCAAATGTGGAGCAAGACAATATAAAAGAAAATAGGCTTTAGAGAGGTACATGTCTGTTAGAAAGGTGAATGATTTCAAATGAATTAGGAACAAGACAAAAGGTAACTGGGAAATCCATTGCAATCATTGCATACACCATTCGCGATAACCAAGATAACAGTCCCTTGACACAAATGTGATGTGGGGTAAGGAATATCGGTCTCGCACGGCCTGTAAGTGCATACATAGAATAAAATTCACAAAGGATGCGCACAAGCTTCTAAGCGGTGCACATAGATTGACACATATCCCATTGCTATTCCAGTTATGACAAAAGTACGTGGATACGAAATTGGGTATTGGAGACTCCTTTGAATGGGCAAATTGCCGACATGGCCAAGGGTGGCCCTCACACTAATAATTAGTCATTGGACCCCACATAGAGGCTTACGAATATAAGAGCTCACTATGTAGCACGCCAAGAAAGGTTTCCAATTTGTTTATATAAATAAAATGTAAGGTGGTGGTCAATTTATCAACAAAGAGTTGCATTTTTTGAAGGAAATGTTTTTTGTTTATTAAAACAAAAATCATACGGTATGTCTCGTACAAAGAGAGACATTCTTTTCAAGATAAACGAAAAAAAAACTGATTGGTTTTGGAATAAAGGAGATTTTAATTCAAATGAATAAGCTCATACCCAAGATAATGAGATAAGTATTTCTATTGAGTACTAATTTTACTGTAGTTAATCTCTTATTTGTAATTTTCAATACGTACTAGAAGAGCTTTTTGCCTTGATGTTTTCCTTAGAGAATGTTTTTGCAAGAAGAGGGAGATTGAGATTTAGAGGGAATGTGGCTTTTCATTAAAGGCAACCTTGAAAGAGAGGGAGTAGATAGAGGATATGATTTAGTCAACCTTCATTGATCTTAGTCATATTGATCCAGAGAGAGTAAACCGTGTTGAGATGGATTCTTCTATGATCAATAAATTGTAGCAATCAAGACGACAATGATTCATGAATATACCTCGTGACTATGTGATTTTAATGGGTCTACCCCCTGTGTACATC
Organism: Cupressus sempervirens; assembly: GCA_028749045.1. Classification (NCBI taxonomy): domain Eukaryota; kingdom Viridiplantae; phylum Streptophyta; class Pinopsida; order Cupressales; family Cupressaceae; genus Cupressus; species Cupressus sempervirens. The sequence goes on from CM053792.1 coordinate 257,209,334, forward strand.
ATGAGGAAGTGACGACTTCCAAATAATGACACTTGTATTTGCAGAAGCTATTGTAAGGTGACGATCTTACAATAACTTGTATTATGATATCAAACAAATTGAGTATATGGTGAATGTCTTGCATCTCAACATTCTGGGAGGCCAATACTCTTGATATCAGATGTGATATCAAAACCTTTTGAGTACTTGGTGAATACCATATGTTGATATTCTAGAAGACCAATACTCATGATATTGAATGCGATATCAAATGGTGGAAGTCTTCTGAGATATCAAATGGGATATCCTTAAAATTGTTATTTGTAATATCACATTGATGTAATATTTATTCTTACGTGTTTATCCTTTTAAGCTAAGAGGGAGTGTTAATGTTTGATAGCTTCAATCGGATAAACCTATATATGATTATATGAGATATAATTTATATATATGTGTTCTTTATATTGAGATATAAGGTCATTGTTATCTGAGAAAACTTTAATATAATATACCTGTATATATATATTTATGAGATTAAATTTGTTGTTATTATTGTTTATTTGATTATTGAATAGACATTTTCCATGAAGGGACATGTTTATTCGTTGTTAAATCCTAATAACTTGATTATATCAATGTTCTAATATTCTAGATTAGACAGACCTAATATGCATGTAAGTTGCCTTACATATGGCCTTATGATAATTACTTCTCCCTATACTGATCGGCGTTTTACTAGGCATATTTATACGCCTCTTCATTAACTATTGTAGTTGATGATTAATTAACTATTAGTTAAATGGAAAGGTCGCCAATTGGTATTGGAATGGGATTGTTTCATGGAGGGCTGACCTAGAAGGGGTTGTGTCTTATGGAGAGACAAGACCCTTGGTTGATGTATAAAGAAGGAACAAAATTGTGGATAGAGGAAACACAACATTATCAAAGTTTGCTTTTCTAGCAATCTGTTCCTTGACGATTTGGATCAAAGATAAAATATAATTTCCAGAATTCATTTCAGACTTCCTGAACAATAACATTCAGCCTAGATTTGAAGTAGATCGATTTGCAGCAAGAGTAAAATCATTATTGCAGTATTGGTTGATCAAAATTTGTAGAAACTTTACATTCGTGGCCTATTCTCTGTATATATAAATCTAAGAGGATGTTGCATTTGGAACACACATACCTAATAAGGCAATGCTTAAAACATTTGCAGCAAATCCGGGAAATCTAACACTTATAATCTTGTCTATGGAGGTACCACCATGTAATACTATCCATTCTACTTTGATCATTCATAGCAATAGGATCTAAATTCTTCCTTGAGATGAATAACCCAAATTCTCTCCTAATATTTTCTCCCACCTTTGGATCGCTGAAGATCCTACTGAATGCCCTCTTATATCTACTAGCATCCTCAGCATCTCTATAAGGTGCCATTCTACCGAGAACATAAAGTATTTTTGGGCTATAATACTTGGGGGAGAGAGCATAAGCTAGGAGATGCAAAGGAGTAGTCATCTTGTTCCAACAGTGAAGGACTATTGTTTCCACCTTTTTGTATAATACTGTCTCCTTTGAATGACTTAGAATATGAATAACAAGTGATGTTTATGTAAGTTATGTGAATTAAAACATTTTAAATTTAGCTATATCTTAATAATAATAAACTTGAATAGAGGATTGACAATTGTATTCTAACCTACCACTTTGACTTTGTCCAACATGGTGTCGATGGGATCAGATTTGTCCCCCAAGCATGGCTGATCTGTGTCGGAAAACCTAAGCACAGCCATGATAGGGCCGGTGAATTCTGTTATGTATTCCACTCAAGTTCACCAATCATCATCCAATAACATTGCCTTGACCTTTTGGGCCCTTTTTGTATTGGATTGTTTCCAAATGCCCCATTTTTTGCCAATGACCTTTTGTGACAATGCTTCCCTCATCCTCACAAGTCGTCTAAGGATGATTATGTTTGATCCAAAGCGGGTTTCAACCACCTAAAAACATGTTAATAGAAAGTTACAAACACATTCATAAATTGATAAAGTAAACTAAACAAATTAAATTTTAAAATTTACCTTCAATAATTCCAATTTGAAGAAACTTCTGAAAATTGCTTGTGACATATGTTGGTTTGTCACAAACATTTGAATCTCCTCACCCTCTTCATATGTTTGCTTTGCACATTTTTTCTCTCGTTGTGCAATAAGGTGGTGCAACTTTTCATATGCAGGGCCACGATATCCAATAGGTGCAATATTTATTCCCTCCATCTCCCTCCAATAAGGTGATCTAACTGAGTTGAATGGAACATTATTTGCAAAAATGCAACGTCCAACTTTATCATCAGCTAGATCTCTCAACTCACTTTGAAAAGCCTTATCTAATGAGCCTCTCTCGTGGGTGGGTGTGGATTTGGGCTTCTTGTGCAGCTTCATCATCCTCCATGGAAGGTATAGGAAAGAAAGGATGTGTAGAAGCTTGGTGAGTGGGTGGTGTTAGTATTTTGTTCCCACTTGAAAAACTTTGTTTCCCTTTTGAAACTATCTTATCAGCATTTTCTTGTTCTTTAAAAAATGCTGCTATTTGCCCAGCTGACAACCCTTTCTTGTTAGGCCCTACACACATATTAATACCTTACCCCAAGGCCCAAGAAATGAAGTTTAACTCTAGAATAGGAGCTTCTATATTGTGCTTGGAAAAAATTACATTTCCAAATGAAACCCCCACCTCCACTACAATGTGCAAGTCTTGTAGTGTATCTCCATAAAGGAGATGATCAATTTTAAATTGTTGAGAAACCTCCCCACCCACTAAACTTTGACTACTCATTCTTGGACTTGCAATCTATAACAATATATATATTTTTAAATTCTTCAAAACTTGTACAAAATATGGAATAAACTTGAAACTTTAGAAAAATGTTAAAGTATGTAGCTTCGGTCAGACAAACATTGTGAATAACAAATCTGAACTGTATGCATATATACATATCAATATGACTTACATATTGATATTTATATATACATATTGTCTATGATGATATTGTTTTCTGAATACAACTGATGCACTCATATATCTATTTCATTGATAAAAGTTCACATGTTCATATGATTATCGGTTTGACTATAAATGTCGATTATCAAGTATTATTATTTGGCATTATCGTTCATGCAAGTAATTATGTGTGAGTTATACATAATAATGAATTGGTGTAATGTTAACCAATCTGCATTAGCAATTGTTATTGTTAACTAATCTATGTTAAGATATAAGGGTGAATGGTCGTGACCATTCACCCACATACCCTATCACATACCCTATCATAGATTATTTATATCTAGTGAATTCATTCTTGCAAGTATCAAAATCAATAAATACAAAGCAAGATCTAGAGAACATTAATAGTTTAATGATTTAAACATTCCTTATCTTTAAGCAGTGCAAATACATTTACAATGATCCTATGCAACTCAATATGGTATCAGAGATATGGTGAAGATCATTTGCACTAGGATAGGTTATATTAAGGATCGACAATGGCCATGATAGTATTGAAATGTCTCACTATATTGGATATCACGATCAAAACATTAAAGTGATAATGAACCTTCATAAAATTTCAAGTGTGGATTTGCTTGATGAAGTATTCATACTGTAATGAAGTTGAGTGATTAAAATAGAAGGATTAAAGTCAAGTGATATCTACAACTTATCCAAGAAAAGGCATCGAGAAAACTGGTTATGGTGTGATTACAAGATATATGGTTGGTGTTAGAGGTATTATTGTTTTCTTTGAAAACCTGAGATAATAACTGTCGGGCTTGAATATATTGGAATGATATTGCTAGCAAAAACAAGAAGCAAAGTTGTTTTGATAGTGACCTTGAGCACACCAAATATGGAGTAGGCATTGAGGGCTAGTAGTCACGGTAGAACTAATGTGTTTTGGAGTTTAGACAACCAGTGACATACGTAGGAGACTTCAATGTCGTTATATGAATCTGAAGAGTGAATACGAGATGCAACGTTGAATAGACAAATATGCACAAGGTCAATCGCATATGGACAAGAAGCATTCAAATTGATGTTATTGTAGCATCCGTCTAGCACGCAAGGAGGAATATGACATTTACAGACTCTATATGAAGTCGGAGAAAACCTTAAAATAAACAAAGACCAGTTTAATCCATGGTCAAATATATTATTGGGAGTTTGGGAAATATGGAAAATTAGTGCACCAAAAAAAACCAATCTTAATTAAAAATTAATTAATGAGGATGTGAGATCATTCCGCAAAAGATGTGTTTTTCTTTGTTGAACAAGTTAATTCAAAGGGTACAATTAAGGGATGCTAAGAAAATCTTTGTTTCCATTTGAAAAGTCACCTCTTTTAAATATAGGATATAAATAAGGGATCAGTTATTTGTGAAAAAGACATATTTGAACATTCATATTCTCAAGGAGTGATGTGATCACATTAGCATTATTGTTGGCACTAACCTGACAACCACAATCCTTCTCAAGAGACTGAAGCTCCCATTAGGAGGTATCTGTAAGAGTCTTCCATATAGGCTTGAAGGATCTCATTCAAAAGAAAAGACGACAAACATGGCAGTGGATCTTTTTGATCCAAATTCTGAGATAAAGACAAGTCAAGAGGCTCTTCCCTTAAAGAGGGAGAAGACTGCAATGAAATGTTGTTCAAATATTAGGATTGGTCGTTAAATTACCTTATGACAGTAGTCCGTGAGGGAGCAACTAGAGGATTTGTGATCAATTGACATTCAACGAGTTAGGTTATATTGCTTTGAAGGGAGTAGATTGCGATGGAATTTTGCGGTCATAGATCTTCTAAGAGGATGAATCAACATTAAAAGGGAGTCTGAAAATCCATCATAGAAAATCTTGGATAGGAAGGTCAAGTGAATGATGCATGTACTTGGAGCTTCAGATAGAAGCCACGTTATTATGAATGCTTGGTACCAACAAGCATGGGGATAAATCCAAAGCTTGTTGCATTCACATATGTTACTATGAAATCAGACAAGTGTATTTGTGTACAAGAAACTACAACTATAATGTCATGTTTAGAAATGAGAGAGTTGCTAAGGGAGTAGATCATGAAGGTGGTTTCTAGACAAAGTATATTGTCGCAACATTATAAACAGATGATATTCTCACCAAGTCTCATATCAAGTGAAGTTTGTGCATTTGGAAACTATCTTGGAGTTGGAGTAATGAAGAATGAAGCCCTTGCTAAGGAGTCTTAGCATCAATGATTTCATGAAATATACTTCATTGGATTCTTCTCTGCAAGAGAGAAGCTTAAAGTGAAACTTTGTTCTTTGGGAGTAGATATGGTAAATCCACCATTTGATATTTTGGATGTCATGACAACACCATGTGAGAGAATCCGTGGTGATTTCATGTAAACTTTGGATGTCATGTGTGTGATGACATGACAATACCACGTGAGAGAATTTGTGGTAACTCTATGTAAAATCTTTTATTGTCATGTGTGTGATTCCATGACTTTATGAGCCCCCTATGTACATTACTGAAAGGTGACAATCTCTCTGATAATGTACACTTGTATTCAACATTGTAAGGTAATGACTTTTCAATGTCTACTATCACGGTGAATATCATGTTGACTTGATATTCATGGAAATGTCTTGATAGTTAATATCCCATGGACTTATTGATAGATATCATGCCGACTTGATATAGTTTGCATATCAATATGTTCTTTATGAGATAATAATGGTGGATATTATGTGACGTGATATCTATGGATATGCCATCATGAGTTATGGTAGACATCATGTGACATGATCTCAATGCACATGCCATAACCAGGATATATGAATATCATGCTGACTTGATGTTCTATATACTCCTTGATACTGTGAGTGAGGTGATGTCTAAATATGTCATACTTAGTATCTCTTGAGCATTTTGATGGATATCATGAGATGTGCTACCTATTGCAGATCATTATGTTCTTTGTGAGATAATCATGGTGAGACGCCATGATGTGTTATGGTAGACATCATGAGACTTGATGTCAGTGCACATACCATAACTTAGATATACATATAAGAAGAATGTCATGTGACTTGATGTTCTTAAGCATGTTATATTTTTGATGTCACAAGATAGGTGATATCACTCTTCCAAATAAGGTGAACTTATTGAAATATATATTTCGTCTTCCCTAGCTAAGAGGGAGTGTTGAAATATGTAGCTTCGGTCAGACAAACATTGTGAATAACAAATCTGAACTGTATGCATATATACATATCAATATGACTTACATATTGATATTTATATATACATATTGTCTATGATGATATTGTTTTCTGAATACAACTGATGCACTCATATATCTATTTCATTGATAAAAGTTCACATGTTCATATGATTATCGGTTTGACTGTAAATGTTGATTATCAAGTATTATTATTTCGGCATTATCGTTCATGCAAGTATTATGTGTGAGTTATACACAATAATGAATTGGTGTAATGTTAACCAATCTGCATTAGCAGTTGTTATTGTTAACTAATCTATGTTAAGATATAAGGGTGAATGGTCATGACCATTCACCCACATACCCTATCATAGATTATTTATATCTAGTGAATTCATTCTTGCAAGTATCAAAATCAATAAATACAAAGCAAGATCTAGATAACATCAACAGTTCTGTGATTGAAACATTCCTTATCTTTAAGCAGTACCAATACATTTACTGTGATCCTATGCAACTCAATAAAAAACTTGAAACAATGAAGAAACAACTAAAGCAAATGGTTCAAATACTCTTCAACACTCAAATCAAACTTCAAGCAAGAATTGAGCACTCCACAATCAATTTCTTTGGTATTCAATCACTTCACTCCAAACTTGTAAGAATGAGAGAGGAAAATGAGACATCAAATGAGCCTAAAATGAATTAGATATCAAGTAAAAAGGGGCATTTTAGGGTTAGGTTGAAAAAAAGAACATTTAAAGACCTTTATTTTTTTGGCCCCACGAGTCATTTGGCCTACGGGTCCTTGCAGGGTCTGCATTTGACCATTTGGGTCTGCGCTGATTCGTGGATCCACAGATCCTCGCAGACCGGTCCGCAAACCTGAGTCGGACCCGGACCCGGACCTGGTTCAAGACTAGGAGCTGCAAATCCGGTAACTAGGTCACAATCTGTCAAGCATAATCCTTCCAACTTGGTGTTGGGTAACAAAGCCTTCAGTTAGATTATAAAAATAATGATGTAATGTTTCTATAATGGTCATTTAGCTAGGATCTTACCTTTTGGTAGTTAGTTCTTATTTAAAATGTTTTTTTTTCGGTCTTTCTGTTTTGTTTTGGAGACTCTGCACAGAATCTCTGTTAAAGTAGTATTCTCTCCTTTGTTTATTATTAGACATTGATCGATTATCATTTCAGTTTTCTTTAGCTTTTTGTTGAAAGTTATCTATGATAATACTTTGACAATATTAAATTTAATTCTAAATCAGTTTGTTTTCAGGTCACAATCATCACACCGTTTAATTTTCCATTGGAGATACCTGTCCTCCAGCTTATGGGCGCTCTCTACATGGGCAACAAGCCACTTTTAAAAGTTGATAGCAAGGTCCAAAAAGCATCTGAAAGTTTCTTACTTCTTTGCACATGTATTGCATAAGCTCAAAGGAACAAAGGATAAATCGGCCATTTGAAAACCCCTTCTTTATTTATGATATATCTTTATTTTTGTTTGGAATTGTTGTTTGCAGAAACTGCTAATTTACACGCTACAATATTATAGTGTTAGAATTTAATAATGTTTACATTAAAATGAAACTTAATTCTCATATTTTCTTCTGATATAATAGTTATCTTGTTTGTTTAAGACCAAGAACGTCTATGAATTTATCAAATCAGCATGATTATCCTTCAACATATTTTTGTATATGGGTGAATGTATACAGTATTGTTCTATCCTGATTTTGTGTCTTAAGAACCATAGGTGTAAAGAAGGATTCCTACAATCTGCACTAATGTTAAGCACAGCAAAATGAAAGTTTTGTTTCTATCATACAAAAATATCTTTTCTTGGCTTTTATAATGATCAGTTTTCATTGAAGTAATCATGCTTTAAGTCCATGGCGTTTGGCTAATGGTTTAGCAGCTTTCTGGAGAGTATGACATAAGTATGAGCATCAAAATTAAAATTTCACTGTATGTGATTTTGTGATTGTAATTATGCCATCTTAAAAATATTTTCTTGTTGGGAATATAGCACTGTATATTCTTGGTGTATGATAGTATCAATTAATGAAGTATAGGACTCTGATACAAATGGTGAATTTACAGCTAAAACGTAAGGTAGATGATAGGTGGATTTCATGTCTGCTATGTGACATATATTATAGCTCATCATAGTGGTGAAGGACTAAATAAATATCGCACGCTTGTACCAAATAACATCCACAATAAATCTTTTTAACCTCTATGCATACATGGGCTGTTTATTTTCATCAGTCGTGTAAGTACACATTTAGACCGCAAACTCATATGTTTCTATAATTCCATTTTCTTTCTACATTTTTTATGTATAAATTCCTTCACTTTCTTTTGATGCACATATAACTCTGCAACGAATATATAGCAGCATGTATGCTCTTCTATATCTTTAGTGTTGAATTTACATTTGTCTTGTTAAATGTACAATGCTACTAAATAACACTTTAAAGGATCTGATATATTATCTGTAATGTCTGATAATATCAGATTTAAAATTAGCAATGTATGCGAAAAAATAGGCAATAATTTTGCATTGCTATTCATATAAATGCTTTTTTCTATTCCAGGTTAGCATTGTGATGGATCAAATGCTAAGGTTGCTTCATCAATGTGGATTGCCTCTTGAAGATGTTGATTTTGTCAACTGCGATGGTAGTATTATGAATAAAATTTTGCTGGAGGTGAACCACTTTTCTCTAATTGCTAGTTTAACCTTACAGTGTTAGTGGACACCATCTTCTAAATCAAGTTTAAAATACAAGGATTTTTAGTGTTGAATGTAGAGAAAGCTTTAATGTTCGAGATTATCAAGACTCGTACTTACTGATTAAGCTGCATTAATGATGCATTCGCCTATTTTCTTGCATCCTATGCAGTTCACATTGTTTTTCTTTAAAATTCCATTATTGTGGATTCATATATGTGGCCCCAACCAAGCAACATGTGGATAAAGTACTACATTATAGCAGCAATGATACCAGCAATTAAGATTATAACCATAACATCAAAGTTTTACTAAAGAATTACCATTAGAACCCAAATCTCCAACCCTATATAAAGCTATAGACAACCATACCAAAATATGAACAGATTTACAATTTAAATCAAACGAAAGGTAACCTTTTCAAAAAAAATCTACTAAACCCTCAACAGGAAACCACAGAGAAAACAGGAAGCCTGCCTTCAAATCTAGTACCCACAGCCCATGAAGAAGCATTCTGCACAGGAGAACCACCCAAAAACTTGAACCATTCAGACCTGTACCAAGAGGTGTTGTGATCCATTACTCTGAAACCCTATGAAAAATCCCATTCCCTGAGACTCAAGTAAACTTCCACCAAAGGGGCAAAGGGATCATTAGCAGAAATTGCACCATGAAATATATTGGCTTGGCTATTTTCTAACTATTCAGGGCCCTTTTCGGCATCCCATGTTGTGTTCCTCTAAAACTCAAGTCATCTCCAGCAATTTAGTAAGGGTGTTTGCAAGTGCCACCTTTAGATGCAAATATTAAATGAACAAAATAAATCAATAGATAAAATAAAATAAGGTTTGGGCAGCCAATTTTGAAATTGAATTTAGGCAGTCATCTTGAAATTTAATTTTGGATGCCCAACTTGGTATTTAAGAAGATCCTAAGCTATTGAGGAGGTCATCTTTTTTTGGCACACCATTTTGGGATTACTTCTCACTGGTGAACAAGGGATGGAAAGTACTGTGTAAGGTTATTTAGGTCAAGAAGAAAACCCTGCCTCATTGAGTCAATCTTTACAGCAATTAATTTTGATGTGTATGCCCTCTTTCTGCCATCCCAGCTGTTGATCATACACAGACATTACACAAATGCAGAAAATCAATCTCCAAGTCACTATGGCTCCTGCCAGGTCTTTCAGTCAACAAAATCAAGGATCTTTGCAAGTGAATATATGCTGCTTTAGAGGGATGAGCTACAAATTGTTGAGCATACCAACAGTGACCAGGTTTGAAGGCACAATTCTTTACACCAGGCATTTTGGAAGCCAATTATGAAAGTGCTATAGATATGCTACTTGCTGATTGAACAAGCACTGAATCTGGACCTACTTTAGGAGCTGAATTAGGGTTTTAGCTCCTGGAACATCAGGTTACAGTATATTACACCACCTACTTGACCAAACAATCAGTTCACCAGCACACCAGGTACTGATAAAAAAATGAGGATGCTGTAATGTCCCCTACTAGAGACTGTCTGGTTATCATGCCTCATTATACATTTTTGTGCAATATTATGCCTTAATTAAGAGATAGTTAATTTGTTCATGATATAATCCATAATGTATACATGTAAACCTAATCCTTACTTCTTTCCTAACCTAATGGAGGATGTGGAATTTCTGTCATTGGGTGCTTGAAACCACCTCCACAATTAGGCCCAAGGGTTTCATGAACCCCATCGATACCACCACTTGGCCCAAGTGTTTCGTGAACACCTGTCAATACCACCACTTGGGAGTCACCTAACTTGGGATGGAATTACTCGCCTCTCCCTATGCAAAGCAAAGTTAGCAAACTACCCTTCTGAAGGCATTAGTGAAGGGTCCAAGGTTGTCCTTTGGGAATGATCTTAGTCCCTATTAACTATTGCAGTTTATTGGGAAGAGACACATCCTTTTGTCTATACTTACCCGATGGGATATTTATTGTGAGAAGGAAGATGAATTCAATGTTTGACGCCTTAAAAGATAAAGGACTGTCATGAATATATAAAGTTGCAGAATTGACAAAGCTTAAACCAGGCAACAAAGTTATGCTTTTTGGCAGCTTGGTTTTTTCGACGATTTCAACACGGTCACATTTACTAAGGATCTCCTCCGTTTTGCCCTCATTTCCAAAGTTAAGCACCGGCTTTACGTTGGGGAGGAAAAATGATGACATCGATGTTCGTGTTGTTTTCGCCCAACATGCTTATGCCGACACCGAGAAACTTTTTTTGGTTGTGGCTACTGCTGCCGGTGATTTGCTGGCCAATGAAGCAGTCACAGAAGTACAAAAAATGAAATTGACTTATACTTATTTGAGTCGAACAATACATAAATTTGATTCTGTTTTAACCACATCGTAAACAAATTCCATATTTTTCAGTAAACCGCAATTGACAAACAGAGCATTGGGGATTTCACCTGTAAGATGATTGTTCAACAGGTCTAGATATTTGAGATGAGGTATGAGGATTGAAAGCTGGAGGGAGATTCTTCCTATGAGATTGAGGCTTGTGAAATTTACAGACTCAATCTCCCCTTGCCCACTGCATCCAACATCCAACCAAGAACACGGGCCATCCTGGATTTCTGACCATTTGCACGCCCCTCCTCCAACTTTCTGTTCAATTGACTGCAGCACCTCTTTCTCCTCTCCCATCTCACCGCCATTACTCCACCTGCACATTCCCACCAGACATAACTTTTAGAAACTTCATGGGTTGTATTGAATCTGAATGCATTTTGGCAGCAAAAACATCCACTCATCAAATACCCCAAAAAGTCCTGAAAAATTATCACACCACGCCAGCCTGTCCTCCACAAAATCTGAATTAATCTATGAGAAAGTTGTCACAAATTCATCTTGGCAAATGTAAGTCATCTTCTCATGACAACAAGATTTACTCCTCAAAGGGCGCATCTTAGGCTTCTTCTTTTGCTTTGAACTTTTAAAAGATGGTGTGATCAAAAGGGCATAATGTTATTTCCATATTCTTTAGCAAATACATGCTAGTGAAATACAATAAATCTCCTTTTCGAGATGTCAATGAAACAAATTCCACAGAGACAGCAGCAAACAAATTGATTATTGCATATAGGTTCTGGTAATACACAGTTTCAACTTTTCATCTTTCTGCCAATTATTGTCTGTTTGATACCCCACTCCTTTTGGACTGTAAAAATTTCTGGAATTTTCACTTTTTGTTTCCCTCAAGATAATTGTTACAGGAAACAAAAAGTAGATAGATGTTCCTCTGTTTATGGCTCTTTAGGCTCTGCGATTTTTTCATTTTGCATTGTTTTAGATTGCGTAAATTGTGGTAGTTACAGGAGGACAAGGCAGATGCTACTCTCTGTATGTTTCAAGAAATGACAGAAAGCTTAGACTAAACTACAGCAATTTTGAAGCTATTTTCAAAGCTGGATAGTGAAAGTCTGGTGTCTCAATTATCTCATGATGAAGATTGTAGTACTTCATGTCTGTGGCGCACCAGATGTGATAGACGAGGCAAACAGGGACATAGACGAACAGGTGGATTAAAAAATGCAACTCAATCAATCAAGTCATGCCTGTTACGATATCATAAACTCAATCCCAATTATCAATCACAATTATAGGTTGGGTCATCTCTCTTTATGATCTTCCTTCCTATTAAGGAATATCCAAATATGCAAGGTAAGGGGATTGTTAATGTTGTATGGTAGTCATACTGCGTTAGTGGATGTTGATTGTAGCACAGAGGACACCAAAAATCTATTTATATTTTCCTTTTGCATGGAAGAGCTAAAGTCAGATTCATTGAGAAAAACCGAGCTTGTATCACTAGATACAGATTTCTATTGTGTATTGCCTAAAACTATTTGAAAACAGGAGATACTTGTTAGGACGGGTCAGCAGATGTGTTAAAAATAAATGGTAAATTTTAATGTATGATAAATAGTAAACATTTAAATCTTTTTAAATATTTTTGTTGATTGAATGTTAAACAATTTGTAACTTTAACATATTAGTTATTTCAATTGTGTTATGCACTATTAACTTTGTTGTAGTGAATGTCAAACTTATATGATATAATGATATTATTTTTTTATATATTTATCATATCAATATAACTAAGCTAAAATCATGAATAAAAAATCTTCTGCAAGAAGAAGAAGCAGCCAAAGGAGAAGAAGAAAAAGGAGGAGATCGAGAAGGACAAGGCTGAGAAGTGAAAGAAGAAGAAGAAGAAGAAAAAAGAGGAGAGGAAAACATTGAAATGGTAAAGAAGGTTGAGTTGTTCGAAAAGTAATGCAATTTTTTGTGTTTTCAATGGTTGTTTTGTTGGAGTGAGGAAGATGTGTTAAAATCTCCATTCCTTTTTACTATTTTCTCAGGATCACCATCTTCATTTATTTTCTCACACTCAAGTTCCTTTTCCTGAAACTTTGGTTCTTGAGACAACAATGCTTGTGAAGAAATCCTAATCACATCAACAGAAAGGTGCATAAGTTATTATGGTAAAATAATGAATGTTTTATTAAACAAACATCATAAAATGATCTATATATACAAGTATACATAAGAATGTATCTATAACAAACAAAGAGAGAGAAATAGAAACATATAGAAGAAAGAAAAAAAATGTTTTCTTATTGAACAAAGAGAGAATATAGAAACATAGAAGAAGAGTGACCATTAGAAATAGAAGTAAATCTACGGAAGAGAGAGAAACAAAAATAGAGAGATTTAACTCTAATACCCTCCCTTAATGGTCAATCTAACTTCTAAACAAAAATATTTGCAGGAGAATCCTCAAAAGGCGGAAAAGGAAGACTCGGTGTAACATCCGTTTTTTTTTTCCGAGTCTAAATTAACATCTAACAAACTCAAAGAATACAGTTTCTACTTTGTTTCATAGGAAGACAATTATATCATTCATGTTCATGTGAAATAAGATTTACTGTTAAAAAATAGTTATACAAAATTTTCTTAACTAAAAACTTGAATTACCATAAAAAGAAATTACTACTGAAATTGAAAACCACATGCCTCGAAAAACTGAGTTCGAATCAAACTAGGGATGCTTTTACAACCACCCGGGTTAGTCCACAAATACACAAACAATTTCATATGACAACTATCATCTAAAGAATGCTATCTTAAAATCAAATTAAATACTTATATTATTTTAAATTAGGGCATCACATACCACTGTATCAATTAGGGCATTGTTTACCTTCGGTTCATTTAGGGCTTCCAATACCATGGATTTATTTTAGGGCTTCCACGACCACAGATTCAATTTAGGGCTTCCGCGATCAGGGATTCAACTAGGACTTCCAATACCTCTATATCATTTAAGATTCCAACTGTCACCCAATCAATTAGGGCTTCAGATATTCTTTTCCTTCCAATTACTTATCTGTGATAGTTTCTCAAGATTAGATAAATACTTATATTCAATATTCATATACATGAAGACGATTCACAAATAAATCTAGGTGTAAAATAATGATAACAATGAATTTAACTCAATTCAATCTTACCTCTTCATAATAAAAATGATAATACTTGTTTTCTGATAAACAATTGAATGCATTGCTTATCTCTGTTTGACTCATGTCTGACATCTTGAATGAGATGAAGCATTGTCAGGGGCTTAACCGCCCAACCTCGGACCACAACATATCCCCAAATGATCTCTAACAAGAAAGGCCCTGCCTACCCGGAATTGACAGGGAACATTTTACCATCCACTGGGCATCATGATATATAACACGCCATACGACTTGGCAGAAGGAGATCACCATAACAAGAATATGCATGAGCTATTAATTAATTCATATTAAATGATAAATATTGAAATGTCATAATTGTTACTGGTTCATATTATTGATGATTCCTTTCTCACACGTCATCACCCATCTTCTTGGCTACATAACTGGGTGAGTCTTAGGTGTTTGGAATTCTTAGAACAGACGGCTCTGTCAATTATTCGAGAGGATTACATGCATCCAGCATCTCACAATCTATGATTACTTAATTATGATCTTTAGATATTTCAAAATTGTTTGTGTAAATCTAACATCCATTGACATATTGATTATGGATTCACACTAAGTTTTTCTGTACTTTCGCTTGCCATAATCAAGGCAAAATTAGAAAGAGAAACAAATCTACAGTATCAACATTACATCAACACAAGTGATAAATGTACTTACATACTATGATTAATGGCTGGGTCAACATATACCTTGTTATGTAAAGAGCTCTTTAATGTTCAATTAATACCCCAATGTAACCTTGGCCTGAATTTTCTTTTGTTGAAGTTTGTGATTCTATCAGAGTGAGTATGCTGCCAAGACTGGATTAGATTTAGTAGTTCCAGATAATGAAGTCAGTTCACACTATTGAAATCTATGACTCCCATTTGATTGGTTTTCATTTAAGTACTTTGTCTTTGTAATTTTTTTCCAAATGAAAATAGTTTAATTAAACCTTAAATTTCTTCATAACCAATGGTTGACATTTCGTCGAATACTTGACGTACAATTTTCTGTTATTTCTGTATATGATGTATTTGGTTTCATTTTGAATTTTGAAATATGTATATACATGCAAACTTAAAAGAAACAAAGCCAAAGTGATAATGATAAGCAACAGATGTATAACAATTTTATTTATCAACTTTGTATTTGTTGCCACTAAATGTTGGGGAAAGTAGTGCATCTTTATTTAATTAAACGTTGCACCTGTTCAAAATCTTGAGACAGTATCACAAGAAGTGCAGAATTCTGCCCAACTGGATCTCTCCACTCCACGTGCAGCTACAGAAGCCTTCCCAATTCACTCCAGCACATCCCAACTTGAATGCAGGGCCTCCTACTTTGATCACAAGGGTCAAAAACTCATACGCAGGGCTCATGGACAATTCACAATCTTCTTTAAATGAAACACATGCCCTCCAAAGTCATTTGTGTGCCACCAAAAGAAATGAACGCAGGTATGAATAAACCTAGAACGTTGGTACAGATGAAAACGCAGGCTCAAGTAAAAGAAGAACGAAATTCATAAACATATGACTGTTCAATTTTATGATAGACTTAGCATTTCGAATCATCAAGGGTAAGTAATAAAATTTTAAAAAGATCTTACGTGACCCTCTGTCACTGTGGTCTGAGACGACCTCTCTGCTCGGCTGATTCTGCCTTCAAAGCTTGAAGTTCCACAGTGGATAGCTTTGGTACGGATCAATGCAAATTAAAAATAAAATAAGGACAAGACAGGGTTCAGACGGCTCAAAATATTGATCAAGGAATTAGGAAATCTAGTCAAAAGTGTTTGAAAGATTATCGAATAGCAAGCAAAATGGATGTCCATATACGTTTAAAGGTTTCATATAAATATATTAAATGTTCTTACGACTTCCATCAGTTACAAGAAAACCCCTATGAAAACCCAAGATGACCATTTGGATTCCAAATATTAAATTGACTAAGAAGAAAGAAAAATAAAATAAGTTGGAAAGAATTGGAAGACTAAAATTCAAAGATTATAATAATACAATTATTATAATCCGAACATTATTATAAAGTACAACCATTAAATTATTAAATGATATTGGTGCCAAATCATAGTTATATTTAAATGAACATTTATAAATAATTATTAAAAATACTATGACAAAAGATAATTTAAAATCCTTTAAGATACGTTTAATATTTTATCCCAATTATTTAAATTAAATTATTAAATAACTTATGCAAGTCCGCAAATGTATTTTGGCTAGGTCCTTTACCTGTCTGCTTAGTGATGGTGATGCCCTACCTAATTCTTTTCAGACAATGCTTTCACCCCTTCGACAGGCTTCCTGCAAGGAAATTCTTCGTAATTAATTTATATATTATTTAATCATAAATAATCATAACAGTTAACCTTTCATCTTAACTCCATGAATTCACGATTAACAATCAACTAACATGTCATCTTCACTTGAAATCATAACAACCAACTATCTTACCATTTTGCCAGATTGTATTAAATTAAATTGCCAACTGACTTCATGCGAACCTCAATGGCTATATTTCAAGCTAGGTTAAAAATTGGGATGTAACACTCGGGCTGATCCGTGAGCTCTGCATGTTCTGCAATATTAGTCTATGGTAGGACGGGTCTTGATACACAAAACAAGCGCCTCAAGGCGACGCTACTCGAAGATCATCATCATTCTTGGCTTCGAGGTGTTGTAGTTATTTCCATTAAATCGCTGACTGCCTTCTAAGAGAAGATTGGTGAGAGATGCCATGACACATTATTAATGCAAAAAACGTGAATATCTGAAAAGGTATGAACTTTGAGGCAAGTTGACGAAAGACCCAAAAAAATCAAAGGACACCCAGAAGAGAGCTCGAAAAACCTATAAGGGACCTGAAACTAGATTTTGAATTCGCTAGGTTGAAAATCGAGACACAGAAAATGGTGCACTTAGAAAAAACAAAGACCGACCCAATTGAGATTTGCAAAAACTCGCCAAGAATTTATATAATTTTTTTTAAACGACATGGAAAAAGAGAGTTTCAAAACAAACCCTAGTCATTTTTGAAAAAAACAAAAATAAAGGTAGATGTGATTGTAAAAATGGTGAAAATATGCAGGCCTTTATTGTGAATCAGTTTTAAAAACCTGGACTGCAACAAAAATGACGGCTGTTGTATAAGAAACACCCCGAAAGCCACAGATTTGCAGAAAAAATAGAAAATACTCAAAACATTGACTGCCAAAAGAAAAAAACGTGCCAAATATAGAGCAGAGTCCCTTCCAAAAGAATGCTGCTAAGAAACCCTACTTGGGTTTGAGGAAAAAACGAATTCCTGCAAAAAGAAGAAAGAAAGAAAAAATGAGCACACCTAGGCAAAGATTTTCGAAAATTTAGAGTAAGAATTTCAAAAAAAAATTAAAGATTTTCAAAACCTATTTCAAAAAATAACTCAGGAAATTTTAATAATGAAATTATTATTTTTTGAAAAAAAATAGCTCTGATACTATATTATGGTAAAATAATGAATGTGTTATCAAACAAAGATCATAAATGATCTATATATACAAGTATACATAAGAATGTTTCTATAATGAACAAAGAGAGAGAAATAGAAACATATTGAAAAAAGAAAGAAAAAGTTTCTATATTGAACAGAGAGAGAATATGGAAACATAGAAGAAGAGTGCCCATTAGAAATAGAAGTAACCTGCGGAAGAGAGAGAAACAGAAACAAAGAGATTTAACTCTAATATAAGTTGCAGCCTCTTCATGATATTTGTAGGGTCCTTCATATATGTTGATACTTGCTGACTTATGCTCTGATTGAAAACATGAAATTTACTGTTCATTACAGAAGAACTTCCTAAAATACGTGTCTCTCGATGCCATTTGTCTACAGAGTTATCATGCAGAGGAGTCAATCTGTGTACAATGTCTCTATTCCTGTCCAAGCCGCATCCATTTGTATTGATAATCCATTTTTCATGCTCTTCATTTCCTGATTTGCTTTTACCATTTTCAAAAGCTTTGTTGATAGCACTATTCTTCTCCAATAAAACCTATTGCAGATCAAGGGGACAATCTAGATTTTGGTGAGCATAGGATGCAAGCTCAGAATATGCTCTATCAATTTCGATGTCTGATTTGCAGAAAGAAGTCATTAAAGAACCCTGCGGTACTGATTAGAACGTGGAAATACTTTTGGCATGATATTCTAATTTTCAAAGCTTTGTCCCATAAAGCCTTCTGATTCCTCACTGCTTGACCCTTTCATATGTCTCCTTCCACATGCTTTTTCTAAAGTTCTTCAATAGGTTTTCTTCCTGTTCATGCAGATCTGTATATTCTTTTGTCAGAGCTTCAATCTGGTCATCTTGTTGTACAGTATCAGGTTTGTCCTCATTGTTGATACAGAGTAATAATGGATCTTAGAAAATGATATTGACTTGTTTTGCAATTGATGAACGTAAGAGCTGTGTTTATCTTCACAAGATTCAGGAAAAAGAAAAGAAAAGGAGTTTTTAAGGTAGGAATAGGGTGGTAAGGAATTCCAGTTTCTCAAGACATCATCAGCACCAAGTTTTGACATCTGACAGTGCTGCAGCACTGAGGGATGGTCTGCAAATGGATGCCCTAATTTGTGAAAATTAGGGCTCTGTCAGGTCTAAACACGAACCACGCTGCCAAGCTATTTGGAGTGACCCTCAATAACCTGGTAGCCTTGATCTAAGTGTTTCATGCTTCAGATGCTTCCTCTAGGCTTCTACAATTGTAGAAGCAAACTGAATTTTAGATCTTGGGTTCCATTGTACCATAACACAAGATTATCTAACAAACTAGGTGAACAAAACACTGCAAATGGGTTTGTGATAGGAAAGGAAGTGAAGGAAATCCTACAAGCAATATTTATAGATTTGTTTTTATCAGCAATATTTATTAGTTTTTATCACCTATGTATATGCCTAGTACATGACTATTATGAGGTAATTGGTAAATACTTGCTTATTAATAACAGAGACCGAAAGGTCAATTTATACAAAAGGAAGAGACGATGTTTCCTTAGGAAACGATCGTAAAGAATAGAAACATTCTATTCCAGAGAAAGCAAAAAACGAAAGCAAACTAAAGCTAAAGATATTTACAAGATAACCATTAACTAATAATAGATGTCTTATCTATTATTGTAATACCTTCCCTTAATGGTTAATCTATCTAACACACCAAGCTGTCCTCTGAATTTGACAAACTTATCAGGACCAAGAGGCTTGGTGAGAATGTCTGCAGTCTGATCTGAGGTAGGAACATACTGCAGATCTATAGTCCCGTCTTCAACCAGCTGTCGTATGTAATGACAATGAACATCCACATGCTTGGTTCGTTCATGGAAGACTAGATTCCGTGCTAACTTGATAACGCCTTCGTTATCAACAAACAGAGTAGTCAGTCCTGCTGGTGACATCTGCATATCCCTAAGCATCCGACGAAGCCAGACAGCTTCACATCCTGCCTTAACAGTCCCTCTATATTCAGCCTCTGTAGAAGAGAGAGAAATTGCCTGCTGCTTCTTGCTGGTCCATGTGACTGCACCGGATCCCAAACTGAACACATATCCAGATGTTGACTTTTTATCATCAATAGAGCCTACCCAATCTGAATCTGTGAACCCATTGAGTTTAGGATTAGAACTCCGAGAATACAGAAGTCCATAATCAGAAGTGCCCTTCACATAACGAAGCACACGCTTTGCTGCCATCCAATGATCAGCCTTAGGAGCTGTCATAAAGCGTGAAATATAGCTGACTGCGAAGCTGATATCAGGCCTAGTAGCAGATAGGTAGATGAGGCTGCCTACTAGTTGCCTATACGTAGTATCATCAACGGAAGGAGAATCAGACTTGGCTGATAACTTGAGACCTTTCTCCATAGGTGTAGATGCAGGTTTGCAATCCTGCATTCGGAATTTGTCTAACAAGGCTCTAGCATATTTGGACTGAGAGATGAATATACCAGAAGACTGTTGCCAAACTTCAACACCTAAGCAATAATGCATGAGCCCAAGGTCAGTCATATCAAAAGACTAGCATAAGTGTTGTTTGATTCCCTGAATCAAAGATGTCGAACTGCCAGTGATGATCAGATCATCCACATAGATAACCAGAAGGATGATGTCACTGTCAGTAGTCTTGATGTACAGATTTGAGTCTGAAGAACTCCTCTTGAAGCCTTGATCACTGAGGTACGTATCAATCTTGATGTACCATGCCCGAGGGGTCTGCTTCAAACCATAGAGAGCTTTTACCAATCTGAGAACCTGATGGTCTTTACCAGCAACCTTGAAACCAGGAGGCTGCGTCATGTAGACCTCTTCATGGAGATCACCATTCAGGAAAGCACTCTTTACGTCCATCTGATGGACCTTCCAGCCAAACTGTGCTGCCATGGCTAGGACTAATCTAATGGTGCTCATCTTTGCAGTAGGAGCGAAGGTCTCCTCATAATCAATGCCCTGAT
Source organism: Cupressus sempervirens (assembly GCA_028749045.1). NCBI lineage: Eukaryota > Viridiplantae > Streptophyta > Pinopsida > Cupressales > Cupressaceae > Cupressus > Cupressus sempervirens. Next base: position 257,230,386 of record CM053792.1, read on the forward strand.
GCTGAGAAAAGCCCTTTGCCACTAAACGAGCTTTGTACTTATCCAAAGTACCATCTGATTTGTATTTGATTTTGTAGACCCATTTGCAGCTAATGGGTTTCTTCCCTGGGGGAAGATCAGAAAGTACCCAAGTGTTGTTCTTCAGCAGGCTCTGGGGTTCAAATTGCATGGCTTGTTCCCACTCTGGAATTCCTTTAGCCTCGGAATATGTTTGAGGTTCAAACACACTGTGAATGTTGGCCATAAGAGCAAAGTTAACAGAATCTATAGTTTTGCTCTTTTTCCGAGTAGTTCTCCCATCAATGAGCTCATCATCATGAAGATCAGCAAGTGTCTTAGCCCACCACTTAGGCCGGAGAGGAGAATGACCAACAGTAGTATTAGGAGATGCTTGATCAGCAGGATCCTGATCAGAAGAATCTGGATCAAACTCAGGTGAAGCATCTTCAAAACGAGGTGATCCTGCAGGAGAAGCCGAAGGTGGCTGTATAGGTATCACTGGCAGGACTGGAGCTGTAGGAGCTACTGGAGCCCTCCCATCAGGTGGACCTAATGGAAGCCGAACTCCCAAATCATGAACCTGCATAGGCCGGTCTGTTGGATCAGGAACAGGAGAAACAGGCATGAATGGTCCTCGCTGCTCATCAAAGACTACATCGCGGCTCTATATGAGACGAGATGTCTCAACATCAAGAAGGCGGTAGGCTTTGTGAAGACTGCTATATCCAGCAAGCATTAGTTTCTGACTCTTGGCATCCAACTTGGTGCGTGAAGCATCAAGGATCCAAACAAAAGCAAGAGAGCCAAAAACCTTCAGGTGACTGATTCTGGGCTTGCGACCTATCCAGGCCTCTTCCGGAGTTTTACCTTTGACCGCCATTGTGGGTGACCGGTTCAACAGATAAACTGCAGTGTTAACTGCTTTTGCCCAAAAACGCTTCGGAACATGTCTGTGTTCGAGCATGGAACGAGCCATCTCGGTGGTGTTTTTTGCTTTCTCTGGAATAGAATGTTTCTATTCTTTACGATCGTTTCCTAAGGAAACATCGTCTCTTCCTTTTGTATAAATTGACCTTTCGGTCTCTGTTATTAATAAGCAAGTATTTACCAATTACCTCGTAATATGGTATCAGAGCTAAATACTTAAATTTTTTCGGAAAAATTTATAATTTCTTCTTGAAATTATTTGTTTAAATTTTTCCAAAATTATTTCAGCTAATTTCTCCAAAACCCACCTAGGGTTTTTCTGCTTGGAGAAATTCCCGAATTACGGGTCTGCAAATCGCGTGGAAATCGTGGCCATTTTTTGGAGACTCGCGTTTTTGGGGGGAAAATCTGCATGTTTTTGTATCAAATCTTCATGCTCTTAGCCGTCTCAGTCTGTCATCGTGCTCTGGGAAGTAGATTAGACCATTTTTCATCAAGAAATCTGAAGTTTTTTCAAGCTTTTTTCAGTTAGGGCCGTTTTTTTTTTAAACCCTAATTTTTGGGGTCGAAAAATATATGCCTAGTACATGACTTTGATCAAGCCTATATTAAGAGTTTCTTCAAATTCATATTCTACTTGTTTTGAGTGATTTGAGTATTGTTATTTATGGATTTTTTTGTTGTTTCTTGTTTAATCAGTTTGTTCAAAAAAATTCTAGGCACATTCCATTCCGTCATCCAGCAATGACATCGAATAACCAATAGCCAGCTCCAAAGTGCCATTATGAAATGAGATCAATGATCACCCTATGTTGAGGTCCCATACTAAGATCCCAATAGAATGCTTCTAGAATTCGATTGTCGACTTATATTTCATGGATATATCTTGGATTGTTCTTATTACATCATGTTTAACTTCCCTTGAAGAGCACTTCTTTCACTTAGCCAAACAAGAGTATTGCTTGTTGCTCTGCCTTTCAGTTGCCTCCTCCCTTTCATACTTCTCCTGGGACTAGCACTTGAAAGATACAGCCTTTAATCTTTTCATTTAGTATAATCACCTTCAACTTGTGTTTGAATTCAGCCAAATACATGTCCCACTAGTGTAGTCAGCCATTATCAAGAAATCTTTTGGGTCCTAAAATTGCCTTCACTCAACCTAAATTTGTATCCATCCCACATTTAAACATATTTAGAGACAATGGTCCATGACTCAATCAATTTTGGATGGATCCCCACGTACCATTCCTGCTCAAAATCCACAAAAATAAATAGCAGACACCAATAAAGTAGTTTGGATCTTTTATACCACATCCACTAAAACCCATAGTTGTAGGGAAGTGTGTTGTTGACCCCTTGGGATTTGTCTTAGAGTCTGAGATGCATCCCTGGTACTAGAAATGCCTATGAAAATGTCTTGCCAACATTTCTCCTCGTTTTTATTAAAAAACAAAAAAACCTAAAAAGCACGAGTTTCATATGAAGAGATAAAAACACATGGGCTAGAAAATTTATACATCATCAAATCATATTAAAAACTTAAAAAGTATCATCTCCAAGTCCTCGAGTCTGCAATTTTCAATAATAGATTCGAACTCTAGTCCTGACTACATGTAATCAGTATCTTTGCTCAGACTTCAAAATGAATAATATCGTGTTGCAAACAATCAACAGATAACATTGACATAACAAGATACTTTGAAACTACAAGGAATATCTAATATAATCATAGCACATCATTCAAGAATAATGATAGCCAATCTTCCTATATCATGGGCTCTTATCCAATCCAATAATTATCCTCCTTATTACGAAATAATGAGAAATCCAACTAATGAGCACCTTGATTAACCAAGAATTCTGCGACTCAGTTTTTTAATCTATTAAAGTGAACCACCTTGATCCAATTGAGTCCAGCTTTCCATTCTAGAATTTCTTCTAGGGATATTTTCAATTTCCAGTCTCGGCAATTTCCTTTTTTATTTGCATTGACAAGTGTTTGTGAATCTCCTTCAATCTTGACCTCTTCAACCCCATCCTTATAAGAATCTTCTATCCCTTCCCATAATGCTTTCCATTCCATAATATTTGTTTTCTAACTTAGGATCTTCAAACCTTCTAATATGAATTCATCTTGTTTGTTTCTTAGGACATAGCCAGCTTCTGTGGGCTGTGGACTACCTTAAAATGCAGCATTAAAACTCGAGTGCACAAATAAGTGCCTTGAACCATAAGTCAACCCTGCAATTTGGCTCTACTATTAAGCCTCGAATGGGGATGACTTATACATTGGCATGCCTAAAATTCATATGCTTTATCCATAATAACACAACAACTTATCTTGTAGTAATGTGGCCATGATTTTATTTTTTTACGTAATGTTATTTTTTTGAGGTATCCACAGAGATTATTGTTTCAAGAACTACTACCTAATTGTTTTTTCCATCTATCATGTTGTAAGAGCTTATTGCACAACTTGTCAAACTTCGAGTCAACACTAGTAGAGGTGATATTGAGTCTCAATAAAATGTTAATAAACACCTGATAAATCTTTTGAGATGCTTCTGGGAATGATTGTGTGCCAATTTTTAGCCATCAACATTTCGGATCATACTCCATAATCTATCATCAAGATGATAGTGTTCAAGGATTCAAAACAGATGTACACTTTCATCCTGATAATGGATCATGGAGTATCATCCAAAGTGTTAATGTTTGAAAATCAACACAATCATTTCCAGAACCATCTCCGCACTGTCATGGATTGTGCAAATCTGCTCTCTGATGTGATAATTGTTTTAGCACGATTACCACCATATCTTTGATCTTGAGTAAATGCTCCTGCAAGGACATTTTCTCATCCATTATAATTGAAAAGAGTGTAGCCTTGCCTTTATTTTAAGTCTCATGCAGCTCTTACAAATGCTTCTAATTTTTTGCAAAGGTTGTACCTATCTGAACCTCATAAAGCATTTTGCCTGTCCCTAATAATTTTAATAACTACTTCTCTGTCCAATCCATCAAACTTGTCTTGGTCACTAGCTACAATTATTGATCTGGTGTCAGTATTGAGAATGGTCTTTTTGAGACATCTATACTCAAAGATTGTGAGCATTCACTACTTTTGCATGTTATGTTTTTTGCCAGTAAAACACTAGCTGCCTCCCAACATGATGTTGGGTAAAGAGGCCATTGAACCTCTTTCCTCCCTCCCACAAGCACAATGACCGAGACCAAAGTATAAGAGACAGCCTTGCTTTTATACAGTTGATATGAATCCTCACTGCAGTAAAAAGGAAACAATAACAAATTGGCACTATCTTGTGGAGAAAATCAGCCCAGAACACTACAATTCATAAACCTGCTATTTTTCTTTAAAAAAAAAAATCTACAGTTTTAAAATTGTTGATGATTTTGCACAGATCCATACGGCCAGTGCATTTTGGTTCTTTACCATGTTCTTAGATCTCAAAGCTTGACTTGGGCTCTGATACCACAAAACGAAAACTAAACACAATGATTACCATCATATTTTAAATTAAACAAAGGGGCAAAAACATCTTTAAATAAGATCTGGATAGGATAAGATTTGCAACCATCAAAGAAAATAAAAATAAAATGCATTCATATAAATAATCTTAAAAGATAATTGACCATTATTAAAATATCACTTAAATAAATATTATACCTTCGAACATTGTTAACTTACACCCCATGCAAACGATGGTATTGTGCGTACCTAGGTCCTGCAAAGGATTTAAATTGGGTATTCCACTATTGGTCCTGGGGATTTCTCTTACTACAATTAATCTATATGGTAAAAATATGGAGAAAACTACATCCCCTAGAAGACCATTGTTTAATTTCAAACTCTTCTGGATACATGTGGATGAACATTGCTCACAAATTGGGAACCTGTTTGTTCTGTTTTTATAATGGTATATACCATTTTCAGCCATTTCATCAGCTTCTTAGTTCATTCAGCACCTGTTTGATGAACTGTTCATTTTTGTTATGTGATTTATATTGTTGCCCAGTTTTCTGGTCTGAAAAAAGTTTTTGCTGTTCAATGATACAGGCACAACCACGCATGACTCTTTTTACTGGAAGTTCTAGGGTAGCAGAGAAGCTTGCAGTTGATCTTAAAGGGAGAGTCAAATTAGAAGATGCAGGGTTTGATTGGAAAATTCTTGGCCCTGATGTTAAGGAGGTAAGATTGGAACATACCTGTCAAATGATTCATTGCAGGTTACCATGTCTATATTTATCTCCCTTCAATTCATTTTTTGTCATTAATTTGATTTTTAAAGAGATCAACTATTCCATTACATGGTAGCATTTATGTTCATGCAATACTAATAGCTCATCCAAATCCAGGAACTCTTCTCATACTTGACAGTTTTGCAGGTTGATTACGTTGCGTGGGTTTGCGATCAGGATGCTTATGCATGTAGTGGACAAAAATGTTCAGCACAATCAATATTATTTACCCATGAGGTGTGATTTCTATTTTTCTGTTATTCTAATTTGGTTTGAGTCACGGTACATACTAGGGTGCTAGTGTGTGTGTGTGTGTATGAGAGAGAGAGAGTTTAATGTTTTGTTTGTCTATGTTCAGAATTGGAACTCTGCTGGCCTTGTACCAAAGTTGCAAACTCTTGCTGAGAGAAGGAAATTAGAAGATTTAACAGTTGGTCCTGTTCTTACTGTAAGTGAAGCTGTTGAAGATGGATTATTTTGAAGTGGCTGGGTTCTTCATCTTTCTTTTTTCGTCATTATTTTCTTCAAGCCAAAATTATTTTTTACTCCTGGAATTCAAAATTTCTGATTTCAGCTCGGTGCAGATGAGGTTGTGCAACATCTATGTGACCAACATTATCATAGTCAACATTTATCTATGATAATGTTGACTGTGAATGCAGGCCTGTTGGCAACTTATTCTTTGAGAAATAGGATCATGATTTGCAGTGCATGATGTTTAAGAGGGAATGGTTAGAAAAAAAAAAAGATTTAGGAGATTATGGGACTCGGACTCACCTCTGACTCGGAAAGTCAAAATCGGACTCGGACTTGGACTCGGTGACCGGACTCAGAAAATTGGAAAACCCATGAAATTCAAAGAATTTTAAGGATTTTAAGATTTTTTCATGCATCTTTTAGTCAATTAACATCAAATACACAATAATTGAGATAAATAGAAGCTACTTAATACACATACACAATTTTGCATAGATCACATAAGTATAAAAGCGAATTTCTAAAGGAAAAAAACTGAATAATAGAATATAAAGTAATAAACATAGTGCAATTGCAGTGTCAAATGTCTAGAATATTCATGGATTACAAAATCCATGGTATCAAAAGTTTAAAACATATGTCAAAATAACAACTAGAGTGTAGAACAGTAGAAGACTAAGGGTCATAGTAGCTTATATCCTCTTACGAGTACGCCTAAGATAAGTCATAGAAGATTGTAGAGCCATCCTCTCTCCCTGTGTCTAAGGCTTAACCTCATCCTCATTCTCATCCTCACCCACATAATCCTCATCATCAAACTCGGATCCATCACTCCTAGCCTCAGGGTCCTGCATTGTCTCCTCATGCTCTAGCCTTTTCAATTGCTATCGCTACTGCCTTAACTTCCCGATCCACCTAATCAACCCACTCCATGTCTTCATCACTAAAGACAGGATCAACAATCTCTATATTCCACTTTGCATGTGGATCAACATTCTCTAATACAATCGGTGATGTATCAATGCCTAGGATTTGTTTATGGCGAAGGTGAAGGTTGTAGTGAACAAACACAAGATCATTCAATTTTTTTACTGCCAACCTATTGTGCTTCTTCGAGTGTATATGCTCAAATAGACTCCAATTACGTTTGCATCCTGATACACTAGATGGTTGGCTCAAGATGCAAATTGCAATCCTCTGTAAATTTGGCACCTTAATGCCAAACATCTCCCACCATGCATCTAAAACAAGAAATGTTTAAATCAATTCAATAACTTTGACTTTATCAAATTAAAATGGTAATAGAATTAGAAATTAGGATGTAGAATCAAAGATTTTTACCAGGCATCACTTTTGTCCTATTTTTTTTGCACAACTCCCGTGCAAATAAGTCCCCTTGAGCTTTTTTAAACAACTCGATCTCATGGAATATAGTTGTTCCAACTCTTGAATCAGGTGACATTCTCTCTACAACATCATAGAGGCCACTCCACACTTCATAGTCAGCCTTGAAATGTGGGCTGAATTGGTATGCTGGATTAAGGAAGTAGGCTGCTGCATGTATAGGCCTGTGAAGTAGATTGTGCCAACATCTATCAATGACATCTCATATAGGCAGATACCTATCTCGATTTCCTGCAAAAAAAAAAAGCGAATAGCCTCCTTCACCCTATTCATGCCTTCATAAATGTAGCCCATTGAGGGCTTTTCTCCATCAGCAGTTCGTAGGAGAACAAGCGACTTTATGAACTACAATCATTATGAAAGTTGGAAGAGAAACAATCAGATTTAAGTTTTTTCTTTAAAAAATGAACAATAATTTATAACATAATTTCATAAAAAAAAAAGTTAAAATGAGGACAAAAAGGAAAATTACCGTCACAATATCAACGATTAGTGTCCAAAAGGAAGCCTCATCAAAAACGCGATCAGCTGCATCAATCCCTGAAGTGTTCTTTACATATGATAATGCAATCCACTCCTCACTAACAAACATACGTCTTAAATGTCCTTTTGAATCAAGCAAAGATTTCAGTGTGAGAAAATTGGTTGCAAATCTAGTGACCCCTGGACGAGACAACTCCTTTTGGTCATTGTATTTCCTCATGAGGTTGAGAACCCATGTATGGTTATATATGAATTTGCATACACTCCTTGCTCTATAATTGTTTTTATCCAAGGGAGTTTATCAAGATCCTCTAACATGAGGTCAATGCAGTGAGGAGCACAAGGGGTCCAAAATATGTGAGGGTGTCTGTCTATAAGAAGCTTTCCTACAACAACATAATTTGCTGTATTATCTGTAACTATTTGCACCACATTCTCCTCACCCAGGTCCTTTATCACTTCATCCATTACCTCACAAAGATATTCAACATTCTTTGTTTTTCCTGAGGCATCAATTGATCTCAAAAAAACTGTGGCACCTGAAGAAAAAAAAAACAAATTAGTATAATGATCAATGATGAATCATAATTTATAATTCATAATTTATAAAATTAAAATCACTTAAGTACAAGTTCTACTTATAAATTTTTAATGTTTAAGTACAATGACCTAATGATGAGACAAGAAAGTTGAGGAGTGTTCTACTCCTATCAGTCCAACCATCAATCATGATGGTGCAACCCTTCGTCTTCCACACCTCACGCTGCTCCTTGATTGCACCTTCTACATCAGCCACCCTTTGGGTCAAAATAGGGCCTCCTAGCTCATCAGCAGCAGGGGCTTTGAACCCTGGACCACAAACAGTAACATCGATTGCAATTTGCCAATAAGGGGACCTAAAACAAATTAAATTTAATTTAATGTTAAACAAATTAGTATATTATAATTAAATTTGAAAACAAAATACAAATTAAAATAAACAAAATAAGCATATTATTGTCTCTTGAAAGATGAAACTTGAAAGCAAGAGAAGTAAGACATAATAAAAAATAATAAAAATAAGTACCTCGCTGCATTGAATGAAATATTGTTGTAGATGAAGAAGTCTCCAAGTGCCAATTTTGCATAATCATGCTTCTCCTTGTTCTAACCCATGCTCTCAAGCGATGGTTGTGCCCCTAGAGCTGTGCGTGGAACAAACATGGATTCAAGTGTCAATCTTTGCTTACAAATGCGAGGCCCAATGGTCACACTCATAGAAGCAGTAGCATTCATAGGTTGAGTAGGGGATAATGGAGAGCGAAAACTAGAAGATCCTTGTTGGGCTAGTTGTGCCATTTTTTCTTGTTGCTTCTTTTTCAATTTTTTTCTCCATTTTATCCTCTAGAAGATTTTCATGTCTCGCATAACATCCTAGGGTACATCTTTGCATTTTTTAGCATTACACCTAGGTATATGTGCTAGGTGATACTTCTACCTATTTATGCATCCTCCGTTATATATTACACCTCAATGCCGACATGTAACAACTCCCTTTTTTGTGGCCTCGGATGGCATGTTTCCAAGCCCTATCCCTTGCTATTGCAGCTGGGTTTGCATCAGGGTTAAATGTAAGCCCAGTTCCAGTTCCAGAAGGCTGATCCCGAGGCATGATGTCAATGTGTTTGCTGCTGGAATATGAATATATATAAATTGAAGAAAGTTAACATCAAATCAATTTTTTTAACAATTATATCCCCTATAAAATCTGAACATATGCAAAAATGGATATAAACAATATATAATAGTACACATCATTAACAAGCCCATGAGTTCCTAGAATCATAATTAAACTTAGCTTGATCACAAGTAACTGCATCAGTCTGATAAACACCACCAACTGGATCACTGCTTGCCTTGTTCTGATAAGAGCCAACACCAAGATCACTGACAAAATTCACATTAGCCCAAGGACCTTGCAATAATTTTATGCTCCATCAAGGTTAAGGTCCTTCATATATTGGCTCAGAGTATTATATCATCTGGTTCTAGCAGGCCCAAATAATGCTTAAAGTATTGGAGAGATTAGATATCTTCTTTACGCATTTGGAGTGTACCCTCTCAAACAAGGATCATGAACCTAGCGATAGAGATCTTCAATATAGAAGGAACTTGTGACATGATAGAATAATGTACGAGTTTGATTTAAACTCAGTAAGCTGTTAATGTTTGGTAGCTTTGGTTGGATAAACCCATGAGACTAAATTGAAGATATACATATATTTTATATATGTGAGATATAATATACATTTATTTTTAAATAATTAAATGTTATATTAATTAAATAATAATGAATAGACATGTCCCTTATGTATGTCTCTCCATGTGTTTTCCACAATATAAGAGAGAGATCACTGCTCTTGGAAAACATATACCAAGAAGGCAATGTTAACACGTTTGTAGCAATCTTGATAAATCAACATGGTATCAGAGCCAGACTGCAATGTGAGAAAGAATATAAATGATATAGAGTAGAATCCAACATAAAGAAAGTTTGATGGCAATACATCATGATTATTGTTCCTATTATTGATATCAAATTCTCTTTGCAAGCTGATTGTGAGGCATATCTTCTCAAGATGCAACTCCTGTAGATTAAATTCTTCTGGATGAAAACCCAGTAGACTTTAGTAGGTTATTTCCAGCATCAAGGGCATCAAATTTTAACTATGTATGATTGGTGGTGAATTTCATGCATTTGAAGACATGGAATTTGTCTTAGCAATTCGAGGGTCTCTAGCTGGTGATTTGCAACAAACCAGGGCACCTTTCATTTTCTAGACCATGCACCAGCAACCAATATAAACATCACGACACTTGGCACTGAATGTCGTGCCTTGATTGAGGGTTTAGACACCAAACAACAATAAGTCTAATGTCTGCAATAAGTCTGCAAAAATCATTTCTATCAGCATTTAGGAGAATATAAGCAGTCTAGAGTAAGCGACCAAAAGAGAAAGGATATTGGCAGAGAATATAAAAGGAACATATGAAAAGACAACCTTTTATTGGTCAGACGGTTTACTATACAAACTTATGAGGGTTGAGACAAATGTAAGAACATAATATTGCCGCCACATGGAAAAGTTCACAACAAAGCATAAAGAATAGTAGATCGGCCACTATAAACATGGAGAGATTAAATGCATGAAGGATAGTCAAGGAATTATGGTCTGACAACAATGGCCCATGTGGCATCAACACTCACATGATATCAGGACACAAAGGTGAATGAGTTGCTCCATGCCAATCATATTGCAAGTACATTGTTATGTGAATAGTCATCATTGGGTACCAACCCAATACGGTAAGTATAATGGTATGTGTTCATTTCATAAAATACCGATTCTAGGTTCAATGTTTTATTAGATATTATAATCGAATATATATATATATTTTGAAATATTTGTCAATACAAAGGGATAATATTTAATAAATACTTAAATTTGACAAAATGATTAAAGATAAATCAGATACTTATTTTATCTATATTGGAATGATCTTATTATGCAGAATTATTTATTATCCTTGAGTATTATATTAGTCTCCTTCTTATCTTATTATTTCAATACATACTATAAGGGCTATTTGCCTTGATCTTTTCTCCCAAGTATGTTCTTGCATGAAAAGGGGAGATTGATCTCAGATTTAGAGGGAGTCTGACACTTCTTCTAAGACAACTTTGGGTGAGGAGCTCAAATGATTGATATTCAAAGGGAGCTTGAAAGTGCATGTGTGTGTCTGTATGATTTTAATGGGCCTACCCTCTATTTACATCACGAGGAAGTGACAACTTCTAAATGATTATCACTTGTATTTGCAAAAGTTATTGAAAGGGGACGATCTTACAATAACTTAAATCATGTAAATGTTGAAACAGGTTGTGATGGATTATATCTTGTAAATCAACAACTAAGTTTTACATGTCCTTTAGTTGACGGTCTATGGGTTGTTTGTATAGATATATGAGGTATTTGGTGAATATCATATATTGATATTCTACAAGCCGTCACCTTATTGAGTGCTTGGTGAATATCATGCGTTGATATTCTGCAAGCCATTACTCAAAGTATTATGTGAATATCATATGTTGATATTCTAGAGGCCAATACTCATTTTGAATTTTACCAATGGTGTAATATCTTTGTGTTTATCCTCCCTAGCTAAGAGGGAGTGTTAATGTTTAGAAGCTTCAGTTGGATAAACCCATGAGACTCAACTGAATATGTGTGTGTGTGTGTGTGTGTGTGTGTGTGAGAGAGAGAGAGAGAGAGAGAGAGAGAGAGATATAATATATAGTTAAATAAGTAATTGTTATATTAATAAACTAATACTCCATGTGTTTTCCACAATATAAGAGAGAGATCGCTGCTCTTGGATTATATATATTGAAGAGGCAATGTTAATATATTTGCAGCAATCCTAATAAATCAACATAAGCCTCCTCCTTTTGGTTTGAAAAACTTCTCCATTTCTTTCCTAGAGACACCATAGTATTTCATAGGATAACACAAACCAAAAATGGCTCATGTTAAAATCAAAAGAACCCACAAAGGTAGCAATAATCTCACTTCAAGAAAGACCTGGACGATTGCTCCAAACAATGGGGGAGCTAAAAAAGATAGACCAAACATCACGAGCAAATTCACATTCAAAAAATAGGTGTTCCAAAGGTTCATGGATAGAGAAAACACCACACAAAATAAGCTCAAGGCCCACATAAGATTGGATAGACCCCATAGCTAGCTTTTTAAAGAACAAATCCATCTAAAAGAAGACTTTAAGTTCAACTTGAGAGTGCCAAAAAAAGTCAAAAACAAATTGCTAGTTAGAGATAGACTAACCTAGCTCAATACCAGTTGACCCAATTAAATAGAGCAGACATTTGTCAACATCTTATAAATCTACTTCACTAAAACATCCAAGAAAGGAGAGCCATCAGACCATTTTAACTGCTTAATAAAGGAATCAATAATCAAAATCTTGCCAGGAAAGAAACCTCCAAGAGCTTCAATTATAAGAGAATATGTTTTCTCTTGAGAAGGGGGAATCCCATATTTAGAACTGATCTCAGCCCAAAACCCTAGCTCATGATTAAACATAGCATCTTCAACTAAAGAAAGACATTTGTCATTCCAAATTCTCACAAAGCAACTTTGAGTTAGAGCAAGAGGTTTATTGTACAGACTCACCCGCTACCAAATAGATCTGTCAACAATGTTTACCATACAAAGTAAAAACATAGTTATTGCATTCGGAGACTAGAGTATGACAGAACAAGATAGTACTTTATTCATATAAGGAGAGTATACAATCACGAGTATAATGATGATCCATAGTTCAATTCAGACGATGTACATATATATCCCAAAGGGGTGACTCAACCGTCACACAACCTTTTGGACATTAACTAATCTTGTCGGTTGTGTTTAGACTTATGTCAAGAACATCATCCGCCCCAAAAAAAAAATCGTCTCCGAACGACAAAATAGAGACAACTAAGTACATCAAAAGAAGACTAAGAAGAAGAAGGGTGCCTCGCTAGTGGTATGGGTGTAGTAACCTTCAACTGTGCCCTTAACTTGATTAGTTGTGCCCACAACTCGTGCACTTGATGGATTTGCGTTCAGATCTGCCTTAGCCTGCATCTGAATCTCTAAAGCTCTCATCATCATCTCTACTATGTTCCGAAGCTCCATCTCTTTTGCATTTGACTCCATTTGTAGCTGACTGTTGGCTTACTTTGCTTTCTCCAATTGAGATAAGAATGTTGCCTTCTCTAATTCCCTCTTGGCAATGAGTGCTACCGGCTCTGTCTCCCTAGCTGATTGCTACGTAGCCAAATTGGCTTCTACTACCCACCAATTTAGTAGTTGTCTCCTTCCGAGCCTTCTCTGCTGCTAGTTGATCTGCCTGACTCTTTCGTAGAGCATAATATGCATCCGAATATATCTGTACTATCTCTTGTGTCAGCTTCTCCACTCGACTCAATACCACAGGCTCTCTAGCAGTCCACTCCTATCTCATCTCTGGAGTCTCTGTACTAGGCCACCCTTGTGCTCCAAAGCATACTGTAAAGGCAGCTGGGCAACTGACTCACATGAAAGATAGAAGCTGCTTCAACTCCTTTACCACTGTCTCCAATGCGTGTGTCTACACAAAAATCACTTGGCGAGCTTGAGTCATCATGTCAGCCAAGTATGGCTCTACATCCTCCCCCATGGCTGTCAAGGGGCCTTATGTGAGTTGCTCATGTGTAGCCATTGCTATCTCCACCGCCTCTAACATCCTCTCAACAGTATTGTCCAACAGAGGTGGAGGTGGTAGCTCAACTACACCAATGGGGTGACCCTCCTCCTGTGGAGCTATAGGATCCATCTCCTGGGATACTTCTCTCATAGGTGAGAAGATACTAGATGCCGGTGCTATTGGTCTAATTCTAAACCTCCGACTCAAATACGCACTCAAGTCCTGCTCAATCAAGTCCTGTGTTGTACTCTCCTTACTAGTACCCTCACTAGTAGCGAATAATGCAGTATCTATAGTGACCACAACATCTAAACCAACAACCTCCAATCAAACTTGAGGTGCCCTTGAACTCTCAGGTACCTCTTGCGTTGGTAACTCCATCACTTGACTATAGGTGGTGATGGGGGAGGCTGTCTATAATGTAGCCACTACCTTTGGAATGGATGGGATCCCTATGGGTACTGGTGGAGCTACTACTATGAGAGGAGTCATAACTACAGATTGTCTAAATTATCCAATACCTCAAATATGTGTACCTAAACGGGCAAATGAGATGTCGCTAAGAGGGTAGGCCGTGGAAATAGCAACGGTGTTGCGGTAATGACTTCAACCTCTTCGTCATCCTCCATATCCTCTTTCTCTTCGTCTGTCTCGCTAGTGTCATTGGATGATGTCTCTTGTCGGGCGCTATTTGTATTCTCATGTTTCGAGCCTACGTCCTGTTGGGTGGATATTTTGCAACCGACAGTTTTGGGTAAAATCCAGCTGCAAAATAGGATGACCAGCCATAGCATGTGAGACAGAGTCACTCGTACCTTAAAGTGAAGGCTCCTCCTCCTCACCGTTCCTTGGATCAGCTCAAGGTAAGCAAGAAGTTGAGAGATTTTGTAAGGGGTGTTACCAATATTCTTTCCTCTTAACTTTTTGGAAATAATCCACTTACCCATGGAGCGAGTAATGGGCAGGGTGAATATCTAATTACACTTCTATCTAAAAATTGAAAACGGTGATATCGATAAACCAACACTAACTCAAAGGCTAGCTGAAAGTGTATTGATTTGGCTCTAAGTCCGGTCGTAATTCTATATGAATAAACTTTACTATTGGGGCACAAAGACTTCCAAAAGTAAAGATATACTAACTATTTTGTGAATCAAGAAAGAGATAAAAGCTACAGACAAAACTTAGAGCCTATATATCTTTACAACTGTTCGTAGTCTAAACTCTGGCTCGAATTGCTTCTTAACTCAAATATCAAGAACACAAGATCACATGAATCAAAGATAACATATGCAAATCACAAACAAAGCTTCTAATTCACACAAGTAACAATTGCACTTAATCAAAGTTTAGTTTCAATTACTCCTTTGTATTCACTTTTCTATCAAAACAGTGTTACATAATCAAAGTTCTGCTAGAAAAATTTCTCCAAAGCTCTCTTGCATACAATAAAAAATGTTTTTACAATAAGAGGGCAATCCTTTATATAGGCATAGGAGTTGAGAAAAAGATGGAGGAAAAAGTGAGAGCAACTCAATCAACTTTGACCGAGTCTAATTAGAAGAGAAATTATTGGGTTACATACAACTCGCATTACATGTAATTACATAATTACATGCAATGCATCCACTTAGATCTACAATCAGAAATAAAAACAAAATAATAATTTTAAAGATTGTTCTTTAGTGCCTTGAATTTTATAATAACATCACACACTGTAGGAAGATCAAAAATCTCCATTGTCTTTGATATTGCCTCTATTCTTATTGCATCTGCATATGCTGATTGCACAACCTTGGAATTTGCTGCGAGAGAATCTTGCAAGTGTTTTGCCAAAAATTTATGTGAAGCAAATTTGTTCATTGTGTGAGAACCAAAATTCTCAAAATTTAAATCAGTATTGACCCTGATTGTATATTCTGAAGTCATTTTTTCAACTGTAATCAGATTACCATGTTCATCAAGAATCTGACATCTCATTTTCTCTAAATTACATGTGATCCCTATTTCTATTGCCTAGCAATCTCCAAGGGTTGCTTGCAACTTTGTTATCGGTTTTCTCAGTGCTTCTTCTTTGTAACCCATAAGTCCTTGATATCTGAAAAACATTTCATAGGATGGGAGAATGTCACATGTAACCATAGCATCTAGATCAAATTTAGCAATCTCGTCCCAATCATTAAGAATCCCTTTGAAATCATCAGCTTCTTGAGTCAAGGAGGAAATCCAATCTTGTTCCATCTTATCCATGTCTTTGATATGCCTAAGGACTTTAACCATATATGTATTAGCTTGGACTCCTTCAGAAAGAACTTCTTCTACCCAAAACTTGGTAGCTTCAACTATCATTTTCTCCCTAGATGTAATAGACACACCAACAACATTTTGAGAAGATTGTTGCCGAATAACTTCATTTAAATGAGCGACCTCATATTTGAACTGATTTTTCTTTTCCCATAATTCATGGTTGCTCTTTGATACATTGGCAAGTGCATTTTGAGCATGCTGCAAGCAACTAAGTTGTGACTGCTTTCCAATCTCTACCTTGGTGAACTTGTAATCAGAACGGGTAAGTTGTTCAACAAGTTTGTCCTCCAATGGCTCAACAACCTTCCCAAACTTGGTTTTTTCTGAATCAACTAAGATCCTTGAAACAATCTTATCTTTCAAAGATTTAGACTTAGTTTTCTTTACAGGAAGGTTATTTGGGGATACGATCACCTTCCTTCTCTTCATTGTGATCCTTCTTAACCATGCAAGCAAGCTAAAACTTTTATTTGTGGAAGTAGGTACAGTGGAGACCATTGGCATTGATCATGATTGTATCTCCATTGTAACTGAGCAAGATTCAGTTTGCACAGCTGAATTCATAGGTACATGACAAGAGGATCTTGTCATGAACAATTCAAAACCTATATAGGATGTATCAAGTTGAGAAACTTGACCTTTGTGAGAGTTGGAAAATCCTCGAACACATTTCCCAAATGCTCATATTGTTTATTTGTTAAAATGGGAGGAGCTACTGAAGATATAGGAAGAGCCAATGTATTGACTTCTGAAGTCAAGATGGAAGGTGTACAAACAGTGGAAAATGAATTCACATTATCATCTATCTCATCCAAAAAAGGTGTTTTCTGCATGGATGGATCATGAGATTGTGCAGGTCTTGGAAGAGATATGATCATAACTTCCCCTTCTTCCTCATCTTCTTCATTAAGTTCTTCGTCTGATTCTTCCTTTGACTCACTAGTTCAGGGATCTGAGATGGTTTAAGTCCCTTTCCACCCTTTAACTTGAATTTGAGAGATTTCTTCACATCAGAAGAAGAAGCACCATCTTTACCTTTAATTTCCAATTGTGACTTCCTTTTAGAAGGACCAAAACTTCCACAATCCAAATCCTTTTTAGGCATTTAATTTTCAAACACTTGTTGGTGTTTGCCAAAATGGATTGAAATCTATCAAGGATAGACGTTCATTCCTTTTACTACCATTGAATAGGGAAAGGGCATCTTTTATCAAAACCAACTTGATGATATTTTGGATCAAGAATATTACCATAATCTTTGATGTGAAAATATGATGGGATCTCAAGCATGTTAAGATCAATGATCTGTTGCAAAGATAATCTACAGCAGTCCATTTTCATTATATCCAATTCTGTCTACATGTCAATCCAAACATCTTCGATATGTAATGTTTCGTTGCCCTTCTGTCGCAACCCTACCAGGAGACTATCAACCTTTTACCAGAGATGTCAATCAATGATGATCATACACTAGTATTGGATGGCAAAACCTTATTGCACGGTGACTACAATGCAGCGAGGGGAGGTAGTATGGTATAATAACAGGTCCGTACGGTATGGATGGATTGGTGTACGGAGAGGGAGGTCAATGTGGTGGGGCTATATGGCCATACAGTGAAATAGTGGCCCATACGATGGGAGACTAAGTGGCCTGTATGGGGGAAGACTAAGTGGGCCATATGGTGGCGTGGTGAGTTGGCAGCACAATGAGCTCAAGGAAGGTCATACGTAGGGTGGAACTCCTGGCCATACGGTGTGCCTCAAGGGGGGGATGCTTGGGCCATACGGTGTGGCTAAAGGGGAATGCCTAGGCCGTACGGGTGATGGACGGAGTTGAGGTAATGGAGTAGGGGTGAAACAAAGAGAATTAAAATGCAGATAACAAAGAGATTGAATTACCTAGTTACACAACAGATAATTGATCAATTTAAACACACTAACTTCTCTAATCTGCAAAAATGAAGGTGCTCCGATTTGCCAGATCTGAGCGAAGTATCACAGGCAATGGAATAGGGTGAGAGTTGAATCCCACCGAAACCAGAAACAAGCCATATAGGGAAGATCTTTCACTTCTGAAATGACGAACAACAGAGAATCCCAACAAAAAATCGCAATACAAGAAGTATAATCAAATTGCATACCTAATGACTGCCTCCAAGCCATGCTTAAATACCCGTTGGGGAAAACTTTCTGTGGGTCTACAAAGATAGCTAACGACAACACAAACAATGAAATCAAAATAAAAATGGGTCCAAGATATTTTAAATCAATTGGCCCAATAACAAAGATTTGATTAATAAACTATTTTATGACGGGTATATTACAGTCCTCTTGTCCCAAATTTTTGCTTGTACTCAAGCAAACGCAATGCCGGATGCTGTAGAATGTGCTCGCCTTCTTAGGTTACGTCATCCAGCGACAAGTGTTTCTATCATACCAAATATTCCTTCACTGTTCGGTTTTGCAGGGTCTTCTCAATATGAGCTTTCCTTGTTCATTGAGTGACAGAAAGTTTGGAGCTACCGTGACATTCTATCCCACGGCTTTCTTCAGTTAGAAACATAAAAAACGTTGTGAATACGGCTCCCCTTCGGAAGTTCCAGCTCATAGGCGACTTCACCGATGCGGCAAACTACACGATAAGGGCCATAAAATCGTGGCTTCAATTTTTCCTTTTCCTTCTCCTTCAATGAGGATTGACGGTATGGCCGGTGCTTGAGTTAGACCAAGTCTCCCACTTTGAAACTCCTCTCCATTCGGTGTTTGTCGGCAAACATCTTTTGTTGATTTTGTGCTTGTTTTAAGTTTTCCTTCAGGTATCTTACGATGTCTCGACCCTCCTGAAGCCAGTCTGTCATCCTTGGTGTGCAACTGTCACTGAGAATTGTGTCAATGAAGGAAAGGGGTTTGTACCCATATAGTGCTTTGAATGGTGCCATCCCGATGGACATGTGGTACGTGGTATTGTAACAATATTCCCCTAGGTGTATCCGTTTGACCCACGCCCGTTGTTGTGCCGAGACGTAGTTCCAAAGGTAACCTTCGAGCCACTTGTTCACAATCTCCGTTTGTCTGTCTGTCTGAGGGTGGTAACTAGTACTTGATGACAATTTTGTCTCTGCCAAACGAAACAGTTCTATCCAGAAGATATTGATGAATCACCCATCTCGATCACTGACTATGTTTTGGGGTAAACAGTGCAGAGGAAAGACTTAACTAAAAAATAGATCGGCTACTTGTGTGGCCTGAAAATCTGAGGAGATGGCAAAGAAATGTGCGTAATTTGTCAATCTGTCAACCACCATGAAGATACAATACTTTTCGTTCACCTTGGAAAGTCCAGTTATGAAATTCATTGAGATACTTTCCCACTTATGTTCTGGAATTGGCAGAGGTTGCAGTAACTTGACAAGTAGAGTATGTTCGGATTTGTTCTGCTAGCAGGCCGCACACTCTCTTATATACTGCATTATGTCTCCTTTAAGTCCTTTCCATGAAAACCTCTCCTTGAGATGTTTGTAGGTTTTGAGGAAGTCCGGGTGTCCGGCCAAGGGTGAGTCGTGTACCTCCTTCAAGATTTTCTACTTCAATTTGGATTCTGGCACTAATAATATCTGATTCTTATAGTAAATGATGTCATCCAAGACTTTGTACCAATCATCTCAGGTATTGCCATCCATTAGCTCACAGACAAATGTGTTTTTAGAATAGTCTACCAACAAATGTGCTTTCTAGTCAGCTGAAATTTGGGTTGGTAAGTAGATGGCAGGTTTCTTGGACAAAGCATTTGCAACCACATTGTTCTTTCCTTTCACATATTCAATGTCAAAATCAAAAGCTTGAACTTTGCTTACCCATTTTTGTTGCCTCTTGTTCAAGTCTTGTTGCTCTAGAAAATATCTCAAATGATTGTGATTCGTACGAATGATAAACTTGGCACCCACCAGATACTGTTGGAACTTGGTTAGTGCATGTATGATGGCCAACATCTCTTTGTCATAGATGGAATATAAGCTTTCTGTTTGCGTAAGCTTCCTACTCTCGTAGGCTATGGGGTGTCTATCTTGCATCAGAACCGCGCCAATGCCTTCTTCGGATGTGTCGCATTCCATAATGAATGGTCGAGTGAAATCAAGTAAAGAAAGCACGAGACAAATGCTCATTGCTTCCTTCAACTTATCAAAAGTGAGTTGTGCCTTGTCATTCCATTGGAAAGAACCCTTCTTTGTTAGAGCCGTTAAGGGTGTGCTAAGGTGAGAGAATCCTTTAACGAACCTCTGGTAATAACGACATAGTCCGAAAAACCCTCGCAATTCTGTGAGTGATTTTGGGGTAGGCCAATTAAGGATAGCCTAAATCTTCTCCTGATGAACTTGAACTCCATATTTATTGACATATCCTAGGTACAATATTTCTGTCATACCGAATTCACACTTGGATTGCTTGGCGAACGAAGACTGATCTTTCATGATCCTTAGGACTTTATCTAGACGCTTCAAGGGCTCTTCTCATGTCTTGCTATAAATAAGAATATCATCAAAAAATAATAGTAAGTATTTAGGCAATTGTTTGTTGAAGATACAATACATGCATGATTGGAATGTAGCAGGTGCATTTGTTAGTCTGAATTGCATGACTTGGAATTCATAATGCCTGTAGTGACAACAAAAGGCCGTCTTTTCCACGTCTTCCTCTCTTATGCAGATTTGATGGTATCCGAAACGGAGATCTATTTTCAAAAAATAGACTGCACCATGAAATTCATCCAACAACTCATCTATCCTTGGAATGGGATATCTATTCTTTATTGTTTTTTTGTTCAACGCATGGTAGTCCACACACATGTGCATTGTTCTGTTCTTTTTTATCAATACCACCGATGAGGTGAAGGCGCTAGAACTAGGACAGATCCATCCTTCCTTTAGTAGTTCTTGAATCGTCTTTTTGATCTCATCTTTGAATTTTTTGCGATGATAGTAGGGTGTGGTTATGATTGGCTTGGCTCCTGTTTCCAACTCGATGGTGTGTTCAAACCCTTGATGAGGCGGTATGTGTTGGGTGGATATTTTGCAACCGACAGTTTTTGCTAAAAATTCAATCGCAAAATAGGATGACCAGCCACAACGTGTGAGACAGAGTCTCTCCTACCTTAAAGGGAAGGCTCCCCCTTTTCACCGTTCCTTGGATCAACTTAAGATAAGCAAGAACTCGAGAGATATCGTAAATAGGGTGTTACTAATATCCTTTCTTCTTAACGTTCAAGAAAGGATCCACTTACTCGTAGAGTAAATAATGGGCAAGGTAAATCTCTAACTACACTTCTATCAAGAGCTGGAAATAGTGATACCGATAAACCGTCACTAACTCAAAGGCTAGCTGAAAATGTACCGATTTGGCTCTAAGTTCGATCGTACTTTTATATGGAAAAACTTTACAATTAGGGCACAAAGACTCTTAAAAGTAAGAATACTACTATTTAAGAAGAAAATATATGCTACAGACAAAGCTTCTAGCTATATGCTTTAACAATTGCTCTTGGTCAAAGCTCTAGCTTCAATTGTTTCTTAACTCTTTTCAATTCAATTCACTAGAACAATTACCAATAACACAAGACAATATGAATCAAAGACAACTTGGATGAATCATAGACAAAGCTTACAATTCACTCAAATAACAATCTCACCTAATCAAGTTAAGTCTCAAATGCTCCTTTGTATTCACTTTTTCTCAAAATAGTGCTTACACAAACAAAGTTTTGCTGGCACAATTTCTCCAAAGTTCTCTTGCATAAAAGATAATGATGATTTTACAATGAGGGGGCACTCCTTTATATAGGCACAGGAGTTGAGAAAAAGGTGGAGGAAAAAGTGGGAGCAACTCAACCAACTTTGACCTATAGAAAATAAAGGGTTACATGCAACTTGCATTACATCCTTTTACATACATGTAACTCGCATTACATGTAATTACACATCTTCGTTTAATGCATCTTCTACGACTACTAACATGAAACAAAACAACAATCTTAGAGATTGTTTCTTAGTGCCTTGAATTTGACAATGATGTCATACACTGTGGAAAGATCAGCAATTTCCATCGTCTTCGATATGGCTTCAACTCTTACTGCATTTTCATGTGCTGATTGCACAACTTTGGAATTTTTTGCCGTAGTATCTAACAAGTGTTTTGTCAAAGATTTATACAAAACAAACTTGTTCATTGTGTGTGAACCAGAATCTTCAAAACCTACATCAGCATTGATCCTGATTGTATATTCAGAAGTCACTCTCTCTACTGCCAAAAGATTACCAAAATCATTTGTAAAACGACATCTCATTTGTTCCAAATCACAAGTAACACTTGTCTCAATTGCTTGACAATCTCCCAGGGCCACTTGCAACTTTGTAATTAGCTTCCTTATAACCAATGAACCCTTGAAATCTGAAGAACATCTCACATGATGGAAGAATATCACATGAGACCATAGCATCTAGACCAAATTTTATCATTTCATCCCAATCATCAAGGATTTCTTTTAAGTTATCTGCTTCTAGTGTCAAAGAAGAAATCAAGTTTTGTTCCATTTCATTCATCTCTTTGACACCTTTAAGAACTGCAAATGTCTCTGTGATGGCTCAAACTCCTTCAAAAATGGTTTCTTGTATCCAAGATTTGGCAGCTTCAATTAACCTTTTCTCTTTAGATGTTTGAGATATTACAACACTCTGAGAAGATTGTTTCTGGATAACCTCATTTAAACGAGAAATCTCTTGTTTTAACTAATTCTTCTTTTCCCAAAGTTCATGATTGCTTTTCGATACATTTGTGAATGCATCTTGAGCATCTTGCAAACAACCCCAACGAGATTGCTTTCCAACTTTAACTTTAGTAAACTTGTAGTCAGAACGAGTAAGTTCTTCAACAGG
The DNA here is from genome assembly GCA_028749045.1 of Cupressus sempervirens. Classification (NCBI taxonomy): domain Eukaryota; kingdom Viridiplantae; phylum Streptophyta; class Pinopsida; order Cupressales; family Cupressaceae; genus Cupressus; species Cupressus sempervirens. The sequence continues at coordinate 257,253,458 of CM053792.1, forward strand.
TTTATCTAGCAAAGGCTCAGTTATCTCAACAAATTTGGTTTTATCAGAATCAACTAAAATTCTAGAAACAATCTGGTCTTCGATTTTGACAGGGACCTACATTTGTAACATCTGTCGTAATATGTTAGTTTCCACTTCTATTTGTCTGGAAGTGCTAGCCTTGTTGTGTGTATCCTTTTGAACCTTCATTGTTTTCTCTATCTCCTCTTTAGCCTATAGCGTCCTCAATTTCTCCATATGGAGATTGGGATATCCAACATGTTTGGCTTGGTTCCGAGTGACGACAAGCAGTTTTTCTTCCTCAATGTTGAGGAGGTTCACGCCTGGTTTCTGACAATTAGCGTCCTCATGATCTCTAGGGCCACACCATCAGTAACACTTTTGTGGTGTGTCGCCCTTTTGGTAGTCTTGGGTGAAGTGGCCCCATTGGCTACACACCCATCACTGGATCATCGGTCGTCCCTTGGAATCATCTTGTATCTGGGTTTTGTTTTTGTCATTATTTTCTCTCCCTCCATGTCGGTTATTTCAAAAGTTGTCAGATGATGCATTATTGTTTGTTTGTTGTGCGGGGTTTGCTACCCTAGAGGTAGACGGTTGCTCCTGTGTAAAGAGCACTTGTTGGCCCCTCCTCTTCATTTTGTACAAGCATTCCTTATTGAAATGACCCATAACCTATTAGATGTTGCAGAAGGATATTCTCAAGCATGAATCCTTCGTGTGCCTTTCTCCTTACACATTGTGCACCTCAATTCTCCCTCCTCACTTTCTCCTGCATTCCCCTTCATTATTTTAAATTCCTTCATCATTTGTTCCATAATGTTTTGAAGAGTCTGCACATTCTTGTTTGACTCGTCATTGCTACTACTCTCCCCCGATGATCCATCACTTTCTAATGAGGACTTCTCTTCTTCGCAGTTTTGTTATGCTTTCTAGGTTCATTTCTCTGTCGTAGGCGTCTGCATATGACATCAGAGGTACTATTTTCATTTTCTTCCTGATGGAGGGCTTTAACCCCACCACAAACCATCTTGTTTTTAATTCATCAGCTAGCTAGGTCTCCATCTTCCTGAATAGCTCTTTAAGTCATTCATTGTATCCTCATACTATTGCCTTCTTTCCTTGTTTGGCATTGTATATTTCAAAGGCTATTTCGTTGTCGTCCTGAACCAATCAAAACTCATCTTGAAATTCCTTCCTAAGGTTATCCCATGTGTTTAATTTAGCTTTATCCATGTTAGAGTACCAATCAATGGTCACTGGAAATTGTTGAACCACTCATCTTTATCTGTGACTCCATTTGTTGTCCAAATGGTTTTGCACCTCTGGCAACGCCTTACGGGATTTTCCTTCTTGTCGCCATTAAACTTTAGTAGTTTTTGTTTTTGCAATGACATATTTTTGTTTTTGGTGCCTCCAGTGGATTGTACTCTCAAGTTGGTTGGGTTGGATCCTAACAGGTTGTTTGACCACCATGTGATGTCCCTCCAACACTCCTCACTACCTGAGTGTCCTTGACTTCCATGGCCTCTTCTTTCCCCTTCCTTCAGGCTTCCCTTGCCTCACTACGTGCTTTGAGAGTTAAACTCCCTAGTCAACTCCTTGTCTCTATTAAGTCATCATTGCCAACCTGGCGTTGTCTACCGTACTAACGATAATCTTCCCTACCGTACAATTCTCCTTCTGCCATACCACCTCAGTTTCCTTCCTATTTAGAGGAAAAATGGATGCAATGAATTTAACAATGTTAATTAGGTGAGATGAATTCATTAACTAACCACTTTCACACTAAGCTATTTAATACAAGAGAAAGAGGGGCTTCCAAACGTATATCTCAATATAATTCTAGTTAGATTAGCAAAACCCTAAGATATAAAGGGATGCTAATGCTACACTTAGATCATATCAAGGAAGTACGCAAGCAAGTCCTCTTTCAAGCAATGCAAGTTTGATTAAAGATGTATAAATGTTAAAGTACAATTGAACTAATTGATTTAATGAAAAGTGTTAGATAGGTCTAGGTGCTCAATGTAAGCAATCAGCCCAATCAAGATATGAAAATAGGTCTAGACCAAAAGATGAAATAAATGATAACGTACTTACCTTTAAATGTTTAGAGGAATATGTTGTTTTGCTTCGAAAATCGTGGATCTCAAACTATGAGGGAACTTCTGATATCAAATTTGTGATCACAACTGAAACCCAAAAAAAAATTTTTTTTTGTAGGGTCTCGAGAAGACGTCAACTAGATCACTTTTTTTAGACACGACAAAGTCACTGTGTTCTCGGGGCACTGTACCAACTTCTTTGGAAATGACTCGATCAATGTTTTCAGATTTGTAGTCACAATTCTATCAACCTACTCCTACACAGAAAAATCTTGATTTATGTTTTGGGTGGATGAGGGTTTGCCCTAGTCAAGCCCTAGATTGAGGAATCAACCTTTAAATTGAAATGTAAATGTATAAATGAAAGCAAGAAAAATGTAAATATTCACCTTGTGGGTGGAAACCCTTGTCAATAAGAATTTGCAATGTTTGAATGTTGTAGATGTTGAACTTGCAATGAAGGATGTAGGATATCTCCACAAATGCAATGGATCTACCAAAACTACATTATGGAGCCATGGATGTAAAAATGCATCAATGAAGAGATGATGAATGCCTCAATGTAGATCTCCTCCCTTGATGACCAACAAATGTTAGATCTTGAAGAGGAAATGCTAACAAAGGATCCTTGAATCTTTGAACACCTTGAATGCTTGATGGAAATCTGCCTACTCGAATGCTTGAATGCTTGAGCTTAATTAATTGTGTATGTGTATTGTGAAAATGAGGTGCCTAGGCTTCCTTTTGTATGAATTTTCAAGCACAAAACAAAGCAAGCTGATAGGATCACCCGATTATTACATTTAAAACCCCAAGAAAAAATTGGGCCTGGGATTCTAAATCCTTGGGGAATAGGTTGACTTGGTCAACTTGTTCCGAAACAAGTCAAACTGGTCAACCTATTCTAGAAGAGGTCAACCTTGTCTAGGGTTGACCCATATGGAGCCAACCCTGAGGTCTTGGAGGCCGCATTAGTGAAACTGGAGAATATGGAGCAAAACAAGAGAAAAAGGTGATTGAGCAAGAATCCATCCATGGTTCATAACGTTGCTAAAGGACGGGAGCTAAAAGGTCTTAAATAATGAATTCGTCCATTTTCAGACAGTACAATTATGTAGACCCTTCAGCAAGTGTATTGAACTGTCTCCTACGTTTTGCCTACTATTGTAGTAATAAAGCCCTCAAGATAGCCTTACTTTCGTCTATTCATTCTTTCCTACTTGTACCTTTATCTAACAAATTTGGTGTGTATGGTTCTCATGCATGGAACTAAAACAACACGCTTAAACAAGAACACTTTTATTCATTTATTGTTTGTATACAATATATGTAAACATCACACTATGTTCTCCTTGATTCATATTTCCCTTACGATGAGATTTGTCTCTCTTCTTCCTCCTTTCGTCGTTCCTCCCTTCGGTGATGGTACTCTTGGAGAACTTGTTATTGTTGGTTCTCTAGATTGATTTCCTCCTATCAGTTTTGAAGTGTCAGGAATATATGTTCCAACAACTATGGGAGACGGCATATCAAACAATCTACCTTTGGACTTATTCCGAGGGCACTCCACTCAACACCTCCTTGTATTCCTTCTCGTGCGGCTTCCCTTCACACGTGTGCCTCAATGGATGCCTGAATTATTGAAATGAAGTTTGTCATCAACTTTCGTTCACCTTCAAATAACTCTACGTTCTCATCTTCTTTACGGCTACTCTCCCCGTAGTCTATTGGTTGCCTTGTCACATTTTGTTTGCCATCCACTCTTTGTTGCTTCCTAGGATCATAACAGAAGTGGTGCCAAATGTTTACCGTCTATGGTAAATAAAGTTAATTCCTATGTTCCCCCAAGTTTTCGATACGGGGACAGCAGGGGACGGCGAGACGGGTTTTCGGGACGGCAAATTTTTTTGGCGATTTTGGGGACGGGGGGGGACGGGGACGGCTATATATATAGGAAAACTTTAAAATATAGTATATACATTGAAATTTGTAAATATACATGTCATTCATATGAAACTAAGCATAAAGCATGTCATTTAAACATTATAGAACCATAACATACAACATTTGAATACCATCTATGAAATAATATCCGATTTTAGTATTTTAGTATCCAATTCTCAAAATGCATATCAATACAATATCAGAGAACACTGAACAATGAACATTAAGTTATTAACCATTGTCAATATCATAAGACTCATAATGAGAAGCATGATAAATCATAAATATGAAAATCAAAATCAAAATATGCCCAAAGCTATAGGCTGCCATAAAGTAATAAGTATCATATAATCAATGTATCATAATCATGTTCATGTTCAACATAAAAAACAAAACATAGAAAATGAAGCAGACTGCTGCTCCTATTCTGCCTCTACTAATCCATGGCATCAAAATCAGAATCCTCCTCACTGTCATCCTCCACAGGAAGCGTAGTCTCATCTAATGGAACCCCAACCAGCCCTGGAGCTATGTCATCCTCATCTATCTGGGCCACATCCTTAGGCTCAACATCCCATCGCAAAGCTGGTGTCTGCCTATACTCTGGAGTCTGGCGATCGGCAAGTCGAAGAGCATGATGTACTGTCACTAGCTTCTCCGCTCTTTTAGAGGTAAGTCTATTCCTCTTGATAGAGTGGATATATGAATATGTGGACCAGTTCCTCTCTGCAGCTGAAGAACTAGCAACCTGTGAAAGGAGGCGACCGGCAAGTATCTTTAACTTAGGTGTATCTCTCCCATGCCAAGTCCACCATCCAATAGGATCCCTCTGTGCCAAACAACTCTATCCAACCTTGCTTGTGGCTTACCCAAGTTTGGGCCACGAAGGTTGGTGAAGTCAAGGAACTGTGCACGAAGAGTAGAGGCATCTTGAGCTGAATACATCTTATCAATTGCTTTTGTAAAGCCATCCAAAACCTCAGGATCATCACATGGGAGGCCCCTTCCACCCAACTGTGCATACCATTTGAGATTTAAAGAAAATGCTGCCATATGAAGCGGGGTATTCATTATGTTCCACCTCCGCGTCACAATAGGCCTAATATGCTCCTTATAAAAGCCCAATGTAGGATCCTTTGCCGCAACAATTCTCTTCATCTTACCCAACATGCTGTCAATAGTCTCATAGATCTCTCCTAAACTAGAAGCATCAGTGTCAGCATATCTAATGACATCAACAATGGGTGCTATGACAGAGAAAATGTATCTACAAGATCAAAATGCCAACAAAAAAAAAATCAGAATTAGAATTTTAAGAATTTTAAGATTATTAGTAGGAAAATCAGCAAGCAAAAGACTAATAGTAAATTTAAAAACCAACAACTTACTTCATTGTGGACCACCAACTCTCACCAAGGATCCTTTGCCTCACCTTTGCCTCACCGCTTTTCCTTCAGTGGACTTAGAATGAGACCATCGTCCCCACTCTGGATTCACCACCATCAATTGAAGGGCTTCATACACCTCAATCATCCTCTCCATCAAGATGAAATATGTGCAATACCTATAGCAACAATTAAAAATTAAAAATTAAAACTTAAACATTAATGATTAAAATTTAAAACAAAAAGTATCACATGTAAGTAAACTTATAAATAATTCTTTTAAATAACTTAAAGTTAAAACAAACTAAAAGTAAACTATAATTATAATTGACATACTTTGTCTCGGCTGGTTTGAGGAACTCCTTCTTAGAGAAGGACCTGAATAGAGCAAGTGAAGTGTGGTGGTTGCAAATAAACATTTGCACTTCTCTAGCTTCTAGCACCGCTTGCTTCACCCATTCAATCTTCCCTATGTCCTTCAATGCATTGTTCAAGGAATGAACACAACAAGGGGTCCAAAATATGTGCCTATAAGCACCCTCTATCATCAAACCTGCTGATTTGCACACAGGTGCAGAATCTGTGATAACCTGTACAACATTAGAGGGACCAATCTCTTCTATGGCATCTCGCAAAATGGTGAACTGAAAATCTGCATCCTTCTTCTTTCCTGAGCAATCTATGGCTCTCAAAAAATAAGAGCCAGTAGGGGATGTGACAATGATATTGATGAGTGGCTGATGTCTAACATCGGTCCACCCATCCATCACAATAGAGTAGCCTGTCCTAACTCAAGTGCGTCTCATATCCTCAAATAATAAAGCAACCTTTGAGTACTCTTCATCTAGGATAGTGGTTCGTAGCTTATCCTCACCGGGGGGCACAAATGAGGAATTCATGCTCATAATATCTTTCACCATTTGTTTATAATAAGTGGAACGGGCTGCATTATATGGGATACCATTAGCAACAAAGAATCTACCAATGGATGCCTCACACTTCTCCTTTGCTTGTGCATTAAACATACTTTCCACCGAGCCCTTCTCACTACTACTTATCTTTCTCTTCCCTCTAGACCCATTAGGGCTGCCACTAGTACCAATGGCGGATGAAATATGCCTAGATGATTGTGAGCGAATGGATGGTGATGTCACTGTCAAATTTTGCCCTTCCATTTCAGCCTCTAAGTGCAATCTTTGACATTCTAATTTTTGTTCATCGGTTAGGTTAGGACAAGCTTTGACTCTTTGGCATGTAACACCTAAAAAATGTGACTTCACTCTTGTATAGCTGCTCCTAAAATCATCAAGACAAACATGACAATCCCACACCCTAGTCCCTCCCGAATTCATTTTATCTTTTGGCCTAGGTGTGACATATTGGAGAAGAGGTTTTTTCCTATTGAAAGGACTTTTTGCAAAATTCTTCATAATGTCGGAAGGGCATTTAAACAAATCAGTTTTAGGATTGGGTTTTTGCCCAGTGTCACTACTAACAACATCAACCTCTACATTTTCTTCTTCACTACTACTACTTGTACTCCCACTGCTGCTCATTGTGTTTAAATATGCAATTGAATAGATATATGAGCTGAAACAATGAAAAATAAATTAAAAAAATCAGACTTTGCAAGCTACAAATTTATTAAAAAAATGATAGATGAAAGCACAAAGAGTTTTATACTTGGTGGACAAAATAGAAGATCAAACCCTTGGTCAAGCTCTTGGAAGCAAAACTATTATCTCCTCTACTTGCAAAATGAAAACTTCAGCCGGCTGCAACATAAAATGAAAACCAAAGAATGGTTAAAACAATTTAAATGTGTTGAGTTATATACATTTTAGGGTTTTTGGAGGAGTGGGGCCCACTAGCCGACCAAAAAAGACACAACAAATATTTTTTTAATGTTTTGAGCTTGCAAAAAAGGGGGACGGCCGATCGTATCCGGTACGGTCGGGGGACGGCTAGACGTCCCCTTTCCGTACCGGGGACGGCTGGCCGTCCCCCTTTTGTTCCCCCCATGTCCCCAAGTTTCGGGGACGTCCCCTGCAAAAAAAGGAAATTTGGGGACGGCTGGGGGACGTCCCATACCCGTCCCCCCGTCCCCAGGACGTCCCCGTCCCCGAAATGGGGGGTTTTAGGCCGGGTATGCGTCCCCAAGGAACATAGGTTAATTTATGCTATTGTATGGAAGTTATAACAAAGATAGCAAATGCAAGTTAATATCAAAGAACCACCATGTATTCCATTAACATCAACAACAGATTACATCAACAAGGTTACCCGCTTGAACTATAGAGGATAATAATACCGATACAGATGATGCCCTCTTCCATCCGAGGGATTGTGCCTATGTTCCCCCAAGTTTTTGGTACGGGGAGGACGACGGGACAAGATTTCGAGACAACAAATTTTTTTTGGCAATTTTGGGGACAGGGGGGGACGGCTATATATATATATATAGGAAAATTTTAAAATATACATTGAAATTTGCAAATATACATGTCATTCATATGAGCATGTCAGTTAAACATTATAGAACCATAACATACAACATTTGAATGCCATCTAAGAAATAATATCCGATTTTAGTACCCAATTGTCAAAATGCATATCAATATCAATGAACACTGAACAATGAACATTAACAATTGTCAATATCATAATGTCATAATGATAAAGTTATAAACATGATAAATCTGAAAATCAAAATCAAAATATGCCCAAAGCTATAGGGCCAAAGGGTAGAGGGCTGCCATAAAGTAATAAGTATCAATGTATCATAATCATGTTCATGTTCAACATAAAAAACAAAACATCAAAAAATGAAGCAGCCTGCTGCTCCTATTCTGCCTCTACTGCCTTTTAGGGCATTTGGAGGGGTGGGGCCAACCTGGCCGACCAAGTTGGAGGCTTTAAAATATTTTTATATGTTAAACTTTTTAAATTTTATGCAAACAAAAAAGGGGGACGGCCAGCCGTACCCGGTACGGAAAGGGGACGTTTGGGGGATGTCCCCTTTTTTCCCTCTAGCGTCCCCAAGTTTCTGAGACGTCCCTTGCATTTTTCCACTTTTTGGGACAGCCGGGGGACATCCCCTACCTGTCCCCCTGTCCCTAGGACGTCCCCATCCCCGAAACGTCGGGTTTTAGGCCAGGTACGCGTCCCCGGGGAACATAGGATTGTGCATATTGTCTCTGAGGGGGTGCAACATGAACCGTCGTGACCACAACTACCTACCCCTAGGTCACATTAACTACCAATGACATGATTAATATTAACAATATTTAGACAAAACATGATTTTGCTGACAACACTGCAGTTGGCTGTGGGTTCCTTGAGCATCTAAGTCAGAACAATATTCATCATTGATAAGTAGACTTGGGCGATAGGTGAATTGGCCAACATTCCAAACTGGCATGAACTTTTATTCCAGTTGCTGTACATCTGGAAGCACACAGGGACTGTGAATGATAACCTTGTTTAATATTTTAATATTTGTTGCTAATGGCCATGAAAGATTCAAGTGAGTGTAAAGTTAATATTTCTGTATTTATCAACCTTCAGGCCCAGTGTTCTTATATAACTTCTGAGCAATAATAGCAGCAAACAAAATCGACAGTTTAAATCAGATTTGGCTTTCATATCTCTGCTATTGTTTAATTGGAACTTAACTTGGAGATTTCATTATTCAGTTGCATATTTAATTGGTAATTCTGAGCAACACTAGCAATTTCTGAAACTGAATATCAGACTATGAAAATCCAACTACAAGAAACTGCTTGACAAAATTTTCACTTTTCCTCTTTAGCAAAAGTGAAAATTTTGGCAAGATTCCCAACAGGGGGGTTATTACAATTGGAAAACATATGATTTGAAAATCATGCCGGCAATCCATAGAACACTATTTTCAGCATCCCTTAATCATAAATATAAGGATGATACCATCAGAGTTAAAAGCCAAATCAGTTTGGTAAATTCCACTTTAAACTCATCTGACCAACCTACAAAAAATCTTCTGAACATTTTCATTTTATCGTGCTGTATAATACTAATCAATAAGACATCACCTTGTTTATTAGGCAAATCAGTTAGCAGGTTTTCCCAGAGAGTCTTCAAGATAAATCCCAGAAATTCAGCTTGCGGGCCTAGCATTTTCCTGCCTCCAAAAATATTTTCCGTGTCACCATTATGGAAGAGGTGGCTTTGGATCAGTTAGATGGCATATTGGTGCTAGAAATATCAGGGTTTGCACTCCAATACTGATCCTAGGAAGGACAATGATGATTGAAGATTGGTATATTAGCAGTCAACATCCAGGCTTCCTCATTCAGAGAAAAACAACCACTGCAAAAGACAAATGTCCAGTTAGATTGATGAGTATGCCAGGAAGCAGGAGAAAAGAAAATATGACCTAAGCATTTGGGTTTGAATTCCAGACCCCCAATAAACTTGACCTGAACCTCAAATATATCTCCTCATTATGTTTACACACAGCCTAAGTCATCGTGATATCCATTTTCTCTGTACAAGCTTGACCATTTTTATCCAGGCTTTGTGATATCCTGAATGGTAACAGACGTCTGGTTTGTGATGTCCATCAGACAAAACAATACAACTATTAAAACACAGTAGTTATTAAGTAGACATAAATGCTACCTCTTGGCTTGTAATCTTTGTTCTGTTTGGATGGATGGATCAGCATTCCAAGATCACATGAACTGGCTTATACTTGCCACAAATACTTTGTCCATCATGAAATTAAGATCCAATTTTCTATAGAAAGTTTCAAACAAAAGATGAGTTGATGGCGTAGCTTTGCCAAATACGAAGGCTGAACACTCATGTAGTCTATTTATCTTGTCATTGGCAAATACAATTGGCAACAGTAGTATGGGAGAAATTGGAGCAATGAGAACTAATCTATATTTTATTGTTGATGGTTGTTTGTACATTTTAATATCTCATGCTAAAATTTTCTTTGGCATGCTTCTTCAGGTGACAACCAAGCGGATGCTAGAACATGTAGAAAGGTTACTACAAATTCCAGGTTCAAAATTGCTGTTTGGTGGAGAACCCCTGAAAAATCATAGCATTCCTGAAATTTATGGTGCTCTGAAACCAACAGCCATATTTGTACCTCTCAATGAGTTATTGAAAGATGAAAATTTTGATGTGGTGACAACTGAAATTTTTGGTCCCTTCCAGGTAATATCATCAAATGAACTTGATTGCATGAATGCATATTCTTGTGATAAAAGGGTTCTTCATCTGTTTGCAACTTTTTAATCTTCTCTGCAAAAGTCGATGATTCTATAAATTTGAGCTTCTGTGATACAATAATTATTAGTGGATAAAGTATATTCTTTTCAAAAATTGCTTTATATATTTTCCAAATAGAAAAATTCGAGTGATCCAAATATTACAACATATATCATACAACTGTCATTAGTGGTGTTCTTAATACTTATAATAAAACTATAGTACATAATTTCTTTTACAGTCATTTGGCCTCGCAGTACTGCCAGCTAGATTAATATTACAGAGGATGGAAGGTTATAAATTGAAAATGTAACTAATTATTATCAAATGGATTGTTTATAATTCCTTATATTTTTGGTAAATTGCAGATAATTACTAATTACAGACAAGATGAGCTCTCTAAGGTGCTCGATGCATGTGAAAGGATGCATGCCCATTTAACAGCAGCAGTTGTTTCAAATGATATTGATTTCTTACAGGTAACTTTATGACTCTAGTGCTTCAAGTATGTCTAGATTCATTTTGTTATGATGTACTACTTGACGGTTTATTTTCATTGCAAAAATATTTAATTTGAGAAGCCTTAGCCTTGTCCATAGTATCTTAAACCACATATAGATAAGGTTTTACATACATTCATATCAATTAGTAGTTGCTACATTTTGGAGGTCACATGATTAATGCTGCAAGACATCCAACTTCCATATTAACATTGTGGTTCAGCATGCAACAATAAACAAATTCATGGCATTTGGAAATTAATAGGTTTCTTGATGTTATTATATTCTTTGTTCTCAGTGTTGGGAATATTGCATTATTGGATGCATAAAATAATTAGGTTTGTAGTTTGTTAAAATAAGGTTAGTACATTAGTGGTACGAATGTTTTTGTGTTGAGCTGTTAAACTTTAAAACAACTCAACATATTTAGGAAAGTTGTTTGGGAGATTCCTTAAAAATAGGATACGGTAATTCTAAAAATTTGTAATGTATTTGATTGAAGAAGATGGAGAAGCATGCATTTTCTTGTGTTCTATTTTTTTGCTGCTATTATTTTGCCCAAAATCTCTGGCACTGGCATGGTCTCAGAGCAAGCAACAGCCTTGGAGGAGTAACTTTCCATAAGCCACAGTCGTAGCTGATGCAAATAGTGATGAGTTATTGTGCACTGACTTGCAAGGAGCTACCTACAGAGATCTGTGCATTCTTTTTAGGCTTGTCAAGAGCACATTGTGTTGTAGACTGATGAGAGTGATGAGTGCATGACCTAAAAACAGAGCCACAGCATAGAAGTGAAATGACCAACACCAACCTGGCGGCAAATATCTCTTTGGTTGCATCTGCGCTTTCTTGCAAGTTGCAAATGTTAGAAGTAATATCTTATAAACTGTATAGAAGTGGATCTGTTTTTTTTTATGTTACTGATGTGAGAAGAGAATTTCACATTAATGGCCTTACTGTTGCTGAGTTGATATTAGATTCATGATCGATGGTTGAAATGTTGATATGTTGAAATCAGACGTACCAAGGATCACAGTGTTGGGGGTGTTAGGGGTTTTTGGTATGCACTATGAAGGTGGGAGAGCTGAAGAAAGCATGGACATTTAGAGGAGAGACCTGTGAATTACTAGAGGAGGAACCAATACCGAAGTGAGTATATAACTAGAGTTGTACAAGCAGCTGCCCATACATTGGGAATGCTTCCTTTAAGTGAAATTGCAGAGGGCTTTTCAGATAAAGGTTTGAGGTTTTCAGTTTTGTATAGGGTATGTGACTTGTGCTAGGGGGGCCATTTGCAATATTCCCGTACATATTTAGGTAAGCAAGTTAATCATTAATCATATGTGACTTGTGCTAGGGAAGTCATTTTCAATCTCCCTGTACATATTTGTGGAAGCAAGGTAATCATAAATCATAGCAAGCTTCTCATTGGTATGGCGTTTATGTTTTACCCATTTCTGATCTTCTTTGTTTTTTACGTCTTTAAACTACGTATTGTGAAATAATTTTGGTCTAGTTTTGGGTTAGTTACAAAGATCGGGTATATGATTAGTGAGACCTATATGACATAGCATCCCTTACATGCTACTTTAACTTGGGCTGATGCAAATTCTTTGTAGTATTCTTGGATTTGTTCTTAGGCTGGCTGGTTATTTGGTTTTATAAAATTTAATTGCTTATATAGTGTTATTTCAATAATGTCAAAGTGTTAAAGTGTTAAGCTACATTGTTGGTGGAACCCGACACCTTTAATATTATTTAGATTATGAGGGGGAGTCAAATAGTATTTCTTTTAGATGGAGAAAAAAAGTATATGAAAAGAAAAATATGAGGGTTCAGAATTTAATGCATAGCAAATCAAATTGCAGCTGATCTTTAATGAAAAGGACTTGTGGGATATAGTGCATGGAGCAACAACAAGGGCAACTGATGTCAATGTAAGGACAAAATTGATTGCGAAAGGTAGAAGGGCAATAGCTTTAATTGGTCTTGCACTGTTATTATGTCATCTTAACAAAGTCCTCAAAGGAAGTGTGGGATGGTTTGAATGCTCTGTTTGGAACAAAAGTAACAAATGCAAAGATGAGTTTAGAACAGATTGTTTGGGCTAAAAATGATGGAAGGTGATAACATTGTTCAACATATCAGTAAGTTTTGCTCCCTATTGAATCAACTAGCTGAGATAAATGCTAAAGTAGATGATCAAAGGCTCTTTTGTTGAACAACATGCCTCCTAGTTACAGAAACTTATAGGTTGCATATTCAGACTAGAGTGTACTTGGCAAACCCATTTTTATTTTTAACTCTGCAAAAGCTCGGTAAAAACTTGCCAACTTAAAAAGTACTGTAATTCCCATAAAAGCATCTATTTCGGAGAATTCGATTACAAAATGCATTAAATGAGTCTAAAAGCCATGAGCAAGTGTTTTCAATTAAATTTGATTGTTCAATATGAGTAAACAAAATCAAATAATTTGTATGCATTTACAATTGCAAAATCAGTAATGAAAAAATAATATTATAATTACAATACTAGAGTAAATATATATATTATACTATATGTATTTATCATATATTATTGGTACTAGTATAATGATTTTAGTAGACTAATTAATAATAAGATTATTAATTAGTATAATACATACTTATTTATAATATTATATATAAATATAATATGAAGTACATAATATTTATTTAATATAATAATAACCATTTTCTTAAATAATTATAAACATTGAAATATATAAAGGCTTAGGCCATTTATCTATCCAAAAAAATTATAAGCAATGAAATATAATATTTCAACCTTTATAAAGTTTAAACCATATTAAAATATATATATTTTTTAACATCTTAAAATGTAAAATATACAAATATACTAAATCTAAAAGTAAAATTTCTAATTTATTGCTTCTCATTTAATCGTTCATCTTGTGAGGAAACAAATACTAAAGAAGAAGAAATGAAACGTGAGCAAAAGGGGAAAAATATATCAAACCGAGCAGAAGCCAAAACAGATCTGGAATTTTTTGCTGCTGTTGAAGTCGAGTTGAGCCTTGAGAGGTTTTAAAAGGCCCAAAAACAGAAATGAACAGAAAAAATGAAGCTGCAAACACAATGGAGCAAGTTTTTGGTGTCCAGCAAGTTCTATGCAAGTTGTAAGCAATTCTATAGAAAAAATGTCGAATAAGTAAATGTGCAAGTTGCTCACAGTGTAAAAAATCTTGCAATTACTCACACACTAGACGAGGACTCATTGAGTGTGTAAGCCATGATGGAAACATTGTTTTCACATATAACAAAGCAGATGCTACCCTACAAGAAATAAGATCTACTTTGATTGACAAAGGAGCTAAGAAAATCGACTCAACCATAGAGAAAACTGCAATGTATGAGAAAAATAGGCCTAAACATTCTCCTCCAAATTGAGTTCTTCTATATCAAAGGAAAATCATTTCTTCAAGGATAGAATTTTGTGCTGCTTCTTTATGAAAAGCTAAACACAAATAAAGCATTGGTTGTGGGTGATGATGGAGAATGGCTTTTCGAGGTGCCCATTAAAGACCCTCCATACAAAAATAGTAAGGAATATAATTTCTAAATCAATTCAGAAAATTATATTTGTGATTGGATTGTTTGTACCCATTCAAAAGATGATCTAAGTGATTGGATGTGTTTGTCCACAATCACTATTTTGTTGGTTGTTTGTGAATGGATGTGTTGTTCCCATTCACAAGATGATATAAATGATTGGTAGTGTTTGTACCCAATCATAATTGTTGTGAGCGGATGGATGTATGCCCGTGTCCATAACCACAGTCTTGGATAGATGTGTTTGTCCCTATGTTTAATTGAAAGCATAGCAAGTGTAGTAAGGCGAGTCCGACCATTGCTTGTCACAAGTAGATGTGTATGTTCATACTCATATGTATGATGAACAACTAAATGTGGCAAGTATTGCTGGTCCATTATCCCCATTTGGAGAATGATACAATATGGGGTGTTAGAAATATTGCATAAGATAATTAGTCGATAGGCTATTATATGTGAAATTTCGATCAGTTTATGAAACGTCTTACCTACAAAACATTTCTTGCCAATAAAGCCTTGACGATAGTGACAAAAAATGGGTCGCCAGTAAAGAAAATATTGTTATTGGATTAGGTTGTGGCGGTAGCTAACAGGGTCGGAGAAAAAGATAACATTCCATTTGAACTCATCACTGCATGAATGCGTCTTCTGCACTAGATTTAGAAGAAATTGTATGCAGTTTGGATAAATTTTGCTCACTTCCAAAGCCAAATGTGTGCTCAGGGATCTCAATGTGACTGTAGCGCATAATTTTCCTGATGCAAGTGAGATCGTTGTGATTTTTTGTAGTATTTGTGAAGCTCCACTTGTCTTGGTAAGTTGCAACAATCAAAATTTCAAAATCTGACAGACAATCAAGTGATTAGAGAAATACTGTGGAATCCTGGCAAGTCACATAGGATGGCTGAATAACATTTGGTGAAGTTGTAGGATAATAATCATGCGCAAAAGAAAGGTTGAGGTCCAGTATAGAACTGACAAACCCAAACGATTGAAAACTTTTGAACACTGTGTTGGGTGGATATTTTGCAACCAATAGTTTTGTTAAAATTCAGTCACAAAATAGGTAGACCAGCCACAGCGTATGAGACAAAGTCTCTCGCACCTTAAAAGGAAGGCTCCCCCTTCTCACCATTCCTTGGATCAACTCAAGGTAAGCAAGAAGTTGAGAGATTCATAAGGGGTGTTACCAATATTCTTTCCTCTTACCTTTCAGGAAAGAATCCACTTACTTGCAGAGCGAGTAATGGGCAAGATGAAATCTCTAACTGCACTTCTCTCTAGTGGCTAGAAATGGTGATACCAATAAACTAACACCAACTCAAAGGCTGATTAAAAGGATACCGATTTGGCTCTAAGTCATGTTTCTCTAATTTATAAGAAAAATCACTACCATTGAGGTGCAAAGACTTCCAGAAGTAGATGATCTCTATTCTATAACTTATTTTAAGTTTTAATCTATTCTATAAGAAAAACCTCTACCATTAGGGCACAAAGACTTCCAGAAGTAGGGAAATTCTAACTTTTTTTCATGAATTTGAGATGGTAACACAAGCTGTAGTCAAAACTTCTAGTCTATGTATTACCACAACCGCTCCCAGTCAAAGCTTCGGCTCTGATTGCTTCTTAATTCTCTATGCTCTATTATTGAACACACAATAATAACATGAATCAAAGACAATAGGCACAAATTGTTGAGTAACATGGATCATTTTTTGCAAATTAACTAACATGGCCATTGTGATTGATGTCTTCCAAATGCAGATTTGAAGACTCATAAGTATGAGAGAGGAGACATGTCTGATGAAGAGACATGTCTATAATTAATCATCATTAGTTAAACTATTAATATATTATTATATAATAATATATAATGTATAATATTAATAATATATAATGTATAAGATATATAATATATATTATATTACATATATAATATATATTATATATATAAGATATTTAGTTTAAAGATGATTTACCATCAACAAGGTATCTCATGATAAAATCAATCTGACAGAAGCTACAACCTTAACACTCCCTCTTAGCGAGGGAGGATTTATATAACACATTGTGCTCTCAAGAATAAGAAGAGATATCATCTCAGTATGATATTCAATTCCCTATGAGGCTAAATTTCTCACCTTTCATAACACACAATTGAAGCAATTTCCATAACTTTAAAACACCACCTTAAGTGTGGCCTATATGGTGTCCGACAAGATCCGGCCCAAAGAACCATGATAATAGGTCTACCATTTATAAGATCGCCACCTTACAATGGTTAGCTTTTGTCTATTCGTTATCATGATTTCCAGCACTCTGGGACAACAATTTAATGAAGTTTGTCGTAATAACAGGTTTACCATTTATAAGATCGTCGTCTTATAATGGTTGTACCTTCTGTTTATATATGTCAATGAAAGATCATCACCTTTCATTACATATCATATGTGAAATATTAACCACCATGAACCCAGTCAGAGGGTGGTACAAAGGTTTTCACCTCAATTCTATCTCATAGAGAAGAATATATTACAATAAGTTTTACTAATAACTTCTCCTGATAGAGAAGATATCATTCAAAAAGGATTGCACCTCAAAATTCTCCCTCTAAACAATGATCCTGGGAAGTCAGGTCCTGTAGTTACTCCATTAGAAGATCTCTTCGTCCAATGATGCATGTCGAACTCCCTCTGAATCTAATATTAATCTTTCAACCTTCAGGTGACAAGTCGGCGCATCAAATCATGTAGTCATACATATGTATTTTTAAACTCCCTCTAAGTATCAATCTTCTAAGCTCCTGTGTTGCTTTAGAAGAAGTGTCATACTCCCTCTTAATGTAGAAGAATCTCATAATCTCAATCATCAAGGATGTTTTCTTCAAGATGTACATAGGGGATAGGCCCATTAAAATCACATGGTCATGATGTATGAATCACGGCCCTCTTGACAGTAGCAATTTATTGATCACTAGAGAAATCCATCTCAACATTGTTTACTCCCTCTTAATCAATGATCTCCCTCTTACTGCAATGTTATACTCAGAAGATTTAAAATAAAATAAAAACTAAGAGATAGACTATAATAACACTCGATGAATAGATATGCATAATTCTATAAGATCATTCCAATAATATATATACTTAAATCATATAATTATATTTTCCATCTTATATTATATATATTGGAATTTCTATTTTCCAATATATTTTTCTTGTAAATACCACGTAAAATCTAAAGTGACCAATCTCACTTATATTCATAAGAAATTATTTGAAAGATATATTTACTTTATATAGATATATAGTCACCATATATTCAAATACCCACCACAAATTTATTAATGTAAATAACTTACATAACATATTTCATAATAATATAAGAAAAACTTATTAATAAATCACCCACACAAATAATATGAAAACATTATAATAAGTCACTGATACTTACCTCAAATTGATATGTGCATCAAATTTCTTAACATGATATCTCTACCTTGTGAATATATATTCTTCACGGTATGCACACCACTTCTGAATTGTTCCTAATATAGTTCATCTCTAATGAGAGATCTTAATAATATGCTCAAGAAGGGCCCAAGCAGAAATATTCTATCGTCCAAAGAAATTTTGTGTCCAACGATGAATTTACTATTCATGAGTGTTGGAAGTTGGTCGGTCTGTTGGAAGGACCTGATATCAAAGTAATACGACTCCTATCTTTGGTATAGCATCGCAAAGGGGTATAGAAAAGATTCCCATCAATTTTTATCAAAATGCTCAATGAAATCACAAAATAAGGGATCCCCGACTAGAGAAGAGTTTGTCTCAAAGGTCTTCGACGACTGAACATTTACCAAAACCTCAATATTCATCTTTTCATCATCTTCAACAGTAATCATGCTTTCTTCCTTACCAGGACGATTTTCCTTTAGTCATTCCTTTCTTTTCATGTCTAGTGTTCGATTTGGTTTGCCCCTTGCAATGTTTGTATATCTTTCTGGTTCATAGTTTATATAGACTTGTGGCTAATCTAGAACCATGTAGGGAAGCTGTGTGAGAGGAATGTGTGGATTAAACTTAACCATGTTCCCAGAATAGTTATTGTCTGTATGAATAGCAATTACTGGTTGTCCTTAAAATTCATTGAATTTGTGAGGGCGTGTTCATATATATGTTGAGAATTGGTCTTAATAAAAATTCCCACTTCTATTAATTTGTTAGCCAGCTAATATATTTATAGCATGCGTGTAACCTCATAGGCATGAAGTTTGGACTTCCAAGGAGATTCTGCAAAAATATGTAAATTTGCACTAGTCTCATAGTATTTCTTTCAATAAACAATATTTTATTACATATGCAGCCTTGCTCTGATACCATGTTGAGTAACATGGATCGTTTTCTGCAAATTTATTAACATGGCCATTGTGATTGATGGCTTCCAAATGTAGATTTAAAGACTCATAAATATGAGAGGAGGAGACATGTCTATAGTTAATCATCATTAGTTAATATATTATTATATAATAATATATAATGTATAACAAATTACATATATAATATATATGTAATATAAGATATTTATCTTAAAGATGATTTACCATCAACAAGGTATCTCATGATAAAATCAATCCAACAAAAGCTACAACCTTAACACAAATTACAATCAAAGCTTCTAATTTGCTCTATCACAATTGTTTCCAGTCAAAGCTTTGAATCCAATTGCTTCTTTTATCCACTTTTCTCCCAACTTTGTACTACACAATTGAAGTTATGCTTGCACAAGTTTGGCAGAGCTTTCTTGCATACAACAAAAGATGATATTTACAATGAGAGGGCACTCCTTTATATAAGCAAAGGAGTTGAGAAAAAAGTGGAGGAAAAAGTGAGAGCAACTCAACCAACTTTGACCTGGCCAAACTAGGTGAGAGAAGTTATTGGATTACATGTCATAAGGATATGTAATTGAATTACATGTAATTAATATTTTTATGTAATTCATTCTTCTCCAACTGCAAACATGAAAAACATTTGAAGAAAATGTTGAGGTTGTTGATTTTGAATCAATCAATCTTGTAGATTGTCAGCAAAGGCCTTGTACTTGATGATGCAATCCCGGCTGATAATAGGATTAGGAGTTCTTGTATTTTGTGCCATTGCATTCATCTTGATAACCATGGTATTGCATCTTTTGATAGCCTCTAACTCTCTTTAATGAATTGTTCATTGTCATTTGAAAACTTGATGTGATCGAGCTTTTTCTCGTCTAAGTTGTCACGAATTCTCCTTTCTAGATTGGCACATTCTGGAGTCTTTGACATTCTAAAAACCTTCTCGATGGTGTCCGGATGTAAACTCAGTATAACTTTCCATTGGCACCTTTAACTTCTTTTTTCCTTTTTGAAACAAAGTGCTTGGCGCAGTCCCACACAAACTCAGGTTCTCGGACAACCATTAGGAAAATGGAGACCAAATGAATTACTGCTTCTTGAGGATCAAAGCATATCTTCTTGACGAGATGTCTCTGTTCTTTGAAGAAGTTCTGACATATCTTGAAGAGTGTGCCATAACATGAAGATGAAAACTTCTTCCAATGAGATTGGATCCATGAAAACTTTGGGATTTGAGTTACAATGACGAATCCATGAGGGATGAGTGTTCGAGGTATGGATTACATACTTATGAAACACATATGATGGCTAGAAATGAACTGGAAAGCATATGTATTTGGGCGAAAAGGGCCAAAATCTCCCTCAAGGGTGAATTGCATGTGAGCAAAGATGGGCTTTTGTGGGTATGGCCAAGAATGCAAGTTGGAATGCATATGGATGTGTGCAAATGGCAACATTGGTGTTTAAAAGTGTGACCTTTTACCAAATTTGGGTTCTTTAGATGTAACTACATGTAATTATGACTTGATGTAAACATGTAATTATGTTCGAAAGATGTAATTACATGTAATTGGGTTTGCAGGATGGAATTACATGTAAATGCGGATGGAAATATAGATGAATGATGGAATTACATGTAAATGCTTTTGGAATGCAATTGCATATATTGGGAAATGGACATAATATGCTTTGACATGTGTTGGTGAAATATGGAAAGATGTGATGCATTTGCATGGAAAGGTGGAAAGTGAAAAGGTGTGATATGCTCTTGCATTCTTGGGAAAAAATCCTTAACCTTTTTGAAAAAGGAAATCAAAATAGCAAGCAAACAACAAGCAAAAATATGCACAAAGCAAAAAGCATGCTTCTGGTTTTTGACTCAAACATGACAAAATATCAAGTTGCTCTCAATTTCAAACTTGGAATTTGGGAAAATTCGAAGCATTTGAAAATAGAATCTTTCATCTTATTTAAAGAGGATTTGCAAAATACATGGCATATATTTGAACAAATGTACAAGGATGAATCAAAATATGCAATGAAATAGCAAAGGAAGGAAAACTTCAACTTACTTAATGATTAAGAGCCAAAAATGGAAGATTAATAGGTTTGAAGAATGTTTCTCCTCCAAATTGGAATCTACAACCAACTTGACCTCTTTAACACTTGCAAATGATGGCTTTTAATGGGCAATCAATGAGGCATTTTTAGGTATGGATGCCAAAAACATGCCCTTCAATCCCCAAATATGCAAACGTTTTTTGCTAATGCTCAAGTGTTTAGGCATTTTTATCAAAAACATGTTCTCAATATGCAAGAGCATGAAACGTTTTTAGCATTGAAATGTAAACATGTGGTCACCAATAGCAATGGCATAAATTGAAATGCCAAAACGGCTCCTCTTGGACCCAAAACGTGAGCTAGAAAAACCAAATCTAGTCATTTTTTGCTAAAAAGTGGCCTCTAGATGCAAAGAAATGTGAAATTTTTCGCAAGCAAATACAACGCTTAGGGCATGAGAAGGCATGGAAATGCAAAAATGCCCCTTGTTGCATGAATTTCATGCCACAAAATGAGCAGATCTGTTCTTGCTTCACAAAAACGTGTTCTCCAAGGGCAAGAAAGTGGATGTTTTTGCTCTTGGAGGCAAAATCAGGGTCTCAAGGGACAATAACATGTGATGGAATACAAAATCACATTCTCTAGGAGGCTTTACATGTTTTAAGATATATCTATTTGGGTCTTTTATGTAAATTGCACTCTCTAGGAGAGTTTTCATATTTTAAAATGCATGTATATGGGGGTAAGATAAGATAAGATAAGATAATGATATTAATGTCCAACAAAAGACCAACAAAAGGTCTATGGGACTGCAGGATTACAACGAGGTTGACAACAGTAGGAGCACACAAAGGTGTCCAAAAAATAAATACAAACAACAAGAGAAGCAAATCACATTCTTAATGCCTCATTACATATTTTAAATACATGTTTCACTTTAACATGCAAATGGACATTTCCATGCAAGTCGCACTCTTGGAGGACCATTGCATATTTTAAAAACTTAGTTTTTATTTGTCCTAAGTCTATAAAAATAACTTTATAGTGCAAATCACACTCTCAGGATGCAATAAGTGAATTACATGTAAAGGAGGTTTTTCATGCAAAGTGGACTTTAGGAAGTCCATTACATGTATTTCTACTGCAAATCGCACTCTTGGAGTTGGATTTGAAAGTTGCATTTACACATCTGAAGTGATCAATTAAGCACATGTTTAATTGATTTTTGAGGAAGTGTCACTTAATTGGGTCAAAAATAATACTTACACTATATAGTTTAATATATCATGTGCAAATATCATTCAAAAAGTAATGTTAACATAGATGTTTTGAATTAAAACATAAAGTAACTCAAAAGGAAATCAAACTATATAGTTAATAAAGTTTACTTAAGTGAAAAATTTAAAAAGCAACTCAACATTAAAATATAACATAAAGTGCTCTATAGTCACTTAAGTGATAAAGTAACTTAAAAACATAACATAAAGTCAATTTATGTTATATTTTTCAAAAAGTGAATGTCAACATTAAAGTATAACATGATATTTTAAATTATGCAATTGCATTTGGAGAGTCCACCTTTTAAACACTAAAATGGTCATATTTTTTTGACTGCCAAGTCCGATTAAGCCCTAAGATATACCGAATCGAAGGGAAAACCAAAAGCAAAGGATTGAACAAAACAAAAAGACCAAAAGCAATTAAACACACAATTGAAGGCTTCATAAATCACGCATAAGCGTAATAAAATGAAAAACGAAAAGGACTTGATGAAAGCCTTCAGTAAAATAATTCATTATGCAAGTTGGAGTCAATTGGTTGATCAATGTTGGCCAATTAAGTAATGAACTATCTCAGAGAAATGCGAAACTAAGTTGAAAAAGTTCCGTACTATTACCTACATTTTGTGGTGACAAAATGCAGGACAATGCATTGAAAAGCTAGGCTCTTCGAGAAAGCCACCCAGTTCTCTATTCTATGGGCTTGCAAGATCGCTTTCAAGATTGAATCCAAAACTGGAAATGTGTTTGAATTTGGAGCCAATGCCGTAGGTAGGGTTTCAATGTCTCCAATTCCTCCGAACAACGACAAAGATGAAGATGCAAAAGATGAATCTCAGTCTGAAGAGAACTCCTTGGAAGATGTAATTTCACAAATTCCTTGTCAAGATGGTCCTTTCCAAGAAATAGAGTAGGGTAAAAACTATATCGGTGATGTTGCCAATCTATTCTCCACAGATTTGGATTTGTATTTGCCAGAAATGATATTCCCTTATGACATCGAAAACCTTACTATCATGCCTTTGCCCCAGCAATTTCACAATATTTTTTAGCTATATGAATTGTAGTGATTTAAATTCAGTCATGCCTCTGACCCTGCAATTTTGCTATCCATCTTGAAGCAGGGAGCAGTAATGTTTCCAGGTTTACCTATAAAATATGTGTCGATATAATAATTGTATATAGAGATGGCATTTCTTTTATGATCCACCTCCAACAGTTGACAAATGTATGTCTGTTTGCACTGTACAAATATTTTTGTAGGTTGTGTAAGATTTAACAACCACCCAGTTACGGATTTGACTGTTTGTATGACAATAGACATCCCTGCAATTTTTGCTATCCATCCAGAAGCAGGGATCAACAATTTTGCCAGGTTTAGTTATATGATATGTATTGTATCCATAATTGTACATGGAGAGAGCATTTCTTTTACGATTTGCCTCAAACAATTTACAAATATAAGTCTGTTTATGACGTACAAAATTTTAATTCTGTGCCATATAAAGATTTGTGTTGCTGTCTAAGTAGTCCAGATGTTGATTTTTGTATGGCAATACATATCAATATGATTTGTTTTCTCTCATGTTATCGAATTTGTAATGGAAAACTTTTAGGTCACATTTAAGTGACACCTAAATTTGTGAGGCTTGTACATTGCTAACTCTTACAGTTCACAGTCCCCAATATTTATGTCTACAAGCATGATATGTAAATCAGCTTGCAAAGGAAAATTTAAAGCATTACAAAGGGCAATAGATTTTTACCCAATAGAGAATAGATGAGATAAAACCATATGCTCATTCTAAAACTCAGCTCACAAAGAATAGATGAGAATGAATTATTTGTTTGAAGACAATTAATTTATATCTTTTATAGCACATGATTCATTATTTTCAAGGATTAAGGTTGTTAGGGTTCATGTTTTTTTAAAGATTTAAGGTAATCAAGTGGTTCTATAATGCACATGAACTTTCTAGTAGTCGGAGGAGGTCGAAAATTTGCACTCTGTGCCATCTGCTCTTGCCCCATCCACACGTGCTCATATACCAGCAAAATAAATAAAAAATTAAGTTACATTGTTGATGTGAAAGCCAGAATCCAAGCCCCAAAAGGTTAGTATTCATGCAAGGAGGAAGGCCAAGACTAAGTTAATCGCACTGGAGCTGGAGTCGTACTGGGATGGGTGACCTCCCAAAAAGTCTTATTGCTCCACCTCTCTAAGCATCACCTAGATCCAATGAGTGCGAAGTGTTCCATTGATTCTCATGAGAGATGGGTTTGTTTGAATCACTACTCATGAAACATGGGCCAATGAGTTTGAAGTTTATGCGCAATGTAGTTTCTTATATATTGCTAAACTATATTTAACTATCGCCTTAACCATTGCACCTCTCTTTGGTGCAAATGCTAGTTAGGTTTGTAGCTTGTTAAATAAGTTGGTACATTAGTGTTATGAATGTGTATTGAGTTGTTAAACAATTCAATATATTCAGGAAAGTTGTTTGTGGGAGTGTACTAAAATTAGGATATGCTAATCTTATAAATATGTAATGTATTTGATTGAAAAAGATGGAGCACTGTATTTTCTTGTGTACTATTTTTTGGCTGCTGCTATTATTTTGCCCAAAATCTCTGGCACTCAGTCAGCCATTCTGAATCACCATATTATTAGATGCACTTGATAGACCCATGAGACATCTTATAGTCCATCCACCAAACTTTTCTCTATTTTACATACCACGCTATTTTGATTTTATTTCCCCTTTGCCAAGGTTGCCCCACACTAGCTTTTTGTTTATCCTTAAGGAACCCTACTTGAAGAACAGTGTTTCATTTCCAGCGCATTGAAAGTGCATACGAAACCTTAATATAGCATCCATCCTTCCACAGGTTGTACATGTCCTTGTATGGCATTCGCCCATGTATCCTCGTATACTACGTAACTAGCTCCCTGGGTATGCATTCTCATAGCTCTCACAGCCAACTCCTCAGGATACTAACCCTTCACCATTACCTCCAATCTTGAGTTTTTTCTTTGCTTCTATTGTTCTGTGTTCCATGATTCCAAAATGTTCTTCAGAATTTACGATAACTTCAAAGCGTCCTATGATTGAACTCTTGTACATCAAACCTCTAGGCTAGTGCATCTTAGTTCCTTCCCACAGAGCACAGTTGTTCAAAATTGACAACCATATGATGCTGCTGCCTTCACCTGATTTGATCATTCTCTATCCTTTCCATTTCAACTTGGCCTTTTCCACTTTGCACTTCTGCACTGCCTCCAACTACTCCTCAGACTCAGCCCTCCTTGTACCCCAGGTGCCAGTTTAAATTTGCTTCTTGAACATTGCTTGGAACTAAATACCCAATCCCTCTCAACTGCATGAGGCATTTGCTTTTGAGCTTAGCCTTTGGAAAAGTAGATCAAAAATTCACATCCTCTTCTGGTTTGGTGCATCAAAATTGTTGGATTCTCCACTGGTGCATTGCAAAGGCAGCCATGTCCCACAATCTCCACCCTTGATGTCACGGATTTGTTATTAATGTGTACTAATTAAAGTCATGGCCATAGAATGACAATGATCAGATCGAAAGTACTGATTGGGTTCCCTCCCCAGGCTCCTCTGGGTTGCTCAGACAACCCATACTTAAAATGGCTCAAAAATGCAAGTTGGAGTATCTTTGACCTTTCATGCTAGGAGAGCAATTCGAACCCTTCCGAAGCATGACATTCTTTCAACAGCTACCCTTGTGCACCTCCACTATCCTACTACACTATCATTCATACACCACCCTTATTCCCATAGTAGAATCACATTCTTATCCTTAAATAATATTGCACGATCAACAAAGGGGCTCAAATTTTGTGTTGTTCTATTATTGTTTAACCCTAAATGCATTCTATTCAGCAGGCGACCTGATATAGTGCATGTATAGGTGGCACTCACTTTGTCCTTTGCAATTTCCTTATGTAGAAAGATTACAAGTTTTGCTATCAAGACAATTAATCTTTAAACAGTTGTTCTGATTAACAATTTCTGTTTCCCAAGGGCCAGACCTGCTACTTTTAGTAGGGTGGGTTCTTCAGATGTTTGTTAATGAGTGCATTTTACTTTCATTGTGTCTTTTGTGGCCCAGTTTGCATGATAATATTTAATGTGCACCTGCTTCTCCACACATTTGGGAATGGTATTTGCCACCTATCGTTCTGTAACTTGATCTGGCACTGACTAGCTTTCCTGGCTCCTCAAGTATTTCAGCATCTGCCTCTTTTCTCACGACTCTGTATTTTTACTTGTCCAACTCAGTATCTTCTGCGTCTTTTGGAGCTCAACAGCTTCCTTAAATGACTCGCTCAAACTGCATGGATCTGCAAACTCAAGCAAAACCTCTATCATGCAATACTTGTGTTAGTCATGATCTGCTGGATCTGTCTTTTTCCTAAAGTTTTACTTACGCTATCTGATCTTCTTTCCCTTGTGCTGTCACTACCATTCCTTCGTGCTATTAATATTTGTCTTTCATGTTTTACTATTTTACCCAGCAAATCCAACAATCCTTGGGCAGATTTCTTCCGAGAGCCAATAATGACTCGGGTAACATCCTTGAAAACACTACCTGCTGTTTTTCTCTTCCTGTTTTGTGGTGCTTCTGACAGCTCCCTATAGCACAGATTCCAAACGCCCAATAAGCTTCTACTCCAATTATTGGTACCTTTC
Organism: Cupressus sempervirens; assembly: GCA_028749045.1. NCBI lineage: Eukaryota > Viridiplantae > Streptophyta > Pinopsida > Cupressales > Cupressaceae > Cupressus > Cupressus sempervirens. The sequence continues at coordinate 257,280,703 of CM053792.1, forward strand.
TGCTGCCTGAATCCATTCCTCTACTTGATGGCAATAAGTGTTACCACACTTGTTTTCACTAGATCCCTTTTTCAGTTGTCAGTACACATATTCTCGTCACAGTTCTGCCATCTTTGTTAACCAACATGAGCCTCCAGTATTTCTGAGAAGAATTAATGAAAAGCATATCCTTCCAACCAACCAACCATCATTTCAACCCCACTAATTCCTCTTAGGTATCTACTGATCATAGTTTTATAATTTTAGTTGTAGAATGAATCCAAAGGCAGTTAAATATGGACTTCAAGTATTTCGAAAACTTTAGTTTGACAATCTAATGGCATGATAATTTACATAAACCTATGAAAGAAATGACAATGATGACTTGATATATATAATGTTTGCAGGAAGTTTTAGGAAGATCGGTAAATGGTACAACATATGCTGGTATCCGAGCCAGAACAACAGGAGCTCCACAAAACCACTGGTTGTTCACTTCCCCATATTGCATTACCTTGTGATAGAGCGTAGGAATAATTGCTAAATTATATATTTTATATCAAAGATACCGTCATTGCTTCTTTTTGTTAAATGGATAATATATTTTTCCAAATTTTGTTAAAGACGTCATCTATTGGTTGTACTCCAATTCAAACATTCCATCAGTAGTAACAGACGGAATATCTCAGGTTTGGTCCGGCAGGAGATCCAAGGGGAGCAGGTATCGGTACTCCAGAAGCAATCAAATTAGTGTGGTCCTGCCACCGCGAGATTATATACGATATTGGTCCTGTGCCCAATGGTTGGACTCTTCCAGCTTGCACGTGATTAACTTTTTCCCAAGGCAGATAATTCTGCCATAAATCTGTGAATCGCAATTTTGTTTTGCGTCTGAGATGAGATAAAAATAATGTGTTTACCAGTCACACATGCGATTGCCATATCGTTTTTAAGATGTCTTTATGTGCATGGCAAAGTTCAAAGCTGATTTGTTTAGGAACACCCTGAGAATCAAAGCTGTAATGCTTGAGGTCAATATTATGTAAAAAAAATTAAGTGATAATTTACGAATCCGTGAGGCCAATATTATCTAAATAATATATTGAGTAATAATTTATAGTTACGAAACAGCTTTTTAACTATTTTCAATGTTGCGTATTTTTCTCATCCTTTCTCACCTAGTTTTCTGACGGTTGCATGCAATCCAAATTCAAAGCATTCATTTGTAGTTAACAGTAAAATCGTAATAGTGTCAGATTTGCAAAAGCAAAGAACGTCTTATGATAGAACCAAGTACTTCCAAGTACTTGAACTAACATTACGAATCAGTAATGACATTTTCAGGCGATGTCTATGCCGACATCAAAAAGGTAATTTTTAAGTAAATTTAAATTTTAAATACAGTTCTAATTTGATTTTTAATTTAATTATTAAAATAGAAGAATGTCATTTTGATGTCAGTATAGACATTGGCCAAGAAAAATGATAAACCAATCTAATAAATTAAATTAAATTTTAATATTTTGTATACCATTCTAATAAATTAAAGTTGTTTTAAAGTGGATTTATATAAACATTAAGCATCAAACTTCTTAGTATACTTTAAAGCTTTATAAATAAACTATTACGTTTTAAATATTTTATGTTGAAATTATTATTGTAATAATTAATGAAATTCTGTTTGGAAATGGATTTAAAATTTCAATTTGGATCTTTAAAAGATAACATTGTCTAATATATTAATGTTCAAGAATTCTAAGATATGATAGATGCCCTTGTATACTATAAATACAATACACTCAATATTATAGAAGGAAATAGTGCATTATATGGCATCTATCTTATGAGTATTTTGAAAAAGTAAACCTCTCTATTTATAGACCTAATATTTTGCTAATGACTAGGAAGGATCTTATAAAGACTAAATCACCAACTTTATGTGTATGACAAAATGTTTCTTACTTACTAGGCTTGGTGAAATGGCTTTTAGAACCCTTAATGCCCATATTTGTTCCATCATCATTTTACCCTTCCCTCTTTTTCTAACTGTGTTTCCCTTATTTCACATCAAAACACAATGGTCCTCTAGAAGAGTAAATATGGATTGTGGCTTTTTTCATCAAATATGTCATCAACCTGGATAAAGGTAGGGTTTTATGAACCCACCATTTTTTAGATGAGTTTTATGTTGAAATTAAATATGATACAAACATGTTTCAATAACTAAATATACTCAACTACAAGATATAGATCTATAACTCCAACATTAGTATGTACATCCTCACAATCCTAGAACCATCCATTTAAGCTATTATAATATCAAACCTTTACATTTCAAATTTAATCATCCACAAATGTACTATTTGGCAAGTAGAAACATAATAACACAATTAACATGGAAACACTCATGGTAGAAAATTGTGGCAAAATCTTGCATTTATATTATTACAAACTTCTTATGATCTTTGAAGGCATAAATACATAGTTGGCACTAATCCCCTTCAAATGATTCATAAGCATTGAATCTTATGATTAAGCACCAACTCTACAAGTCTACAAGAGATTCACATCTCTTTGAAGGTGAGGCATCAGCCTTCAAAACAATAAACTGATAAGTGTTTGATCTTCTCAAAACAAATCTACGCATTTACAAATCTGCTTAAAATTATTGAAATATGCTCATAAGCTTCAACACTTGTTCTCATGGATATGCAACACAATACTTTAGAATATGCTCATATTCTCTATCAATTATGCATATAAGGTCTAAATTGATTTGCCAATAATATGTTAATGTGATTGCAATAGTCTTCAATGACATTTGATCATAGATGTTCCTTCGATATACTTGGTTTTCTAAAAGATTGATTGAATGGAATGATATTTAGTGAATTGTTTGACCAAAGGAAATCAAACGGTTTCTTACTTCTACCACACATGCACTACTTCACCTAAGAGATACACTCTAAACTAGGTGGACCAAGAGAACTTTTTATTTATTTTTCATAGTGCGCTCATCTCCATGAGGTTGGCCCAATTAAAAGGATTCTAGAATTAATTTTTATTTGTTTTACAAAGTAAGTGTCCAAACCAAGAAGGGGTGTTGACTACACTTAGGAAATTATTTTGCAAGAGCTAAATTACTTTGGTACCAAAGGCTAAGGATTAACCAACATCTCTAATTTATTTTATTTCAATTCCTTTGTCATGCCCTAAATTTACGAGGCAAATACAACCAAAAAATAAATAAAAATGTTTGAAGGTGTACTAATAGATTTTATGAATGGGTCTATACTTGTTATGAACGTTCCATTGAATGGTGAGCTGTTCGCATAACAATTTATATTTTCTTCTCGAGGGTGTTGGAAATTTATTGATTCAACCACAGAGTTTGGAGATGATAAGGTTAGTTGATGTAACATAATTGGTTCTATTCAAAATCTAGACTACATGATTTCTTATGAGAAGTCACTTGATTGTCCATCAATGATTTCAATACTAAGTTATAATGATGTTATGGTCATATGCCTTTCATCTTCTATACTCCAATTAAGACACTTTGTATATTCAAGTGAAGTTCAATTTCTCGTCTTAATGTAGTTGCAATGTTTATAGGGTTTGCAAACACAGAGATGTTTAATAACTGTACTAAATGTTTTTAATACAAGTTACCCTATCACATACATACCTTTCCCATTTATCTTCCATTTCCATTTTATTGCATGTATATATCCCCTTAGTGAACTACTTTTTTTTTTCCCAATACGACCATCTTGGTAATTTACTAATTAGATGCTACTAACTAGGTGCCAAATATTAATTATTTATTGGATTTGTTATTTTATTTTATTTCATTTCATTTCATTATTATTATTATTTTTACATATACTTATCTCTCTTCTAATACCTATATGTAAGTTAGTTAAATTACTAAATTTATCTTATAAATCCAATGTCTATTCCCTACAATGCAATCAATCTGTAACATGGTCACTTTATGATTTATTAAATAAATTCTAATAACCCACATTAATGACATGTATTCATAATATACATTATTTGATCATCATAACTATTTTTAAATTTATAATTTTAACCTCTAACAAATGACACCAGTCATAAACATTTTAATTAAAGAAACCCATGAACAAAACACTAAAATGAAATAACTTACTTTAATTCTACTTTTTACATATTTTCCTATCTTTCCAATGTTAATTTAAAACTACTCTTAGATTCCTACACCTACTAATTTATAATAATGACACTAACCATCATAGCTCTTTATCGTAAGACAAATATGACATTCCAACCCTTAATACTATTTTCTTTAAACAAATAACTTACCCTTTTTGTGCAAAGTATTCCTCCCTCCAACTCACATACCTTGGTATTCTTCCCAAGGTGAGGTAACAGTCATATCAAGTGCAGATTTAAATCCCAAGGCAATTTGAATTTGTCATGATTTTTTTCAAACTTGAAACATTTCCAAAGTCTTTTCTTACTCCTTCCTAGGTGTGGGGTATTGGGGAAGGAATATGACATGACTTTTTCATCTCCTCCAAATGTTAGACACCTAGGAAAAAGGTGTTGTCATATGTCAGATCATGTGTCATAATCATTACCTTTCCCAAGTCTATGGTGTTAATGAGAGCAAGGACACTTGGGTAGGATAAAGGTTTGTTTTTTAATGTTTTCTCTTATCCTTTAGTTTGCTTGTCTCCCTTTTTTGTCCTTTATAAGCTAATGATTTAATTATTGTTTTTTTTTTTCTTTTTGTTGAGCATGTGACTCTTAGGAGTCTCTTCTTGCATAACTTAGAGCATAGGTTTTTTTGATGTGTTAAAGTCTTTGTCTTTAGGACATATGTTATATGATTAATATTCATGTACTAATGTTATTAACCCTCCAAGCACAAGATTCATAGTATATTCTCCTTGATTAAAATATTACTCTGTAATCTAGGGAAGGGAATTAATTTTCTTTCCCATACATTTTCTAGAGACTTAATGTGCACCTGCAGGCTTGTCCCTTTATGGGTATTGAACTATGCCTTTATTTTTCAAACTAGATTTCTCCTAGTTCTACCATGAATTTTCCTTTGTGAACATGTTTTAATGATGTGATGGTATTACCTATCCTAAAAATCTATTAGAACTAGGAAAGATAAATGATTTAATTTTCATACACAAAATGAACTATCAAGTAGGATATCTTCCTTTCATTTATTGAATACATAGCCTACACATTTACACTACAACTAATTATGTATTGAATTAAATCAACCATTTCCTAGAAAAAAAAATTGCAACCTCTATGAAATATGTACATTAATTGAATTTAAAGGACAAGTATTTCATTTACATGATTTCCCATATTGCATCAATCACATAATGTAAAGATTTACAATGAATATTCCCTTACAAGAGAACTATGTACAATTTATCAATATTCCCTTACACAATCTCAACGATATATAATGATGAACAATCCCTTTTACATCAAAATGCAATAACAATGAAGACTTGAAGACCATAATCCATTTGAGATAACATTAAACATTGGTCTTTCTTTACACATCTGATTTTCCAACTTGTCAAGGGTGAATCCCTAACATCTTCAAGGAAGCCATCTTCACAAAACCTGCACATAACACACAAACTAGGAACCATGGAGGCTCATCTCCCAACCTAGGCTTTTATGAAGCCACCCATCGAGTAGAGGAAACAAGGTCCAAACGGGATACACACACACATCACTTGCCATTGCATGAACACAACACATAACACAAACAACTCCCTCCCATGGCTTGCACAATGATTCACCATTGGAATCATTTCACATTGGGTGAAGGTGGACTCTTCAAAGAGGAGATGCCATAACCAACATAAACATCATTTTGCACTTGCATTTACCTTTCAAGGCCATCATAAAGATCTCCCAAAACAACAAGGTATATGGCTTCAATGGAGCCCATACTCCATGAAAGAAAAACAACTCCTCATCATGAGGTAAATCTTTTCAACTACAATGTTGAGTCCAACTAATCCCTTTACCCGAGGCTACTCTTCCCTCCCTCGGGTGAGTGAAGCCTTCACACCCATGATCACATTCAACATTCAAATCCAAACAAGAAAATCAATAAGGAAAAAAACAAGAAACCTTCAAGATCACAATACACATTCACACTGCCACAACACAACACCAAAACCCTCAATGCAAAGATTCACAATACAATGCATGCTCCATTGACAATCCTCCATACTTGCAAATTTATTTTGCAATACTAAAAGAAAGAAATGAAATATGGTTTGAAGCAACAACCTTGGTCCAAGCTAAAGGAAATGATAGTTGTAGTAGAGCTTCCTTAATCTCCCTCCAAATCTAACTATCTCTAAACTTAGAGAGTGGGTGAACAACCGACTAATTTGACCAAGACTCTCTAATAAGGCCTTCCCACTAACTATTTTAGCAAATACACCTAGCCATTTCCTCTTACAAACTTGTCTCCTCTAAATTTGTCATCTCTAAATTTGTCATTTTTGACTTAGTGGGAACATTGGAGAAACACATGTGACAACTACAAATTCGAATTGATGGAATAATGCATGGGTAAAGGGGTCCCCTAGGTTGCCTAGGCACTCACATGGTCAAAATTAGGTCCCTGACTTGATATACTATCATATGGGTAACTTATTTGATCATAAAAGACACCTTGGGACCACCTAATGCCCCCTCAAAACCCTAGCCAAGTCCAAATTCGAATTTCCTTTGATTGTGAGCCATCCTACCCCTTGTCAAGTGGGTTGACTTACTCATTAACAGGGTGATTAGTTTTAGGGTGAATTGCCACCATGATCAAACCCCTAATTGACATGTCAATTATACACAAAATCCATAAGTGTCAAGTGACACATAAAAAGACATTCCACATCACCATGAAATGCTCCTAATGCATCTCTATGATTAAACATTCCTACATGTAGGAAAACTCGCATTTACAAAGAAAAATATTTTCACAACGAGGCTTTTGAATCTTCCAAAGATTCGCCTTGGTTAAACTGTGTTCACAAATGTTTGGAACCTGTTTCCCCCAAGAATTTCCATGGTTCCACTTCCTGCACATTAAACTCAAGCATCAGTAGTCCAAAGAAGTCGTATAAAATACATATATCATAAATGTATATAATTTCATAATTCAAATTCAATTTCCTTCCCTAGTCATTTTATATAGTTTGTTCGAAATGTTAGAATATCAACATTTGCATATCATAAGTCATCATAATCAAATTAACATTTATCTACATATCATAAATCATCATAATCAAATTAACATAGTTGCATATCATAATCATCGTAATCAAATTAACTTTTTTGCATTGCATTAGAACCTAATAGTATCATGTCATAAAATTGCATCCATATGTGTTTAATCATTTCATACACAATATCAGGTTCTTAGTGCATATCATAATGTAAAACACTACTGCAGTATCAAAATCAATAGATAAAATAATCCACTGTCCATCTAAGTCTTGAATAGTTGTCAAAATATCAAAGCCTCGAATATCAAAATGTAAATAAAATGTCTATGCTATGACGAGTCAGGGTGAGGCCTCACATCCTTCCAAACATGGGACAACCCATGTAGAGATAATATATGAATGGGGTTGTAAGCAAAGTGAACTTACCTGTGGAGGAAACTTTGTGGTTAAGTGCATTTGAGCTAGAGTAGTACTAGAATGGGTAACATCCCAAGAAGTATGAATGTTTTCCCTATCTGAGCATCACGTAGATGCAATGAGTGTTAAGCGTTCCATTCATTTTCATGAGAGGGATTTTGTGAGTTACTACTCATGAAACATGGGTCAATGAGTTTGACTCAAAAACTACACAATTGAATTCTAAAAGCAATATCACAATTTGACTTGTGGAAAGTATTTCCTTCTTATTAATAAAATATATATACTTCCCATCCCTTCTATTTGCATAAGGTTGGCGATGATCAAACCTCCTTTAACATTCACTTTGACATCTTTAACAACAATTTGTTGAAGAATACCCTCACTTGTCATTGAGGGAAACCTTACAATAGGACCATACATCTCCCCTTGATTGAAATGATCCCCCTACTCTTGTCCCCCTCCTTTACCATCAATGAAAATTATTTTTTTAGGTTTAAAAGATAAGACACCGGGTAGCTCACACGGTTCATATTCTTCAACTTCGCTTATTGCTCAACAACTTTCTCTTAAGAATGGTATTTTATAGGAATATGCTTTGTTATGGACAATATAACTAGATGCTTTGAAATATTAAATTTGTGTTGTCACATACTATGGAAATGTGGTGTTCATAGTCAATATCCTTCAATTTATGTTTCATTTATAGAACCTTTGTCCAGTAGATTCTTCTTGTGATGTATTATGCCTCTATTGTAGATAAAGAAATTGAAGCATGTTTCTTACTCAACCTAGAAACAAGAATATTCTAAGAATACTCCTCCATTAGTAATATTTTTTCCTTCAATACTATCGGTCCAATTTGCAATCGTATATGTTGTAAGGATAAAGTCTTCATCTCTTGGATGCCACAATCCAAAATCCATTGTGCTCTTTAAATATTTGAAGCTTTTTTAACTACTTGCTTTCCCTTATGTTGCTTGAAAGCATGGATATAATAAACTTTTGATCATAGACTCGTATAGAGTTTGATTTACCTTAAGAGATTCATCATCCTTAATTTGCATCCTATAACCATGGGAATGCTTATTAGGTTGTAGTCTTCCATCCTAAATTTCTTCAACATCTCTTTAATAAACTTGGCTTGTGAAATAAATATTCCCTCATTTGATTGATAAATTTGAAACTTAAGAAAGAAAGACAACTCACCTGCAAGCATTAACATTTTGAACTCCTTTCTTGTATTAGCGGCAATTTCTTGTCATGTCATGTAACTACTACCTCCAAAAATGCTATCATCCACATAGATGACAACACTCAAAAAATCATCTCCTTTAGTCTTGATTTAAATATTTCTATTTTAAATTCCCCTTTTGAAGCCTTTATCTTGAAGTAACATTCCTAGTCTTGAGTAAAAATCCCTTAGGGTTTTTTTTAGTCCATAAAAATGTCTTCTTTAGCAAACATAATCCTCATTCTCTGATAGAAGAAATGCCTGTGGTTGTTCAATGTGCACTTGTTCCTCCTATTCTTTAATTGGAAATGGTGATTTCATATCCATTTAGTATACCTTGAAGTTCTTAAAACTTTCAAGCTCTAAGAACATCCATGTAGCTTCCATTCGAGAAACAAAAGAAAAGGTTTCTGCAAACTTAGTTCCTTTAACTTGAGCATGTCATTTGCATACAAATCTTGTTTTGTTCATGGTGACTTCACCATTTCATTCAATATTTTTTTGAAAACCCATTTAATGCCAATGACATTTTTTTCCTGGACAATTTCTTAAGTTTCATTCTTCTTGATTTGATTTAGTATCTTTTCCATATCTTTATCACACGTGCCTTAACTTTCTTATGTAAAGTTCGTTGGTTCTATTTTGGAGAATGAGCACATGTTTTGATGTGCTAATAAGTATCCTCCTTGATGAATCTTTATAACTGTGTCTATAATGATCAAGTCTTCTACATGATTCTTCTAGTCAATTTAGATGGACTTGTAAGAAGTGCTCTCGATGGTGTATTTGAGTTCTCTTCTTCCACTGTCTCTTTCTTAGTTTCATCCTATGTTTCTTCTTCTTTGTCAATTTACTTACTTTAAGGAAATTCTCCTTTATAATGGATAACTTCATCAACTTTCACATTTGCACTTTCAAAAACCTTGTGTAGCCTCTTGTTAAAGCATTTTTTCACTTTACGTCTTGCAAAGTAGCTAAAAAATATTCCTTTATCTATTGGAGTTGATGAAAGATTAAACCCATAGCTCCCAAGAATCACCTACATGAAAACACTTGTCACAGAAAGAGAGAAGAAAAAGGCTATGGAGGTTGGAATTCCCAGATCAACAAATGAGACATTCTTGATGAGCAAAAAGATAAATTGCTATTATCAAAAGTGAATTAATAAATTACAAAGAGATTAATCCTTATAAAAGGAGATCAAAACCCTGACAAATAACTAACCTAGGTTGCATGATAATAATTAATAAAAGAATTTATTATGATATGCCTAAAGTTTAACTTAAGTAGACTGGAGTTAATTATAAAATATCTAATTAAACACCACCACCAGCCCCCCCCCGCTCAAAGATAAACTTAGGGAGTAGCTAAAAACCTAAAAACTACTGCTGTGTAACGCCCCGCCAAGGGATCCAAAAGAATTAACCTAAAGTTTCACTAAGTTTGCTAAACTTTTTTTTTTTGTTAAGTAAGAATGTATAACATACACATCAAACACATAGTAGCAGAAGCAATAACATGTAATCATCGACAAACATACATTGCAAGTTACATTTCTTAAAGATCCCAAGACGTTGAGTCACGTTTAAATTTAATTAAATTCTAAGTCTAACAACTAATACATACATAAGAAAGAATAATCAGAAACTCCAATGTCCATAATATACATTTGTTCTGAATGCTCCTTGGCAAATTAATTCGGAATGCTCCATCATCCACTGTACATGTCACAGGGTATGAAAGGTTTAAAAGAATATACATATGTAAAGATCAAGATACAACATCCTCAAATCCATGATACAAGGTACAGTAAAAATATATGAAACTATTCACCATACATGATACATCCATACATCCATAATGATAAAACATCTATCATAAAATCTAACCATCTATCATAATAATCCAAGAACATAGTGAAGGTAAATGCCAATCACGAAATCTCCAGCCACGGTGACCACGGAATGGATCTCAATGGTAAGAGTAAAAGCACTACCACCCGACCGCGTGGAACCTAAATGGTCCACTCCCACCGCGCTGAGGAGATAGTCTCAAGTCCCAAACAAGGAATCAAAACACAAAACACAAGTACTCTCTAAGTCTGGGAAATCCTAAAAGTATGCTAACTCAAGGTTTCCTAAAAAGATCGACATCTAAATCCCAGAGGTACCACAAGACACGTAGGAAACCTAATATGCAAGCGGGAAAGTGTCATCGCAAAAGTCACGTAGAAGTTACCCGAGCAATCCCTTAGGAATCTCGGGTCCCTACTGATCCCTGCGGCCACTAGTATCCTCTCGTACTGACGAGGCATACTATGGAGTGCAAGGTCGTAACCAAGCATTCTCTCTACCCCATCCTAGTCTGTACTAGCACTCAAGGCATGGGAGAGAACATACAATTATCTTATTAGGTTCATTTTCCCTTCTTTAGTGTAAATGTTTTCACTTATTAAAACAACTTACAATGGGTTACTCCAGGCAGCCTCTTAGGGCCCCGATCCCCATTGCAAGCCACTTCCCGACTCTACACATAGATAACCTACCCTAGGCTCATGAAATCACAAATCAAAGAATCAAAATAAAATCGCCTCAGTCCTATACAAGCGACTGAATACATCATAAAAGATAAGTCACAATAATCACATCAATTCTCATGAGCAACTGACAAGCATCAAATAATAATCATATGATCACAACAGTTCTCTATCAGCAACTGAAGGCATCAATGATAAATCACAAAATCCAATGGCTCTCCAATGAGCAACCAGAAAGTATCCCAATAGTAAATTTCAATACTGATCGAAGACTCCAAAATGGTCAAGTCAAAACATGACATCATCAAGAACATAACCACCACTTCAGTCCTCTCAAGCGACCGAAAAGCAATCCAAGTATAACTGATCGAGACTCAAAAATGGTTATCAAATATAACTGATCGAGACTCGAAAATGGTTAAGTTAGATATCTTAAATACATACCTCTCAGCTTCACACAAGGAAATTGGAAAGCAATAACAAACAGTAAATACAATAATGTCATAGAGCACTTCATCACATTACCATGGTTGGGTTAAGAAAGATCGAGACCAAATCATCATGACATCACATTCACCACCCCAAGCCTCTGGTAACAACCTAAACTGGTCAACGCTAAACCAACCCCATAACACTCAAACATAAACAATATATAGAAAACATCATAGTCTCACAATTGGTTTTGATTTGAAATATACAGTTGAGTTAAACAATAAGGTTTCAGTTTTCAGTGTTTATTTTCAAATAAAAAGTTTTATAGTTCAATTTGATTGATAATATACTATTGAGTAAATGTGAGGTTTCCATTTCCAGTTGAACGTATGTTTTAAACAGATAGAACCCATAGTTCACCTTTAAAAATTAACCCGTTCCTAACTCCAAATGAAACACCTAATTACCCTTAATTGATTTTAAGTCAAAGTCCTAAAACAATCTAAGGTAATAATTAAATTATTAATAATCCTTGTTGATTATAATAATTTGTGCTTCCATTAAAATCGATGTTATAATATTAATCTTGCTTACACAAATATTCGATTTAATTAATCTTAATTAAGTCAAACTATAACTAAGATTATTTAATGATACATAACGAATCATATTATATTTATTAATAATTTATTTATTTATAAAATTATTAATAAATAATAATAAAATTTCAATATAATTTTTAATTTATCTAATAATAATATTAAATAAAATAATTCTAAAAAAAAACATTTTATAAAAATTTAAATCGATTCACTTTTAATAAAATATGGCATTTTTAAAGGCCCGCCGACCTGCCATCCACCTGCGGCCGCAGGTGTTACTGCTGCCGCAGGCAGCAGTACCACCTACTGCGGCAGTCGTGGGAGAGCGTGTGGGGCATGGGAAGTGGTGGCCCCGCCCCACCCAAAATATTTAATTAAATTTTATTTTTTTCTTTTTTTTATTAAAAACTCTAACTTGTTTTTTTTTTTTTTTAATAAATGTATAAATTAAATTTATTTTAAATTAGATTTATTTAACAATATATATAAAATAATTAATGTTTATTAAAAGACAACCCTTCTCATTTAAGTTCAATAATATATGTTTTATTATTACATATATTTTATAATTAATTAATTCTAAAATTTTAATTTTTTTTTTATAAACATTCACAAATATAATCTGATAGAGAAAATAATATTAACCATTCGAATTTTCAACTACAATTTTCATTTCCAAAGATTCAAACTCCTGCCAAATTTAAATTCTTTAAGTCTATTAATTAAACACAGATCCCAATTTGATCCCAAATTCCCTTTTTACCTACGAACGAGGTTTTCTAAAATGGTTCTCCAATCTAGATTTACAGATGAAATCGAATAGCAAAAAGGTCCAGAATGAAGAATTGACACATTCATACAATGAAATTTGAGAAGACAAGTTCTTACAATCACGAAGTAGACAGAAATATCAAATTGCATAATTCAAGCAATGATCAAAACACAAGACCCTACCTGAATCTGATGCTAACACACAAACACCCAAGAATTGTGAGAAGATTCGCCTCCAAAATCCGCGTCCAAATTCGTCTCTAAAAATGTTGTCTCCAATTCCTCTTTTAAGAATGAACCCCCAACGTTTGTGATAAGCAAATTTTCTCCTCAAACCGGGGCACTTAATTGTGCGTTCACCCGAGAAGACTCTTTGCACAACTGAGTTAACTCCAATTAACCTTTCTTATCTTTTATTTTATTTTGCATTCATCTTTCATGCACATTAAGTTGATTTATTAAATAACTTTATTTAATATTCTACTTGACTTCTATTTTAGATTAATTTATTACTTTAATCTCATGTGCACTTTATGAAATTAAAATAACGTTATTAATTTCTATTATTTAATCTTTTAATTTCTTTATTTTCAACACATGCTTGCATCATGCAATCTTACAACTTTTAATAATTAATATATTTTCACTTTTTAATTTATTTTAGAAACTTAATTGATAAAATATTTAATTAACTTAAATAACAATAATATTTAGCATTTATTTAGAAATGAACTCTAAATATATTATTATTAAATTAAATTAATATTATAATGTTCTAAATTATCCTTAAACTTTTATCTCCAAATTTAATTCTTTTTATTTAATTAATTTCTCAATTAATTAAATATAATTAAATATTAAAATATCATAATAATTTTCTATTAAATTAAATCATTAATTAATCCTTTTAATTAAACTTAATTAATAGAAACTACATCAAGGACTCATAAAGCAACATATAAAAACCCATCATAGAAGAACCATACTAAATCAAACAAAAAGGGTTATAATCACGAAATAACATCATTTGATGCATTCGGAGGGTACTTAACTCAGATACTTGTCCTAATTATCAATTAGGACAATTGGCTAAAGGGTTTAGGATTTGGACTTAAGAGTTTATCTCCCCTCTCTTACCATTGAGATAATGCGATAGGGTACGCTCATCCTGGCAATTCAGGGAAGTCGATACCCGGTACCTGCAACCTGCATAAAATTCACACATGTACAGACACAATATTCTAAGCTAAACAAACAATGGCAGGAAGTGGTGCATCGTGTAGATCTCGACTAGCAAGTGACTACGACTCCCTTCCTTAACCACATCAGAAACACCATACATAAATAAAAACAAACACGCACGCCATACACATGCAGTATGGGGTAAGTATCCATAAGAAAGCACGTGTGATAATAAACCATCTAACTAATCATCATCGATAACTGAAAATATTGAATAATCATCATACATGCATGAAATATAGAGTACCAAGTAATCTCATCATATAATAAACTGAGTGTACAACAACATCTGATAATCTCTAAAATAATAATACTAATCATCAAACATAAATTGGCCTAAAAGAGTTTGGCAAGGATGACAGAAATGCGACTTAGGGGCAGGCACTACATGCTGAAAGAAGAATTGTTTCTTGGCAACAAGGCCTAATGAGGTACCCAAGCACAACCAAATCTCTGAAAAGAGAAGAAATAGAGAACACCACATGGGAAAAACCATACTCCAAAAAGAGATGGAAACAATGTTCTAGAAGATCAGAACAAAAGGATGGTCATGAAGAACACCACTGAAGCATGAAGTTGCAAACACTATCAAACTGTTGATCTAAAGAACCTGCACTCTATAGAATATGACCAAGTAGAGAAGATTAAGTCTGAAGAGTTGATCAATCGAAGATGGAAGGTGTCTTCATGCCCTCCAAAAATAGGAATGAAACAATGTCTATATGGTAAATGATCCATCTCACCAAAACTCTATATTTAAGAGCATAAGATTAATAAGAAAATACTTGATTTAATGAGATTTCTTGTATGCAAATCAAGACTTTTGGTGCACAAATCAAGATTTTTGCACGCATCCTGAGATTTTTGGTGTGAAAATTGAGATTTGATACGCAAATCAAGGTAGTTTTGTATCGTAATAAAAAATGGCATGAATCTTGAGGCAATTTTTGGTACTAGTGAGCACGCTTTCTGGTGTATTCTGGCACGAATCTTGAGGTAGCGATTTGTTTTGATTTCCAACTCTTTTTTGACCTACCTATGGTTTTTTGGTTGTAACTTGCTCATCTAGACTTCATTTTTTGCAAACAAAATATTGTCGAAAAACTAGTTCCAAGCTCGTTCCAATGGTGCAATTTATTTGGAATTTTGATGTTGTTTGGTTGTTAGTTTAATCAGTCAAAGTCAGAGGCTCTATTTTGCATTCTAGGAGACATATCTTGAGACATTCTATTTTCCAGATTCTGCTCCAGGGAAATCCCATTCAGTTTTTATTTTTTTCGCATTATGATGGATATCTTGGTTATTTCAGGTCTGGAGATTGATTTCGTTGTTTCAGATGATTTTTCATAGGTTGTAATATCTTTTGTATCAACCTTATGTCTCTTTTGATCTTTGTTGACATCCTTGTGTAGTATTTTTGCAAACGTACTAAGATAAAGTGTCACTCTATTGCATTTCAAGATCTTGGACATCTTTTTGTTTTGTTATACTTGCCCTACATTATAAAGTGCCTTGGGAGGTTTCATGTTGGCCATGTTCGCCATCTTCCTTTGTCAAGTGAGTGTTCCTTCCATGACATTAGCCTCATGATGTGTCGATGACATGTGCCATTATATGTGTTTGTACTTCTTTTGCACTCTCGATGTTCATGGTTCTTCTTTCTGCAAGAGATATTGCATTTAGTTTTAGTGTTCACATCTTACCTCTCCACATTATAGGGGGTTATGTTGGTTCTATTGCTTTCTTGGTTCGATGGAGTGAGCTATGTATTAAGTATTTGATCTTATGTACTAGGCGATTGCAGTAGCCAGATACCTATGCATTTCGGTGAGATGGATCATTTACCATATTAACTTACTATAAATGGTAACGTTATATAAATACAAGGTTGAAACACCATTTTCCTAGCATCCCTTTCCATAATTCATTTGGGGTTATGTTAGCATTTAGTTTGATCAATGCACAATTCAAAATATAGATTATCATATCAACCACATCTTTCCAAAAAGTATCAAATACATTTGACTCATTTAACATACCTCTAGCTATTTCTTGGATTGTTTGTTCTTTCTTTACACAACTTCATTTTGGGGTGAAGAGCTTACTACTAAAAAATGTCTTTCACCCTATTATTTTCACAAAAATCTTCAAATCATTAGAGATAAATTATCCTCATCTATCTAATTAGAGACATTTGCATTTTTTATTAAACAATAATTCATTATCCACCAAGGTTTTGAATTCCTTTAACTTTCCAACATCTTCATATTTTCCTTTTCAAAATGAAACTTAATAATATACAATACCTTTCTCCTTACATGCTTTATATTTTAGTTGGACCACAAATATTTACATGTATAAGCCACATCAATCATGATGTTATGTGTTCCTTTGATTTAAGACTCAATTTAAGAGTGCTTCCCATGTTAATATTACTTTCAAGTGATTTTTTTTGTCTTTAAGATACTTGACATCTCTCTCATAGCTTCCATGTCGCTAGTCCTGACAAGATTGTCAAATTTTAGGTGCTTCATTTTTTATGTCATAACCAAATCTCATGTGAACTTGTAACGTGAATCATTTTTCTCTTTCTATTTTATTGAGAATTTAGCGTTTATTAGATATTTTGTATATATTTTCTATCTATTTCCCATCTTTTTTTTATTTCACAACTTCTAGGATGAAATGCAAGAATGTGCACTTGATCACATAATTGAAATACACTTTACAAATTTTGCTTCAAACCTTTAACATATAAGGCATTCTTAAGTTCTCGTTTTCTACTATTCAAACTATGTGCCTCTTTTCTTTCATATTTATCTTATTATTGTCTCCAAATTTTATTTTCCCTTTGTTCATTTATTTGAGTATACGAAATTTTCTTTTGATATCAATAATGTGTTTTGTTCTAGCAAGAGTATG
Source organism: Cupressus sempervirens (assembly GCA_028749045.1). NCBI lineage: Eukaryota > Viridiplantae > Streptophyta > Pinopsida > Cupressales > Cupressaceae > Cupressus > Cupressus sempervirens. The sequence goes on from CM053792.1 coordinate 257,298,103, forward strand.
GTGTGTGCCCAAATATTACATTTATAGCATATAAAATTTTAACCCATTAGATCATAAAATGAATTAGAATACCTTTTGGTGAAGCCATTAATGTTCCTTATGAAAAGTCTACAATCTATTGCTTTGTGACTAAAATGATTGCATGTGAATATGAAAGGGTGATGGAACCTAGTTATGAGTGGGTATCTTTGATGAAAAGGCCTTTTGAATTTGTTATTGTTTTCCTTTGGAGGTGGATTTTTAATTTTTGGAGATTTATCCTCCTCTTTCATTTCATCTATTTTGATGTCACTCCTTTTGGTCAAACTTTTGAGAGCCTTGATGTTTTTCAATTTTTCTCCATTTCCTTTTGTGGTGGGTTTGTAGCCTTGGAACTTGTAACTTCCTTTGTCTTTAAAAAGTGACATTTTTGAATCAATTATATCACCCAATATTGTGTTTTGATTCACTTGTTCATTAGATTTCAACTTCTTTCTTAGAAACAATTTTGAGCTCAAATTTTTCACAATTCAAATTCTTTTTCCTTAAACTAATTTATTCAAACTCTTGATTTTTTTGCCTCATCTAATTGTTCTTTTGTATTTATAGTAGTCTTTTCTAATTTTCTAGGGTTTTTTTTCTAATTTTTTTGAGCTTCACTAGCATCTTAAATTTGAACCTTTTATTTTTGTATTCTTTTCTTGAGCTTCTCGTTTTCTTTGTAAGAAAAATGGAGTTCTCCCTCAAGATCAACTTCTTTTTAATCTTTATTGCATGCCTCTTTTTATTCCTTCTCCTTGTCTTTATCATCTCTTACTTCCATTGCAAAATATTGTTGTTATATTGGAGATTCTTAAAATATTTATAAGCACCAACCCATAGGAGGTATCGATCCCCTTAGATGATATGTGAGAACTAATTCATTGGACATGCCAATCACCTCTTTTGATTACTAAATCAACAATAGAAACCAATTTCTTTGAATATGAGGAACTACCCTCCAAAAGGATAAATTGACAAATGTTTGATCTTCATCTCAAATTAGATTTGACCAACCTCCACGAATATATTCAATATCTTCTTGAGATTTTATCATAAACTTCAATCTCTTTATTCATAGATCTGCAATAATTTAATTTATAATTTTCTCAATTTCTTTTGTAATTTCTACTCACAAGGTCAACAATAATCAGCCAATATTTTTTTTTCTCATAGACCTGCAATAGTCTCAATAAAACTTACTCATAGGTGCTCTTTAGATATGTTCTATTTTTTTCTTAATATTTGCTTGAATAAGACTGATATTTAATGAATTATTTGATTGAAAGACTTCCAAATGATTTCTTATTCATTTTGCACACGCGCGTCTTCATCGAAGAGATATATCTCTCTAAACAAGGTCTACCACTTGATTACATTTTTTTTTTCTTAACCAAGGTAGGGTACCCAATTCCCTAAGGTCAACTCAACTAAAAGGATTTTCTTGATTTTCAATCATTCAATAAAAATAGGCACACGAAGTTAGACAAGACTTAATATGTACCAAGAAAATATTTTGCAAGAATTAAAACACTAGAGGGGCCACCCTAGGCTAAGTGTCAGCCATCATTTTTAGATTTTATTTTACATTATTTTTATTTTATTCATTTCAAATATGGGTCATCCATGCAGAGATTATTATGCAATTTAATAGAGTTAATTCTATTTGCATGATGTTCAAAATGATCAAGCCTCCTTGAATGTTTATTGTGACATCAATAATAACAAAGTCTAATATATTTAAAGTAGAAAAATGTTGAAAACGTCAAAAAAGTACAAAAAATAAACTTAATAAATCTCAATATGTGGTTAGATTGGAAAGAAATCACTCTCCACCTAATCAAAGTGGTGGTTTAAAATGTATATATGAAATAATGCTTTAAAAAAGTAGCTCTCCATGTTAAGGCCATGCATTAAGGATTCTAGCTTGAATAAACACTTTAATAATTTGAATAAACACTTTAATAATATTGCATTAAAAGTGTTTGAATGTTTGGAACATGTACAACTGCACCATAAACTTGAAATGAAATTGAGATGAGTTAAAAAATTTAAAATATTATTTTTCAAATTTTGCATTTCAAAAATTGTCTCAAATTCTTGGAGAAACAATTGCGAAATGATTTTTGTATTGTATAAGATAAATCACTTCACAACTTAATTTGGATCACATATTTCTTAGTCTAAATAGATATGAAGGAATTGTTCTCCATGAATAAAAGTGTCATACATTTTTAACTTCTTATACATTACTCTAAATGTTAAGTAAACTTCATTTATATTAATATATCACATGATTTGATGCATTATATCCAGTAAACATAATACTAAGATTTAATACGTTATTAGCCACATTTTAAATTAAAAGTACATTAACACCCAAACTAGTCAAGAGTTCAAAGATAACTTCCAAAGAAATTTTGAATGACAAAATGTGTTGATTTTTTTCTCCTTTCAAAACGTAAACCGTGCTAGATTGCCTAATAAGAGCAACAAAATTATGTTTCAAACACATTTTGACACACCAATGATTGCAAAAAAATAAATCCAAGGGATTTCAATGCGTGAATTCAGTACAAAATGGGATTTTAGACTAAGGTCATGATTGACTAAAAATAAACCAAACTTAGTTAGATTTATGCATAAAAGCATTGTCCTCAAATTTATGTCCACCATTGAACCTTTCTAAAAAAATTTAATGCATAAGAGATAATTTAATGATATAACACCTCATTTCATATATACAAGGACATAGAAATTTGTTGAATATTTCCTCAATTTTCAAAAAAAAAACCACCTTTTTGGAACATCAAATACAACTAACATCTTTTGAGTTTCAACCATATTTTTGTGCACCAAATTTTTGTAAAGTTGAAATACTAAGGAATTCAAACTCCAAGATTTAGTACATTGTGAGATTTAAGTTTACGGATTCATCGTGGACTAAACATAATAAGATTAATGCCCAAAAATATTAATTATTCGCTTGATGCCTACAAAAAAGGATTAAAAGAAAATACAATTAATATGAAAAAAGAAAAATAGATGAAGCTCTAGTGAATGTGTCTTACAAGCTATGAATTTCTCACAGCAATTACCATCTAGACTAAACACATCAAAGTATCCCTTTCAAATAATAGAGGCCTTTAAGACTTTGAAGTCACACCAAAGTGTTAGTTTAATATATCATTAAATTTAAATATATTTATAGAGTGCAAATTGATTAAAATAGATTGTTCAAAAGACATTTCTCAATATATTTAATATATTAAAATTTAACACATGTATGCTAATATAGATGCTAGTATTAATTTGATATATTTAATTCAATATTTTATCACAAATAATAAATTTCAATGAGGAACTTTTATTTCTATTAAGCGAACAACAAATTCCATCAACAAATTACAGTGAACAACGAATTCCATTAGAATAGTTTCAATGCATAAAATAGCTAACAGGGGATTTCATTAGTGATTAACGAATAGTAATAAAAAAGACTTAGTTATAAAAAAAAGTCTTCCCACAGTGATAAATCAAGCATGTCATCAGTTTGATCAAGCCAGCTATTGTTATATGACATGGTGAAGCCAATTTGAGTACTACAAAAGTAGGAAAAGGAACAAGGTCCTACTTCTTCAATACTAAATATGTCCAACAATGTCCACTATCTACTTCTAATTATTTTGTCATTCTTCTCATCATCAAAAACCATCACAAGATCATAAAGATCCTGGGAATAGCAAAGCTAATTTCACACTTCATATGGCCAAAGTACATCCTTAGAAAGACCCTAAATTTTTAGCTCAAAAAATAGAACAAGGTAGGGGAGAGTGAATCACAATGTTGAACAAAAGGAGATGTAGAGTTAAAAGCCTCACTAGGCCTAAAATTCCTAAACCCTGGTAATTTAATACCTTCCCATATCTCATAATATAGCAAAGTTCCACTAGATGACTTCTCCATAAAGAATATAGCAGCAAAATCTTGTAACCCTCCAACCAAAGAAAACAATCTTGAAACTCATAATAGAAAACCTCTCACTAATGCTTATATTCCTCCTCATGGGCAAGCTTCTTCCTCTCCTCTTATTTAGTTAGGCGCTCCTACCTCTAATAATATTTCAAACCCTAATTCTAAGCATCCTACTAGTAACTCCTTCCACGATGCCAAGGCTGATAATCTCAAGAAAAGACTTATAGTGGGCATCTTTGTCATTCAAAATGTGCCCAAAAGAACAATCCTTCCATCAAGAAGCACAAATATAAATATAGAAAATCTTCTTACTATTAGTGACACATTTAGTGAAAATTGTTGGATGGAATGCCAAGATCTGGATCTTTTTTCCTATTGGAGTGGGCCTGAAACTAAAATCTCTAGTTTAATTAGATGGCTAAAGGGTTTCTTTGGAGATTAGGTAAGTATATCCTATTTTTCTAATCATTTTATTTATATTCACTATCAAAATAAATTCCTCATTATTTCTAAAAAGGTTATTTGGTAAAATTATTTAAATAGGAACCAAACTTTAGTGAGTCTTTGGCTAGGAAACATTAGGCACCTTTATGGATAACTATTTTATCCTTACCCACAAAACTTAATCAAATTAAAATACTTAAACATATTGGCTCTACTATAGGAGAACTAATTGGAATTGAAGAAAAATTATTAAAGAGTAATGATATCAAGTTGCTCATAAATTTGGAGATAGAACTCTATAAATTCAAACCTTTTTATATTATAACTAATAGATCAATTTATGAATTAAAATATACAAGATTTGAAGGACACATTAAAGATATCAAAAATAGTCCAACCTGAACTATCAATCTTAAACATTTATCTTTGAACTCATCTTTAAGAGAAATCTTTCCAATGATTTGAATAAGAAATAAAAACATAAACAGAAAGATAGATCTAAAAACATGGAGCGATTAAATCATGAAGGAAAAACACGAAGCTTTATCAACGATATAATTAACTACAACAAGGTCAATAAGGATTGTGATATAAGAGAAGAAATAAAGGAAGGAGAAATAATAGTCGTTGACAAAAATTTGAAGGATACATTTCATAACCAAGACCATCAAGTAATTTGCAATCAAACACTAGAGAGATATGATCTCCAAGAAGATACTAGAATGAATATGAAGGATACTTTTAACATTGAAGAAAATGTTCAAAAAATGCAGTAGTGTGAACAACGCATCTAAGAAAACCTATTCATTGAGGATATCAAAAGTAATCTAATTGACTACAAGAGGTTGATACATAATATAATATTAATCCAAAATGACATTAAGGATCAACTTATAGTATGGGAAGAAGCCCATAAGGATCACCGCCAACTTAACAACCTGGTAAAGTCAACAAAAAATAGAGTAGGTCCAATTATAGGGGAGACAAGGTCAATAGAGACCATAAGGAAGAGGAAGAAAGTAATAGCAACAATACTAAAAAAATGTATGTTTATGGAGGAAACCAATAAAGAAACTCCTTTCAGAAAAGATCAGTAAAGAGGTCAATTGGAACCCAAACAACAAGAAATGGACAATCTTCAAAAATATCTCCCTTAATCAAGAATCATGGACACACGAAGAATGGAAAGTGCTTAGAGAACCTTACAACAAATTTAAATTTTAATATACAGAAAAGGAAGATTTATCCCAAACTAAAATTCAAACTATATATGAGACTAATAAATTATATCCACAAATAGAGACAAAAATCATGGGCAAGCTCAAAGGAAACTTTGAAAGAACAACAGGAGTATCAAGAAATGTTGATGGACAGAACAAAAATATTATTCTAAAGATTCCATCAAAAGAAACTCCTATTTACAAAGAAAAGGAACCAATTGTAGCCCCCAAAATCACAAAGAATATTATAAATAATACTATGTTTGAGAGTAGCCCCCCCCTTCTAGTTTCACCAGTCTAATCAAAAAATATTACATTCAGAAAAAGAGCAAAAGATTTTAAAAAGAAATCTTGCAAATTCTGGCTTACGCCACAAAATGGAAAGGGTCCATTCAACAATGGCAATTTATCAAATAACTCTAACCTTCATGATGGAATGGAGAAGAATAGTTGGAATCATATCCTGTTGGAGCTAGAAACTCTCATAAATGAAAAGAGAACAGTTCAAGCAGAAGACTCAAGACAAATTGTAGTATTCAGAAGTATGGAAAAATCAAAGATAATTTCAAAAGAATATTGGGAGGAGTTTGGGGTGCAAGATCAAAATATACAAGATCCAAATATTATTAAAAATGACTCAAAAAGCAAAAAAATTAAGGAAAACTTCATAACATGAGAAAGAAGACATCAATGAATGCATATTTCAAGAACTTAGAGAAGATGGGGAGGAATTAGAAGATGGATCTATTGAAAATAGTACAAATAATGCAGAGAAACACATTGACAAATTAGGATTAGCACTCAATATGGAAGGCATAAAAGCACCAAGCCATGGTAAACAAATTAATAAAAGAAGAAGAAAGACAGTGGTTGAGCTTAGAGCACCAATAAGGAAAAGAAGGAAACCAAAAAGAGATTCAAGATGTTCTTAAAGAATGAAAGGGGAAAGTCCTTCCCATAGGCAAATTAGGTTAATAACATGGAATGTTAGGGGACTAAACACCCCTAACAAGAAGCGCCTACTTAAGCACAACTTAACTTTATTTCGATCTGAACTTATCCTTATTCAAGAAACTAAATTAAACAAAACATAGGGAGCAAAACTAAGCAAGAAACTCGAATTATGAAAAGCATGTATGATAGAATTTGAAGGAGCCTCGAGAGGCATCGACATCATATGGGATCCTAAAAAGTTAGACTACAGCATAATGGCATCAAATAACAAATGGATGGGAGGAAGGATTAAGAGCTTCAAAAATGACTTACAATTCATCCTTTTAAATGTTTATGGACCTATTCCAACTATAAGTAAAGCTTTGTGGAATGAAATAAGTGCTTTTATGGATAACTAGCACTCTAATCTCATTTGGATTGGTGGAGATTTCAATGCGCTTCTAAATTTGGAAGAAAAAAGTGGAGGATCTCAAACGACCACCCAAGTAATGTTAGATTTTAGAGAATGGTTCTTGAAAGGTAACCTAATTGATATTCCTCCAACAAATGGGATATACACTTGGTATAATAGAGGGAAGTACTTTTTCCAAATAGCAAAAAGTTTGGACAGATTTATCTTCAAAAGCAATCTAGAGCATTCAATTATGTTGTTTAGTCTACAATCTTACCAAAAGCAAGTTCTAATCACTACCCTGTCAGGTTAGAGATAGAAAATCAGCAAAAAGTATACAGAAATCCATTCAAATGTGAGAAAATATGGTTTCAAGATGACATATTCCAGACCAAAGTAAAGTAATGGTCCCAAGAAAGCAATTTTGAAGGATTAAGGATGTTTTGTTTTGTATCCAAGCCTAAACTATTAAAAGAAAACATATTAAAATGGAACAAAAACCACTTCAACAATATTTTTAAAGAGAAACTAGAGATTGAAGAAGAACTAAAGGAACTCAACAAAGAAGATATAAAAAATAGAATCAACAATAATAAATATATAAAAGAAAAGGAATTATTGTCAAAACAAGAAAACATACTAGTAAAGGAAGAAATATTTTGGAAACAAAAATCGAGAGAAACATGGTTATCAGAAGGTGATCATAATACAAAAAAAAAAATCACAACACAATTAGTAACATAAATATCAATAGAATATCTAAAATAAAGAGAAATGAAGGTAACCCAAACCATAGAAATGTTCATAAATTATTACACAAATATACTGAACAATTATGAAAATTCAAATCTAAAAGCTCAAAATATTATTGTAAGATCAAATCCAAAATTAATAATTGTTAGAGTAATAAAGTGTTTTCTTATTAATTAAATCATATTGATTTAATTATTAAGTCACTTATTATCTCTAGTTTACTTAAGCTTAACTTTAGGCATGTAATAATTAAATCCTATTATTAATTATTATCATGCAACTTAGGTTTTACCTATTATGGTTTTGATCTCCTTTTATAAGGATTGATCTCTCTTTGTAATTAATTCATTCACTTTTGATAATAGCAATCTCTTTTTTGCTCATCAAGAATGTCTCATCTATGGATCTAGGAATTCCAACCTCCACAACTTTTTCTTCTCGCTTTTTGTGACAGGTGTTTGCATGCAGGTGATTCCTAGGAGCTATGAGGTTGATCTTTCATCAACTTCAACATGGCATTAGAGCTCCAAAACTTCATGCCCCTATTCTATTTATGAGAGGTTCTTTCAGAGGGTTTCATTTTTTAGTTTTTTTTTTTGTATTGGATCTGGGGGATCACCTTTTTTGGTGTACTTTATGCCCAAACAAACTTCATTGTTGAGCTCAAAGCACCTAAAAACCCTTATTTTCATATAAACTTTGTCCAATTCGGACACAATTTGAACCAAGGGCAAAATATATATTGCTCCCAACTTGGGCATGTTTCTCGAGATAGTGATTTTGTAATTTTTGGCATGGAAATTGAGATCTTTCAACCTGAAAATCAAAGTTTTCCAACATGAAAATCAAGATTTTTTTGTTCAAAAATTGAGTTTGGCACAAAAATTGAGGTTTTTGGCACAAAAAATGAGATTTAATGGCATGGAAATCAAGATTTTTTGGCACATAAATAGAGATTTTCTACTCAGGTATTGAGATTTTTGGTTCACAAATCAACACCTTTGCATGGCTCCCGAGGTAATTTATGGTACTATTGAGCATGCTTCTTGGGGCATTTTGACACAGAACCCAGTGTAATTTTTTATACCACTAGTACATCTGAGACCATTTTTTTACCATTATTGGTCAAAATTTCGACCCGCTTTTCGACCAAAATTTGACCAAAGTCGACCAACCCATTGGTCAGAATTTTTTCGGTCAAAATTTTGACCAACCTTCTGGTTGGTCAAAATTTCGACCAAAGTATTGGTCGAAAAACGTTCATAGCCATTGTGCAAGTTTTGTCAGGAATTGGTCGTAATTTCGACCAAACAAGGTAGAAATTTCGACCAAAGAAGGTAGAAAATCTTGACCAAAAAAAGTAGAAATTTCGACCAATGAAGGTCGCAAATTTTGACCGTTGAAGGTGGAAATTTTGACCAATGAAGGTAGAAATTTTGACCAATGAAGGTCAAAAATTTTGACCATTGAAGGTAGAAATTTCGACCATTGAAGGTCAAAAATTTTGACCATTGAAGGTAGAAATTTTGACCAATGAAGGTAGAAATTTCTACCAACGCGTGTGTGTAATTTTTTTTTAGGCATTCTATAAAATAGTTCACATGCCTTGCGTATGATATGAGATTTTGCATGCATCCTGCACTCTCTCATCCGGTTGATGATGGATTACGGAGAGTGATCTGAAACGATGACGCTAAAACACACACAATCAAATCCAAAATGAACTTGCATTACAAATGGATTGTGAAAATCTGATATTGTTGATTTTGCATGCATGTCTACCAAGATAATCACAACTTAAACATATATGTTTAAGTTGTGATTATCTTGGTAGACATGCATGCAAAATCAACAATATCAGATTTTCACAATCCATTTGTAATGCAAGTTCATTTTGGATTTGATTGTGTGTGTTTTAGCGTCATCATTTCAGATCACTCTCCGTAATCCATCATCAACCGGATGAGAGAGTGCAGGATGCATGCAAAATCTCATATCATACGCAAGGCATGTGAACTATTTTATAGAATGCCTAACAAAATATCGACAGTAACTAATATGCTTCTTCATTAATATGCCCGATACAATAAGAAAACTTGGCAACTATGCACAGCAAGTTATACGCTAAAAGGAAATCATTTAGGAGATACAAAATTTGAACAACCATATGTTAAGATTCTACAATTTGTATCACTTTCCTGAGTCTGACAGTTGAGAATAAGTTCATCATCCTCCCTACAGTATGTTCCAATGGCCTGCACATCCACAAAAGTTCCAGCGTCTCAAATTTGTAGAATATGAATTGTCACTCTCCAGGTTAGCTCGCCAAGTCACTCCCACCCAATCACCTCAGTGAGTTGACTCTTTCAGTCAGCTAACCAAGTCTAATGTTCAAGTACGCATGCCAGGTCAGCTCGCCAAGCCAGCCCACCAAGTCATGTCACCAAGTTGACTGTTGGAGTACGTTCACAAAGTTGACTCTTTAAGTTTGCTCATCAAGTCACCCCACCAAAGTGCCTCATCAAGGCCAGTCTTTAAGTCCACTCACCAAGTCAGCTTGCCAAGTCACCGCACCAAGTCGACTCACCATCTCGCCTCACCAAGTGGACTTGCTAAGTTGGCTCGCCAACTTGCCCCACCAAGTCAACTGTTCAAGTATACTCACCAAGTTGACTCTTTGAGTTTGATCATCAAGTCACCCCACCAAAGTGCCTCATCAAGGTCAATCTTTAGGTCCACTCATTGAGCTTTCTCACTAAGTTAGCTCGCCATGTCGCGTCTCTAAGTGGCCTCGCTAAGTCGGCTTGCCAACTTGCCCCACCAAGTTGCCACTTTAAGCCCACTCACCATGTTAGATCGTCAAGTCGGCTCCCCAAGTCAGCTTGCCAAGCTGACAATTGAAGTACACTTACCAAGTCGACTCTCTAAGTTCACTCACCAAGTCTGCCCCCTAGGCCAACTCTCCAGGTCAGCTCACCAAGTCACCCCCACTTGCCCCACCAACTTGCCACTTTAAGTCAACTCGCCATGTTAGCTCGCCAGGTTGACTCCCCTAGTCAGCTCGCCAAGTTGACAATTCAAGTATGCTCTCCAAGTCGACTCTTAATGTTCGCTCACCAAGTCTGCCCCTAGGTCAACTCACCAAGTCACAAACTTATCTTATCTTGTGTAAACATGGTTGTTAAGTTTTGTTTTGCCAAGTCTTGTACTTGTGCTTATCTAGCATTGTAGGAGATGTTCATACTCTTGACTAACTTATTTGGGCATAGAATGACCAAAAAAAATAATTCCAAACTCCTTTTTCCAATCGCTTTCCAAACTAGTTGTATATTTCTTTGCAGCCCTTTTTGTAATTAGCCCTCCTATGTAGGTTTTTGATCATTATCTTGCAAACTTTCTTAACAACCTACAAGACAAACAACAATTTAGGATACCCATTTGGACTATGTAAAAGGTTTTTCTGGTTTAGACCTTTGATACTGCCTGTACAACACATTTCCCAAAAATAAGGGTTTTGTGGCTTTACAAAGATCTTTGTTGTATCCTGCAATGCTTTTGACCACTAATGTCAATAAGTCATAATATTAGTAACAATTATGAAGCTATCTGTTACTGATACTAACTCAAATAAAAACCAATGCACTAGAGAAGACCTATGAAGTATACTTAAGAGTGCCCTCAGCTATTTTCAATACATTTGAGGACACAGAGGAATAGAAAAGAAGCATAAAATAGATATCTTCATTGCTACTCATAATAAACAGAAGACATACTCAGCCATGGTTGCATGATATAATCACAATGTTACACCCATTAATAAATAGTATGAAATGCTTGCTATAACAATAATCAATATAGTCTTAATCAAAAACAATAATTAATGTTGCCTCAAAATAACCAATATTTAAGAGAATTATATGAGAGCTTCTAAAAGAAGAATGATTTTTCACCACCCACACCGCCCAATTAGCAAAAGGAAATTCAATGTAATAATGTGATCAAATGTATATAGAATGGAAATCTCTCCAGACTAAAGGCAGGCTTATGGGTTACAACAAAAAGAACCTAATGCCCACACTTATTCTCAATATGGTAGAATGAGTTGCAATCAACTCTGTCGCTCTGATAATAAAACTTCCTGGAACAGACTAAATTACTCAGAAGTTTCACAGACATCAGATTCGGTAGCTGTATAACTATTATTTAAAAGGAAAAGCTTATAATGCTCCAACAACAAAATTTACAATATCTTCGTATTGATTGGTATCCGTGTACATTTAAATGAAGCACATAAAATGAAATTGGTACATATAAGAACTTCTAAAGCTGAAATGTATACATCGAGCACCAATATAATTCTAACAACCAATTCCAATGGCACACCCCCAACATCACTTGAGGAAAGGCAACAAACAATTAAGTATGCATACATCACAGACTTAGGAATTAAATTGCAATACAATAGTCCCATAGAAGAACAACCATGCACTGAGTCATGTCAACAAACCTAGAAATTCCTTGTGGCAGTGGCAACGCAGCAGATACAACATTCAGTTGATTTGAGAATCCATTTGCTGAAGGGTTCACTGGCTAGCCTTGACTCTGATTTGTCTGATACTATGGTACACGTTGTCACCTTTTCTGCTCCTGATTCTTGGGCTTGTCACCTGAAGGTGAACTTCCTAGCAGTCTTTGAGAAGCACTAGGTGAAGGTTGATCCTTTTTTGCTTGATAATAATGATTGTTTTGCCTGTGCTGAGGATATCTGTTTGGGTAGGAACCATTTGTCACTCTCGCCCACTGCTGAAGTTTCTAGAAAACTTCTTCTACAGGAGGAGTGGAGGAGGCATCTTTTGGTGCCTATATCGACAATCAGCTCCATTTGGACAGATACCATGTTTATACCTATATATTTTGGTGCCTATATCGACAATCAGCTCCAAAATCGATAGAATTTAGAAATTGTCAACTGCAATGCTCATATTTAACCAAATCTAGGACCTAAAGCCAGTGGATATCATAATGCATGAGTGTCCAACAACACATATCACAGCTCATCACTGAACAAATACTAAACATAATCCTAAGTAAAACTCACCAGTGAGCTAGAAGATGGGGGTGTCATAGATGTTGTAGGAGGCCTTTGTGCAAGAAGAGGCATCCTCATATTGTTCATCTGTTATAAGAAAATGACCTAGCAGTGAGGAATGAAATAGGAAAAATAGTCACATGGATAACAAACATGCACAAACAGCAAAAACAATAGATCGACATGCAATAATCAATGAGTCTCAAACATAACAGGGTCTTGAGAAATGTGATTGCTACAACAAAACACCCAGCATCGCAACGAAACTTGTTTCAAAGTGAAAAAATTGCTCAAATACAAATTATATAATTAAAATTTCAAAATTAACTTACTCTAACTGTTGTCACAAAATGATAGAGTGCACATTTTACAGAAGGTGCTCCAAATGGATACATAACTATTGTGCAACAATTCTCGCAGTTCACATGTGCAACCTGATTTGTTGTTTCAAATGCACATTGTCCACTGCCAAACTATTATAAAAATCAATAGGACATTTCAAAATAACATATTACATGTATTTTCCATCTTGAGTTTCATTAAAACAATTGCAAGAAAAAAGGTCTTTACCCATCAAGCTATAGATGACATCATGTTGAAGAGGATAAGGGTGGTAAGTTATAAATTTTAATTTATAATACATTCCTCTATCATTCCTTGTTAAGAGATATCTAAATTTTTAATTGAAATCACTTATATCAAAATAACTTACACAAACATCATTTGATATCATAGATGATACAAAGAAGAGAGAATGATCCTGAGGACACGTTTTTATTAACAGACAAAAACAATTGTTCTTCATTGTTGGAAAAAAATAACCATACCTTTTCACCTCCTCACCTATGCACTCTCTTCCAAATGTTGTGAGCAAAGGTACTCGCTATTCTTGGTGGAGTACCACCTTATAGAGATGTTAAGGTTGCTAGTGGGCGGAAGAGGGCACTTAGAATTGGAGTACTTACTCCTTTATCCACTCAGCCAAGAGTAGCCAATTGGCTGCCATAAAAGTTGAGGACTTAGTATTTATTCACACCAATTTGTGTCTCGTAGCACACAAGGATCCAAAATATAGAAGGCGGGCAAAGAAGTTGTCGGACGTAGCACCTGAGTCTGCTCAATTGGATATGACCATTCAAGATCTTGCTAGAGCCACTCTGCTTGATGTGGATGATGATGAGGATATAGCACTTGATGGATCTAGCGCTACCAGAACTGGTTTGGGTGATAATGGGGGTCTACTAGCAGCTGTGGAAAATGAAAAATCATGATGCTTTTTTGATAATCCGTTTGACAATTGATCGGAACTTTGATTATTGATGAACATTAAACTTTGAATCACATTTCAAATTTCAAACTTGCATGAACTATAATTTTATTCAGCAACTCAATGCAATGATTTTCATTAGAATGATAGAATTGTGTTTTAATGTTTATCTTTGGCTTTTTGGATTGATCAATGATTGAGCATCATACTATGAAACAATTTAGTTTTAAATTTTTGTAAATTTCTCTTATTTTGTTATATACATACATACATTAATATACAAAATGGAAAACAAATTCCTCAAACCCACGAACCAGGTTCTGGTACCCAAAACCATCCCTAAATCTAAACCGGTAACTTAGAGAATTTCTATCCAATTACAATTTGAATATGGCTAACAAATACAATTTCATTTCTTATGCTTTTTTCTATTTGAATTTACTATGTCTAGCATTAAACAACAACCTTAGCTCTATTTTAGTTAATTTTTACAAGTATTTCATCAAATTTTAACTCCTAAGATTTTAAAGTTCTAAAGCAGAATAACTGAAACGTATTTATATCTATTTAATGTGTCAATGCCATTTGAACAAATTGTTACCATGCTCGCAATGATAGAAAACATCCACTATAATCAGGAAAACGCACAGACAAAAAATGCTTGATTTACAGAAAAGAATTGGACCAGTCAGATTAAATATTATAAGTCACTTACAGGCCCATAGTCATTGCATATGTGTGAGTTTTTCAAGGACCTTGGAACAATAACTTCCTGAGCCACAATTTTCATTGCTGCATCCGAAGATAACTTTTGTCTGCTAGGTTTTGCTCCCAGAATACGTCTACAATCAGTTGCACCACAATAACATTGCTGATCGGTGCCAAATTGAATAAACCTGAAGTAGGTAAGTTTAAAGAACATTTACTTAAATCTACACAAAAGATGCCAATTGAGTTCAAAAAGAAATGTGTACCCTATAAGCGAATAGAAAATTAACATTTAGATACTAAGCACTAAAATGTGATCTTCCATTTACGAATCAAAATTGCCTAGAGTAAAAATGTACATACTAATAGTCATATGTGACAAATTCCCCTTTCATTATATCAGTCTTTGCAAACACCCCAATTCTTGTCTCACCATCATTCTGCCTAAAATAGTAGTTATATTAAGTAAATTCCATGTACAAGTGAATGCCATGAAAATATATGATCCTTAGTCCCTTACTGCATATGAAATAGAACTGCTATGATCCAAACATCTAACCATTTCTGAAGCTCAGTATTTGGCTGGCAACTATGATTGATTATTGGATAATGCATTGTGCATCATTTGTGGAATTCTAAATTTTACATTCAGTTGTTGCTACTCCAACATAGTATCAGAGAGATGAATTGCAACATTTTGGTGAATGAAGTTCACATCTCTATCAATTAAAGTGTCATTTTGAGAGCCATTGACCCTCTCCTCATTTGCTTCATCACAATAACATTATTTGGCCTCTTTCCTGGCACATAGCATCTGTGTGTTTGTTGCAGGAAATTTATAGCCAATCTGGCCTAGTTGTTTGTATTTTGCAATGCTTTGTAAGGTGCAAACAGCATACAGGGAGCTGTTACCAACAAGTAAAATAATGATTTGAGTAGAAAATGCTAATATTCTGCAAGTTCATAGCAGCAGTGTGCTTTTTTGCTTTGGTGTGTATCTATTAAACCAATGCTTGAAGCCTGTGTGAAGGCACCACTATGCTTCTTTGTGTCTTCTCAGAATTTTATGGTCACCATTATTGTTTTTCAAGACATTGTAGTCTGCATTGAGATCATTTGTGCAGACTATTTGGAAACTTGAGAGGCGTCAACTAGAAGAATCCTTCCATTTTCCCTACATGATCATCGTCAGTGTCATTTCTTTCTTGTTTTATAGCCGACTTTGCAAAGTAAGAGTCGCAGGTGGCTTCCTTGTTTAGCTTCAGCAAAGTACATTTATCAGTGCCATCCATTGGGCACTATGACATTCACCTAGCACCTCAAAATCTATTTGTGTTTCTACAATGCTTCCAGCTTTGGCACACATGGTTGTTGTTTGTTGCTTGTTGTTTCCACTCACCAGCATACTACCAAGGCAGCCACTCTACCACTTTGTTGTTTCAGCCCCTATTTTTAGGGGCTTCATTCAACAAATCATAGATTTCTTGCACAAATCTCTGACCAACAGTTGTGTTGCAATCCAAGAAGAAACTTTCAAACTAATTGTGAATTGGAGAAAACTTGATGTTGGAGAGTTGTAATTTCTGTTTGATTTAAGTTTCAAATTGTCAGATCATTATTTGACCAGCATAATAACATCATTTTTGCTTCTACACTGCTTCCAGCATTGGCACACCTGGTTGCTACTTGTTTCTTGCTGTTTCCACTCACCAGTATACTATCAAGCCAGCCACTCTACCACTTTGTTGTTTCAGTCCCTATTTTTAAGGGCTTTATTCAACAAATCTCTGACCAACAGTTGTGTAGGAGTCCAAGAAGAAACTTTCAAACTAGTTGTGAATTGGAGAAAACGTGATGTTGGAGAGTTGTAATTTCTATTTGATTGAAGTTTCAAATTGCCAAATTATCATTTGACTAGCATAATAATACTCCAAATTTAGAGCATGTTTGAAAAGATAGCCAAGGGCATCAGCTGCTAAAAAAAAAAGGAATGACCTGGGAAGCAATATTGGCAAACAGAGTTTTTGTGAGTGGCATTGGAGGGGCAAGGTTTTGTTGACAAAAAATCTGGCATTATCATCAATGAGTGTGATCAAAATTCTAATAGTAAAATTGGACAACTTAACATCAACCTTATAGATGTGGCCATGAGATTGCAATGCCTGCATATGAGGACACCTCTAAGGAAGATCTGAAAGATACTTCTGTTGAGACAAAAAATAGATTACCTCGTCTTCTGTCATACTTTAAGATCAAGAAAGTAGTGCATCTATCCAAAATCAGGCATATCAACCTTTGAAACCATAATTGCTCTAAATTCACGAAACCAAGTTATTCCTAGTGTAACTGCATATGAGATCATAAAAATTAGAAGATCTTCACCAGAATCTCTTATATAAATATTATAAAATCCTACAGTCTTTTTACAAAATCACTTTGGTGAAGATAAGAATCAATTCTGAAGTGGTATGGGTGCCTGTTTTACACCATACAATTCAACTTGTGAACAAAATGCTCTTTACAAAGAACTTCAAAAGCTTGTGACTGAGAAAAACAAATTTCCTCACCAATATAACCAATAAAAAATGCACTTTTAACATCCATCTCCATATTGAGCTAATAGTATCCATCCTGGCTAGAGTAACAAAGAATTTTTATAGTCAATGATAACCGATAAAAAAATGAAATTCTCAAAATGTTGAACTGTTAAAAGAGTAAATGATATATTTTAGAGGCATAGAAATTACTGCCATTAGTATCAACTGATTCAAAAGTCTTGACAATTTTTGAAACACAAAACAGGGTGCTGTCGAGGCCTATTTTAGGTGTCCCAAAGAGGGTACAGAAGATCACAGGATCAAAGTGGTTCCCTGTAAACTTTTGATTGGGGCGGATGGGATATGGTCTGATGTTCGCAAACAGATGGTTGGGGATGCTCCCAGATACCTGAAAATGCGAAAATGGAGTGCATTAGTCCATGATCCACATCTTAAGTAAGTGAGAATAATTCCTCCTCCATATAATTAGGTTTAGATATAGTTCTCAAGATCCATCAGGCTTACCATGATGTGTTGCCTTCTATGTAGGCTGTTTGATGAGCTTCACAAAGGAGATTTCATTGTGCAAACAGAAAGAAGGACTCATTATATCATTTATCCACAAATGCTGAAAATTAGTCTAGAATGGTGTCAACAAATGTCGTTTCTAAGATTGTTCATCTCCTCACTATCTGTGAAGTTGATTTTACAGAAATTTGCATTAGCATCTTATATAATCTAGCTACCATTGAAGATGGAAGAATAGCGATTTCCAATACTAATGGTTGCATCATGACTATAGTAGAGCTGCTTGATATAGGCACCCCTAAGGAACAAGAACAATCGGTGGCTATACTCTCGTTGCTATGCACCAAGAGCTTTGACAATTGTCAGCTGGTTTTAAGAGATGTAATTTGAAATGATGTACTTTGAAATCAACAAATGCCCTCTTATATTATTCAAACATTATTTTGTAGAATTGTAGGCAAATATCAACATGAGGCTAGAGTTGTAGATTTGAATATTGATTATTAGATAGGTTCAAGAGATACTAACCAGTGTCAGATGCCAAATAGATGATCGCCATAGCAACATCCCATTTTTCTCCTTCTTTATAAAGAGGTTGGTTTTTTTGAAGATCACGTAAGAATTCCTTGGGTGAAAGTATGCCCATTCCAGTAATACCTTCAATTGGACTAGATGCAATACCATTTACACATATTCCATAATGCACAATAATTAATAAAGACTATAATGCACAATAATTAATAAATATTGTACAGATTATGGCAAAACTTAATAAATTTCTTGTGCTACTCTTTGTTTGAAGGAACTACATCTGGGGTTTATAGCCACTTTATAAGTTATCATCATACAAAGGACTTAAATTGGATCCTACATGGCATGGATCAGAAGGCACATTCCAATTAACCAAGAAGATTATGCCTATGATATTGTCATGTCCCATGAGAAAGAAGACGATGGAAACTGCAGGCAGAACAAGTAAATAGAAATCACCCTCAAAAAAGAAATCATTGAGTTCCAAAGGAAGCTTAAAGATCAATACAGTTTAGCATTACCAAATGAACTTCAGGATAAAATCTCAAAAGAAAACTGTCAAACCAGACCTTGTGTATAGAAAGAAAAGAAAATTATATTAATGTCCACAAGGGACTAAAGATAGCAAAAGTTAAAAAAAAGTTGTAGGAAGATGAAAAGCAGAATTGTCTAAACTCTGAACTTCGAAGGTGTATTTATTATTGAAGTAATATGTTAAAACTTAAGACACATAAATCATTGATAAGTAGGAGATATTTTCCACATCAAGTCAAATTCTGATATTGCTATCAAGATTCAACAGTGTAGTTTTTGAGTCAAACTCATTGAACCATGATTCATGCATAGTAGTTCACACAGACTCATTTCTCATGAGAATGAATGAACACTTTGCACTCATTGCATCGAGGGAGTGCTCACAAAGATGAAGCACCACGACTTGCTCAAAGGCTCAACCATTCCAGTACTACTCCAGCTCAAGAAGGCTTAACTATGGAGTTTCCTCCATGGTTTAAACCACTCTACTTGGAATCCCATTTGCAAAACCTACAACAAGTGTTGTTCCTTATGAACCATTCATTAGAAAGCCCCTTGAGCTCATGAATAGATAAGCCTAAGATATTTTCCACAGCAAGTCAAATTGTGATATTGCTATCACGATTCAACTGTACATTTTTTGAGTCAAACCTATTGACCCATGAATATAATATATGACCCAAGAAAGAGGGTGAAATTGTAAATGTAATGGATTATACATCCTTTCCTCCTACTACTAGATGACTAAAGGTGCTTGTGTGCTAATTGTAACCCCTTTTCTTGTAGTTATTTGCAAAATATATGTGGAAAAATGAAATTTCTGAAATGAAAACTCATAGTAATACAATCAAATTTCTAAATGAAATGTAACCATAAATATTGGTAGAAGCCTTCAATTACTTAACACAAATATATAATTGGATTGTCGTTGAATTAAATCCTACATTGGTCAAAATTAAATAAGAAGGATAATATATAGAGCATCACATGTCCCAAAATGCTTTGTCAATAGGACAAGTGGCTAGACAGTGAAAATCTCAACATGGGACGATTATACCATTCACTACTCCCCTACTAACAAAATGTAAAAAATTCTTTAAATGACTATGTGCCATGCAGGTCCCTTTATCCTTAATACCAACATACATGAGGAAGATATGTCTTAGTTCAATGACTAGTTGAACTTTGTATATACACTCAAAGACTTAGGTCTACATTTAAACAAGAAATTCAAAAGCCTTCTGAACAAATCAATCTTATCTCAATTTAGATTATGAAAATGAAAGCACAACTTTTACTTCTTTACAATGACTAATACATATCAGATCTATCCATTCATAATGGAAGGCAAATAAGCCTTTTCAACGAGGTAATATCAAATAATTTCTAAGTATTCAAACAAGAAAATGAACTACCTTACTCTATGATTTGAAATAGTGAATATCAAATGAGCCATATAGAACAATCAATGAAAATGTTCTAAGTGGTCAAGCAAACTGTCAAAACTGCATAAAGATCAATGGTATGTAATAACCGCAACTGGGTATGGCTTCAATAAGCACCAATTTCCTTTCCAATTCAGTTGTTTTACATTTCATCAAACACTTTGACAATGACTAACCCTCACTTTTATGCAGTTTCTTATGGGATTTTTAAGTGATTTTTCTAGTCTAAATTTTAGATAATATGTTGGAAAGAAATGACAGTACTAAAACTTCATTAAACTAAGCCAATTCTAAATATGAGAATCAAATTTGTAATGCTGAATGTACCAATGAAACTCATAAAATTGAAATGCAAATAACTGATATCAGGAACAGTGTAATAATCCCTGCTTGCTCTGATCAAGGAGATCAAGTTTGGGCTAGAAGTATTTTGTCAAATAGTTAGCATGTAACCGAGGTCTTAAGCTTGGATACTACTGTAAGAAATCACTCATGGGAACATAGTAACAAGACCAAAGGAATGTGCAAACAATATGAAAACTCAAGAGATAACAGTTCTAAATTTTTATTATTCTCCACTATAGCAGAGCTCGTACAGCATTTAATCTATCTTAACCCATGAAGGAGCAATCACTGACTGTATCCCAAGAAACTAATCTATGTTTACATTACTAACAAAAGTTACCAACACAAACAAATGATACAGAGAACCTGGTATAAATCGCAGATAACAGAGGAACTATGTTGCTATTTACGGCATGTCTTTAATGATCTCACCAAGTTAGCTCTCCAGGTCATCTCACCAAGTCAACTCACCATCTCATCTCACCAAGTCGGGCAGCATTAGTCATGGATCATTTTAGACCTACCACATGCGAAGTGTCCATTTTATGTTAGTTTGAGCTTCACTTGGTTTCAAGAATACTATAATATTCTCTACTTAACAAGGCTAACCACGTGAAGGTGGAAGCTCATCTGGCCTCACCCCCCTCCCCCTAACATCAATCTAAAGTACCCATTATCATCTAATTACATACTTCATTTATTCATTCATCCATTTATGAACTATAACATTCAATCAATACAATCACATAACATTCATTAAAATGATATAAAATTCATTAATACACAATACTAATCAAGACTTCATTAAGACATAACAATATTCATTAACATAAAATAAAAATCAGTATTAATACGCATCATTCATACATAATTAATTAAAACAAAGTTCTTTCATTATCCAACAAGGTTTATCAAACAAGATTTTTAAATAATCATTTCTTCTTCTTCTTTTTCTGAGCTCTCTTAAGAAAAGCGCTCATAGGAGCATCCATATCTGCATCATTCTCCTCCTCTTTTGGCACGTGTAATTTCAAATTACGATGGCTCCTTCTCTTTGCAGGAGCAGGAGGTTGTTGCACTAAAGGGGACTTTGTTGCAAGAACAAGTGAATGGGATAAATTGGCATACTCTTTTTCTTTTTTTAACTGTTACTAGTCTATAATTAAGTGCTAGTACAACATAACATGCATTTTTCTTACCTGACAATGCCACATCATGTACATTAACATTTTGATCCGCTGCCACGTCAACATGTTGAACACTTGGAACATGTTCCACTCCTTCGGCATGATGTTGAACATGCTTTGAAATATTCAAAAAAAGGATACACGTCAAATTGCAATTGAAGATGTTAAATTGTATTCATAATTGCATAGTTAATTTCCAATAGAAAATTAATACCTCCACCACTATAATGCACATTATGGCCTTCGTCACGAGCAGGTTCTATGGTAGGATGTGAAGGCTGCAATAAAATGTTATGCACATTGTTATGCAATCAATTTACGTTCAAAACTAATACCAAAAAAGAAAAGGATCAACTATTCAATTTCATTTACTTTTCATCTAACCAATTTACCTGTGAGATATCATTTGGTGAATTGGATTCTTGGGCAAGGCTTACAGATTCTTCGTGTAAGCGTGCAGCCATGACTTTATAGCCTTCCTTCAAGGCAAGTTTTCTATCTTCATCTGTGACCTCCACATTGAATTCTGTGCCCTGTATTTTTTGCTTAATATCATCATTTTTGTATGTATGGTTTCACTAGACAAAATTGTTTGCAACATTATATTTAAAAAAATTATTTCATATCATTGCTCCTACTTACAACTCGAGATTGGAGATTCATATAGCCACCAAAGCCAAGTTTGTGTTGGCCAAACTTTTCTAGTCTCGCTTTGGTAGCCACGGATGTGTCCTGCAATCTATGAACAATTTCAAACATCTTAGATTATATATTTACAAATATGAATAATTAGTGCATGATTACAATGTACTTAATACTATCATGACATACCTCTTTTTGCCCTGTGTTGCTTCATTATCTCTATCTTCACATAGCCTTTTCTCCTTTGCATCTTCTACTATTTCATTCCACTCCATTGGTGGAATCATAGCAGGATGGTCGTACTTTGGGTTATCCTTAAGAGCCCTTCTATATTGATCCCTCGCAGTCTTTATATGCTTTGCTGCTCTTTTCTGAAGTAGGCCATTGTCAAAAATGTTTTTTTTCCAAATTTCTCGTCAAAAGATGCAATGAGCTGATTTTTCAATTCCACGGTTTGTAAATTCCACCTTTTTAAAAACAAATAGATTGTTAGATCAATAACTTTAATATATTACAATAAATGGAAGGAAAGAAAAATTATGTAGCAATGATATGAAACTACGTACCTTTTACGTATGGTGGGTCCGAATAGTCTCAATGTCATATGAAAAAGATGGTCAAAGAAAACATTATTACCTACAAAAACATAAAGGATTTATCAATCCAAAACGAGTAGTATAAAAATAAATTAAATTTACACTTTAAATAAAAACAATTTTAAAGCACCTGGAAGCTTTCGTTCTTTGAACGGAAACATAGTTTTCTTATTCAGCAATAATGTCCCTTCATATGAACCAGTACTAATCACACGAACTGCTCTAGGAAATGGATCAGCTTCAGCAGTACTGCTCTCTACTGGTCTATCAACTAAAACATCGTGACAATTAAAGCAGACACCAAATGAATTAAAGCACACTTATGGATATAATCAAATTGAAGAAATTGACTAGCAAAAATGTTTTTTTTCATCGCATTCCATTAAGGATTGCATGTCCGAGACTGCATGTCCTATTTTTAACAATCAGATTTTGCAATAGTTTATAAGGATTTTATGAGTAGTTAGTTCAGAAGAATTCATCTCTCATGAATGGAACATATAGCAATCATTACATCTAAGTAGGGTCTTCACACGAATGCAAAATATGTATGTATGTATGTATGCATGGTGTGTGTATGCATGTGTTTGTGTGTATGCAGGCTTCTATAGACATCATTTAAGCACTGATATGCTACTTCATTGTTCATCAACTTGCACAAATACATTACAAAATATAGAAAAACAAGGTTTTACCAATTCTAGTGGGCATAGATGAGGATGTCTGCATGCCCCTTGTTGCTGATGATGCACTAGGCAATAGTGGACCGGCAACTGAAGGAGGAGTCTGCACTTCATCATGAGCTGAAGAATACAATATTGTTAGCAAAGACATTTGCAATGGATAAAGATCAAATGGAATACTAGCTACAAATGTCCACAAAAAAAAATTAAGTGTTATAATGTTGATGAAAACAAACAAAGTGCTACTTACATGAAGGTTGTGCGCAACGACCATCACCATGTTCACCATGTGATGTCACAAATGGCACAAATGTCTATACAAGTACACATAAAATTAGAGATCATGATCCATAAGATAGTATAAAATATTCATATCTATTGAACTTCTATTATTGCTTTAGTTGAATTATTGCTTACCTGCAAAGATTTGATTCTACAGCCCAATTATGTTCTCAGTGCCTCTTTCTACTCACTTTTGTCAGCCTCAATGATAATGTTAACAAGTTCATCAGTGTATCTTTGCTTGATTTTCTGGGTGATGAACACAGGGTCAGTACTAAGGGCGATGTTATGTAGATATGAAGCCCGTATTTCAGATCACATTTGATCAGCGGTCATTCTAGCTTTTTCCTATCATTTGTGACATCAAATATCAGTAAAATTTCATCAAAACAACTCCAAAGCCATAAAGAAAAGAACATAATAATACGACATTTGTTTCCATATTAACATTAAAATTTACAATATTTAATGTTTACCTGTACTGAAGGTGTCTGAGATGGTGCATCCATATCACCCTATGAAAAAAATTAGTAAGTCTTAGAAATCAGTAGTGAAATTAAAGTAATAGACTTACCAAAAAAAAATATTAATAATAAAGTAGATTGTATATGTAAATCATTTGTCTTAAGTTAAAAATTTAGTGTAACTAATGTGTATATTTAAAAAAATATTTGACATGTTCTACTTAATGTTTATATGTGCACATATGGTTTAGAAAAAAAAGTTTGGTCGTACAAAACCCCATCATAGTTGACATTGATCCTAGCTGGACAATTCATTGATCATCACGATCTTCATCCATGTCATCATCATCATCATCATCACCATCATCATACTTGTCACTTTGATCATCGTCGTCACCACCACCATCTTCATCACCATCATCATCATCTTTATCACCATCATCATCATGACCATCATCGCCATGATCATCACCATGATCATGATCATCATCAACATCATCATCATCATCATTATCACCATTATCATCAGCATGACCAAAATCATCACCATCTTCTTCATCTTCATCACTGGGTAATTGTTGTTCCTGATAATCATTTACTTCCTCTTCTACTTCTTCAATTTCTTCTTCTTCGATCACATTATACTTTATCGGCCTTCCTCTTAGGTCATGTCTAACAACAAATGACCAACCTGGTTTGTGTGGAACATCAAAATAAAACACTTGCTCGCATTGTCTTGGAAGAACATAGGGCTCATCTCCGACTGGCTCAAATGACCTTGTATTAATCATAGTAAATCCACTATCATGTTCAATAACAGTCCTATCAGGATCATTTCGATTCAGTCGTAACCTGAACCATTTGACAACAAATAGAACTATTTTGAATGAATTAAAGTCGCACTCAAGTATATCATCCAAAATGCCATAGTATCAATTTTCAAATTGTTGAGAATGTATGTCAGTTCTAAATGAAATATTAGTGACCGCAAAGACAACACTTATCCCAGAATCACACATTTTCTTCGTTTCATCTAACTTTTTTGTGTGAAATTTATAGCCATGGTAGTACATAGCTTGTGGTATTTGATCTGCAATTATTCAAACATGTCAAGATTATTTGCATCGATCTATGAGTTGATATTAAACTTATGTGTGATGATTAGTAATCTTATGCGTACCTTTGTATCTCTTAAGCCATATATTAGATCAAGTACCATTTGTGTAACATTGGGATCTCCATTACGATGAGCTTCTTTAGCCAATGATACAACACCATCCCATGTTAATGAGTGACCATTTTCTTGAGACTGTTCAATCCATACTATCATCCAATCAAGATTGTTTGCAATATACAAGTGTAGTGCATCCCACTCACGACCAACTATAAAGAAAACAATTACACTAGTTACAAACAACTTATATATATTGATGATGAATAATAATTATTAAACTTTTTTAAAAAAACTTATAATTACCTCTCAACCTCCTCATTCTACCTTTCCCCGTCAGGTACTCCCCTTCGAATTTGTCATTAGAGTTGGGATCCCAAATGCGATCTACATAGATATCTGCTGCAAACTTTGAAAGATATTTAGTAATGTACACCATGGTCTGGTATATCATATATCCCTCTATCATAGAACCCTCGGGACATGCTCTTTGTCGAACCAAGCCCTTCATAAATTTTAAGTCCCTCTCAACCATCCACATTGATCTAGCTTGTACAGGTCCACACAATTCAATCTCCTCAACTTGATGTATGAGGTAGTGTTCTTGAGCATTGAAAAAGGTTGGAGGTAAACACTTTTGCATTTCACACATAAGCAGTGGAATTTTTCTCTTCCAATATTTTATATCTTTTTTGTCAATTTCTTTAGATGATAAGCACCTAAAAGAGATTCAACACACAAAACAAGATAAATGAGATTTCAAATAAAATTTTACAATAGATTTAAGAGAAAAAGCTACAAATCTAAGAAAAAACACTTCTAACCTCGTGTATTTTCCAAGATCATATATAACTTGTTTAATACTGTTGTCAAACTGTTGTGGAAGGGATAGAGGTAGGACGAACTGCAATCACTAAAAATGATCATTTCAATATATTATTAAATAATGCAATAGGTAGTACATTCAATCTTACAAATATACTATAAATAGAGAACATGACTTACCTTGACGAAAGTATGCCAATCATGTGTTTTCAACCCTGGCCCAAAATCACCTTTCTTTGATAGAAGAGTGCTTATATTTGCAACAAATCCTATTGGAAATTTTGTTTTTTTTATGACTCCTTTTAATGCATCACTTTGTTGCTCTGTTAATAACCAAGGAAGGGCACTTGTATTTATGCAGTCTCCATTGCTATTTGATTCAATGGAAGCTTTTAGTGCATGATTGGATTCATAAATGTCGGTACAGATTTTGGCAATTTGTTCTCTATCACGCCTTCCATCCAACATTTTTCATAGTGTCTCTGTTACATTCTTTCCAATATGCATAGCATCAAACAAATGCGCAATTGGGAGATCCTTGTAGTACGGTAACCTACTAAATTGAGTAGGATAACTTTTCATTCCTCTAGGAAGTTGGTCATTGATGCCTTGATGACCTTCACAAGCATCAATTAAAACATTAGTAAATATAAGACAATATCAAAATACAAATTTTAAACTTCAGACGACAAATTGGATATTACCTCGACAATTTAGTCGATCATACTCCAACTTCCATAAATGAGGTGTCATTCTTCGTGGCCTTGATGATGTCTCTTCTTTTCCATTGAAAAGATGTTTTTCAGCAATTCGATACCTATGATTATTGTGGAGAAAGTGTCTAAACTCATCAAGCACCTACTTTCTTAAAGTTTTTGAATGAAGAGATTTCATCTTCAGACCACAAACTGGACATGCAAATTTTCCCTTTGTCTGAAGACCTAAAAGATCATGTAGAAGTGGATCATGTACAATTATCATGCACAACTTAAAAATTTGATAGTAATGTGTAAGCAATATAACAGACCAAAAATATGTGATATTAACAATATAACATACCACAAAAATGAGTTAGCCCAGGGGCATCATGTATTGTCCATACAAGCATTGCATGGAATTGAAATTGTCGATGTCCTATCGGTCTAGAGATGTCATACATAGTGATGCCATTCCATAACTTCAACAACTCGTCAATTAGGGGCTCAATATACACGGTCATATCTTTAACTTGGTATTTACCTAGCAATTGAATGAACATAAACATTACATTATTATTATGACCATTTTCATGCACTATTTATAAATTAATTTAGATAACTATAAAATGAAAAAAATACCTGGCACAACCATTGACAACATTATGTGCTCCCTCTTTATGGACATCCAAGGAGGACTATTATTGTTAATAACAAAAATAGACCACACTGAGTAAACAGATCTCATATCTCCATATGGATTGACACCGTCTGCTGCCAATGAAAGCTTCAGATTACGAAGTTCTTCTTTAAAATGTGACCATGTTTCTTCTATCTCTTTAAATGCAGAACCATCGGCAGGCATTCACATAATGTCATCCTGACTTCTATTGCGTGGACGGTAATCCATAAATTGTGCCAAGCTAGCGCACCTGAATAACCGTTGAAGACGTGGAATAATGGGAATGTACCGAAGAACCTCGTGAGGCACTTTTTTTGTTATTTAATCGGATTGATATCTACTACTATGACAATTAGGGCATTCTATTGCAAATTCATGTTTTTTATGATATAGAATGTGATCATTGGGACATGCATGTATTGTTTGATACTTCATTCCAATCTGATCCATAATGTTAGATAATTCTCGGTATGAACGAGGCAAAATGTTTGATGGTGGTAACAAAAACTCACTAGTCAACCTACAACAAAAAATATGCATTGTTAATATAATGAATAGTAATTGTATGCTAACATTGAAGATGACAAAAATGACATACCTCAGCATACGTGACATTGCTACATTGGATATACCATTCATAACCTTTAAATTCACCAACAACACTATAGCTGAGAGCAGAGTTGTTTGGGAGCCTTCATATAAGGGCTCGTGTGCCTTCTCAAGTAAAGGTATATCAAGACCATCTTGATCATCATTATCAAATTCACTAGTACCATCATTGTGAGCCTCTTCATCACCTGCCCCAATACCATCTTCTTCAATCATGTCCTCTGGCACATTATCATCTTCTTCCATGAGAGTGTTATCCTCAGCTTGGATATTCACACCTCCATGTTCCTCCAATACGAAATCCACATTCAGCAATGGACGAAAATCATGGCCCCCTTCAACATGACCATGTTGCCTACAATGACTCTGGGCTGTTGTGATTAGAATTCTTCGAGTCTTTAACCCTTTATACTTTTTGCAAGGACAATAACATTTATTAGGTTTTCTTCGAAACTAAGCCCACAATGCAGCCATTGTCTCATTTTTTTCAGCGTTCATATTGTCAAGCGTGGTCTTTCTTCACAGGAAAATATATCTACAAATAAATTGGAAATTTTGTGATTAATGTTTATATCTGCACATATGGTTTTTCTTGATTATTGTTTTCAAATGTAACTAAAATGATCCTATAATTTCTAGAAGGCATAGATGTTTGCAAAATGTGGATTTATAGACAATGTATGTTAATTATTTCCATCTAAAAGAGTATGTTAATTAGAGAAGGATAACTTATCAACAAAATCAAAATGTTGAATACAAAATATCTACACAAAAAATATCTAGCAGTGTATCTACAAAAATTAGAATTGCTATAATCTGACACATTTAAACCTAGAATATACTGACTACAATTGCATTCAAAATAGTGAAATATTTCAATGCATCCTTGGTCTTTTGGTGAAGTTGAAAGTTGAAATCATCCATAACGTAAAAAAGAAAATAATAAGTGATTTCCTTCTTATGATAAGTTTGAAGTACTCACATTTATTTTAGTTATCTCTAAAATCATTTATTTTCTAAAGATCTCCCTATGTTCAAATGATTTCATATGGAATGTGGGGATGTTGACTGGCAGCCCTAAAATTCTATGGCGTTAGATATTACAAGGCTCATATGATCAGCATTAAACATTAAACGATTAAGCAATAAACAATTGAGCAAAGCCATTGGATTAAACTAAAATGTTTGTGTTTGTAATGAAGAAAAGAAACATGCACCCACATGCTTCAACTAATTATGTACCAACAAATGCTTTGGTTATAACTGTGCACTACCACATGTAATACAAAGGTGACATTATTTGTGATCTGCTTGGTTTGTTCAAGGGATTTCAAATAGAGATGAAATATATGCATACAATACCTAGGTTAGTTGTGGAGAAGTATACAGATATAAATTGCTTTATGGTTGAAACTAATTTGGCATGCATGGAGGTTACTGATTAAAGTGTAAATATTTAGTGATACAATAAATGCTACAAAAACTTTAAAATGTGGAATTGTACGAGTTAGTGCCAAGAAATTGATTTGATCCTCAAGACATTGCTGGAACTATTGAAAATTGTAGCCTGGTGATGAAATTTATGAGAAGAATTTACCATGAGTATCAAGAGGTATCAGTAAAAGATGTAATTGCATCCATTTCCTATTTTAAAACAAGAGCATCAACAAAATTATCCAAGCCTTCACCCTGCATTATATCTTCAATAGGATGATGAGTTATCCTAACTCGGTGATCTGTTACACGCCCCTGAGGAAAATTATATGTTACGAATTCCAATCACACTTGACATTGCTCCTGAGGATAAAGAGCACAATTGAAACAACTTCATGGCCAATGAGGTTAGTAATTTAGAAATTTAAGAGATTATGACAAAGGCGATGCATGAGGCTGAATACATTGAAGATGATGTGTTGAACAACGAAAAGAAGGAGATATAACAGAGATAGAACCTTAATATTTCGGCAGAGGTTACATTGAAGCTGCCAAATGTTGTTGGAACTCAAAGAATAAAATGCTAATGGCACGTAATCTTCAAACCCTTCCTCTGCATGTAATGGTACCACAAAATGCAGTATACAACAAACATTAACTGTACAGCCTTTCTTCCGGTCACGCAAGATTGAAATTAGGGCGCGATAAAGAGCTTGTTTTTTATTTTGGGAAAGTGTAAGTTCGTGTTGGTCAAAATTTCAACCAACACGGGCTTCTAGTTAAAAAAAATTATATACATTGCCTGCATAAAATGACCAGTTTGACCCCATTTTTTTAGATGGTCAAAAAATTTGGTCTAAAAATGGGGTCAAATGTACTAGTGGAAAGACAATCCTTGACTTGTCCACTTATTTGTAAGGTCCAAAGAACCTAGAGGACGTGTTAGACTCGTTTATATGGTGGCCACAAGCGTGGAATTGAATGATATATTCACAAGTCAAGTCAATGGATTTTAATGACTTGAAGGTTCCACGTTGCTCAATTCATTTGTTTATCCACTTCCATCACGGCATCCCAGATCATCATGTATTCTTCATGAAGCTGCAACAGTTGAATGGAATCTTAATGAAATTGACCATTCATTCACTCTATTCAACAACTTTGTAATGGACGCTCTGTGCAACTAAGCTTTGAATGGCCATGGTGATAGAAATGAGAACCATCACAATTCTATGGAGTTTCTTTGCAATTGCAATTTACAGGTGCTCGGGAGATGTGGGCATGCCTACTTTTTATTCTCCTCCTTATGTTCGTAAGTTCTACTGCTCTCTACTTCTCTCTTGGCTTTTGATTCAATTCATTTATTGTTGTCTTTGAAACTTTGAGTTTTTCAAATCAGAGATCTATAGATCTATTTGGATGATGGATCATCGAGTATGATTTGAATACTGATATTAAAAACTTTGGATCTACTATTTTTTATGTTGATTGTACAATGTGATTTCAAATATAGATACTCAAAATCAAGCATCTAACTTTTTTGATAATGAATCATAGAACGTTGTTTGAAACCAGGTTATGAAAATTAGAGATCTTCGATCATAAAGTGTGATTTTGAAATGTCAATATCAAAATCAAGCGTCAAACTTTACTATAATGAATCATAGAACATGATTTGAAATTTTTTATTTCATTTGAAGCGAGGTTCTAAAAATGAGAGATCTTAGATCATAGAGTGTGATTTTGAAATGATGATATCAAAAATTGAGAGCTTACATTCTAATAATAAATCCATAGCGTGGGATTTGAAATGTCATGGGATCTTGAAATGAGAATGATAGACTTAGATATTGTAAAGATTTGGTAAGTAATTTAATCACTAGATTCATATTGGAATGTTTTGTGAAACAAAAATTGTTGGCAGCCTCAGAATGCTATGGGAATGATGAAAAGCAGTTTCCAGCTAGAAATCTGTTTGTAGCAGTGAGTGATGCAATTTGGGACAATGGAGCAGCTTGTGGGAGATAGTACAGTGTCATATGTCTCAGTGGTACAAATCAAATCTCACAAAATCCATGCTCAGACAACACCAATTCCACTGTTGTCAAGATACTCCATTACTGCTCTTCTAACTGCAATGGAACACTTCAACTCTCTGCTGATGCCTTCAAAGATATTGCTACTTCCACAACAGGGACAATCAATATTGAATATGATCAGTAATTTTATATTTAACTTTTAATTTGGTCATTCTTCTTTAAAATAAGATGTGGGCCTATTTATTATTGACTAGTCTCCTCCCAATTCACCCAAATTAGAGTTGGGGGTTGGGTTATAGGCATTTCAAACCTATAAAACAATAAAAGAAAACACTAATCTCCGACCTAGAATTCTCTCAAGTTGTTAAAATTGGTAGCTTTCAATGATTATTGACTTTGATGTGTTCTATTGCAGAGTATAATAGCATCAAGTTCTATTACACAAGTGTTAGGAAACTCTTCTGTTTAAGGTTGCCATGAATTGGGGGATTAAATGTCAGAAACATTGTGTAAAGAGAATTATTGTATAAGCATCTTATTTATTCCATTTTGTGTATCACACAACTTTTGTAATAACATTAATATTGATTGTAGCTCATTCCAACATTATCACATTCATTGTGATTGTCTATTGCAAATGTTCCTTATCATTATATGTGGAATAGTGTAAACTGATTGTTGATATATATTCGATTAATCTTAATTTCCTCTAAAAAAATTATTTTGGAAGATGAAATAATAAAAGAATGGAAGATCCCATAGGTGTGATAGTGGAATCAAATTTAAAATCCTACAAAGAGGGAGTGGAGATACAAATTCTCATCTCCAAAGAATTTGTCAGAACCAAACCCAATTGTGTGGAATTGATAATTTGTTCTTGGGAATTCCTAGTTCAAGTGATAAGTCATGGCCTTCTATAGAGAGTTTTTTTTGTTAGATCCAAAACAATTTGGGTAACATCATCAAGTTTATGGTATTCCTGACTGTTTTAAGAAGGATACAACTAGTAGAAATTATTGAGGGTTGCCGTGGATGATGGATGGCACTGGAATTTATCTAAGAGATTGGGAACCAAATATCTAATAAAACATACAATTTTCAACCTCGATATGGATATCCGAATTGAAATTAGCCCCATCTAGATGCATGAAGTCAGCAATATAATACCACAGTGTAGTAAGGGGAACATTGATGTAGAGAAATCTCAAGGAAAAATAATGGAGATGCTTACAGAAATTTTCATGGGAGGGTAAACTTTATAATGTTACATCATTAGTCATAATCTTGACAATTAGTGACAATTAGTGATATAGTGAAAGGAATAATTGGACGATGGAACATAAAGTGACCTTTCAAATGAACAATCTAGTCGAATGGATGGCCTTTGTCTAAATTGATAAGAAATGAATGGCCTATTGTAAATTGATAAGGAGCATGTAATGTCTTGAATTTTATACCACTCAATTACTGAATAATAAATGAAGGTAAACTGTTTTTCCATTTCACAAATATGATAAGCACATCACTGTTCATATTTGCACATAATGTATTGAAACTAAGCAACACTATGATCCAGCTATTGTGACACCTCTCTCAGGTAGCCGACAGAAATTAATCTATTAAGTTATAACTATTTTTTTCCTTAAAATTTTATACAACGCTATGGTACACAATGCGGAAACAATATGAAACATTCACATTAAGCAATGCAAATATAGTTTTGATTACTAAAAGCTTCCTTACTATTCCGGCGGAGGTTGCACTGAAGTTGTCAAACGCTGTTGGCACTGGCAGTAAAACATTGTTGGTACGTAATGTTCAAACCCTTCCTCTGCTGGCACCACAAAATGCAGTAAATGATAAATCTTAACCGCACATCCACAGCCTTTCTTCCGGTCGCGCGACAAGATTGAAATTAGGGCGCGGCAAAGAGCTTTTCTTGGATTTTGACATAGTGTAAGTTCGTGTTGGTTGAAATTTTGACCAACACAAGCTTCTAGGTAAAAAAAATTATATACGTTGCCTTGCATAAAATAACCAATTTGACCCCAATCTATTAGATGGTCAAAAATTTTGGTCTAAAAATGGGATCAAATGTACTAGTGTACTATTGCATCCGCTTACCGATGCATTTTGGCCTGGATTATGAGGTAGAATTTTTTTCACTTCCAGCTCTTTTTTGGCCTACATGTGGTTTTTTGGTTGTAACTTGCTCATCTGGACTTTTTTTTTTGCAAATAAGATATTGTCGGAAAGCTAGTTCTAAGCTCGTTCTAGTGGTGCAGGTTATTTATAGTTTTGGTGTGTTTTTTAATAGTTTTTTTGATGTCAAAGTTAGCGGCTCTATTTTTCACTCTAGGAGACATATCTTGAGCATCAAATCTCAAATTTGGGAATTATTTATATCATTGGAAAGGTCTTTCTGAGCTATTTCCATTGATGCTAGTTGTTTTTCCAGATTCAACTCTAGGCACATTCTATTCAACTTTTTTGCATTTTTGCATTCTGGTGGATATCTTGGTTGTTTCAAGTTTGAAGATCAATTTCTTTGCTTCAAATGATTCTTCATAGGTTGTATTGTCTATTGTATTAGCCTTATGTCTCTTTTGGTCTATTTAGATATCATTTGTATACATTCTTACAAATGCACTGAGATAAAATGTCATATTGCATCTATATTTTCGTTTTAGTAGTTTTGCTTTGTTTTGCCTTCTGATTTGAGCAGTGTCATCTGAGGACACTTCTACAAATTATTATATTCTTAGGATTTATTATATCTTGTGCCTTATTATACACACACTACTCTAATTAAGGTGCCATGGGGGGTTGATTTTTTGCCTTTGTTTGTCATCTTCCTTTGTCCAGTGAGTTTCCCTTCTATGACATTAGCCACATGACTTATTATCTCTAGTTTACTTAAGCTAAACTTTAGACATATAATAATTAATTTTTTTATTATTTATTATCATGCAACTTAGGTTTTACCTGTTAGGGTTTTGATCTCATTTTATAAGGATTGATCTCTCTTTGTAATTAATTCATTCACTTTTGATAATAGCAATCTCTTTTTTACACATCAAGAATGTCTCATCTATGGATCTAGAAATTCTAGCCTCCATAGCTTTTGCTTTTCTCTTTCTATGATAAGTGTTTGCATTCAAGTGATTCTTGGGATCTGTGGGGTTGATCTTTCAAAAGTGAATGAATTAATTACAAAGAGAGATCAATCCTTATAAAAGGAGATCAAAACCCTAACAAATAAAACCTAGGTTGCATCATAATAATTAATAAAAGAATTAATTATTATATGCCTAAAGTTTAGCTTAAGTAAACCAGAGATAATAAGTGACTTAATAATTAAATCGATATGATTTAATTAATAAAAAAAAAATTTATTACTCTAACACCTCCCCCCCCCCCAGCACCATAAGATAAACTTTGGGAGTAGCTAAAAACATAGAAACTACTATTGAAAGTAAATTTGGGTCTCGGCAACAAAGGCTTGATGAGATACCCAAGCACAACTAAATCTCTAAAAAAAGGAGAAATAGACAAAACCACATGGGAAAAATCTTACTCCAAAAAGATATGGAAATAATGTTGAAAAGAACTAGTGAAGGGCTGAAGAAGCCTCCAAACTAAGGAATGTCCCAGAAGATAGGAACAAAAGATGATCATGAAGAATACTACTAATGCATGTAGAAGCTACAAAGCTCTATCCAAAAGTAGCTATTGATCTGAAGAACTTCCACTTAAATAGAACCTAACCAGGTAGAGAAGACTATGATCTGCATCAAATCAAGAGGCACACGAGGGAAAATAAATGAGCTCAACGATACAAATAGCATAAAACACCAAAGCCTGAAGAGTTAGTCAATTGAACATGGAAGGTTGCATCCAAAGTAGGAACAAAAATAAGTGTCTATATGGTAAATGATCCATCTCACCAAAATGCATAGGTACCCAGCCACTACATCCACCTAGTACATAGGAACAAAAATTGAATACGTAGCTCACTCCATCGAACCAATGAAGCATGAGAAATCAACTTAAACAATAACAAATGAGGACAATAAAATTTTAAACAAGGCCTTCACAATATAAGAAATCAAAGAAGCCCTTTTTAGAATAAACCCAGATAAATCACCAGGCCCTGATGTATTTCAAGCTTTTCTCTTTCAAAAATATTGGAATATATTAGGTAATTATTTATGGAAAGCAATAGAAGCCACAAGAAATTTAGGATCTCTTTTAACCAAAATCAGTAATACAATTTTAGCCCTAGTACTTTAGCAAGCTAATCATGAAGAACCCAGGGACTATAGACCAATAGTTTTGTGCAACACAATATATAAAACTTTATCTAAAGTGTTTTGATTAAGTAAAAATAGGTTTTAAAGGACCCAAAACCTTTTATAAAGTAGCTAACAACAAGAGAAAAGAAGCCTAGAAGAACTTTGCATCAACACTAAAAGGAAGAACTAACTAAGACCATAAGCCTTAATACAAATAGCAGGAAAAGAAGCAAAAAGGTAGTTATAGGGTCTTCAATACATCAGCAACCTATCTGCAAGGATATTCATGTTAACCACAAAGGCCTCCAAATCATCCATTTCTTTGACTTCCATGACCTCAATCTTCTTAGAGTTAGCCCTAGTTTGTTTGCTAGGGCCATGTTCCTCTTTCAAGTCCTTTAAGCCTTGAACTCTCCCCTATTCCAGTTTGTCCAGTAGAATGTTAATTTTTCCTACCATGGTCTTCAAGATGGAGTAACTCTGATCAGCAAGTTTCTTAACCACCTTCTCAATTTTGACCACTCTATTATTCATACCATCCAGCCTTTTCTACAAATCCTTCATCTTTTGTTCCATAGCTCTGTTATTGGCTTCCAAAGGTGGAATTCCCTTCATAAGATTCTTAACCTCTTCTACATTACCAATCACCTCAGAAAGTCTATCAAGATTTTGACTATGATTTCTCTCACCTCTGGTGGTCCTGCTTAACTGATTAAACTCTCTCCTAATTCTTGCATTTGCTCCTACATTCTACTAATATCCCGAATTACTTAAGCTAAACTTTAGGCATATACCCCTATTCCTCATAGTCCTTTTTATGAACCAAGTAATCCTCATCCCTTTCCATATTGTCTCTTTCAAAATCCTTCTTCTTAGTACCCTTGTCATTAGCCCTCCCTTAAGAAAGAAGATTCTTACTTTTCTGCTCTGTCCTCTTGATTAGAGGTTCATCATCATATATGTTTTTTTCCCCTTGTTTCTGGTAGTAATACCAGAATTACCATTGGTTTTCTTCCCTTTACCCTCCTCTGGCTCCTCTTCAAAATTCATGTCCATCTTAGAATCCACATCCTTAGTCTTCCTTTTCTTCATAGACGAGCTCCTAGGAGCAAGCTTTTTCCTCTACTTAACCTCCATCTCATCATCTTCCTCCTATGTATCCTCATTGTTGCCCTCATCCTATTCACTCCCCTCAATTTCACACTTCAAATTTTTCTTACTAAAATAGGGTATATCCACTTTCTTTTCTTTTAGAAGATTTTAACCAAAACCATCAAGCCTTCATGGCAAGCATGGTCGCCCTCAAGATTTTTCTATATGGCCAGAATGGTGTTACCCAATGATTTTCCGAGGTAGAAGGAGATATTAAGTCTAACCCTATGCCTAAAATGGTTGACCAACATAAAATGATGCCCAAAAATCTTAGTAAAATGACAATCCAGGGTTAGGTATTCAATCACAACAAACATGATAAACCCCCACGGATGATAAATGGAGCCAAGGATAAAATAGGCATTAAAATTGTAACCAACCTATAATGCTCCTTAGTCGTCTCTGCAAACTCTTA
This sequence comes from Cupressus sempervirens, assembly GCA_028749045.1. Lineage (NCBI taxonomy): Eukaryota > Viridiplantae > Streptophyta > Pinopsida > Cupressales > Cupressaceae > Cupressus > Cupressus sempervirens. The sequence goes on from CM053792.1 coordinate 257,336,013, forward strand.
ATAGCAAGATCTAACAACTTCCTATCCCTGTAGAAGTTGACACCCTCTATATCAAGACTAGTAGCTTCTGCTATAATGTTCTCTATGACATCCATTCTCTGCTTTGCCACTAGAATACTACCATCCTTCCAGGTCTTAATAAATTGGCAAGTAATGGAAGGATTGCTACCCTTTAACTTCTCCATGAAGCCCATGAAATGACCCTATTCCAATATATCCCATATATTCAACTTCTTCCCTTCCTTGTAGCTTGTTGGCTCGACCCTCTTTCTCATGCCTTCCATCTTCCTCAAACTACAGCAAATTCTCCTAATCGTGACAAAAAAAAGACAATATGGAAAACTTAGTTTCGATATCGCAACAAAGATTTTTGCTATGTATAAAGACCCATAATCTATGTGGCAATGAATGAATAGTCCCTTCAAAACTAACCATAGCACACAACTCCCCATTCTTTCCCAATTCATAATTATTCCTAAATGTCGTGTTCATCATTATTAAAGATTTTTTACAAAATTCTAACTGTTGTACTCTATCAAGGATAGCCCATTGGTAGGGATTTTGTCACCATGATTCCAAATCATCTTTGCATGACTATTGCATGCCACATTCGCAGCCCAATCAGCAACTTGGTTTGTTTCTCTATAGTTGTGAATGATAACGCAATCCTCAAAAGAACTAATAAGATTAATATCCTTTCATATAATAATATGGATATTCCAAGAGGGATTATTAATTTTATTAAGATAGTTAATAATATTAAGGGAATCCCCCTCAAGCCAAATTTTCTCCAAATTCGTACTCTTGGCAAAAATAAGACCATGGAGAGATGCACTAGCTTCCGCAACATGGTTAGTTTGTTCCTTGATAGGAATAGCCATAACACCTAAACTATTCTCATTCATATTTCTGATAATGACACCACAACCTGCAATCCCTAGGTTGCCCTTCAAGGCCCCATCAAAATTAATCTTACACCAACCCTATGGTGGACAATCCCACCTAGCCAAATTCCTAAGATTAATATCATTTTGAGAGACACTTAACCCTTCCAAATTCTAATTTTGAATCACTTTTCCTTCCCATTCATTCTAAGGTTCATGACCTTTCCCAAAAATCATTATATTCTCAATCACCATATGCTTAATCTTATGAAATAACTGAACAGAATTAGTCTCCTTACGTCTAAAAACCCTATCATTTCTTTCCTTGCACACACGCCAGCATAGAAATGGGAGGATGAACTCTTGTAACTTTATAATCAAGATAATACGAGAAGGAGATTTCCATGCTAAGAATAACTCTTGAATACTGAGGGGGAAAACCCAGTCCATATCCAACATACCACAAATCCTTTTTCATAACCTTCTAGTGTAAGAGTAGTGAATAGTCAAATGATTAACCGACTCTTCCTCTTCCTTGCAAAGATAACACCTAGTAACAAGACACATACATTTCTTCATTAAATTATGAGTGGTAATAATTTTATCTAACAAAAGAATCCAAAAAAATATGTTGACGTTAGGAGCCAAGCCTTTAAACCAGGCTTTAGCCCAACAAGGCACGTGATAGTCTTTGAAAGCATTGCCATATAGAGAGGAAATAGAGAATAACCCCTTAGGATTATATTTTCATATTAAAGTATCCTCCTCTTGAACTAAAAAGACATCATTTAGAATTTTGTTAAGTTCATTAAGGTTCTCATCTGCTCTATTAAGGTTCGCCCATTTATCCTCTTCCCAATAATCAGTAACAGAATTACCAAAACTGTTCTTGCATTGATCCATATACCCATTCCACCTCTAATTAGAACTTTATCTATAATGTTAGCAAACAAACTAAAAATAGTATTACCAAAACTAATCTTAGAGGAACAAACGATCTTTATTCCCAATAGATCAATATTAGATAGAATTATTATCATTTAGGAATTAATACATTATGTTCAAATAAATAAAGAGACATGTATGCTTATGAAACTAGATATTCAAAAAGCATATGACAAAGTGGATTGGATACTTCTATGTAAAACTTTCAAAGCTTTTGGGTTCTAACACCAATGGATAAACCTTTTCTACAATTGTATTGCTACCTTTAAAAAAAATATCCTCATTAATGGCACACATGAAGGATGTTTCAACATATCAAGAGGAATTAGACAAGGAGAACTAATCCCACCCTTCCTAATCATTATCATGGCATAAGCTTTTGGTAGAGTTATTAAAAAAGCTCAAGAGGAATCAAAAATTAAAGGAGTTCTGGCAACAAGATGAATACCCAAGATTATACATCAATTATTTGCTAACGATGCCATACTACCTGGAGAAAGTACTTTGGAAGAAGCCCAAAACTTTAAACAAATAATTACTACTTATATGGAAGGTTCAGGGAAAATGGTTAATACTAAAAAAATTGAAATGTTTTTCTTAAATGCACACCTAGATACATAAAGAAGAATTGTCACCTAATGGGTTATAAAAAAAGGTTTATTTCCATGTAAATATCTAGAAATTCAATTGGAAAAAGGCAATAGAGACTCTAAATCCTACTACCCCATTTTAGAAAAATTAGATTAAAAATGGAAAATTGGAAAGGGGTGTGGCTAACAAAGGATACACGAGTTGCTATGATAACATTAGTCTTATCAAATGTCATGGCTTACTCTTCCTAGGAGAATCAAAAATAAATTAGATAGAAAAACAAGAAATTTCTTTTGGAATGGGAGAGATGAAAAGAAAAAACAAGCCCTAATTAAATGGGGTAATATTTGCAAACCTAAAGAATTGGGAGGATTAGGAATTAAAAATCTAAGATGGAAAAATGAAGCACTAGGAGCAAAATTAATCTAGAGAATGTTTCATGAAAAATACATCAAATGGAAAAAAAATTCTCTTTCACAAATACCTTATGAGTTCCAATCCTTTATCTTTATTCCAAACTAACAATCTGCTTATAGGATCTAAACCATGGAACTTTGTGATGCATTTCCATTCCTTCATTAGTAATAATTTAAGAGAGGATATAGGTGAAGATGGGGATGCATTATTTTGGGAGGACTCATGGGATGGGTTCCCTCCTATAGACAATTTTAATTTCCCACCAAATATTAAGAATAATTTATCCAATTTATGGGTTGAACATGTATGTGATTATCAAAAAATAATAAACACAAATCAAAAAGAAAGATGGAAATGGAAATCAGCAGAAGAAACAAACTTATCATAACAAGAAAAACTATTTTACAAGCAGATTATTAATCAAAGGCAAGCAAATCATAAAGATGGAAAGGATAAATTAATCTAGGGAGCATCTAAAAATGGGAGGTATAGTGTCAAAAAGAGCTATGATTTAATTATTAGTTCTCAAATATGGGAAAGGATAAATATCCCTCTCACTCTTTGTCAGGTTTTAGTATGTCTACCAAAGGTGAGCATTTTCCAATGGGTAGCTCTTCAAAAGAGAAGTCTTACGGTGGATGGATTCACAAAAATGGGATTTGAGGGCCCTTCAAGATGTATGTTATGTAAAACTAATACATTGTTATTTCATTATCCCTTTTCCAAAATGTGTTGGCAATAGTTTTGTCAAAAGCTAAACTAGTCGACAACACTAACTTATAGCCTTTGAAAATATTTAAATAGTTGGCCTGAACACAAACAATCTAAGATTTATAATAGCCTATAGAAAATTTCCCCTTCCATTCTATTATGGGAAATATGGAAGTAAAGAAATTGAAGAATTTTCACAAATGAAGAAGTAACAATTCCTTCCTTCTTGAATAAAGTAGAGGCCAACATTGTTGAAGTTATCAATAATGATCTCAAGAATTCTATCAAAGAAGAAGGAACACTTTCAGAATGGGATGTAGAAATCCAAAATAATTGGTGAAATCTTATTAACCCACCAATGATATACTCTAAATTAAATAAACATGAGAGAGAAAACTACAAATGGGACCTACCACCAAGAGATTGGGCAAAGTTGAACTCTAACAGAGGCTCTAGAGGAAACCCTTGAAATGTAGGAATAGGGTGTTATATACACTTAGTTTATAGCTTGTGGATTTCTATACGAGCCAACTCTCTTGGGATAGTTTCAGACAACATTGCAGAGTTTGAAGCCTTAACAGAGGGTCTAAATTTCAATTCAAAATTGAGTGCTAGAAAATTAATTATAAAAGGAGACTTTCAAATCATTTGTAATGCCTTGAAAAAGAGACATAATCCTAACTAGATACTCAACTCAAAATTGGAATATGCTTTATTACTAGTGGACAAATTTGAGAAAACTAGGATTCAACATATCTATTGAGAAGGGCACAAAAAAGAAAATGAGTTAGCCATTCTAGGTGTTGATGAAGAAGACATCCTTATGAAAATCATTTTAGCCATTCTAGGTGTTGATGAAGAAGACATCCTTATAAAAATCATTCAAGTGAATCTAAACTAAAGAGAAAGGGAAATAATTTGACTTATTCCTAAGTTTACCAAAATTTGTTTCAAATTTCTATTTCTATGTATTCCTCTCCCTCCTTTATCATTTATGAAAAAACGTCATTTGAGTTTTTGAAGGTATCGATCTTTGCCTCCTTTCCTACTAGTTAGTTATCAATCTCTTATAATTAAACATGATCTTTTAAGAGAACCAAAGGATACCATTTTTAGTGTAATTCGACTATGATTCGTATCAAGTTGAGGGACCCTATAATCTAAATCACCTTTGATTGCCCCATTAATTGTCACAAACTTTGTAGCATTATACTAGCTACCCATTTCCTAGTTGTCAGAGTAGTGTATAGGATTTTGGGAAAGGAATTTATTAATAATGGGGATAAATTTTGAGTAAATTTGAATATCTCAGCAATGTTCATAGCCTCATCCCTCCAGGTTGATCCTGAAAAAGTTGTCATTGAGCTTCTTTGCAGGAGAGTATTCAAAGCATCACGTATCCAAGTTTTGGAGCAAGTAATATCTAACATTAAGGACAACCTAATAATTTCAAATCCACAATTTAACCAATGATAGTTCATGGGAGGCAAAGCAGTGTCATCATTCCCTATTTTCAAAGTAGAGGACATGAATGGTTTCCTCAATTGGACCCGTACCTAGCATAGGAATCTAGATTTTCTATTCTACTCTCTACATGTTTGCCTTCTGCAAACGCCAATCTAGGTTGATACTTTCATAGTTGAGGATCGAATTGGAGTATGGGAATGGGTGAAATATACAACTCTAATGATGAATTTGAAGATATTCCTAATGATAGCTTCTCCACGTAAATGGAATCGATATGATTTATTTTTAATGTATACAAGACTAAAACGGATCATTTCTCACTACACCTTTCTTCTTATTCTTTGAATGTCAATTTAATTTGCAATTGACATCATAAATCTCCTTCCACATTTGCTAGATTTCAAAGAATCAAATTTGTAATTTTACTACTATGAATTAACAATTCCTTTTATTTTATCAATCTGAGTGGAAGTAATTCTTTGTTTTGAAAAGGAACGATTAGCTTCACTACACTTGTCAGTAGTATTTATAAAGAGAAGGAATGTATATAGTTAAAACCAATGACACTCAATGAATTTGAAATGTATCAAGGAGATCACTAAAGTAGTTTGAATAAGTGAAAGGTTCATATGTCTAGTTTAAGATTCTCTACAGACCATTGCCCCTCATAAAATTTAATTGTCCCTTACTTATTGTCTTAAAAGTAGAAGTCTCATGCAAATTATCATATATTTTAATTCAGAGAAAACGTTGGTACGAACAAACTAAAAAGGAATGCTCCTCCTATCTAGATAACCATACTCTAAATAGGGGAATAAAGCCTGTAACTAAGTATTCATATATTAAAACAAAAAGATAGTATGTGATTCATCAAGAATATTTAGAATAAAAAAAGACTCTTTATAGCTAATATTACAAATTATTAAATTAACATACAAGTTAAAAGGTATAAGAAAGAAGTCTACTTTACAAAATAAATTATATGTAACCTTCTCGATAAAACTCAGGTTAAGAAACTATATAGAAATAAAATCATGCAAACATTGAAATTTTAGTAACATGTCATAAAGGTATTCCAAGCATTAGGGATATTGTATCTATGATTTCCTACAAAGTAACTTGCTAAAAAAGTATGATACTAACTCTTATGATGAGATTGAAGAGAATTTTTAGTCGTAGGGACTCAAAAAAGAAGGAATGCTAACTAAAAGATGTATTAAGTCAAAATATGCTTTTATAAAACAAGCTTTCTCTAAAGAAAGTGTCTAGCCAAACATAAGGTTAAATGTATTCCCTAATAAAGGACTCTATGAAGTATTAGATTTTCTAACAAAGTTATGCCTTCTAAAGTAACCAATTCTAAGAGACATATGTAAGTTTTCCCAAAATTATTTAAGGGAAGAACAAGGAAAGAGGTCTTCATGTTTATGAATGTATGAAAGGGTATGCCCTTTCGAAGACCTTTGGTCACAACAAAGATAGTTGTGTTAACTCAACTTATAATCAGCGCATAAATGTCATGGTCTTTATAGAAATTTTATTCCCCTTTCTTTTACTAGTAAATTTAGATCCATTTTTTGACACGAGTTGGTTAATTTTTTGACGCCAAGTGGTCAAAATTTCAACCAAAGCCATTGTCACTAACTTCTCATTGAAATTTCAGTCAACCTCTATGTCATTTTTTTATTAACAAAAAACATTGTCAAAAAATAGCGTGAAGTCTACCAAAAGGAGGCATTGAAAATAATTTTATCTAACAAGCATCACCTTAACATCATTGAAACATCTACCTAATTATGTCAAACCTTTGACCAAATCCAGTAGTGTTTTTTATGAGGGTTCTATGTCATCGATTTCACTCCTCATTGAAATTTCTTCCAAATGACGTCAAAAGTTCAACAAAAACCAATAGTTTTTTCGACGAGGACGCCAAGCCATTGACAATGGTTCTCTTTGAAAGATCTACCAAAGGACATCAAAAGTTGAAAAAAGTCAGTATTTTTTTCGATGAGGATGCCTAGCCATCAGCAACATACCTTGTTGAAAGATCTACTAGATACTGTTGAAAGTTTAATGAAAGTGAGTGGTTTTTTCGACAAGGATGCCAAGCCATCAACAAAATTCCTTGTCAAAAGATCTACCAGATAACATCGAAACTTTGACGAGTCCCCTATATTAGAAAAAAATGATAATGTATTTTCAATTTCAACAACTATAGATAGGATCCTCAGTTTGAAAAACTCCTAATCAAAATGGTGATAGGAATATAGAAGATGAATATTTGAAAGGGCCATCGAGTACAACTGTAGTTATTGACAAACCAATTGAATGCAAATGGTAATGCAAAAGAATCCAAAGGAAATACTAGTTCAAAGATGCAATAGCTTAATTAATCCTCTATTGATACTTATGAAGAAATGTGAAGGAAGGAAACCCTATTGGAAACTAGAGCTATTTTGGAAAGCCTTGCATATGTTGAACTATCCCTTGATAATCCTTTGGCATTTGGAGAATTAGATATGTTATGATAAAAATATGGATTGTAAATACAAAATGCATATGAATACATATGCTCTTTTTTCAAGGAAAATAAAAGTTGTGAATTGAACTATCCTTCACAATTTGAATTCTTTAAACCCTAGGGTGACCTGGACATTATGAACTATAGCACAAAATGAGAGGAAGGTTTTATCCTTAACCATGGTCAAAGGTCAAGCATCCTATGCTCGACATGGGATGAAAGCATTGGAACGTAAATAATAGGTGACATTGTGTGATGGAGATCATAATTAGTGGAAAAGAGGACAAATTTGATTGCACAATGGGTCAAAATAAAAAAATTATTGTTGGAAGTAGGGGCTTTCTATCTTGATGAATTCTTTATGAAAGAAAAAATAAAATGGTAATTGAAGAATTTATTTGTGATTAACACCTACAATAGGGGCCATATCTACATTTTTAATATAAATCTACAATAGAGGGCCAACATACAAATACTTTTCGCTCTTTTAACACTCAACTACAGGAAACCTTTATCAAGGAGACTTCATTTGAAAGTATTTAATTCTAATTGTTATCTCTGAGACACTTCAAACAACAAATTTAACTTTGTTGCAGGTTTGATAACTATCAAAATTTCACACAATTACACCCTAGTTCAGGCCTAGGGGTTGATATCACATCATTCTAATCAGGTTTTTAAATTTTTAGAAAGCTAGTTGTTTCTACTTGTTTTCATTAATTTTATCATCTATATCAGACCTAATTTTATACTTTTATTAGACCTTTTGAGCAAGTTTCAATGAAAGTTAAGGTTAACATTAGTACTAATGGTAATCCTAGCACTAAAGTAAATAATTTTTTTAAGTTTTTAAAGGCATCAAGAGTCAAGATCATTCTATTTCTAATTCTTATATAAACAAAAAAGTTCTAATTTGGTGACTTGTGCTAACCTTTATTTTAGGATAAAATTTGATTAAGGCAAGATATTGTCCTAATTATGTTGTTTTTCGTAGGGTTACGCATGGAAGGAGGAACTAAAAGAGTTCCAAAGATGATACCTTAAGCCAAGATGGGAGGTGACTATGATCAAGCAGATCCAAATGCAAGAATGATGTTCCCAAGATGGATCTAGGCAATACACACATGACTAAGATCAAAGCATATCAAAGCCAAGAAGATCATAACTATCCCTAGTAATCAAAAAGAAGATGATACAAAGCCAAGGATGAGATTTAGTTTGTGATCAAGGATGGAGAAGATCTCTAGGACATCTATATATGAAGAAAAATACTATGCATCTAAGAGGAAAACTTGGAAAATCAAAGCATTGCTGACATGCATACCCTCCATCATCATGCCAATTAAGATGTGGTACTAGAAAGAAGATTGGGATGAAACCCATTTGTTTGGATGGCTGAGAAGATTAAGGAAAGAAGAAACTTTAAGGAAAAAAGGATGAAGAAATTTCAAGAGATAAAATAATTGGAAGGATGAGATATCAAAAATAGAGTAACAAATGATTTCTCATCAGCAAGTTAAAGGGGTATTTATCAAGTTGAAAGGATTGGTTTTTGGAGGTGTCAATCCTATCCTTAATAAATAAAATAATGCCAAGTGTTACAAGGATATGATTTGCTAAGATGATGTCTAGGTTCACTATTAGTATCAACACCAAGACCCCTCAATCCTCCATACTCAATACTCACAAGATCTCTATTATCAAGATCCATTTTCCAATCCTAAACTCTGATTGTAGTCTTACCTATTGATCACAGCTTCTCTATTCATTATCTTCAAAAAAAATTATCTACTCACATAAACATATCCTCAATCTATGACAACATACTTTTTCCTTAACAATCCTCAACTCTGACAATGTCAATTTCTTGAAGCCCAACCAAGACATTTGTGTTGGGATTCAAGAAATTGGCATAATCAGAGTCTCTGGTTTCCCTTGAGCAAAGGCTAAGCTGGTCTATGGTGATACTCTCATCGTACTCTGTCGTCCAATTTTCAAAATGGGTCATCACCTAATTTCCTCATTCAATTCTTAGATGCTCTAATACATCCTACCATGCCCCATCCATATCCTATAGATGAAAACCCTTGACTTGTTGATTGATTGAGTTTGCATGCCTTACTATTGAACAAAACAAATCCAATCATTGTTGAAACAACAAGTTACTAAAATTATAATCCATAATAATGTTGCTTAATTAAAACATATTAACAAAATATAGAGTTATAGAAAAAGAATCATAAACTCATAATAATCACATAACAAAAATTATTTATGTCAGATGTGAGAAAATGAATTTAAAGCCCTAACAAGAACACATAAGACTTACTTCCTTGTCAAATCTAGCTACCTCAAGAGAACATCACCCTATCTAATCAAGCCATATTGAACATATTGTGTTATATTGTCTACAGTAATCCATCTTACTTTCATCTACCCACAAAGCAAAGTTTAATACTTCAAATATGTTTTTTTAAGGAAATTGATGAGTTTCACATAAAACTAAGCTACTCTTTTGATTATGCCCCATGCTACTCTTTTGATTCTCATTGTACCCATCTTAAGGTGTGTGTCCTTTATGTCTTTGGCTTCTCTCCTTTCCATCCAAAAAAAGATTCTGACACTCTGAATGGAGAATGCATGTATAGTTGTGTTCCATGTGCATGGACAATGGGTAGAGCTAAAAAAATGCACAACGTTTACATTTTTTTAATGGGTCTATAACTTTTTTAATGTATAGACCACCCTAAACATTAAACTCTAGCTGATATACCCAAGAGAATGTCCCCAACAAGCCAAAAAATAAAAATTCTTGATTTGCTTGAAGGTTGAGGACATTACCCTCGCCTATAAGAGTCAAAATTATAATGTTCATGATGGTTTGTAACTTAAAATACCTAATTAAAGACCTCTAAAAAAAATTCAAATATGTTGTATTTTTCAACTCCACCTAATTTCCTATGCATATCAATTGAGATTGCATATTGAACTAGGGCCTCCTTTTGCATTGCCTGAAACCAAGAGATTGACACAGTTAACATCTAAAACTAGCACCATATGTAATACTACATCCAATTTTTGGAAATATAAGAGCATTAACTAAGAGGGGAGGGGTGAATCAGTTACCACTAAAATAATTCCAAATCCCTTAGATGTAAATACAAACTTCCATTTAACTCACAGCTTGGTTAGAACTAGATATTGATTGTAACTCAGTTAACAAAGCAATCTTAAGATAATGATGTGTATTAACCTTTAGTAACTTAGTTGTAGAAAGATAAAGCAATAAGAAAATAACATGAACACATGAGACACCAAGATTTAATGTGGAAACCCAATTTGGGAAAACCACCAATGCAACTAGTTACAACTTTTCACTCTTTTGAAGTGAGCCCTATTAGGAGTCAACCCTATTAAAGGTTACAAAACACATTGTTAGGTGTAACCCTATTAAAGTATTTGAATGACCTTGTTAGGAGTGGCCTTGTTAGAGGTCTTAAGACACTTCAATCTAGAAATGCCACCTGGTTAAATGATTGTTAAGTCAACTTTGTTAAGAGATTTCTTCATTGCTATGATTGTTAGAGAGTAACAATGATTGACTTGATTGAAAAAATAACTAAATTGTAGATTCAGATCACTGTTCTGACTTATTAGTGTAGGAGTACCTATACCTCCACTCTCCATGGCATCCACTACAACAAGCTCTTCATGAGTTTCACTCAAGGGCATTCATGCCTAAGAGTCTTTGATAAGTTTTAGAAGTAGTTTTTCATTTCAAATAAGCCTACTTGAAAGGCCTAGTCACCATTGGTGTTGTATAAGCCATGGATTTTTTTACTATGGTCATTAAGCACATCTTAGTCCTAGGATAGGGTAGGTGTGTTCTTAGGCATCTAAACATGTGTACTTGATTAGTACAGAGTTCATGTTGGTGTTCCTTCATTAACTGGCCCAACTCGGTCAATATTGTCTCTAAACTCAATTATCACTGAAGGGTCAGCACATATGGGAAACTAGCTTTGATGCCTGAGTGAGCTTGGTTATCACTGACTACTCAATAAATGTTTGATAGTTTGTGACTACTTTTAACAACTTTTACTTAACCACTCCAAAATGGTCACAACCTTTGAAAATCAGTTGGACTAATTAGAAAAGGTCTTCATATAGCCCTTTTGGGCGAGTGGAAGTTATAGAATGGAATAGAATGTAATTTTTCAATTGAAGTCAATCAAAATTTGCATTTCCCTTGTAAATTGATTATTGCATGTGTGTGTACAGACTGGTATAGATTGGTACAATCAAATGAATGACTGGACCATAATCTAGGATGTTCTAGGAAGATAATGCAATTGGTTTGAAGCGTTGAAAATGTTTGAGTCAAAAGAAATACAAACATTTCTCTCTCAAGTGCACCAAAACCCATGGTCCATTGGCAATTTTTGGCAAAAATGCCCTAACTTTCTTTTCCACTATGGTAATTCCATGCCACCCAGGAAATTTGCAAGTTAGGTTGGTGTACTATAGGATTCCAAAAGGATGGGAGATGGGTCTGATGACCCATTTTCGTCATCCTTCTAATTTATCCAATTTTTGATAAATAGTCATTTCTCTTATAAAAATTGTTTTTCCTCCTCATCCCTTATAAGTATGTAATACTCATTTATATACATTTTATAAGGAAAGGTGTGACCTTTTGTTAAGTAATTTTAATATTAATTATATAATTAAAAATAATATTTAATTATTATTTAATTTATTTAACTCATTAATATTATAATATAATATATGACATTACAATTATGATATAATCTTATATATTGATTTGTTATTATATTATCAAATATATCATTGTTATATTTGTAAATTTATATATATAATCATATTTTAAGATCAACTATATTTAATATTTAGTATCTAATTATGTTAAATTGATATCTTTATAAAGTGTTACGAATATATCATTATATATAATAGATTATATTTTACTTTAATATATTTATTATTCTTAATTATTACTATTATATTATTATTATAATATTTGTATATCATATTAATTTGGGCTCATGACAAGTCCGCCCTTCCTCAAATTGCTTGCCTTCAAGCAACACCATATAATCATAAAACAAGGATTATTAAAATAATGATCATGCTCACAAAATTATGAAGTATAAATACATACAATGAATAATCATTAATGCATGAAGACACAAAGTAGACACGAAGTATACACATTAATGCAAGGACACATTGATGCAAGAAGACACGAAGCAGACACAAGTATACACACAAAGACATAAAATATGAGGTATAAACTTCAAAGTGATATGCTTAAACAAACACGCTCTTATAGTGAGTGGTCAGATTATTATGCTTAGGCATGGAAACAGTCTACTTGAGGCTCACTCATGAACAAAGCCCATTTTGGGAATCTTACATCAACATGACCAAATTACTCCCCTCTCCCTTCACAAGATATGCATTCACAATAAGACTTTGAGGTAGAAAGATACTTGGAAACAATAATGTATGTATTGGCCACTTACACTGTCCTATTCCTATGGTGAATGGTAGAATTATTGTGCTCAGGTAGAAACAGTCTCCAAGAGGCTCCCTCATGAACAAAGCCCATTTTGGGAATCTTCTCCTCACTGTGACTGAATTACTCTCCCTTTCACAAACTCCCTATTCACTAAAGGAATGAGAAATCATCAATCAATAACACTAGATTGATCTTTCTTAGGTATTTTCCATGTCCATAATAAAGGGTAGAATTATTGCACTCAGGTAGAAACAAGCTCCAAGAGACTTCCTCATGAATGAAACCTGTTTTGGGAATCTTCTCCTCACTGTGCTCGGATTACTCTACCTTTCACAAACTCCCTCTTCATTAGAAATTTGGAAACTTCAAGTTGAATCTTGAACAAATATTTGAGATAAGTGAAGATGATGCATAAACCCACAAAGAATACACATAAAGATATAACTAGATTCCTTATTTAATCTCTCACCCTATAAGATGGCAAGATCATGCTTTACTAAGTCAACTTTGAATGATCCTAAAATGAATAGGAGATTCTCTAGAAGTTGAATCTTAATATAATCAATCATAGTTAGGTCAACTTGTAAATGTCATCCCTAAATTCTATTAGCAATTATAGATAACATCCATATTCCCATATATTACATGTCGTAGTGAATGATAGATTTACAACTACTTGAGTTTGGACACAATTTATGCAAGGTTCTCCTATAGATTTATCCATCATTTCCTTGTTGGTTTTTATATTGGACTCCTTACAAAAGAGCAATTTATAATCACTTTAGAAGATAATCATAGACTCAATTCTATTCTTATAATTTTTTGAAATATATAAATAATGTTTGAAACTATATAAAATATTATAAATTATTATAATACTTGAGATTGGTTCTTCCCTTTTGAGAAATGATATGACTCTCCATAACTTATTACATATAAACCATTTTTTTAAAATAAATTATCATCCCAAATATTTTCAAGTCATAATATTCATTTTAATATATAAATGTATTTACAAAGTAGAGTAAGATGTACCTTATATAGGTAGTCCTTTGGCATACCTTCCTAAATGCAAATTTTGTCTTTGGTTTGAGCTCAGGCCCTCCTTTTGCTATTATTGGGCAGTAATATTTGAATTCGGATCAAAATGTGATTGGTTTGACTCGGGCATTGATCTACTTCTGTATATACATGCCTCCACTTCAATATCCATGTAGGTGATGTTGTAGGTGCTTTATCTAAACCTGTCATGGATGTACGACACACACTATGCATGGGTCTCAATTCTATCATGCCCAATCAATCTAGTTGGCATAGTTTTTCTCTCTAAAAACTTTTTGCCTCCAATACTGGGATAGAATATGTAAAAATATGGTAGAATGAACTACAGATATGAGTCATTTGAGCACAACTTATCACTGCCGCACACAACTCTCATTGACACAGCAACTGTTGTCATTTCACGCCATTAATATATACTATTCACTATGGATGCAATGTTCTTCCTTCAAGGCTAGCACGCAGATTGTTGTATAGTTTGAAATATCTATCTATCACCCAATGCCAAGGAAATGTCTTCCAGATTAGCAAAAGAGAGTTCTCCCAACATCGTATTCTGAATGCAATCAATTCATGTCTCTGCTCAGACAATTCACTGTCAATACCAATATTCCCATGCTTGCCAAAAATTAATGCCTCAAACTATATTCTCATGGTAGAGGACTTCACAGTAATCAGTTTATTTATTCAATCTCCCACAGGTTCAATATTTCAATGTTTGCCAAAAATATTTATTTCATCAAACTTAGAAGAAGCTCAAGTATTAATAGGGCAATTGTGCCAAAACAAAAAAATCTCAATGAGCTTGACAATAACCACGGCAACATATAGATACCCAAAGTTTTATCTTTCATTAATGTTTATGAAGCATTATAAAAATAGGATTCCCACTTAATTTTGCCTCTAAATAGATGACAAGAAGTCCCCTGATGATTTATGAACCATTGCAAATTCTCAATATAAATCTTTGTCCTGATGTTTTTGGCAATAAATAATTTCAAATGTTTTCTGTCACAAATTTATGCAAATTTTAGAATAGCAAGGTGCTATGGACAGATATAATATAATTTTCATTGAATTACTTTGGCCACTATTGAAGACGGGTCCACTGTACTTTGGGATACTTTTACTCGGTGCACCTTCATTCTGAAAAAAAATATTTCGATGCCCAATCCTTATATCACTTGATTGATTTTTTTTTCCAAGCATATTTATTGAATGGGGCTTATTAGAATACCATCGCTACTGTGTTTTCTCTTTCAAATTGATTGTTAAAATAAATTTCATAGCCCAGAACATTTATGTTACCCTTTCTATTTCTTAAAAACCAAATGCTTCCATATACAATAAACTTGGCATCAATTAAAATACTAACTTCAGAATATATGAGGACAACCCAGTTATTTGTTCAATGATTCTACACCAGAAATTAATACTTATTTCATCCAAACCAGAAAATAATAAAAGCTCTGAATATCAAGTTTTGCAAATTGGTTTCTACCTAGAATCTAACAAATAAGTTATTCAATGTTCTGATAAAACTTTTGTAATTTTTTATTTTTTGCACAAAATTTACAAGATGGCAAGATTGATGCTCTGATGCCAATTGTGATGACCCATTTTCGTCATCCTTCTAGTTTATCCAATTTCTGATAAATAGTCATTTCTCTTATAAAAATTGTTTTTCCTCCTCATCCCTTATGGGTATGTAATACTCATTTATATACATTTTATAAGGAAAGGTGTGATCTTTTGTTAAGTAATTTTAATATTAATTATATGATTAAAAATAATATTTAATAATAAAATTTAATTATTATTTAATTTATTTAACTCATTAATATTATAATATAATATATTACATTATAATTATGATATAATCTTATATTGATTTGTTATTATATTATCAAATATATCACTGTCATATTTGTAAATTTATGTCTATTATCATATTTTAAGATCAACTATATTTAATATTTTATTATCTAATTATGTTAAATTGATATCTTTATAAAGTGTTACAAATATATCATTATATATAATAGATTATATTTTACTTTAATATTATTATTCTTTATTATTATTATTATATATTATTATAATATTTGTATATCATATTAATATATTATTATTACAATAGAGTGGTGTGGACTTCCTTCACAAACCTAATCAATTAAGCCTAATAGGGCTAGTTGTTGTATTTAGGATTTGGTGATCATCTTATTGTTTGGTAGTCTGAAGCTTTGGATTCTGAAACAACTTCCAAAAGGGTGTCAAAATATCCTTTTTTTTTACCAGGTCCTTTGTAGAAGTTTCACAATAAGTCCTAATTTCCTCTTTTGTATGGTTAATAGGGCTACTAGGCCTAAAAGCCAAAATTTTTGTTTAGACTCTTGGGCATACGATAAGTTGTCTTAACCTATCATTTTGAGATCATTAGATGTTCAGGAACCCTTATATTCCCCTTATAATTCATGGGTTCCCATTTCAAGCAAATCCCAAGTATTTGGTAGTATTTTCCTAAGAGATCTAGTTATACTCTTTGGAGTGCCTAGTTCATGTTTTGTTTGCAAGTCTATACAAAGGTGTAGAACCCTCTCTTAAACTCATTTGGGGTATTGAAGAAGACTTAAGGCCACACCACATTATAGTTTCCTAATCAAGGGAGAGTTATACATCACTTATCCCTTGGATCCTTCTTGATCAGAATATTCTTTGCAGGATACTCTTCTCTAAATCAGATATTCTTCTTTATTCGCATCTTATCTTCTTCTCCACTTTCTCATTATTCAATCCACATCTTGACCTTTCATATATATCAAATCCAATGTCAAGTCATCTTGAATACCCTTTCAAATAAAGAAATAACATCCATTGTTTTAGCTTGCATAAACGAACTAATGAATAAAAATAATCTGTAGTAGGTCGGCTAAAACTGTGTCACTTAGTTACCATTGAGTTCCTTGGTAACTGACCTGACTTAATTTACACTAAACTCCTTTTGTAACTGACCTAACTCAGTTTACATAGGAATCCCTGAACTTCTCTTCTGTTGAACTTATGCTCGACTGATACTGGAGTCTTCTAAACTCAGTCCCAACTAGCAATGGTCAGTTAGATTATAAAATTTATATATTATCATTGATGTTACACAAATGTTATACTCTAACCGAGAACTTCCAATTGGAACCAAGTTTAGAAGACTCCAGTATTAGCCAAGCATAAGTTCAGAAGAAGAGAAGTCCAGGGATTCTTGTGTAAACCAAGTTAGGTCAGTTACTAAAGGAGTTCAGTGTAAACTAAGGCAAGTTGGTTACCAAGGAACTCAGTGGTAACCAAGTGACCTAATTTTAGTTGACCTACTATAGATTAGTTTTATTTATTAGATGGTTTGTGCAAGCTAACTCAGTGGATGTTTTTTTTTTATTTAAAAGGGTATTCAAGCCAACTTGACATTGGATTTCATATATATGAAAGGTCAAGATGTGGATTGAAAAAATGAGAAAGTGGAGAAGAATATAAGATGTGAATAAAGAAGGATATATGATTTAGAGTAGAGTATCCAAGGAGCTGCAAAGAATATTTTGATTAAGGAAGATCTAGAGCATAAGCTAGAATAGTGATCTAAATTTGCAATTCAATTACTTCATCAATCAGGTTAATCATTGTTACTCTATAACAATTGTAGCAGTAAAAAAATATCTTAATAGAGTTGACCTAACAGTCATTTTGTAAATCCTTTAACTAGGTGAAATTTCTATATTGAAGTGTCTTGAGATCTCTAACAAGGCCACTCCTAATAGGGTGATTCAAATCCTTTAATAGGGTTACACCTAATAGTGTGTTTTGTAACCTTTAATAGGGTTGGCTCCTAACAAGGCTCACTTCAAAAAAGTGAAAAGTCATAACTAGTTGCATTGGTGGTTTTCCTAAATTGGGTTTTCATGTTAAATCTTGGTAACTCATGTGTTCATGTTATTTTCTTATTTCTTTATCTTTCTGCAACTAAGTTATTAAAGGTTAATACAAATTATTATCTTAAGGTTTCTTTGTTAACCGAGTTATAGTGAATATCTAGTTCTAACCAAGCTATGAGTTAGAAGGAAGTTTGTATTGAAATCTAAGGGATTTGGAATTGTTTGAGTGGTACATAATTCACCCCTCCCCTCTTAGTTACTCCTCTTATATTTTCCACAATTGGTATCAGAGCTCTTGGTGCTTATAGGAAAGGTTCTCAAGGACCTAAGCTAAAGATCAAGATGTCTTATAGAAGAGAGATTCCTAAGTTGAACAAAGATAACTTCAAAGCATGATAGGATCTCATGAAGCTGCATTTGGGAACCATTGGAAATACATGCCTAAAATTCTTAGAGAACCAGTATGTATCACCTCCTAATCCTTTGACTATGGATCATATAGTAGATAAAAATAATCACAACACAATGATGATTGACATTGCTTTTGCTCTTAATTATGATGAATTTGATGAAGTCAAAGATTGTCCTATTGCTCATGAAATGTGGAACAATATGCAAAAGATCTATGGAGGAGATGACAATGTGAGAAGAGCCAAACTAGAAAGTTTAATAGGCCAATTTGATCAGATGAAGATGAGAGAAGATGAAAACATTGCAAAATACAGTAACAAAATCAAAGCAAGTGTGAGTGCAATCAAAGCTTCCAGAGGAAAAATTGAAGATGCAATAGTAGTCAACAAGGTATTAAGAACTCTTCTTCTTATTTATGCAATTAGAGTTTCATCTTTTCAAGAGATGAGATGTGATCCCAAAATTGATATAACTTTGGATGTACTAGTGGGAAAGTTAATAACTTTTGAGTTGGATAACTTTGATAACTATCTTCCTAGATCTCGCAACATAGAATCAGCATTCAAAGCCAATCTAACCCTTGGTAGAAAGGGAGGAAACTCAAAACAAAAATAGTTTGATAGTGAAGAAGAAGAATTTGATGATGACCTTCAAGCCATTGAAGCCCTACTTGCAAGAAGATTACCAAAAGGAAAAGGTAAATATAAAGGCAAAATTCCATTAATTTTTTTTTCTTGTGAAGAAGTTGGTCACATCACTAGAAGGTTTCCAAACAAGGAAAGTAAAGATGATAAAAAAATCCAGCAAGTTCAAAGGAAAGAAAGATTTCAAAAGCTACAAAGACAAAGGTAAGAAATCTTGTTATATTGCTAAAGATTATGATAGTGATGATGAAGATGAAATGGTATACATTACTGTCAAAGATGAATTGGATGATGAGGATAATGAAAACATGGCACTTATTTCTCATGTTAGCAAGAACAAAACATGGATAATAGATAGTGGGTGTTCTCATCACATGACTAGTGATAAAACTAATTTTGAACACTTGGAGTACTATGATGATGGAAGTGTTAAATTTGGAAACAATGAACCATGTTATGTGATGGGAAAAGGTTGCATTGCATTGACTGATGGAATAAAATGTGATAATGCCTACTGGGTTGAAGAACTAAGACATAATCTTCTAAGTGTGGCATAGCTGAACAACATTGGATTCAAGGTAGAATTCATGAATGGGAAGGCCAAGCTCCTGGATGGTAAAGGAAACCTAGTTGGAACTAGCAATCAGACAAAAGGTAATTTGTTTCACCTAGACATCATTGAAACTACATGTTTTCTAGCTTAGACAGAGGAACCCGAGTGACAAACAATGAGAACCAAGTCTCTAATAGAGGAGACTGAGTTGCATCCAGTGTAACTCGAGTTGAAAATAGTGCAACCCAAGTTAGAAACAATTCTAACCGAGTCTCAGACAGAGGAACCCAAGTCATAAACTGTGGGAACCAAGTCACAAACTGTGGGAACTGAGTCTCAGATAGAGAAAGTCGAGTTGCAAATAGAGGAGATATTGAAGAAGTTTGGAATGGAAGATTCCATACCAATTGGAACACCTATGTCTACTGGACATAAGCTATCCAAGAATGACAATTCAAAAGAGGTAAATCAAACTACCTATATATCTATGATTGGGAAACTTTAGTATGTTCTTCATACAAGATTTGATATTGCATTAGTAGTTGGTATAGTAGAAATATTCTCTGCAATTCCCAGAGAAAATCATATGATGGCAATCAAAAGAATTATGAGATATCTAAAATCCACTCAAGACTATGGTCTATGGTACAAGAAAGGAGGAAACTTTGAGTTGAAATCCTTTACTAATGTTGATTGGGCTGGAAGCATTGATGACAGGAAGAGCACTAGTGGAGGAGCATTCTTTCTTGGAAAGAGGTTAGTATCTTGGACAAATAAGAAGCATAATTGCATCTCTCGGTCTACAACAAAAGAAGAATATGTTGATGTAGCAATTAATTTCTCCAACATAATGTGGATCAAACAATTTTTATCAAGAATGAAGAAATCAAGGATCTAGTGGTTATCTGCTATGATAACACAAGTGAAATCAATACATCTAAAAATCCAATAATGCACACCAACACAAACACATTGCAATCAAATATCATTTTCTGACAGAATTAGTTCAAGATAAAGAGGTCAAATTAGAATATGTTAACATAAAGGAGTAGGTTGCTAACATATTTACCAAACCATTACCTAAGGATGCATTTTTGTATCTAAGAGGAAAGCTAGGGGTCATTCCCCTATTTAATGCTCACTAGAGTATAGATTACTAATGCATTAACCAAACTACTTTGAAGAACTATCAAGTGGATGCAAAGAAGTCAGAGCTCAATGCATATGAATCAGTATATCAAGTACATTGTAAAATCGCACTGTCAAGTATTTGGAATTTGATGTCAAAGAGGGAGATAATCATGTCATATATTTATTAAGGGTGAGATTGATGTAATCAGAGAAGAATCAGAGGTAGTAATTTGCAAGAGGGAGAACTTGATATGATGGAGTCTAAAGATAAAATGGCAGAGGGAGGAATCTTAAAGGGAGTTCTCATGGATGGATGGAGAATCAGAATGAAAGTGAGGGTATTATAAAATCTTACAAATCATCCTTATTGCTCTAAATTTTCTTTTCTTAATGACATGTTGTGTTTCCATAAATACCAAAGAGAGAGATTGTTGATAACAATTATTCACTTGTATATTGTCATTGATGTTACACAAATGTTATACTCTAATTGAGCACTTCCAGTTAGAATGAAGTTTAGAAGACTCCAGTATCAATCGAGTATAAGTTCTGAAGAAGAGAATTTTAGGGATTCTTGTGTAAACCGAGTTAGGTCATTTACTAAAGGAGTTCAATGTAAACTGAGTCAAGTCGGTTACCAAGGAACTTAGTGGTAATCGAGTGACCAAGTTTTAGCCAACCCACTGCAGATTAGTTTTATTCATTAGTTGTTTTGTGCAAGCCAAATCAGTGGATGTTATTTATTTATTTAAAATCATATTCAAGTTGAATTGACATTGGATTTCATATATATATGAAAGGTCAAGATGCGGATTGAAAAAATGAGAAAGTGGAGAAGAAGATAAGATGTGAATAAATAAGGATATTTGATTTAGCGACAAGTATCCAAGGAGCTGAAAAGAATATTCTCATCATGGAGGATTCAGAGGAAAAGTTAGAACATTGATCTAAATCTACAATTCAGTTTCTTCATCAATCAAGTCAATCATTGTTACTCTCTAACAATTGTAGTAGTGAAGAAATCTCTTAATAGATTTGACATAACAGTCACTTTGTAAATCCTCTAACCGGGTGGCATTTCTAGATTGAAGTGTCTTAAGACCTCTAACAAGGCCACACCTAATAGGTTGATTCAAATCCTTTAATAGGGTCACACCTAATAGTGTGTTTTGTAACCTTTAATAGGTTTGGCTCCTAACAGGGCTCACTTCAGAAGAGTGAAAAGTTGTAACTAGTTGCATTGGTGATTTTTCCAAATTGATTTTCCATGTTAAATCTTGTTGTCTCATGTGTTCATGTTATTTTCTTATTTCTTTATATTTATGCAACTAAGTTACTAAAGGTTAATGCACGTTATTATCTTAAGATTTCTTTGTTAACCAAGTTATAGTGAATATCTAGTTCTAACTGAGCTGAGAATTAGAAGGAAGTTTGTATTGGCATCTAAGGGATTTGGAATTTGTTTTAGTGATAATTGATTCACCTCTCCCCTCTCAATTACTCCTCTTATATTCCCAGCACTATGTATATCAATTAAGATTGAATATTGAACTAGGGCCTCCTTCTGCATTTCTTGAAACCAAGAGATTGACAAAGTTAAAATCTAAAACTAGCACCATATTTACTACTACATTTCTATTGAAATACAAGAATTAAAAAACCTTCAATTTACCCTACTCCAAATATTTACCATTAAAAATTTAATGTTGTCAATTTATTTACTGCTACATTGTTATTTAAAACACATAGGCAAGACATGTGAACTCTTTTATAGAATGCCTCAAATAAATGTGGTCTCATGGTAAGGCATGAGTGTGGGATATACACAAAATATATTTGTTGAAAACACACACACACAAGTATATGCACATGTTGGAAATTATATATACATTGGAGATGCAAATGCATGCAAATGTAGGTGGAGTTAGAATTTCTAGTTCAGACCAACATGAGAAGATGACGAATTTTGAAAGAAGAGATTGAATGATTTCCTTTTTCTAGTAATGTAGATGCAGGTAAGGAATGAAAAATAACACCCAGATAGTTATGGTTAATAAGTATAACAATAATATCTCTTTGGGTAGGTGTTTATTGGTTTAGTTTGAGCTTCACTTGGTTTCAAGAATCATTTAATATTCTCTACTTAACAAGGTGAACCACGTGAAGGTAGAAGCTCATTTGGCCTCTACCAGCCCTATAATCACTCTAAATGCTCCATTAATATCTAAATTTAAGAACTATAACATTGAAACATTATAAACACATGACATTCATTAACACAACATAAAATTCATTACTACATACCATTCATCAATAATTCATGAACACATCAATCATTATAATCACATAACAATATTCAATAATGTGACATAAAATTCATCAATAAGAAACATTCATCAATAAGTCATCAACACATTCATTGAGACCATGTTCTAGCATCGTCAAACAAGGTTTTTAACAATTATATTTTCTTTTGTTTTTTCTTTGATGTTTGTTGAAGGTAAACACTAATAGGAACATCATGACTATCTTCAGCATTCTCCTCTAGCTCTTCTGGTTCTGATCTTATGAAATGATGTTTCCCCTTCTTTTTTCAAGCACAAGGCTCATGCACCCCTGCAATAACAAATAAATAGGTTTAATTCAAAATATTTTTTTGTAATGTTATAAGTATTTTATTAATCAAAAGAACAAAATAGGGATTTTTCTTTACCTGATAGTGCCACATCATCTACTATCACATTTTGTTTAGCCCCAACCTCAACATGCTCAACACTAACATCACACTCAACTTTGTCATCATGACGTTCTGTATAATCTACAATATTCACAAAAAGGTTACACCAATTGAAATTTAAGATGTTAAATTTTATTAATAATTATATAATTAATTTTCAATAGAAATTGAATATATACCTCTATAATTATGATGCACATCAAGGCCTTTGTCACGTGTAGGATATGTGTCAAAATTAGAAGGCCATAGTGAAATATCATGTGCATTATTATCATAGTGTGAAATTAACATCAAATATATTATTTCTCAAGTTCTCAATTTGAGTTATTATTCATTAGGCCCATTTACCTGTGTGTGAAATGATGCATCATAATCTTCTCTTTGGCTACTAGAATCTGTGCGGTGGCAGGCAACCACTACTTTATGGCCTTGCTTGAAGCCAATTTGTTTGTCCTCTTCTGTGCATACTAGATTAAATTCTAAGCCCTATATTTTTTCATTATATTGTCAATATTGAATGTATTTCTTGTTTGTAATTTTATATTAAAATTTTGATATGAAATTTCATTTACTACTACTTACAAGTTGTGCATGAAGTTTCATATATCCATCAAATCCAAAATGGTGTTGATCAACCTTATCTTTTCTAGCTTGTGTAGCCTTTGATGTGTCATGTAGCCTATATATGTAAAGTTTGAAATATGTTAGAAATATGTTAGATTATAGAAATATAAAGTTCATTAATTTGTGCATAATTACATTAATACCATACCTATTTTTGTCAAGTGGTGGTTGAATTCCTTTATCTTTGAGTCTTATCTCTTTTGCATCTTCAATGATTTCATTCCACTCTATCTCTAGAACCATAGGTGGACGCTCATACTTTGGGTTCACTGTTAGAGCCCTTGTGTATTGGTCTCTCATGGTATTTAGATGTTTGCAAGATTTTTGAGGAGTTTTGGCTCTGTTAAAAATATTTTTACCATAGAGATCCTCTAGAGATTTTATGAGTTGATCTTTTAATTCAAGACCTTGGTCATTCCATCTTTTAACAAAAGACAAAATTGTTAGATTAAAAAAATTAGCTCAAGTTACGTACCTTGAATATATTACAACAAATGGATGAACAAAAAAATATTCTACCAATTATATGAAGCTACAAAAATTTTACATAATGTGGGCCCAAATAGCTTCAATGTTAAATCATAGAGAGTTTCATAAAAAAATATTATTTCTTGCAAAATCATCATGGGATCATTACTTGAAAATGAGTTATGAATAAGTAAACTACAATTACACTCTAAATAGTAACAATTAAAAACTACTCAAACCTTAGGCAATTTTAAGGGAATCATATCTTTCTCAACCAATGACAATGATGCCTCCAACGATCTAGTAGAAGTAACATGGGATGATCTACGAAAAGATGGTAAATTATCATCAATATTGGTATATGTTCTTTCATGAGAAGGTGTATATGTCATACACAAAGTTAATCAATGACTATGATCAAATGAACCCAAGAAAGTACAAATAAAATCATATTTGACATAATAAAATATAGCAACACTTAGATTTACTAGCTCTAGTTACAGTAGTCATGGATGTTTGCATGCTCCTTGTTGTCAATTGTACAGTTGAAAATCTTGGAGTAGTGGTTGACCTTGTTGAAGGCAGCGTATGCACGTCATTAGGACCTAAAAAAGTCATATATATAATGTATTATCTTTTTTTAAATATAGATTGCAAAAACTTGACAATAGTAATATACTTCACCTTTCTTATAAATTGTTAATAATAATCATGAAGAAAATAATGGTGCAATTTTTACTATTAATGGACTATCATAGATAAGTGTGGTATATGGTGATTTTGATGATGTCCCTTGTGATGGTTAAAAATGGAAATACATACTTGTAGGAACTGCGCTAGCACCCTCATCATGTCCAACAACTCGATGAGGCCTCAAAAAATTCTATACGAACACATGCATATTTTAGTTAATGATGCATAAATTAGTATAAAACATAAATCTTTATTGAACTATTGTACTAGCTAAAGATTCATTGATGCTTACTTCTAGACAACGTGTTGTATGACACAATTCATTTATCATTTCCTTTGTCTCCTCGATTGGACTAGGATCCATAACAAGCGCAAGAATTTGTAGATTGAATTTTTTAGGCTCTTTCTACACATGCTTGTAGGGTCACTGGTATATGCAATGTCATCATCACATAATGTTGTGGCCTCCATATTAGTAACCAATTTCTCTAGTGTAACTGGTGCTTTTCCCTTTCACTAAGCATCAAATTGTGAGAAAAACATCAATCAAACAATCATAATAAGTCCAAAACCCTAAGGAAAATAACATAATAATATGAAATTTTGTAATATTACAATTACACCAATTTTTCTACAAAAGATTTACCTTCGTTGAAGAAGGGGTAGGAGGAAAATCCTTGCCTCTATCATCTTATGGAACCATGTTGCCCTATGACAAAGAAAAATATAAAAAATTAGTATAATGAAAAAAAAAAAGTCAACTTAGCAAAAAAACTTATTAATTAAATAGTTTATTTTATGTTGGAGTTATTAATTAGAGGTAATTAGTTTAAATATTACATATATAGTAGTTGCAAGCCCCATGATAGTAACTTTCTTTGTATCTATGCCCCATGATAGTAACTTACAAGCCCCGTGATAGTACTTACATATATAGTACTTATTGATTTTATCAGACATATAAAAACATGATTTCCCTCACGTGCCTCGAAAATGTAATTAGGTCACTTATTAGTTAACCTAGGACACATACTATTTATAAAACCTGCAATGTTCCCTATTTCTTTTAACCTCCCATCAATGTAAACAGCAAGTCTTTTACTTTGATCATTTTCTTTCCATTGTAGATAATTTGTTGACAGTGCATACCTACACTTTTTTTTTTAATTGAACTATCTGCATCTAATTATTATAATTGTAACAAGGTCCTACATACTCTATCAATTCAATAACTTTGTTATAACTAGTCTTTATGCCATCCATGGAAAATAGGCCCAAACCATGTAATGATGATGGAGCTATGCAATATATCCTCTCATTAACGCAAAAATTAGTGTTAATTGGAGGTAATTCCTTGGGTATCCATTCTTTTTGAAGATGTGTGTACCTCAAGGGAACCTTGATATCACATTTTATCTCATCATCATATGAACATGACCCCCCTTGAGCAAGGGAAAATTGCATATATTTATTGAATTTTATTTTAATCTTTTGACCTCTAGTTTGTCTCTCTTTTGTAAACCTACTACATATCTCACTGTCCTCTTCTTTTCCCACATTTCTCTCACTCAAGGAAGAAAAGTTCAATAGATACCTATTTGATGATACCTGTAGCCCATCAAATGAGAGATATAGTTGAAGGAGAAAAATATTTTGCTATAAAATGAGGCTAATATTGATCAAGCTAGCCTAAACTTGATGTTGAAGGTAAAGAGAAATAAATCATGTAGTAAACTTATACCTCTTGATCCAAGTCACTGTGTATAATCCTCATCAAAGGGGTACCATTTCCTACATATGTAAATCATTTATCTTGAGTTAGTTACAAATTACATGATACTTATGCTACAAATTACATAGAACATAAGAAGCGTGAGGCCTCATCCTGACCCATCATAGCTCAGTCGATACACTTATTTTGATACACTATGATTTGATATTTTGAGATGGACTAGATATTTATCACTATTATTTATGCAATGTGATGATTACTTTAGTATTCTTTAATTGTGATGCTTATGATGTTTTAGGTATACGCATGCATTGTTATGATTATTTTATTATTTTAATTAGAATTGATGAATATGTTATGGTATTTAAATTTTATAATCAATCATGTTTTATCAGTTGCATAAAAGGAAAAGTTTATTAAAATGAGAATATAGAATGTTCAGCCTATTGATTATGCAATTTGGTTTATATATACATGTGAATTTATTGAGCTACTTATATTCAAATTGAGTGTGCAGAAAAGTTACTATAGAAATTATCAAAGAAATAGTAACCAACCCTACGTGCAAACTATAAAACCAAGGTTGAATCTCGTGAAGAGATTCAACCTCGTTGTTAAGTGATTTAATTTGTGATCATAATCTGTATGTATGTATTAGGTGATTTCTTTATGTAATTAGTGGCATATCAGATGTTGTGTAATGTGATTTTTTAGTGTCACTTGACACTTTTCATGTGTATGTGTAAATGACATGTCTACTAAGGCTGGAAATGTGATCCTAAACCTAACTGGCTTATTAGGACCTAATTAAACCCCCTTTGATTTGAGATACTTGAAAAGTCCCACCAATTAAGTTATTTGGATTCAAAATTTTCTAGTCACTTCTAGAGGCCAAAAAGTGGTCCTAGGGGCCAATTTTAGTGAGATCTAAGTGCCTAAGTGTTAGGGGTATGGGTTACGAACATTTTAAACACTACTAAAACCCCCTAGTGGCTTTGATGACCCTCTAATTATCTCATTTCCCACATGTTGCGAAAATTGAGTGAGCTCTTGAATTTCCCCAAACCAGCCTTTCCAATCTTACATTTATGATAAGGAACATGATGATGGTCAAGTGGCTTAGGGTCAATTTTGAATTTATTGCTAATTGGTGGGTGGATTTTGGAGGCCTTTTTAGAGGCCCTTGGAGAATTTAGTGGGTATTCACCCACTTTCTACTTTTAGAGACATTATTATTTTGGATTAAAGGAAGCAAAAGGGATTGAGCTCTTCTCGAACATCATTTTACCATAACACTTGTGAAGATTGGTCATCTATATTACCATGGAAATCTTGTTCTTGTTTTGCAAATAGACTAGTATGTGATTGTATTCTCTTGCATATGTGCATTATGTGTTTGTGATATTGAAATGTAAGGGATGGGATCTTGGATTTGATTTCATTCTTTTTTTGTTCATCTTTTGATTTTGTATGAGGTATTTTGTGAAGGGTGTAATGACATTACTCACCCTTGGATAGGGAAGAAGTGGCCAAGTATGGGGGAAGGGGTTAGTTGGACTCCATGGAAGTGTAGATTCTCTTCTCATGGAGAGAATAGGGAATAAATACAATGTGTGTGAGCTCTTGCATACCAATGTTATTGATCTTGTTTTGGGGTAGATAAGGAGAAGAAAGTATGGAAATTGTATATGAATTCTAGCCTTGGAAGAGGCATGTTCTTGTATTTTCTACATTTGGCATCTCCTACATGGTAGTCCACATTCACCCCTTTGTCATGGTTTCAATGTGAATATCATTGTGTATACCTTGGATGAGTGTTATTATTGTGTTTGTGTTATTGTGGATTGGACTTGATTGTCACCCAGTTGGCTATGGTTTCTCCAAGCTCGATGGGTGGTCTCTTTGAGACCTAGGTTAGGAGGTGAGCTCTCCATTGTTGGTTTTATGCATATTTGTATATTTGCATAGGTTAAAATGATGGAGAAAACTTGGATTTAGAGTTTCTTGATGGTGTTCTTGAGTCACTTGTGTTGGAGACTTCTCCATTGTGATACCTTCTTAGTGTATCTTGCATTCATGTAATGAAGATAGAAATCATAACTTGATAATGATCTATGAAATGGTTCCAATGTTGTAAATTTCATATTGATAATAAGAATGGGGTGTATTCTATGAAGAGGTGTATATTATGTGACAACATTTCAATTGTTTTCAATTCCATTTCTTGTTCTAAAATGCATCAATTGATTTAAATATAGTTACCAAAAGCTTGTTAATATATGCTCTACCTCTTGAAAACTTGTATTCCAATAATGAAAGAAAGGAGATTTGATTTTTGTAAATTCATGGAGTCGCATGAAGAAATCATAATGATATGTGTATAGATTTCCTTAAGTTATTAATTTAAGCTTAATGTTCAAATTGATATATTTTCCTATAATTGCTTTTTGAAATTTCTTAATATACATAATGGTAAACCAATAGATTTAAATCCAAGTTAGGACACATGTTTAGTGCCTAACAATTTACCTCTAAACTTATTGAAAATGCACCTAATATCTTTACTAAGTTGAAAATATACCCATATAACCTTTTATCATTTGAAAATTTCACTAAAATTTCTTCCCAATGAGACCCTACAGGTCTCTAGAAATTTTATGGGTTAAAATTAAATCCATCTCATACCAATTTCCATTTTCCACGGTCAATATAATGATAGCATATAATACCCACTTGGGCATACATCTCCTTATAAGTCTATATTCAAAATTAAGTGCCTTTATGACAACTTAGAACAATCATATAAAAGAAAAAAACTTTGGAGAGGGGTAAGTGGGCCCAACACCACCCATCCCCTCACCCTCCATGAAATCCATGCAACCCTTATTATTGTTGAAAATAGAAGAGAAAAAAAAAAACATAAAATTTAAAGTATTTCCTAAACTACCCATCTTCCTAAATCCCCACCTACCCATCTCACTTACTTATGGACACAGTTATCCTCCATCAAAATTGTACATTTGATCAATTTCCAAAGATCAAAAACATCATGGATTTTTTTGAAAATTTCAGCATTTGATCTTAATGATCTGCATAGTTTGTAGTCGAAAACAAAAAAAAACTTGGAAAATAAACACTACATTTTCGTGAATCTAGAAAAAAAAAGTTTGAATTTGTTTTGTCTTTAGTACTTTTTTTATGGAGATTAGCCTATCCCTTTACTTTCTCTCCTCTCCCATGTGTTGGAAACAATACGAAACTCCACCTATTCATGCATACCATCAGATGGGATGGCCTTGTAAACGTTGGCATTGACTTGGACGAGGGGATTGCAAATGTCATAAATTAAGCAAGGAATGTCACCTTTTTTAAACATAACCCCCCTTCCATTCCTTTTGAAAATTACCTTTTTACCTCTATATATTTTCATGTGTACCATTCAATCATTTACTTCTTGTCTTGGGCATTGGGCAAATCATTGATAAGGAAGACAACTTGAAACTTTTCTCTTGGTCTTGGTTTAACAAACAAGTCTTTGGATTCCCTACTTGTGTGTCATCCTTCACATAATGGTTTGCAACCTTGGTGTGCACCCAAGTCAAACATGAGAACACGTGCATCCCTTGGGAGGAGTTCCAAGAAGGATGGGACAGCCCACTTGTCAAGTGAGCAAGTGGGTAGGCTTAGATATGACTATATGTTAAGTTAGTTAGATTAATAGTTGTTAGTCAATTTTTTGATTAGAAATTCATATATGTGTTTATTAATTAGTAAATGATGTTCAATATTGATAATTATGATTAGTATCATGTGTATTTAATAATGAATGGTATCTAGAGATTAGAATTATTAGATTTAGAGTTTGAGTTTGAGTATTTATAGATAGAAATTTTGAAATAAGTTAGTAAAATGAAGTAATAGGGTTAGTAGATAGGAGATTATTGTTAATCATTTTTGTAATAGTAATTAATAAATATGAGAAAATTAGTATTATAATTTATGCATTTCAAATTATACTATAAATTCAAATTGAAAGGTTGTTAAAGGGAAATTCTTTATTAAGGGTCAGGATGTGATATAGAAAGGATTGCATAAACTACTTGGTAGTTGATTGGAGTTTTGGTAGGAGATTATTTTTATGTCGTATTTGATTTAACTATAAATAATTAATGTTTTTAATTAATCCTAATATGATATGTTAATAATCAGGATCTAATAGTAGTATATTGGAAGGGTCAACTTTTAAGTGTGGTCTTAGTTTATCATTGAGGAACTACACTAGTATAGTGATATGAGTGCAAGGTATCTAACCCAAACCTGTCTAACTCAAATTAAACTTAAGATATTGGAAACCGTAAATGATTCTTGAACTTGATGTCATACCTTCATAATCATGAACCTAGGGTTTAATTAATCAAACTTAACCAACCAGAACTAAGTGTTTCTATAACACTATAACTTATGGTTTAGAACTAGTGCAATATGTTTGGATACCAATTCTACATCTTCGTGAAATGTAATCAAAACTCAAGTGTTGCCTAGACCTTGTGACTCGAAGCTAACCTTATCTTTTTGTAATCTTTCTGAAACATACTCGATGTTAGTATGTGTTTAACATAGTTGTTATTACCTTTTTTTAAATGTTGGTGTGTTTTCGCCCTAATTTTTGGCATGACAACATGAACAATATGCATACATCACAATAATTGTATATTTTTTAATTCATTACCTCTACTTTATGTGTGCTAGCTATGCAAGATCCTTAACAAAAAGGATGGAAATGGTTGTAGTCCTTAGCCTGTTTCCACAAAGGGTGTCAATCATGCACAAAAAATATATTATAGCTAATCAGCACCAAGAATTAAGCATCGCAACACATATATGCAACATGTGTCTCATAAATCACCAATGTTGTTATCATTATAATTGAACACAATGATATTAGACTTGAACATGAAATATATTAATCATGAAAACATATAACAAATTAAACAAGTTTTCAATGAACATATCAATACCTCTTATATTTTATTGATCATACCTCATACATTTCCATTGATCATGCCATTAACCATCTTTTTTTTCCATATCATCATCATGAGCATCATCATTATCATCATCATCATCATCATCATCACTATGACCATCGTCAACATCACCATAACCACCACCATCATCATCAATATCATCATCATCATCATTACCATCATCACCATCACCATCATCATCAATGTCATCACCATCATCATCAATGCCATCACCATCATCATGAACATCATCTCCATCATCATCATCTTATTCTTCTTCTTCTTCTTCTTCTTCTTCTTCTTCTTCATCATCATCCACTAATTATCGTTTGTGATCATCATCTACTTCATCTTCCATTTCTTCAATATCTTCTTTTTCAATCACATTATACTTTACCGATCTTCCTCTTGGATTGTGTCTAACAACAAATGACCAACCTAGTTTATGTGGAATGCCAAAGTAAAACACTTGCTCACACTAGCTTGAAAGAACATAGGGCTCATTTTCAACTAGCTCAAATAACCTTGTATTAATCATTGTAAATCCATTATCATGTTCAATAACAACTATATCAAGATCATTTGATTCAGTCATAGCCTGTACCATTTGACAACGGATTAAAGTCACACTCAATTATATCATTGAAAGAGACATACTATTTTTTTTAGATTGTTGAGGATACATGTCATTTCTAGATGAAATATTAAAGACCTCAAAGATTGTAGTTATCCCAAAATTACAAGTTTTCTTTGTGTTGTCCATATTTTTTTATGCAAACTTTACAGCCATCGTAGTACATAGCTTTGTGGTGTTTGACCTATTATTTTTCAAACATGTCAAAATTATGCATCCATCCATCAATTGATATAAAACATACGAGTCATGATAAATTAACTTATAGTTACCTTTCTACCTCTTAAACCATTTGCTAGATTAATTACCATTGGCATAACATTGTAATATCTATTATGATGAGCTTCTTTTACCAATGAAGCAACACCTTCCCATATTAATGAGCAACCATTTTGTTGAGATCATTTAATCCATACTGTCATCCAATCAATGATTGTTTTCAATATACAAATGAAGTATATCTCACTCACGAGAAACTATTTAAAATAAATAGACTAGTTAGAAATAACTTATATTGATGATGGATGAGAATTAATAAGTAAAATAACATCTTATAATTACCTCTCACTCTCCTCAATCTACCTTTCCCTATCAAGTACTCCCCTTTGAATTTGTTGATGAAGTTGGGATCCCAAATGTGATCTACATGGATCTTTGTTGCAAATTTGGGAAGATATTCACCAATGTACACCATGGTCTGGTATACCATATATCCCTCCATCATGGAACCCTCAAGATGTGCTCTTTGTCTAACCAAGCCCTTCAAAAATTTCAAATGCCTCTCAACCATCCACATTGACCTAGTTGGTACAGGTCAACACAATTCAATCTCCTCAACTAGATGTATGAGGTCATGTTCTTGTGCATTAAAAAAATATGAAGGTAGACACTTTTGCATTTCACACAAAAGATGAGAAATTTTTCTCTTCCAATGTTTTATGTCTTTTTTATCAATTTTTTGAGAGGAAAGCCACCTAGAAGATATTCATCATGTAAAAACATACTAATAAGACTCTACAAAAAAAAAAAAAACAATAAATTAGAGAAAAAGAAAAGCAAGATGCAAAAATAATATCTATTCAAAAAATCCAAGAAATAAGACTTCTAACCTCATGTATTTCTCAAGATCATATATAACTTGTTTGATACTCATGTTGTCGAAGTTGTGTGGGGGAGATAAAGGTAGAATGTACTGCAATAATAATAAAATGATCTTTTCAATATATTATAAAATAATACAATGAAAAGTACAAGAAGTTTTACAAATATATTGTAAATAGAGAAGAACATGACTTACCTTAACAAAGGTATGCCAATCATGTGTTTTCAATCCTAACCCAAAATCACCTTTCTTTGATATAAGATTGCTTATGTTTGCAAAAAATCCTATGGAAAATTTAGTTTTTTGTATGGCTTCAAAGATGGGATCAGTTTGTTGCTACATTAATAACCAAGGAAGGGAACTCATATTAATATGGTTTCCATTGCTATTTGATTCAATTAAAAACTTCAATGCATGATTGAATTTATGAATGTCATTACAAATTTTGACAATTTTTTCTTTGTCACACCTTCCATCGAATATTTTCCATAGTGTCTCTATTACATTCTTTCCAATATGCATAGCATAAGACAAATGCACGATTGGGAGGTGCTCATAGTACAATAGCCTACTAAATTGTCTAGGATAGCATTTTAGTCCTTTTGGAAGTTGTGCATCAATGCCTTGATGACATTTACAAACATCAATTGCATCTTTACTAAACAAATATACTATCAAAATATAAATTTCATACAAAAACCTACATCAAATGGAATAATATTACCTCAATGATTCATTCTATTGTATTCCAACTTCTATTGGTGAGGTGTCATTCTTCATGGCTTTGATTTTGTATCTTCTTTCCCATTGAAAAGATATTTTTTTGGTAATTAGATACTTATGATTGTTGTGGAGAAAGTGCATATGCTCATCAAACACATGCTTTCCTAAACTTTTTAAATGACGAGATTTCATCTTTAGACCAAAGACTAGACATGCGAATTTTCCCTTTGTCTGAAGACCTACAAGATCGTGTATAATTGGATGACATGTGTTAATTTTGATATTTATAATTATCATGTGCAACTTAAACATACAATGAAAATGCATTAGCACTATTACATACCAAAAATATGCATTAACAATTTTACATACCACAAAAATGTGTTAGCTTAGGGGCATCATGTATTGTCCATACAAGCATTGCACGAAATTGAAATTTTCTTTGACCTATTGATCTAGAGATGTCATACATAGTGACCTCATTCCATAACTCCTATAATTTTTCAATAAGGGGCTTGATATATGCATTCATATCTTTCACTTGGTACTTACCTAGTTGAATGGGCATAAACAAAACATAATTATTATGGCCACTTTGATGTGATCTTTATAAATTGATTTAGATAAATATTAAATAGAAAAATACCTAATACAATCATTACCAACATTATGTGCTCCCTCTATATGGACATCCAAGGAGGAATTTTATTGTTAATAACAAAAATAGGCTAGACCAAGTAAATAGATCTCATCTCTCCAAATGGATTGACACTGTCTACTACCAATGAAAGCTTACAAGGTTCTTCTTTCAAGAGTGGAAAACTATCTTCTATGTCATTAAATGTAGACCCATCTATAAGCATTTGCATGTAATGTTATCTTGAATTCTATTGTGTGCATGGTAATCCATAAATTGGGCCAAGCTAGTGCACCTAAATAATCATTGTAGACGTGGAGTAATGGGCATGTATCAAAGAATATTATGAGGCACCTTTTTTATTAGTTGATCTGATTGATATCCACTAATGTGACAATTGGGGCATTCTATTGCAAACTCATGTTGTTTATGATATATAATATGACCATTGGAACATGCATGTATTGTTTGATACTCCATTCCAGTATCTTTCATAATGGTCGATAATTCTCGGTAAGAGCAAGGTAGAATGTTTGATGGTGATAACAGACACTCACCTATCAACCTATGGAAAAAATTTGTTAATATAAAGAAAATTAATGGTGAGATAACATAGAAGACAATAAAAATGATAATATGCCTTAGCATATGTGAGATTGCTACATTGGATATACCATTCATAACCTTGAAGTTCACCAACAATAATATAGTTGAGAGAAGAGTTGTTTGGGAGCCTTGGTACAGGGGCTCGTATGCCTTTTCAATCTCTTCGTCATTATTTTTAGATGTGCTAGTATCATCATCTTCATCAATTGCACCAGTAATATCTTCTTCAATCGTGTTATCTAGCACATGATCAATTGTGCCAATACCAACATATTCAATCATGTTCTCTACCTCAAGATCATCTTCTTCCACGAAAGAATTACCTTTTGCTTCGATATTCACACCTCCATGTTCCCCCAATTGGAAATCCACATTCACCAATGGACAAAAATCCTTTTCCCCTTCAATGTGATCATGTTGCCTTCAATGTCTCTCAGTTGTTGTGATTAGAATTCCTTGATTCTTTAGGCCCTTATATTTTTTGTAGGACAATAACATTTTCCATCTCCTTTTCTTTTGAACTAAGACCATAATCTAGGAATTATCTCCTTATTTTGTTCTGGGTTCATATTATTAGGCATGGACTTTATTCACTAGCAAATATTTGGGCTATAAAATTATATCAAATATAAACATACAAGCATTAGTAGTATCTTGTATATAATCAAAAAATAATAAAATAATAAAATATTATTATCTAATCAGTAAGGGTGGCATCTAAATTGTTTTTTGATAAATATATGCAAACATGGAATCAACATTTCATATTTTTTGAATGTGAAGCTCATGAAACAAATGTAAGCTAAGAAAGATAAGGTAATTAATAACTTACTACAGCTTGGAGAAAAGACAAGCATAAGAGTAGAATAATAAGAAAGGAGGTGAATATAAACTTCAGGATAAAAATCCATAAAATATTTAAGACATCAAATCTAGAAACGTTAATTAAGTTATTACCAATTTCATACCAGATTCATAATCATTTCATTCTAGTTCATACCTAATAAATTCACTATGAGAATGCATCCCTATGAATATAAATAGAAAATTTTCATCAAGACGAGTAGAAATTTAAAGGTAAACGTCAAGTTTCAAAGGTGACATGGTGACCTTTACTTAAATTAGGGGCAGCGTATATTCAAGATAGAAACACATTCTAATGAATTAAGAGAAAATCCATGTTAGATAAGGTAGATTTGTGCATGTAAATAACAAATCATGAAGTGAAAATGGAGAAAGAAAAGAAGAAAGGCCAGAACTATGCTTGTAATTAACAAAACATGAAGTTTAGGATGACAAATGGTAGACAAACTGAGGCATCCTCGTTATGTGTGGCATTCTCAATAGTTTCAATGTATGGTATGATTTGTATTTTCTAGAGTGTGATTTGTTTATTAAATCTTTGCTACAATGGAAATCTCCAATTCCCCCATGAATGTGGGAGTCAAATGGATTTGAAAAAATTCTCACCAAACCCAGAGTTCGGTGTTTGCTCTATTTAAAAACCAGGGGCACTTCTTTTAAATGTTTCTTAGAGAATCAAAAAATATGATTGAATCATTTTTGAGAAACAATGATATAATAAACTACAAACAACAAATATTTCAATGATGAAATACCATAATTATGGTTGTACACAAAACAAATGATGCACAAGAACATGTGAAAAATAATGTTGGCATGTATTAGTCAAACATCATTGGATTTTTTATTATTGGAATAGTAAACACACAAGAAAGGTAGTGTGAAAGTGCAACAAAGAAAATGGATCTCAAAATATTAACGTATTAAGAGAGCATAATGACTTGCAATATTGGTATCTTGGACAACCTTTGGACATTGATGTCAAAAAGGGAGAATGAAGTGGAGCATGAAGAAATCTGAAAAGTTTCTATAAATACCAAAGTAGGATATTATTTTCATGAATTGTAGCTAAAGATGAGATGTTTCCATTTGTGTCAACTAGGTCAGGTGCATTGTCAAAGATGATTGGGGGGTCAGATATAAATGGAGATAGTCAACACATTCATGAAAATGTTAGTAAGTGTTTGGTTAGAATATGTCATCTATGATGTGTTCTTGAAGGAAAAGTGTGCCATGTTTATCTAAAATAAGATTTGTTAAGAGATAATCCATAACACTTACACTAATGGTATATTCTCTATGGATGAAAAAGGTAACCATAAATGTGATAACATGTGGGTTTGCACATATAATATTATTGAAATGTGAATATACAAGGTTGAAATGGATGGATGAATGTTGAAATACCTATGCATTCAATGAAGAAGTATGGCTGTTGTTAAGAAGGGAGTTACATTAGATTCTACATTATGAAATATGAATTCTATATAAATAGAATGTTTGAGAAAAGAAAGGAACAATTCTAAGGGTTATTATTGAAATATTTGTTCAAATTTCAATATGTTCAATGGTTTTTAATGAAGGAGAGTAAACCTCTATAAATGTTTTTTATTTTATTATGTAATGCCAAACCTAAAGGCATCTAATTTCAAACTTTGTAAAAAAATAGTTGAGAAAAGTTTTCAGTAGACTTTGTATAAAATAGTTAAGAAAAGGTTTGTGAATTTTTAGTCTGATTCTAGTGATCTATACAAGTTTTAATCTTATTACTTTTATTGGTTTTTGTTGTTTCAATTGTTTTCAAGTCAAAATGTCATATTATTACATATTCAAGCCTAGGGTTTCTTTATTCATATTTAATCTTTAACTATACTAATTTGCAGTCTTTTTTCCTTATTAAAATTATTGTTAATCCCTTCAAGGGATTGTTGAGTTAATTTTCTTATGTCCCCTGATACTTTTAATTGAACAATTTATTCCAATTTCTAAGATGTCGCCAACATATGGTATCCAAAATTTTAGCAAATAAGTTTGTCAAGAAAAATCCAAGAGTAGCTCATAAAAGCATATCAAAACATTAATATTCAGAGAAGATTAATGAACTGTGTGTTGAAATTATAGCAAGGTTCAGATAATTATGGATGATAACATGAATACAAAGATCTAGAGATTATATGCATACACATTAATCAATAAACATTATATATATTGATGAGTATATATACATACACTTATATCAAACCATTGTCTTGATCTATCACCCATGATAAATTTGAATATCAAATCCAAGTATAATATTGATTTAACTGATCTATATTTGATCCAATTATACTATCATTATTATGCATCAATGGTAAATTGATTAATGAGAAAATGGTTTTGATATTCTATAGATATGAGTCTAATAATGTTTGCATAAATTACTGATAACAAGTCACCATAATTGCATTGTGTTGATGTTGATTTGGATCGATGTGATTAAGGAAACTAATCATTGGTTATGGAGAGACTTCATGGCTAAACCAAATAGTCCCACAAGTAACTTTCTAAGCCAAAATTTTTCCCAAGAGGTCATTGCTATTGCAATGTATTCAGCTTATGTGGAACTTTGTGCTACTAAAGACTACTTTCTGCATATCCATGATATCATCATTGAGCCTAAACTAAAATAGCATCCTGAAGTGCTTTTCCTGTCAGTAAGACTTCCATCCCAATCTAAGTTTGTGTATCCATGTAGATCCCATTCAAATTTCTCATACTTGAGCCCAAGGTTAAGAGTGTCGTGTAAGTATCTCATGATGTGTTTGATTGCAACTAGGTGAATCTCCTTTGGCTCGCACATAAACTAACTTTGGGCATTAACAACATAGAAAATATCAGGTCTTGTATTTACCAAATACATAAGGGACCCAATCATCTATCTATAAAGAGTAGAATTTATGGAAGGTTATTCTATTGTTGCTTCCTTAAGTTTATGTAGATTAGTCTCCATGGGAGAAGACATAGACCTACAGTTCTACATTCCAAATCTCTTCAAGATATCTAATGTATACTTTCCTTGATTAAGTATGATGTTGTCAGAATTTTGCCACACTTTGAATCCTAGGAAGTAATGGAGTCCTAAATCTTTCATCTCAAATTGTCTAATTAGATCTTTCTTGCATTGATCTATGAGATGATCATCACCTATTATTAGTAAATCATCAACATACAATATCAAAATTACCATATCATCTTTATCTGTTTTATAATATAGATTTGTATTAGCTTCATTCTAAGAATCCTAAGTCGGTGAGATACTTATCAATTCATTCATACCATGCCCTTGGAGCTTGTTTAAGCTCATAGAGAGCTTTCTTGAGACTGCAAACAAAAATTTTAGGGTTATGAGTTTCAAATCCTTCAAGTTGCTCCAAATATACCTCTTCTATAATCTTTCCATTCTGAAATGTTATTTTTACATCCATCTAATGTACTTTCCATCCAGGTTCAATGCTACAATAGCTAGGACCGCTCTTACAGAGGTGTATCTAGCAATAGCAGCAAAGGTTTCTTCATAATCAATCCCATCTTTCTAAGAGAATCCCTTGGCTATGAATATGGATTTATATTTTTCAATGCTACCATCAGCAACATGCTTGATTTTAAATATCCACTTGGAAGAAACAATGGATTTTCCTTTAGGTCTTGGAACAATTTCCCAAACACCATTCTTCATAATGGATTGGTATTCTTCCATCATGGCATCCTTCCAAGTTGTATGTTTATTAGCATCTGAAACATTGGTTGGTTCTGATATAGACAAATCATTCGTGTTTGCTACATAACTAGAAAATCTTTTGGGTCTTTTGCTTTCTCTGAATGTTCCAGATGGTGCAATGAAGTTTTGTGTTTCCTCTACTATCTTAGTGGCCCAAAGTGGTCTTTTCTTAGAATTTTGAGTTTCCTCAAGATTGAGATTTTGAATTTCATCTTCAACTTCTTCAATGTTCTCCCTCTCAGACTCAGATTCAATATTTTCTTCAGAACTAGGTAAGGGAGAGGGATCTCCAAAACTTGGGGCTCTTTTGAATGCTAAATCTTCTTCAAATATTACATCCCTAATAAGTTCAATATTTTTTTGACCAGGTATGAAAATCCTATATGCTTTAGATGTTTCACAATACCCAAAAAAATACCTTTCCTCCTAGAGGGTTCTAATTTAATTCTCTTTTCTTTTGGAACATGTATATATACTAGGCACCCAAAAATCCCAAGATGACTTATATTAGGTTTAACCATAGCAAAGACTTATTTAGGAGTTTTATCTCTAAGGTAGGAGTGAGGACTTTTGTTTTGAATATGGATAGCAGTAAGATAATATTCTAGATTTTGATCAAATATCATAGCTCTTGCAGTTACCCCATTTTTTTGTGGGTTATGAGGAATGGTATACTCCCTCTTAATACTTTTTTCTTTACAAAACTCTTTAAAAAAATCTAAGATATATTCCCCTCCATTATCAGTCCTAAGAGTTTTAATTTTATGTACAAATAAGTTTTCAATTAAGGTTTTAAATTGTTTAAATCTCTTAAAGATTTCTTCTGATTCTTTACATTTTAAGAAGTAAATCCAAGTTTTCCTAGAGAAGTCATCTATAAAATGTATATAGTACCATAATCCTCCAAGAGAAGGAATAGACATAGGTCCACATAAATCTAAGTGGATTAATTCCAAAATATTGTTAGTTATTCTAGTGCTATCATGAAATAGACTTTTGGTGTTTT
The DNA here is from genome assembly GCA_028749045.1 of Cupressus sempervirens. Classification (NCBI taxonomy): domain Eukaryota; kingdom Viridiplantae; phylum Streptophyta; class Pinopsida; order Cupressales; family Cupressaceae; genus Cupressus; species Cupressus sempervirens. Next base: position 257,377,419 of record CM053792.1, read on the forward strand.
TACCTAGAGCGCATCCTTTGCATATGCTTGAGTGATCTTTATTCAATTTAGGTAAACCAATAACCATATTCTCCATAATTGATAATGCTTTGAAATTTAGATGTCCTAACCTTCTGTGCCATATTTTATTTATATCGATAGCTTCATGAATTAAGGATTTAATAGGTTGACAAGATTTTGTATTTATCTCATACAAGTATCCCTTTCTTTTACCAATCAACTTTGCTTTCTTAAATGAGGAGTTCTTAGACTAGGTCATTACTTTACCATCCATGAATGAAACATTATGTCCATCATCTTCAAGGATTGTAACTGAGATTAGATTCATTTGTATTCCTGGTATATAGATTACTCCTTTGAGTTGTAGAGCACTACATGTCTTTAGTTTTAGGGTGTGATTTCCAATTCCTTTAACGGAATGTGTTGAATCATCACTGATGGTGACTTCACCATTAACTTCTTTTGATATAGAGTCTAGTGCTTCTTTGTATCTTGTAATATTTTGAGATGATACACTATCAATCACCCATGCCTTAAGACTTCATTTGATAGTTATGAATACAATAAATGATTTTCAGGATCATAGTTATCTTCTTTCCTAGTAATGTTTGTACAGTTTACTTGTTGTTTAGAATTCTTAGGGCAATTAGATCTATAGTGTCCAAACTTTTTGCATTTGAAGCATTTCATTTTGGATAGATCTTTCTTAGGTTTGTCATTCTTTTGATTACCCTTCTTCTTCTTGAAGTGTTTTTTCTGACCTTTATAGAAATTTGTGCTAGGAACATGAAGTTCTTTGTCTTCAATTTTCAACTTTTCCCCTTTCTTAAGTTTTTTGGATTCTCCTTGAAGAAAATCTCCCTTAAGTTTATTGAAGTTAGGAAGATTGTCTCTAGCACTTACTCATTGTGTAAATGTTTCCCATGAATCTAGTAATCCATCTATAGCCATCAGTGTTAGTTCTTTGTCATCAATTATGTTTCTTATACTTGCAAGTTCATCTCTTAGACTAGCAACCATTAGGAAGTAAGAATTCAATGATTCTCCCTTCTTTATATGTATATGATTTAGTTGCCTTTTTAGTGCAAGGACTCTAGTTGCATTGTTGACCTCATATTCATTCAATAATGCATTCATCATATTAAATAATGTTTTATGTTTCATTAGCATGGGTACTATTTCACTTTTTACTCCATCTAATACGATCTGCATGGATTTTCTATTTCCTTTACTGCAGATGGTTTTATTAGGTTCAGCATCAGGTAGCTTGGATGCTTTATCAACAAATTGTTTCATATCATTTTCGTCAAGAATCATCATGATTCTAAATTTCCAAGCATCGAAGTGTTCTTTCCCATCAAACCTATTATTGGGTCTGATTATGTATGCCATTGAAGATAGAAGACTGATGCTAGATATATTAAGTCTGATCATTTAATTTGTAGAGCCTAGGTTCAACTACCAAAGCTCAAATGCCATGTAAAGTTTCTTCAAATTCTATTATAAATCAAACTTAGATTACACCTTCTAGTTTTATACTTTCTAAGGATGATCTTCAATATGCAGACTTGAGTGAATTAATAAATATAATTCTAGAAATATTTTTATTTTCTACAAATTGTCTTTAGGGTAGTATTGATCAAGGAGCAGACTTCTAATTTTTGTGTGTCTTTAAACTTCAACCACATCCTACATAAATATTGAATCCAAAGGGCATGTCCCTTGAAGGGACATGACCCTATCAAGGTCGGCCCATACATGCCTTCTCATAATCGACGATCTTTAAGAAGGTAATAGTTTGAGAATACTTAACTAAGATTTAGTTAAGATAATACTTGCACATAGTTGTCTTAAGAAACTTTTCGATCATGTTTAGACAAGGAGTAATAGACCTATATAAAGCATTTCAGAATGATAAGCTCTATGCGATCTGCACAATCAGATCAGTATGGTGATCAGAGTTATGAATTTAACATGTAAGTAGTACTCCTTCAAAAGTTAGTTAATCTAAAGAACTTAAATGATCTAATTCACATCTAAGGTACCAAAATGACAAGCCTCATTTGCTTTATTAATTTTAATTTCTATATATTTACTCATTGACTATGTGTGTTATATACCCAATTACTTGTTTAAGGTTTAGCTACATTTATAACTAACATTAATTTGTAATTTAGATTTCAAAATTTAGTAAAATGAATATGTCCACATGACATGGTTGATTCATCCTTGTATTTCAGCTTCTTTTTGAGCTTCATATTTCGTTCAGATATGAAGGTGTGAATATGGATATGCATCTTGCCAACTCTAAAGCCACAGAGCTTGATGAACAATGAAGGAAAACTATAAAATTAATGAGATTACCAAGATCCCAAGCTCAAGATACAAACCCCAATTGCACATAACATTCAATTAATTAACTGAATCAAAATGACATTAGCAAAGATGGGGAAAATGAAAAAGTCAATAAAGTAAACAACATAACAAACATAGAAAATGAGCAAATTGGGAATTTTGTCATAGGGTGGGAGCCAGTTGTTTCTCTATCAATAGGTTGTATTAATTGAGAAATGACTATCCAACCCTAAAGTTCTTAGGACTGTATGCATGTACCATATTGATTTTTTGGTAATGTTAGTCGCACAGTAGTTTAACAAGGGAAAGAGACAAAATGTATAGGCAAGACAAAAAATGTATATGAAACTCCAAGAATCCAGCTAAAATCATGAACAAACTAAGAGCATTTGGATTTCATACCTATTTTCTCAACGATAGTGTGCATGCTTAACCCTTTCTTCCACATGCAGAAAAGACATAATGAAATGAGATTTAACTCTCTTTTTTGTTTATATCCCACATTCATCTAAATTTTGATAGTAAACTTAACTGTCATCAAAATTTTGACAATAAACTTATATAACATTGACATTTCAACCTTTTCAGGACATATAGCAAAAAAAAAATTGAAAATCAAAAGCCAAAATGGCCTTTGGTCAAAAATGTTGGTCGAAAATGAAGGGCAAATGTACTAGTGTTTTCCCTCAGTGCCTGCACTCTGAATGGGGTTCAAATTTTGAAAATTATTCTTTAAAATATTATATAGGGAACTTAGCCTTTTACCGATCAAAAAAAAAATCAACAAACTTATTAATATATAATAAAGCTCTTGTTATAATCTCCAATAAGGATTGATCAAATGAATATTTTACAACTAACTTAGATTGTAGGAAATAATGTTTGTCACCACATAAGTGACATGTTTTAAATATGATACAAAATAGTAAAATTCTCAACTGATAAGTCACATACATAGAGTGAGAATCCCTTAAATTTAAAACAACAAATAGTAGCTTTTCAATACAATTTGAGGTTTGATCTACAATGCATACATCTTTTTGCTCAAGAAAGAACTATTTTGACTTGGTGCACTTTCTCTTTTCATTTGCATTTATTGGAAAAATGAGGATTTAATGATAATCATATAGGTAACCACTATTAAAAATAGTTATGAGGTAGTTGATATTTATTTTAAATTTGTGTTTTTTCTCCTGATTTTTATTATTATGAAGAGAATCAAAGTTTAATTTAAATTAAATAGTTTTTGAGTTTCTAGTTACATTGTTTAATCAACAATAAAATGCAAAGCTTTTCCTCCTACCCACATTTGTGAATGGAATAATCTCTCTTCATCATCATGAGAAAATACCTTTGTAGTGGCCATTGTGGCACATGGGTTAGCCTCAATGATTTGTTCATCCTCCTTTTGTTTTCCAAAATCTATCACCTTGGGTTCAATAGCTTCTTCATGGGTTTCCATCATTAAATTATTTATAGTTCTATAGTCTATAGTGTTATGAGAGGGACTTTTATGAACTTCACACCAAATTCCTAATTCTTGGCCTATTTACTTTACACCCCATGTCTTCTTTGCTAGTGAATTTGGAGATGCTTCCCTGGCTATTTATTTTCCCATTGGATTATACCTTCACCTTTCCATTTGTTGTTCATTGGATTTTCCCTCCTCCCTTTTTGTTTGAACTTCTCCTCAATTCTTGATGCATATTTGAAAGCACTAGACAAGGTTTATACACTCAAGAAATCCATTTCAATCTGAATGTATCTATGAAGACCACTCTTATACTTCAAAACTTGATTTTTTTTTAGTCTTTCATGTCGATCTTTGCAGAGAGGGCATGCAATATGTTGGTGTACTTCTAAACTGATTGGTCTTTCTTTTGTTAGAGTAATTGTCATTGTATATATTTTTGTTCATAGGTATCCTCAGGCTAATAATCTTGTTTTATATGGTCTACAAATTTTTCCCAAGTGGGTTTTCCATTAAATATCACAGAAAAATTATTTCTATCCTGAGCTTCTTGGGTTTCTTCTATCTTTAAGAGAGCCTCCCATGCCAATTTCACATGATTTTCAGCTTTGAGGAGGGCAAAGGTTATCTTTTCAATATCTGAGAAAATATTAACATAAAAGTACCTCTACAATTTGGAAAACTAGTCATCATCAACATTTCCATCAATTTACCTTGAATAGTTGGAATATCAAAATTTATCTACACCTTGAATGGGTTTTCCTACCAAATTTTGAATTGCTTGGACTAGCCTGTGACTCTCATTTTTCAAGCATTTGTGAAAATTGTTGCATCATTTCTTCATGTTTTTAATTTAATGCCTCTTCCACCAATGTTTTGAAGGAGTCATCCATCCCCTCAAGTTGTTTTTTCGCCATCTGGGACCGTGTGCATCTCAAAGGAAGATAATATGAGAGATCTATCATGCCTAATCCCAAACTTTGATAAGCTAACCACATATGATGGGACATATAGAAGTGAACAAGCTCTGATACCATTGATCTAAATTAAGAATTCAAATTACAATACATAGTGTAGTGGTATTGTAATTTAATTGAAAATAATTAAAATACAATAATAAATGTTTTTGCAAGCCAAAAGTGATCCATTCAGTTCAAAAATAGAGTTTATACAAGTTTGATGAATCCCAAGGGTCACCATTATCCCTTGGAAATGAAAATGAAAATTCCACAAGCTAATTCATTATAAAATAAAATCTAACAACTATATAAACTACAAAAATCTATATTAAAAATTACATCTACTTGTAGAAGTCATAACTTTCTACTCGTAGCTCGAAATCATGGACCGTTTGAATTTCTAGAAAGATCTTCTAAAGTTTTGCATTTAATGGCCAAACATTTAAGCATAGTTACACCTTCTTGGCCCAAAAATGCTCCAAAGGCCTCTGAAAATGCAAAATACTATAACATAAAAAATACCAAAAAATAGATTTTGGCATTTTTCCATGTTTGTGTGAATACCCTCTACATCTTCTTGAATTATGTTTTGATCACTAAGGTATTCTTTTATGTTTTACAAATAAAAGGAATAAACTTTGCAATAGTATGTGTTCATGTTCGATAGGTTTAGTTAAATAAACCTGTGTGTGTGTGTGTGTGTGTGTGTGTGTGTGTGTGTGTGTGTGTGTGTGTGTGTGTGTGTGTGTGTGTGTGTGTGTGTGTGTGTGTGTGTGTGTGTGTGTGTGATATATATATATATATATATATATATATATATATATATATATATATATATATATGAGATTAAACTTGTTATAATTATTAATTATCTAATTAATGAATAGACATGTCTATTCATGCATGTTCCATGACCAAGGTATTGCATTTGGAACACACATACCAAGAAGGTAGTGCTATTACATTTGCAGCGATCCTCTGAAAATTAACATGGTACCAAAGCTAAACTGCAAATGTATAAATGAATAATAGAACATAGAATTTCAATCTCCACCACTGTTGTAAAATAGTGAATCAACTATTTAGTGATTGTGGATTCCATGGCATCTAACTTGCTTGAATCTTCTCATAAATGGACAGTCATTAAGTGATATAACATTTACAAAGGAGGGAAACACATGAATATATATATATATATATATATATATATATATATATATGAGAATGAAGAATTAATAATTAAAGGCAACATTTGGAGGGAATAATTTATTAGAGGGTTTCATGCATAGGAAAGGAAAGAGGTTTTTATAGTCCATGACACCAACCATAATTTTTGGGTTGACATATGGTGACAGTGATATGGAACTACCTCATAGTCCTTTTCGAGAAGTACCTAACTACACTACAAATGAGGCAAACATACCCTACCCCCCAGTGGGATTTGAACTTGTGACCTCTCTTTCAAGAGTACAAGTTCTCTACCACCAGGTCAACTCAGGTTGTATATGAAAAGGAGAAAAAGATAGTCCATATCAAGCATACACTACCACATTGGTATGAGACTTGGCCAAACTAATGCATTGACATACAATATAGGATTTTGCAAGATATTAGTTTTGAGAAAGGAAGAAGTAAAATTGGCAATCACATAAATTGCACATACAGTAAGTACACCCTTATAGAGTACCAAGTTGAATGAAATTTTGATTTGGGTAAGATGTACCCGCCATCCATGTGTGTCCATGAATAAAGAGAATAGGACATAACCGATTGTAGCAAGGCATATTTAGAAGAGTAAAACACGGAAATAGAGTACACCATTCAACAATGAATTAGGAGAGTTTGCAATAATAAATTCACTAACTCTTCACATGGCATCCATGTAACATACCAAGGACATAGGAGATATCGAAGGTGGTGGGGAAAGACAACATTAGGACAAGAAAACTAGCACACAAGTATGCACTTTGATAGTATTATTCACATGTGTGTTAAAATTGATCTTTGAAGTCTAATAAGTGGATTCTGAAGTATTCATGTTGGTATATATAAAACTAGTAGCAAAAGTAATTCATTAAGAGAAGACATAAAGGATTTGTGAATCAATTAGGTGATCGGCATAAGAAGACCGAAGGAGATAACCTTAGGCCCACACAATCACTAAGGAAAAATGAAAAGAATAGCACTTGGAAGGATGTGCCACCAAGAAAAAAATGATATAAGGAACTCATATATAAGGAGGAATAGTAAGACTTTAGGTACCATTTTCTTTAAGGTAAATATATATTTTATATTGTTTAAGTTTTTCTTTTACATTATGATGAAATATATTATTTAAGTTTTATGATGGATTATTTAAGTTTATTATAAAAATATATGGATTATATATATATATATATATATATATATATATATATATATATATATATATATATATAGTATTTCATGAGAAGAATATTTTTCAAAGAACACTATTTAATAACTCAATATTATGAATCAAATGGTATGAGAAAGATTAAATATGGATGATATGGAGGCAGTTTATGATTTGATGCATATGAGATAAGTATTTTTTATTATTGAGTATTAAATTTATTTAGTCATTATTTGTATTTCAATACGTACTATAAGAGCTATTTGCCTTGATCTTTTCCTTCAAGAATTCTACTGCAAAAAGAGGGAGATTGAGACTTGGAAGGAGCCTAACATTTCATTAGAGGCAACCTTGAAAGAGAGGAAAAAAACATAGGATGTGATTCAATCAACCTTTTTTGATCTTAGTCTTATTTATTCAGAGGGAGTAAACTATGTTGAGATGGATTCTCCAGTGATCAATAAATTGTAATGGTCAAGAGGACTATGATTCATGAATAGACCTTGTAGCTATATAATTTTAATGGGCCTGCCCCTTGTGTGCATCATGGGGAAGTGATGACTTCCCAATGATGTCACTTTTATTTATAGAAGTTATTGTAAGGTGATGATCTTACAAAAACTTGTATTATTAGATCAAAAAATTGAGTATATGGTGAATGCCTTGCATCTCAACATTCTAGAAGGTCATTAATAAAAGAGTACTTGGTGGATATCATTGATATTTTGGGAGGCCAATAATCTTGATATCATATGTGATATAAAAACCTTTTGAGTACTTGGTAAATATCATTGATATGCTAGGAGGCCAATACTCTTGATGTCAGATGTGATATCAAAACCTTTTGAGTACTTAGTAAATATCATTGATATTCTAGGAGGCTAATACTCTTGATATCAAATGTGATATCAAACCTTACTTGGGTACTTGGTGAATATCATATGTTGATATTCTAGAAGACCAATACTCATGATATTGAATGTGATATCAAATGGTTGAAATCATTGGAGATATCAAATGAGATATCCTTAAAATTGTTATTTGTAATATTACGTTAAAGTAATATTTATTCTTATGTGTTTATCCTTCTAAGCTAAGAGGGGGTGTTGATGTTTGATGATAAACCTATATATAACTCTATATGATATATAAGATATATGTGTGTGTTATTTATTACATTGAGATATAAGGTTATTGTTATATAAGAAAAATTAATATTATATATGGGTGAATGCACCAAGTTGTGGTGCCAAATATATGACACCCCTATTAGTTTTTCAAAATTTCCTATAGTGTTCATGCACTATGGCCTGGGCTTCACAAGCCTCAGGCTTGTGGAGCCCTAGAGCTTGCATGCACTATGTGGATTCACATGGTGCGTGCATGCTATAGCATATACAAGCTATGTGAAATCTTATAAAAGGACTACAACTCGCGGCCCATATCATTTTCTCCCATTTCTTTTGTCATTTTCCTTCTCTACCACCCAAAAATTCACACACATTTTCTAGAAGGTGAAAGCTTTTCTCACTCTGCTCCTCAAAATGCCTCCTTGTCACCAACGATCAAGCTTAAGTTCATCGAGTATGTCTTCTAACCTTGTTTTTGAATTGTTTTGTATGTTTTAGCATTATTTTATATATTTTTAAAGTTTTGCTTCAAGTTTATTTAGTTTTTTAAAATGCAATTAGTTTCTTATTAGGAAATGTGAATAATCAACCTCTAAATCCCCAACCTAATCAAAAAATTCCTCCACAAGATCAAAATGAAAACCCTCATGAGGAAGAATAAGAACCTTAGCAACCTCCACTGATTGAAAAACCTCCTCTTAGAACCCAAGACAATATAATGAATAAAATAAAAAGAGGGAAAAATCAATTAGAAGTAATTATTGGTAGGTTAAAATCTTGTGGGAAAACTAATCCTACGATAGCACAAATTGCATCCTCCCTTGAGTCTATTGTGAGTTAGGTAGATTTTTGTTATGAGCCTAAATTAACATTTGAATGATACATATGTATGTACATTATTCTAAAGTACTATTCTTTAGATTTGAGTCTCTAACATAATATAATAACTAACCAATAAATCAAGAATGTAATCATAGTATTAATGTTATTAATGATTATCCATAATAAATAAAAATAAGTCAGAGAATAATAATTACATAAATTATACCTTATCGAATATCAATGTTGTTAAATCTCTAATATAATATTAATTATCCAATAAGACTTTTAAAGTAGTGAAACAAATAAATAAAATAATTATCATAATGAAAGGGGCCTCTTATATTATTAATCCCATGAAGGGACATGACCACTCAGGTCTACACATATAAACAAGAAGCAGTTTTACATCTTCATGGGGGGAGAAATAGCTTTATATAAACCTTTCCTTCTAATCATTAGGAAGATTGGAGTGTAGAGATCATACAATTTTATTAGGATGTGGACGAGGTAAGAAAGTTCCATTCGAGTGCAGGAATATGTAATGCATGTGAAAGAAACCATTGCTAAGGTATGAGCCTCCACGCAGATCACACATTGGACAACACAAAGGAGAGGTGGAAAATAAGCATGTGTCCAAAATAAAGAGTGGGAGTTTGTTAAAGAAGTTAAAATATAATATTAGGAGTCTAACATTACAAGTGAAGAATTTGGAAGAAGACATTAATTTAGGCTCAAACATACACCAAGCAGTGATCAAGGCTTGTGGCTACTGAGCCCATTAAAGTGCCAGTGTAAGAACTATGTCCATCTCTATATGAATGGTTGCGTACCAATGTAGAGATTAAGGGTGTTTCTATATGAATGGCTAGTTGAATATATGAAATCTCATAGTGCCAGTATAGGAGATGAGATCCTCGTATGATTGGCTATTGTGCCAGTGTGAGAGATGAGTAATTCTATATGAATGGCTAGATGAATAAGTGAAATCTCATAGTGTCAGTATAGGAGTTGCATTCCTTGTATGAATGGTTTTAGTGCTAGTGTGAGAGATGAGTAATCCTATACGAATGGCTAGATGACAAATGTTATAATAGTAAAATATATTTATATATACATATCTATATAAATTATAACTCTAGTTTTGTAGGTATTAATGTCCTAATTAGTGGGGACACTACAGTTGTATCAGAGCATAATCCTGTCATCCTGTGGAACTGGTTAGTCCACACATCATCACACCTTCAAGAACGATGGCAAGGGAACTAGCCTAAGAAGTAAGAAACTTTATAGAACAAACTAATGAGAGATTTGAAAGAACAAAAAATTCCAATAAAGTACTATTGGAGGCTATTAAAAGATTAAGCAGTAATAATAACAAAAATGAGAGACTTAGAGGGACCATCGTTCCACTCATGAGGAAAATGAGCCCTCGTCACAAAGCTCGGTCCCATGAGAAACATTCCCTTTGTTCATTTTGAGGGAAGAACCTATTGTAGATAATGGAATGACCACTAATAGTGTGGAAGAAATTGCACAAATGTATGCCTGTTTGAATCCCAATCTTCGAAAACTTATTCCCTTTAAAGAATACTATGAATCTAAACTCATGGAAAATAGAAAGAAACATCATGTAAATGAAGACCTTCAAAAGAAGGTAAATAAGGTAAAATTATTGTGTTTTGAAGGGTCAGGAGAAGAAACTGCTTAATCATGGGTCCAAAAGTTAGATACATATCTATCCTATAGTAACTCTAGTTTTGTAGGTATTAATGTCCTAATTAGTGGGGACACTACAATTGTATCAAAGCATAATCTTGTCATCCTGTGGAACTGGTTAGTCCACACATCGTCACACCTTCAAGAATGATGGCAAGGGAACTAGCCCAAGAAGTAAGAAACTTTATAGAACAAACTAATGAGAGATTTGAAAGAACAGAAAATTCCAATAAAGTACTATTGGAGGCTATAAAAAGATTAAGCAGTAATAATAACAAAAATGAGAGACTTAGAGGGACCATCATTCCACTCATGAGGAAAATTAACCCTCGTCACAAAGTTCAGTCCCACGAGAAACATTCCCTTTGTTCATTTTGAGGGAAGAACCTGTTGCAAATAATGGAATGACCACTAATAGCGTGGAAGAAATTGCACAAATGTATGCCTATTTGGATCCCAATCTTCGACAACTTATTCCCTTTAAAGAATACTATGAATCTAAACTCATGGAAAATAGAAAGAAACATCATGTAGATGAAGAACTTCAAAAGAAGGTAAATAAGGTAAAATTATCGTGTTTTGAAGGGTCAGGAGAAGAAACTGCTCAATCATGGGTCTAAAAGTTAGATACATATCTATCCTATAGTCCTATGACCAAAGAAGGTGCTGTCAAGTTTTCCATACTTCATTTAAGAGGATCAGCCTTCAAATGGTGGCATTATGGTCAAGTTCCACTAGGGCTCAAAAAAATTACCTCCCATAGTGAATTCACTCAAAGATTGATGAGTAGATTTGATCTAAGAGATCCTAAATGGTACTTCCAACAACTAACTCACCTAAAACAATCAGGGTTAGTAGAAGAATATGCAAATCAATTTCAAGATCTTTCTGTAATGGTTCCAAATCTATCCCAAGGTCAACTCACTTATATCTTTATAGAAGGACTAAAAGATTTTATTAAAAACCATGTAAAACCCCTTGAACCACATAATTTAGAGGAAGCCATTAGAAAGGCAAAAAAAGTTGAGTCTAATACACCTAAGGAGAGGTCTAAGATTTTCACATCCCAAAGATCTCATCAAGATGAAAGGTTAGTAGGAACTCACCAAGAGAGATCATGTTACATGTGTAAAGAGCCTTGGAGCAAGGAACATCATTCTCAAAAGAGAGAAGAATTAGCCAAGAAGAACATTTGCTTTAGATGTAAGGAACTCTGGAAGAATGGGCATCGATGCAGAAGAGGACAAAAGAAACATATGAAGAGGCCCCCAACAAGAAGGCAAGATTCGAGGAGCAAGAACATGGAAAATTAGCTACCATTTCTAAAGAAGATGGGGATAATCCATTTCAAATCAATGGAACATTCTACGACAATGAAACAAAGTCACCTTAGAGATTAGTTTTGCTTGAGGACAAGCAAATTTGGGAGGGGTGAATTGTTATGAGCCTAAATTAACGTCTGAATGATACATATGTATGTACATTATTCTAAAGAACTATTCTTTAGATTTGAGTCTCTAACATAATATAATAACTAACCAATAAATCAAGAATGTAATCATAGTATTAATGTTATTAGTGATTATCCATAATAAATAAAAATAAGTGAGAGAATAATAATTATATAAATTATACCTTATCAAATATCAAAGTTATTAAATCTCCAATATAATATTAATTATCCAATAAAACTTTTAAAGCAGTGAAACAAATGAATAAAATAATTATCATAACAAAAGGGGCCTTTTATATTATTAATCCCATGAAGGGACATGACAACTTAGGTCTACACATATAAACAAGAAGCGGTTTTACATCTTCATGAGGGGAGAAATAGTTTTATATAAACCTTTCCTTCTAATTGTTAGGAAGATTGGAGTGCAGAGATCATACGATTTTATTAGGACGTGGACGAGGTAGTCAAGTTCCATTGGAGTACAGGAATACATAATGCATGTGAAAGACACCGCTACCAAGGTACGAGCCTCCACGTAGATCACACAATGGGTGACACAAAGGAGAGGTGGCAAATAAGCATGCGTTTGAAATAAAGAGTGAGAGTTTGTTAAAGAAGTTAAAATATAATATTAGGAGTCTAACATTACAAGCGAAGAATTTGGAAGAAGACATTAATTTAGGCTCCAATGTACACCAAGTAGTGATCAAGGCTTGCAGGTACCGAGCCCATTAAAGTACCAATGTAGGAACTATGCCCATCTCTATATGAATGGTTGCATACCAGTGTAGAGATTAAGGTGGTTTATATATGAATGGCTAGTTGAATCAATGGAATCTCATAGTGCCAGTATAGGAGATGAGATCCTTGTATGAATGGCTATCGTGCTAGTGTGAGAGATGAGTAATTCTATATGAATGGCTAGATGAATAAATGAAATCTCATAGTGTCAGTATAGGAGTTACGTTACTCGTATGAATGGCTTTAGTGCCAGTGCAAGAGATGAGTAATCCTATACGAATGGCTAGATGAAAAATGGTTAGAATAGTAAAATATATTTATATATACATATCTGTATAAATTCTAACTTTGGTTTTGTAGGTATTAATGTCCTAATTAGGGGGGACACTACACTTTTTTTAGTGGTTAGTTGGATATTTGGCATGTTAAGAGAGAAGAACAAAGAATATTTTATGCAAACAAATTATCCTATGAAGATGTAAAAATTAGGGACATAATAAAAGATGACATATGTGCATTGTTTAAAAAATTAGGAGAAGAAGAAATTATTAGAACTACAACTAAAAGGTTCCCCATCTACTATTGCATTCATGATGATATTAGAAATAACTTTTTGGATAGATGGTGCATGGCCTTTGATGCCCCTCCTTGCAATAATCATGAGGTTTCAATATATTTCTTAAGGAAATTGTATTGTGAAATTGTCCTTGGGGAGATCCTCAATTATTTTGACATGTTAGATTATCAGGGTAGAGGTGGGGGGTCATCATTTGAGAGGTTGGGGACACATCATGACCCTAATGTAGTTAGGGCACCTGTTGTCAAGACATAGGGTGAGCATATCTTTTATTCCTTTAACTGTGAAGGAACATGTAGAGATCAGTACTCTAGGGACTAACAATGCTTTAACACAGACCCTCATTCATTGTGCCAATCCATTAGTTGAGGAGGAGTCGTCTTTGCACTACGGTCACATGTGCACATCATATGGATCCTTTTGCACATTTGGAAGTCATGATGGGGACACTATGGATGATGGGCTAGTCACTGATGACTTCCTAAGTGAGACATTTGGCATTGACACATAGGTAAATTATAATTATAATAAACTAATTTGATCATATGTTGTATGTACAATGAATAACTAATAAATTAGCATCTCTTGATATTGTTCAAAATTCAAGGTAAGAGTGTTGATGGCCCTAATACAGATTCCCCAACCCCATTTTACATCTCATCAATGAGTTGATAGCTATGTATCAATTTAATCATTCAATTAATACATATATTTATTACGTAATCATATGAAGGATAGACAAAAAAAAAAATGTATTCATGTGCATTAGTTCTCTACTAGACCATTGACATTCACAAGGAATTCTGAGCCTAGGCGTGATACAAGCTTTAGAGAGGTACATTTGTTTCATGTTAATTTAATTAAATTGGTTATATTATTGTCTATTTTAAAACATATGTAAATTGTATTATATGATTTGCAGTTGTTGATGTCAGAGACTCCTCATCTTCGCTAGTCCATTGATTGTGGAGTTGTTGTCGCGGTGACTAGTTCAAAGCCATTGACTGAGGTATGAAAGAGTTCTCAAAGTTTTAGTTGTTATTTATAATAATTAGTATTGAAATTTCAAATGGTATTCATAAGTATGATCGAGTGATTATATTGATTGAATTGTTGTAGGGCCTTGTTATATATCTTGTATTTTATGTTAGTAGACATATTCGACATATATTTGATGTATACATGACATTATATATTTGATGTATGACATATTTTTGATGTGGTTATCATAATATATATCTTTTTTTTCTTGTTTACTTTTTAAGTATTCCATTTTAATGTAATTTGCATCCAAAATAAGGGTAGGAATCATTATAATAAGATTTGATATTATATTTTAACATGTGAATAAGCCTATGATATTAATTTTTATTTAGATTGTACAAGTTATGAGTACTTTTTATTATGAGTAACTTATTTGGAGTTTTTGTTGGGATGAAAATAATGAAACTTGAATTCTTATTACTCTTATACAATTAGCATTGAGATTTGAATCTTGAGTTGGCTAAATTATGTAAATGTCTAAGCTTGAATCTTAGTGTCATTATAAACACATCAAGATTTTATATATTCTTTATCTTCACAAAACGAGAAGACTTGACATAAATTTTTTAATTTATTCATGGAATTTGATATCAATATTGCTTGCTTATCCATCTCTTTGAGGGCTTCATTCACGAAAACACATTATATATGCTCTTCTTATGATTCTTGTAGCTATAGTTGTTTCATCTTTTGTGTTTCATTATCCACTATGCATTGGGTACAATATCTTTTTCATTCTTCCTAGTATTGACACACTATATTTAGTGACTCTTAAGGTCAATTCCATTCAGCATGCCTGAGAATGTTCGAGCGATCAATGGGTTGGGACAAGATTGGAACTAGGGTTTACCCAACCACTCAGAACTAATAGAGAAAATAGTTTGATCCCATGATGAATGGTTAAAGAGATTCATCAGTTGGCAACTTTCTACTGGCCAAGACTACAAGTTTTAGAATCACTCGAGATGGGGTTGCAAAATCAAAACAAAATCAAATGTCCAAAAATAGAGAGAGGTTATTATAGCTTTTGACAACACAATTTTGTAGCACTTGACATTGCATTGATACCTCACACAAGCTCTAAGATATAGCACATCAAAGATTGCTTCCCTATGGCATTTAGTGACTCTCAGGGTCAATTTCATTCAGCATGCATGAGAACATTTGTGCGGTCAATGGAATGGAATGAGATTGGATGAGGGTTTACCTAGCCACTTGGAGCTAACAAAGGATACAATTTGATCCCATGATGAATTGTTAAAGAGATTCACCAATTGGCGAATTTGTACTAGCCAACACTACAAGTTTCAACATCACTCAAGATGGGGCCACAATCAAAATAGAATCGAATCCCCAAAAAGTGATAGAGGTTATTGTAGGTGTCAACAACATGATTTAGTAGCACTTTACATACATCTATACCTCGCATGAGCTCCACGATATTCCCTATCAAATATTCTTTCCCTATGGCATTCAATGACTATCGGGGTCAATTTCATTCAGCGTGCCCAAGAATGTTTGAGCGGTCAACAGGACAAAATGATCTTGGGACTAGAGTTTATCTAGTCACATGGAGATAACAAAGGAGACAATTTGATCCCAAGATAAATGCTTAAAGAGATTCACTAGTTGGCGACTTTGTACTAGCCAACACTACAATTTTTAGCATCACCCAAGATGGGGCTGTAAAATCAAAATAGAATCAAATTTCTAAAAAGTGAGAGAGGTTATTGTAGGTGTTGACAACATGATCCTGTAGCACCCAACATTGCATCCATACCTCACACGAGCTCTAAGATATGCCCCACTAAAAAGTGAGAGAGGTTATTGTAGGTGTTGACAACATGATCCTGTAGCACCCAACATTGCATCCATACCTCACACGAGCTCTAAGATATGCCCCATCAAAGATCACTTCCCTATGAAATTTAGTGACTCTCAAGGTCAATTTCATCTGGCGTGCCTAAGAACATTTGAGCAGTCAACGAGATGAGACGAGGAAGTAAAAAAGTATAAATGTGTAGATAAAAATGAAATGTATAAATCAAAGACCGAATAATTTTAAAAAAATTGATTGCAAGATTGGATCTAATTTAAGAAAAGTCAACAAAATTTTGAACTAAAAAATAATGGATCTAATTTAAAATAAGTCAACAAATATTCCAAGTAGACAATAATATTTATATCTTTATCTTAATGATATTAATTTTTATGTACAACTTAACTCTAAAAGGCACCGGTATGAAAGAGATAAGAGAGAAAATCTCTAGTCTTGCCCAAAAAATATATGAAATATAAATGTTACATCAAATATTTTTGTAATTATATTCAATCTAATGAACCAGTTGTATCTACTCTAAATTTTAATGTCTCAAGTATTGCCTCATGGTCTAACTTGTGAACCTTCCAAAGAGTCTTATTATGTAGTTTTCCTCCATATTTGATCAAGTGGACATTTGACGTGACAATAAGGTTCAAATAATTAAGAATATTCCTCTCTATTTGTCAATCCTTGAATAACCACAAGTTAGGGTTCTTCATAGAATATCATCTAAGCCATGTATCAGTTACAACCATCACACCTATATGGTACTCTAAACCTTCACCATTTGTAACCGAGTGATCCAAAAAAAAAAAATCTAGACACAATGACACAAATAATAATATGTCCCTTCTTCATTGTCTTGAAGTAAAATAACAACAAAAATATGGTCTGCAGTGATAAATGTACATAATGTGCTCATTAATTCAGCAAGTACTTAGGTAAAAGTTATAAAATTACATATTAAATGTACATAGATATATATATTACCAAATTGCACTAGATTAGACAAGTGATCAAAGTCAATGGATGAATCCATATCTACCATTTCTAGTGCTTGTGGGGGATGATAGGTGTCAATTGGGTCCAAAACCCGTATATCCCATTTGTCCATCCATGCAGTCGACTCACACTCATCCCAATTTTCCTCTACACATGATGGACAAAAGTATGCCATTTTTTGTGTGTGAATACTTCAGGAACCTGCATCAGACCTTCTAAAAGAGTGTAACTCACTTCATCATATCAATGTGCAACAATCCTCATATGGTGCAATGTTAGTATTATCTATCAACCAAAAAAATCTACGAACCATAGACTCGCCTTCCTTACCTGGACCCATTGTAGTGTTACACCATTGGATGATGGATTTTACATCTGTCAATGTCACTCCATATTTGTACTTTAATTATTCATGAGCTAAGGCTCTTTTGATGCATGCGCCTACACCATTACGCTCTCCCTTTCCACGACCAGCCTCTGTGAAATTCCACATATATTGAATTCTAGACAACTTGTGCATCCTACTCAACCAATAGAACATTTGTGCATTCTTGAATTGAGATGAGCAATTGTCTGACCAAATGTGTTAGCAATGTGGTATGCCCCTATTAGTCAAATTGGCATAAAATAGTTGAAAACAACCATGTTCAAACTCTGTAGAATGTGATCGATCATCACTTATGTAAAAATGGTACACCTGTAGACACTTATAATTGTCCTAAATACTATATTAATTGGTTTAATACCTCCCTTGACACTATAATTAATTATGTATTAATTAATTAATTTTTGTAATATTCTTCTACTTATTTAGTTAAATTTATTTAATTAAATAGGTTTGCTTCCCTAATGTATTTAAATTTAATTTGAATACTCCCCTAATGTGTTAAATTTATTTAATGCATAGTGCTCCATAAATCCCTTTTTAAATAAATTCCAATTTATTTTATTCTCTCCACTTTATTAAATTCTATAATCCTATGATTATGTTAAATCTTATTTAATTTAATCTTAATTGCACCTAAAGCCTAGCCTACCAACCATCACTCTCATCCTTCTAAGTCTACCCACTAGTCAATCCCACGTAACTATCCTAAATACCTTCCTAAAACACCTATCAGTTTCGAAGTGTTTGCTCACACATGTGTGAGCAACTCAAAATCCAAGAAAGCCCCCCTTTTATTATTTTATCCAAAAGTCTCTTACACTCTTAGACACTTGTCCCCCTTTCCTTTCTCCAAGGTTGTTCACATGTGTGAGCAAACCTTGAGCTATCTCTTTCACCAAAAAGGCTTATGTTGACCTTTGCATGGCTTGTCTCCTTAGCCCATGTGCCTCCCTTGTGGCACCTATATGGATGCCACATAGATGTCACCTCCCCAAGGCCTCTCTCAAACCTATAAATAAAGCCCTTGTCTCAAGAATTTTACATCTCCTCTATTTGCATTATTACCATGCTAGTATAGTGTTAGAGTTTTTAGTGATTTTCATACTTAGAGTTAACCCTTGGTAGTTGTTTACATTGTTTCAATTTCTATATTTTACATAGTTTCATGGTAGCATAACATTGTTAGATTTCTTTCTTCATTGCATCTCATCTCCATTCACATCCATGGAATCCTTTAAGGTTGGCTTACTCATAGCCATTTCTTGAAGGTGTTTTACATACCACTTAGCATAGTTTTCATACATGCATTCTTGCATTCATTTGAAAAAATTAAAGGGATTCATCCATAGTTGTATTTGAGGAGAGCACATTCACATCCCTCATCTTGAGCACACCAACAAGGCCTCTTATGGGTGCCCTTGTTGAGCTGCTTTGAGGTTGTATGAGGACTTTTCTCTTTAGTTGCACTAAGTTTTAAAATTCAAGTATAATTAGTTGTACTCCAATCTTATTTGAATCTTTGATATGCACATGCTACTAATGTTTGCTTGTTTACACGTGCTCCTGATAGGTTAGATTTTCTTGCATACATTTTGGCATGCCCAGTGGGACCCACATCCCTCTAAACATCCACATTTTAAGTTAAAAATTGTCATTTTTTGAAAAAAATCACAAATTTTGGTCTTTGTTCAAGCAAAGTGTCGTCTGCATAGAAGTACTGTCATGTCTATTGTTTCGCATCTCCGCCATATAAAATGTCATCTCCAATGTTGAATTGGTGTCTCTACTTGTAAACTATTGTCTCCATCTTTGAACTGGCATCTTCACCTACAGACTTTCATCTGTGATTTCACGATGACCCATTGTTTTGGCATCTTTGATTTATCGACAACTCCTAGTTTTGTCATCTACAAGTTTTTCGATAACTACAAGTTTTGTCATCTGTGTTGTTTTGGTATCTACAAGTTACTGACAACTCCTAGTTTTGTCATCTGTGATGTTTCCAACAGCTACAAGTTCTATCATCTACGTGGTTTGGCATCTCCACTCTACTACTATTGTATGTGATCTGCAAGTGTAAGTATCAGGTATAATTTTCTTGGTTTTATTTTGTCATCTTTAATATTTTATCGTCTACGCATGCATTATGTCATCTATGTTTTTTATTGACTTTTAGTGGTTTTGTAGGATAGGGATTATTCTAAGTTGATTTACGTATATAAAAAAATAACAAAAAAAAAGTTAAAATAAATTTCTCCATAGTTAAACATTCATTTTGGGGATTTTTTTGGATGATGTTAATCAAATTTGCTTGTTTATAGTATGGCAGATGGGAGCATTCTAGAAACACCTAATCATGTTTCTTGCAGGATTTTCTTAAATTTTTGTTGCTATTGAGAAATTAAATTGATTGCTTAAACACTTGTCTTTGAATGCATGTTGCACTCAATTGGACAAATCAAACACACTCTTGCATGACTAAAGTTAAAACAAGCAAATCCAATCTTGAATGCATAATCAATTGAACAAAACCTTTCATTTGGATGAATATTGTTAAAACACAATATTGAATTCCATAAGGAAATTGAAACTTTTCATGGAATGAATGTGTAAATACAATCTTGGGTGCCCTAAAGGAATTGACAAGCTCTTCATTAGAATGGATGTTTAGATAGCAAAAACACAATCTCAAATGCTTAAAGGTTCTAAGACACTGCAATGAACATTTGGATTTGGTGCTTAAAACAAACACTCACTCAATCTTGAATGCATAAAGGAATTTTCTTTATCCCTATTAAATTTCTTATGTTGACATCAATCGATTTATTTTTGTTGATGAATTCTCGATTTCTTATATTGATGACATTGTCAAGTTGGAAAGAATATTGTATGTTATAAACACAAGTGTATTCAAGAATAGATTACAAAACCTAAAGCTCCATTGGGAAAGAACAAGTGTCTTTTAAACCCAAGACCACTTATGTATTCACTCCTCTTGCACCTTCAGGTGATCCTAAGTGCACAAGAAATAAGTGGCCTTGTTTTACACTTTTCTTAGGAGGTCTACTTAGGGATTTCATCACCCCTTTGAACAACCTCAACTCTAGCATTCTAGCAAAGTATAAATATTAGGAGGTGAATCGAAAGACACCTCTCTTGGAAGTGAAATCTTGTCACTCTTGGCTAAGCCTCAAAGAAGTGTAGACCTTTGGAAAGTGAAGGTGGAGATTTGGGTTACTGTCTCCTCCTGGTTGTGTGGCATTATTTTCTTTCATCTACAAATTTGGGCCTCACATACCTTACATATATTGAGGACACCCCTAGTTGATCTTGTATATTCTAGTCAAAACCTTATAGGATTGTTGATGTGTTCAATGTGCTAAGTGTTCAAAAACCTCCCCATTTGAAGGGGACACACCATCTAAACTTTTCTTGTATATATATTTCATTGTATGCTTTGCATGTTATGTTTTAGAAAAATCCAAAAACATCATAAAAGTTTGAAATCCAAAAAAAAAAAAAAACAAAAATAACAAAAAGAAGCTCTTGTTTTCCACATCACTTCTTCTATCCATCATGCATCACTTGTCTTAATCATTCAAATCATTCCACAAAATCTTAATCATCTCTCATCATTTTAATAATTTCCTCATCTTCTTAATCATTCAATCAAATTCCTAATCTTCATCCTAGTCATGATTCATAATCCACATCAAGATCCAATTCCCTTTTCCAATAACTCATCCTAATGATTCTTAATGCAATCGCTTGTCGAATTTTTTCCTTTCTATCAATTTTTAATTCAATCCATTTGCATCTTCATCCAAAATGAATCAATATTTCTTCATCTATTCAAATATTCTTCTAATTCAATTTTCATAAAATATTCTACTTTGGACTTAGGAGCACCATCATAATCCTTGGACTTTAATCCTAGTTATCTTGAATGACCCAAATCTTATCAAGGTTATCTTAAACCTTCATTGAATATCAAATCAAATCCAATCCAAATCAAATCAAAACAAAAACCAAAATCATTCCTAGTCCTAAGTTCATATTCCAAAAATCATCAAATCTTTCATCACTCTTCGTCTAAGCTCCATGGATAAGAATTGGCTTAACCAAATGGTTGAAGATCTTCAAAGGCAATCTGGAGTTATACCTACCATTCAACCTACATACCAAATCAATCTCAAAATTGTATGTCCAATCATA
Organism: Cupressus sempervirens; assembly: GCA_028749045.1. Classification (NCBI taxonomy): domain Eukaryota; kingdom Viridiplantae; phylum Streptophyta; class Pinopsida; order Cupressales; family Cupressaceae; genus Cupressus; species Cupressus sempervirens. The sequence continues at coordinate 257,399,491 of CM053792.1, forward strand.
ATCCATCTCACATTCCTTATTCTTTTGCCTTTGACAAGGGAAATCGACCTCATTATCCTTCATCCACACATGATTTCATTCATAGCCCACACAATTCCTCAAATAGAAATGTCATTGCCAAATAAATTGAGGAACTTAAGAATTCTATCTTGAGCCTAGAAAATAAAAAGAAAAAATCTACCTTCCAAGACATATGTCCTCTTCCCCCATGTTTCGAAGACCATAATCCTCATGTTCCATCCAACCCAAATCCTTCATGTAATTCCCCATACTTTGAGCTTAATGTCCAAAAACATCATCCCAATTCCCTACCCATGCCTCAACCTCCACACAATCCTAATTCTCCAAAATCAACATCATCCCCACCTTGTAATAGGTTTATCTCATTAGAAACCTTGTCTAAGTACAAAACTAAAAATAAAGTGATCTAATCACCCAAAGTCATACACTCAATGCCATCTCAAGAACTTGTTCTAAAGAATGCCATTATGAATTCCTCCTCTACTTTAGATCCAATCGATTCCCCATCCCATAGTTCCCTTATCCCTCAAAATCCATTTATCCCTCTTAATCCATCTCATGATACCCTTCCTAATCAAGATCAAGACATTCCATGTACTATGCACATTAATGATTCCATTCCATCTCAAGAGTTAGCATCCATAGATCCTCCACTTTATGAAGATTCTCCTTCCACTCCATCCACTAATTCTCCTCCATGTCGAGATCAAATCACTCCATCTCATGGTTCTATTCCCTCCACTCCATTATATGATTCTATTATGTCTCATGATCCAATCATTCCTTCCATTCCACCACACGATGCTCTTATAAGTCAGGATCAAAGTACCCCTTCATTTTCATTTCATGATCCCAATCCATATCAAGATCCTATTATTCCTCATAATCCCCCGTGTAATCCTAATCCTCCACATGATCCTATCACACCTATCCAATCCACTCATGAACCCCATATACATGGACTCACATCTTTTATTGAAAATGATAAGTATCCCATTGAAGAAATAAAGTCTCAAGATGTTGGTACACCTTCCACTCCTTCCAAATCCAAAATTCCTCCATCCAAACCCAAATATTTCCATCATCCATACTCCAAGTCCATTTTGGGACCTTATATCCATAATCTGCTTCCTTCCTCACTTCCATTCATTTTGGGTCCTTACATACATCCATTCACCATATACAATTCTTCCACTTCATCCCCTCGTGCTCCTAATAAACATAAAAAAAGGCACACATCCTTGAATTCCTTCCAATGTTCACCATTCATAATTTCACCCATAAGCTCTCCATACCATTTATTATCATACACCCATACCATGGACAATGGAAGTAAATTGGATGCAAAAGGTAAAGTAAATGAAGTTAAAAATCCACAAAATCCAAGGATCAACATGTGCCCTCTAAAAGACATGTTCAAGAAAAGAAAAATATGATCCAAAAGAAAGAAAAAATAAAAAGGCCACAAAGGCTCAAAGTAAAAAATGCAAAAATCATGTGTACTTCAAAGCTACTTAATGAAGGAATTATTCTCAAATAAAACTTCAAAATGGCATCCAATCTTGCTAATTCAAAGGCTTCTTTCATCCATAAATCCTCAAAGCGTCCATTTTCCAAATCCATTTTGGGTCCTTATGTACCCAAATCCACTATCCTAAATCCATCATCTCCTTCATCCATTTTGGTTCCCTATATCCAAAAATTCAAACTTTCTCCTACATATGCTCTGAAATTTCCTCCTTTCCATCACACTTCAAGGTCTGTGTTAATGATGATCTTTCCACCTCCTTCATCCACTCATTCAATCTTCCAACCTAGCATCCATCAACCATGTCTTCCTCCCAACCACTCCACCCCCTTAATCCAAACTTTTTCATAAATCCTTGACATCCATTTACCAACCCATTTCATCCTTCTTTTCACCATCATACCAACATCTATGAGAAAATAGTAGAAATTCATTGAAAATAAAAAAAGAAAGAGAAGAAATATTAAGGGATACCATGCATGTATGTAGATGCTCAGGTCCTCCCTCCATTTCCCTATCATGTATCCACCATCTTTGGAATTCATATATTCAACCATTCACTTGTCCTCTTCTACTTGCACTCTACACTTGGGGCAAGCTCCATCTATATCACATTGTCTTACATATCTTCCATACTTCCATATATTGTCAATCATCCTTTTCCATCTTTGATCTTGACTATCCTATTCTTTCCATCGATTCATGCTCACCTTGACATATCCCTTTCTCATAATCCACACACTATCCTACATACTCCCACCATCCATTCACATATTTGATCTTGACATCCTATCAATATCTCGCATCCCATAGTCCTTGGCATTTTCCTTTCCTCTATTATCCATCCATTATCCTACATACTTCCATCCTTCTTTCATATGTCCTTGGTCTTGGTTATCCATCCATTTTGTGTCCCACATTTCATCCATACTCTTCATATCATTATCCCTATTTCATACCTTCCCTCCCATATCCCTTATTCATTCCACTTTCAGACCTTTGCTCATAATCAATACTAAGAGGCACAACAAAAAAATGTTCATACATGCTTTGGAAATATACATACCTTCACTTCCTCCATGCAATGACCTTTGCACCATCTTTCCATGTTCATTCATTCTTTCCCACCATTTTCCCTTCCATTTTTCCTATCCTTCGTATGGGGCATTTTTTGTAACTCCTTTGAAACATGGTCCTTGCCTTCCCCATTGTCCTATACCAAACCCTTTGTTCCCCCATATTGTTCCACCATTTAGATATCCCCACCCTTCTCATCCATTTACCATTCCTTGGATTTCCCTTGTCAATGGTCCCAATCTAGTCCTTTTCATCAATTCAATCAATTCATTTCTCCTCTAACATAATCATATTCCCTTCTTCTAATCATTTCATACAAATCAATTTCCATAATAAATTCCTTCATTTTTCCATCTATTTGCATATACCTTGATCAAATTTCTAGTCTTCCATTAAACAAACTTTCCTCTAGAGAATATTTATCACTTGCTCTCTCACATTCCCCTTCCATTCCAATTCAATTCATCCATCATCTTATCATATCTCATCCAAATTATTCTATTTAGCATATGATCTCATGACACTGAGCTCCACCCCATAAAATTGAGCTTATCAAAATAGTGATTGCAAACAAAACTTACACAAATTCACACTGAGACTAAATGGTTTGAGAACCTTGTTCCTTTCACACAATTGCCAGCAAACAATCACAAACATTTCAATACAATTTCAATCAAATAATCAATTTTTTCCTTATAGGATGTATCCTTCCTACATAGGTTTGGCAAAAAAAAATCACTATCAGAATTAGGTTCATGGCAAGAACTGTGGACTGAATGACTACTTGGTCATAAGGTCTTTTGTTGATTTTATCTTTGTGTGTTAGCAATAGCCTCCCCAAGTGTTCCTCGATCTTCAATATCTTGGTATCATTTGGACAACTTAACCAGATTACATGGGTCATTTTGTGATATGATCTTTTTTCATGATTCTTTAGCACATCTCTATCAATTTTTGAGTTATGTTTATGCATTGCTCACTGGGGGCAAAGGGTTAGCACACTTTCCACCAAGATCCATAACAAGACTTTGGGTTTGATCAAACCTCTCCAGCGTGTATATGTCATTTGTTCCCTCATGAGTATGAAACCTACATCTATGTTCCTAAAGTATCTATTGTGTTTGAGTCTAGTTCATGCAAAGGAACCTTGTCATCTATGGTACTATATCATTTGATGCATAACTCCTCTTGCAATATCAAACTAGGGTGTGCTCTCCCATATGAGCATAGCTAAATCCCATGAATTCATGTAGTTAGGATACATTTAGATTCATTATCTAGTTAAATATTATGGAGTGACTTGCTCTCCCATATGACCAACAAGTCATGCAAGGTCATCCTTTAAGAGTTTTTATTTTCCTTTTCCTTCCCGTGTCTATTTTTGAGAAAATGGGGCAAAATATATTCCATTTTTACCCCATTTCCTCGAGGAGGCACCCTCCTCCCTTGTCATCACTATGAAATGACTCTTTCCACTCCTCTCCTCACTAGAGCAACCCATATTTGTTTTTCTTTGATGCAATGTTGTCCCGACACCACATCAAAGAGGGGAAAAATGTAGACACTTAAAATTGTCCTAAACACCACATTAATTGATTTAATATCTCCCTTGACACTAGTTAATTATGTATTATTTAATTATATTTTGTCATTTTATTTTACTTATTTAATTAAATTTATTTAATTAAATAGGCTCACTTCCCTAATGTATTTTAATTTAATTTGAATAATCCCCCTAATGTGTTAAATTTATTTAATGCATAGTGCTCCATAAATCTCTTTTTAAATAAATTCCAATTTATTTAATTCCCTCCACTTTATTTAATTCTATAATCTTGTGATTAATTTAAATCTTATTTAATTTAATCTTAATCTCACCTCAAACCTAGCCTACCACCCATCACTCTCATCCTTCTAAGTGTACCCACTAGTTAATCCCACTTAACTATCCTAAATACCTTCCTAAAATACCTTTTAGTTCCGAAGTGTTTGTTCACACATGTGAGAGCAACTCAAAATCAAAGAAAGCCCACCTTTTATTATTTTATCAAAAATCCTCTTACACTCTCACACACTTGTCTCCCTTTCCTTTCTCCAAGGTTGTTCCAACATGTATGAGCAAACCTTGAGCCATCTCTTTCACCAAAAAGGCTTATGTTGACCTTTGCATGGCTTGTCTCCTTAGCCCATGTGTCTCCCTTGTGGCACCTATGTGGATGTCATATAGATTCCACCTCCCTAAGGCCTCTCTCAAACCTATAAATAGAGCCCTTGCTTCAAGCATTTTTCGTCTCCTCCATTTGCATTGTTATCGTGCTAGTATAGTGTTAGAGTTTTTAGAAATTTTCATGCTTAGAGCTAACACTTCGTAGTTTTTTGCCTTGTTTCAATTTCTAGATTTTACATAGTTTCATGGTAGCATAACATTGTTATATTTCTTTCTTTATTGCATCTCATCTCCATTCGCATCCATGGTATCCTTTGAGATTGGTGTACTCGTAGTCATTTCTTGAAGGTATTTCACATACCACTGAGCATAGTTTCATACATGCATTTTTGCATTCATTCGAATGATTTAAAGGGATTCATCCATAGTTGTGTTTGAGGAGAGCACATTCACCTCATCTTGAGCACACCAACAAGGCCTCTTATGGGCACCCTTGTTGAGCTGCTTTGAGGTTGCATGAGGACTTTTCTTTTCTATTGCACTATGTGTTAAAACTCAAGCAGAATTAGTTATACTCCAATATTATTATTGAATCTTTGATACACACATGCTACTAATGTTTTCTTGTTTACGTGTGCTCCCAATAGGTTAGTTTTTCTTGCATACAAATCCCTCAATATCTTCAATTCATCCTTTTTACTTGTAGGTGAATGCATAAATGTTATGTGAACAAATATGGAAACCTGTTTAGAAGTATAATACTTTGTGTGCACCTCATTTTGTGGTTGTAGTGTGTAGTTCTCTATGAAGTCTACAACCAAAACAATAGTATCCAATGGAAATGTATCCTTGCACAACGTGAACTGCAAATCCATCCATCAATCTCTATGTGTATGCCTTGCATACTCATAAATAATCTTTTCATTAAAAAATCTTCATGAACTCCTACACTGGAATCTTTTCAATGACTAAATCACATCTTTTACCATGTTTTTCATCTTTTAGAGCATATGTCACTGTCTTATATTTTCAGTAATCTACTATTTGATTTATAATTGCATGTGTACTATTTGTATGTTCATACATTGATAAAAGCTACAAAGAACCACAAAATAAGCATGTACCATCCAAGCATGACAACTTGTAAAAAATTTGACCATCCCCTATTTCACATAAAATGTTGGATATAAATTCTCTTGAAGATCTAGGTGGCTCATTTATGTCACAATCCTTCAAAACAAACTTAGAATGCAAAAACACACATATATGCCTTAAAATATCAAAATGGTTAGAAAATTCAATATGTATCCTACAATGACAAGCTATGTGTGTGATTTATCTTCACATGAAAAGGTTTACCCATCTCAAAAAATCTTTGACTTATTCGAATTTGAGGATACATACTAATAAATTTTGCAAAAAATTGTGTCTAAGTCCAAAAAATGTTTTGCATGTGGATCGTGATTTCGGTTACCAATCCTCTGTACAACATCTCTTTGATTATGGTAAACATGTGTTTTATTTGTACTAAAATCTTCAATCAATGATTTCAAAGTTTCACTAATTTCTTTATCCTTCTGCGGTAGTCTATTGCTAAATGTCCATAATCATTTTTTATTGGATCTTCTACTATCTCTTGCCTTAGCATGGCTCTCCTTAGAGTACCTCTACCAATTTTTAATGTTTTTCTTGTCTTTCTCATGAGTCAATCTTTCTTCATTTGGGTACTTACTATTGTTGATGTAAGTATATGTCTTGTGATATTACTATGTTTGGTTCATGATTTAGAACCCACTTTTTCATATGCATTCATTAGATTCTTTACAATGTTTTTTTCATTTGAATCATCCATCATTCTTAGCCCAAGAATCTTTGTGATGGGCCTAAATTTTAAATTCCTCATCATTTCGACAAATAATTGGCATTGACCTATCACATTTAATTCTTCAAAGATAAATCTCCACATACGACTAACTTTTCTTTGACAAGTATGCTTGCTAATCTTGTAAGACATTGATTTCAAAATGTTAGTATCAATATCAATCAAATATTTTGGTCTTCTAAAATGAATTCTAGAAGGTGTTATAATCTCTTTCGTTCCCTCAACATTTTGAATATCAACATAAGGTTGAGTGAATTGCATACTTTGAACCAAAGATGATGTGTCTTGGCAATAAGATGAAAAAGATGGAATATCACCTACTTGATATGTTGATGTTGTGCCTTGAACATGATATGATGGATTGTGTACATCATCGGACATAGAAATTGGCATCTCTTCAACATGAGATGATAATATGACTCCAACATTGAAAGATGGTGTAGCTTCATAGTTTAATTGTCTTCTTGAGTGTAAGAGTCTCATTCATTCTCTATGTCTTTCCAATTCTTCCTCTTTGTTTCTTTGTATTGGTGGTTTGTTTTCCTCTTCAAAAGACAATTCTTCATTATTGCATTGCAATTTTTATTGTTCACGTAGTAGTTTCATTTTATCTCTTTTAATTACCAAATATCTCTCCCTCTCTTTTGTTGTTTGAGTTTTTGGTTTCTTCCTTGGCATGACGATGATTTCTATATGTCAAATTATTCAAACATCTGAATTACTTACAATTTGTAAATAAAAAATCATTCAAATACATATAAAAATTATAATTATTTTAATGGATAGACAATATATTAAACAACTTGTAAAATTAGAATTAGTTATTCATACATTAAAATTTCAAACCATTTCCAAATAACAATTCATTCAAACATCCAAATTTCAATGAATTCACTATATATTAAACAACCTTTCAAATTATAATGAAATTTGTCTCAATGGTAACAAAGAATACTAAAAAGGAGTACACTAACCTTTTCTATACAAAGAATGTTAAAAAACCCTTCAAATAGTGTATCTAATGATTGAATTTGGTGTTTGCTAGCTTCCAATACCATGAAACCCATTTTTTTTTCAGAATAACCAAAGAGACAACAAAAAAAATAGAGAATATGGGTTAGTAGGCACCCAAACTTTCCTTGTAACCTTTTTTTGTTGTTTTTACATAGTGCGTACGCACTATAAAGCACATATGCACTATGTGAAAAATCTCTCTCTCTCTCCCCCTATCCCTATCCTTATCTCTCTCTCTCTCTCCATTTCTCTTTCCCTCTCTCCCTACCCCATCCTCTTTATCTCTCTCTCCATTTCTCACTCCCTCTCTCCCTACCCCATCCTCTTTGTCTCTCTCTCCATTTCTCACTCCCTCTCTCCCTATCCCACCCTCTCCCATCCCCTACTCTCTCTTCTCTCTCTCTCTCTCTCTCTCTCTCTCTCTCTCTCTCTCTCTCTTTCTCCCTCCCCCACTACAACATTTGAGGTCAAATTGCAATGATGGTGTAATTTGTGGTGATTTTCATGTTCTTTTTTGCAATTGTCCCTAATGTCATCACAATACCAATGTCGATGTCATAACTACAATGCTCATGTGAGTATAAACAAAATAAAACAAAAAACACAACATAAATCATTCCTCATTTGTTTTGATTGTAAAGATTTGTGCACAAAAGAGGGTGGAGAGCTCCAAATAAGGGTGGAGATCTCTGAACATTTTCATGCCCATGTGATCGGTGCATTTCATTGCTGTGATCTTTACATTTCATTTCCACATCATTTCTCTATGATTTTGTTGTTGTGATCTCTGCATTTTGTTGGTTTACCCTTGCTCTTCAATTTTGTTGTCATGCCCTTGTGATCTATGTATTTCATTATCATGCCCTTGCTCTACGATTTCATTTTCATGCCCTTGCTCTGTGATTTCATTGTCGTGCCCTTGCTCTAGGATTTTGTTACCATGTCGTGCCCTTGTGATCTTTGTGCCCTTGCTCTACAATTTTGTTTTTGTGCCCTAGCTCTATGATTTTCTTCAAGGGCTATGTAAATGTTCATTTATTTTCCTTCTAAACAGGTATCTCTTTATATTTCCTTCTAAACATATATATTTAGAGATGTTTTTTAAGGTGCTTATTGCATCTTAGCATAACAGAAAAATTGATCCAGCTACATACATATTCTAGAATCCAAATAATAAAACAATAAAATTCACTCAACCCGTGCTAAGTGACTTACCTCAAGATCCTCTAAAAAAATAATGTAGACTAGGAAAAATGGGTAGAGTTCACAAGAAATTTAACAACAACATACTATAGCAAATATTTTTAGAAAGAAACTAGCCATAACCCAGTTAAATGGGTCTAGTTGTTGATTAGTTGAGTTGATTACAAATTCGTGTAGAACTATCATCAAATTAGGTACAATAAAATGAACAATCAGTTGTTCCCAGCTAGTAGGATCAAATACAATTTTTTAAGGTGATAAAATTACATATGCAAGGAATTGAAGAATAACTTCAGTGAAGAGTTGAGTGTAAGGAGTTGTTTCTAGCTATTGCTTATGTCATGCAATCTCTTTCTAAAGTTTCTCCTTCTCCTTCTCTTTCTAAAGCCGCTCCTTCTCCTTCGCTCTTGTGCCTTAAATTATGATTATCAAACTTCTAAATATCTACCTCTACCTTATCTAATATCAACTTCACATTGTGTTGTAACTCTAGCATAGGTGTTTGATCATCAATAGCTTTCATTTTAGCATTCATATCAGTATTGTTGTTTTCATGTACATGTATGTATGTATATGCATGTATGTATATATATATGTATGTATGTATGTATGTATGTATGTATGTACATATGTGTGTGTGTGTGTATGTATGTATGTATGCATATACATATATATACATATGTATATGTATATATGTGTCTATGTATGCATGCATGTATATATACAGAGAGATCCTATGGATTGTGGATTATAAATAAAAAAGAAAAGAAAAAAATGACATTAATCATTCCCCATTTTTCTTGATTGATTATGGAGAGTTGCACACGAAAGAGGGTGGAGAGCTTCGAACGAGGGTGGAGATCAAGATTTTATTGTCGTTCCCTTGTGATCACTACATTTTGTTTTTGTGTCGTACCCTTGTGATCTCTATGCCCTTGCGCCGCGATTTTCTTCAAGGCGAGAAGTGGTACCTATGTAAATGTTCTTTTTTTTCCTTCTAAACATGTATCTCTTGTTTATATATAATAGCTTTGGTCAGATTCAAGGACAACTAATTATGATGATTATATGCCTATGTGCATGTATGTATGTATATTAGTTCACTATGTAAACTTCTTTATATGCATACATACACACTTGCATAGTACTTGTGCTAAATTAAATCAATCATTCATGTCTTGAATTCACACAAGCAATTATCCTTGCATTCAGTTGAAACTATTCATACCAAACTAAGTATGCAAAAATATGTTCATGTTTACATTATTTGAATATCACATATATATAAATGAATAAAGTAATCTTAGGATATGACTTTTGCATTGATAAAAAAATGTTGATTTACAAATCTAGAAAAAAAAATGTGAAATAATGTTGATTGTTACACAATGTTAGGAAATTGTATTTGGGGAAAAAGAGACATTCATATTTCAATCAAAAGTAAATCAAAAGGGGAAAAGAGATAGAGCTAGATACACAGAATAAACTACAAAACCAAAATTAATGGTAGTATGCTTTAAAATCCTTCATTATCATTATGAAAATAAAGTTTTTGTCTCTCAAAGTAGCATGATTAAAAACTAACATGCTTTATGCAAACAACCTATTTTAATGAAACTCTAAAATACTCATATTTGGCACAAAATCAAAGCAAATATTCAAATTAAGTTAAATATTGCAAAGACAATCATTACCATTTTGAGAGGGGTTGTCATATGCATGGAAGATTTAAATTAAGAAAGAAATTACATAGCAAGCCTGGTCAATATTTATGGTATGTGATTTCATTACCATGCCTGCATTTGCACTTCAAAATTTTGCTTGAAATATACAATAAAAAAAGTTGAGCATACTATAGAATATTCATACATTTGTCCCTTCAATTACCATTATGGAGGTGCTTCAATTCTTTTCACACCCAACTACCTAGCTTGTAACCGTCCATGCAAATGTCAGACTTAGTAATGATGAATTCAATAAAGCTTCATTAGTCTATTTTTCCTCCAAAAAAATTATAAAATAAGAGTTGTATTCTGACAAGTGTATTATTATTAAATATATTTCAACTATGATTCTTTCTTTCTGATAGCACCTTTATTATGAAATATTTCAAATATTCAATATGATTGTTTGGATCACCTTTTTGTAATTAGGAACACAATAATAGCTTACAACAATGATAAAATGGCTAGTTCATGTTTCAGTTACAAAACTAATTAAATCAATTTATGTTAATGTTCAGTATTATCAATATGATTTATCTACCATTTTAATATACATGACACTAAAATGACCGTCAATTTTTTTTAAATGCTAAAAAGTTTACACTGATGAATGCTTCCACTGTAGAAAGCTTCTCGGCTTAATTATCTCTTGGTGATTAAGTAAAGATCAAATATAGTTTTCCAAGGTGATAAAATTGCATATGTGTGTATGTATGTATGTATGTATATTTGCATCTCTACATTTCGTTCTCGTGCCCTTGTGATCTATGCATCTCATTGTCGTGCCCTTGTGATCTCTATATATGTATGTATGTATGTATGTATGTATGTATAGACATATATACTTATACATATACATATTGTATGCGTGAATATGCAGCCTCTACTAACACACACACTTCAACATGGTCTTTGTATGTGGATTCATCCCGGAATGAAGATTGGATTGTTCATCCAAAAATCAGCCTGCAAAGCGACCTGTTGCCTTCTATTTAAAAGGAATTGCTTGTCAGATATCCTCAGATCCGAGGTTTTTAAGCAACCAAACCCTGTAAGAACGAAGGATTTGAAATGAAATTAATCTATATGATTATGCAGATTAATCTAGAATGGAGTATGCACGTTTAATCTAAGAACATGTAAAAGAAATTATACTAAATGTATGCATATTAAATCTAGATGAGAATTAAACTAGAAAATGAATATGAAAGTAGGGAGCTCAAATGAATGCACAATCCAGCAGCAATTCGATGCAAATTCTCATTCAACCTCCTCTCAAAATGAAGAGATGAGGGTCTCTTAAATAGACTTTCCTGGAATCCATCAACGGTTGAGATCGATTTCAATCAATGGTCAGGATTAAAGGTGAAGTTCAATCATAAAGGAAGATTCCCAAATTAAAGGGAGTTAACTGATTTAATTTGAGTAGAAAAAGGAGTTAACTGATTTAATTTGAGTAGAATAAGGAGTTAACTGATTTAATTTGAGTAGAATAAGGAGTTAACTGATTTAATTTGAGTAGAATAAGGAGTTAACTGATTTAATTCCTTTTTGATCAACAATGAACTGGGAATTTCCCTTTTTGAACTGAAGAAGGACTTTGGAGAGATATTTAATTTAATAAAATGAGATATGCTCTCATAATTACCTTTTTCATTTAATTAAATAATTCTATTTAATTAATTAGAGGCACTTTTCTTATTTAATTAAATAACTTCATTTAATTAATTAAGAATGACTTCCCATTTAATTAAATAACTTTGTTTAATTAATTAGAAGTAAGTTCTCCAGGCAAGGAACTTTAGAAAGATTTTGGATATTTATTTAAAAGCTTCTGGACAAAAAATTAATGAAGGGAAATCTTCTATTTATTTCTTTAATACTCCTCAGTCGATTCAGCTCAGGATCCCTAGAATTCTCAGGTTTCAAGTTGGATCCCTCCCTTTGATCTATCTCAGAGTTCCTTTAGCTTTGGGGACTCAACAGAAAGAGTATTGGCAAGGTCTTGTTGACAAATTTTGTAGTAGAGTGAGGCATTGGACACATAGGTGGCTCTCATCAGCTGGGAGGGTTACCCTGCTCAAGACTGTGATTTAGGCCCTCCCTATTTACAGGTGCTTAGTGCAAACCCCTCCCATGGGAGTTATGAAAGATTTTGATGCTTTGTCACAACAATTCCTTTGGTCAGGCAACCTTCAATCTTCTAAATGGAGCTTAGTCAACTGGGACACTGTTTGCTTGCCTAAGTTTGCTGGGGGTCTGGGCCTTAAATGTATGGCTCTCGGTGTCAAAGCTCTTGCTGCAAAGTTATACTGGAGATGGTGCAAGAATCAAGACTGAGATTGGGCCAAGATTCTGACCCAGGAGTGGAGGTTCGAGATATTCCCAGACTTGAGCTTGATGGTAAGGGGTCCTTTATTTGGGACATCCTTAAAAGGGGTGCTCCTTTAATTAAGGATGGTCTTTTCTGGATCTGTAATGAGGGGTCAAGTGTGTTATTCTGGCAGGATTCTCGGGATGGCCACTCTCCTATTCTCTCCAATTTTCCCCACCTTCGGCCTTTGTATCAAGTTTTTTCTTCTGTAGGTTGGACCACGGTTGCTCACTTCAAGGTTGTCCAGAGGTGTGGTTTGATGGAGGTGGTTAGCTGGAAGGATCCACAGCTTTGGCCCACAGGGGGCTCCCCGGAGAATCGGGCTGAACTGGCACATATTCTCTTCTCTAGGCTTTGTAGCTCTTCTAAAGACAAAGACATCTTGGCATGGGGACCTTGCCCAAAAGGTAAGTTCAGCGTGGGCCAGGGATATGCTCGACTAGATAGGCAATGTAATGTTATTTAGGAGGTTCCCTGGTGGAGGCAGGTCTGGAATAAATTTTCTTGGCCGAAATGTAATTTTTTTCTTTGGTTGGTTGCACAAAATAAGTGTCTTACTTGGGATAATCTCCAGCGAAGAGGATTTCAGGAACCCTCTTATTGTCCCCTATGCTTGTTGGATGGGGAAGATACTTCTCATGTGTTTTTCTTATGTCCTCTCTCTAGGGAGATCTGGCATAAGTGGTGGGAGGCATGGTGCCATATATGTATTCATGTCGTATCTCTTATTGAATTTTGGGCCAGCCTTGGCAGACCCCCTACAAAAACTTCATTCCTTCAAGTGGCCTGGGCTATTGGACCTTCTTTCATTCTGTGGAATCTTTGGTTGGAGCGTAACCATCGGATTTTTTGTAATTCCAGCTTGAGAGCCACTAAACTATGGCAGTTCATCCTATCCAGGCTTCAAGAGACTATCTTTGCTAAATGTGATATGTCAGAGCCGGTGGATCCCGGGGATTCTTGTATTATCAAAAATTTAGGATTAGTGGATAAAGGATCTGAAACTAGTAGCAATAAGAGATATCAGCCACAAAAGAGGAAGGTTTGTAGAGTGGGGAGATGGAGCCCTCCTCCTATGGCAGTCCTAAAGATTAACACTAATGGCTCCTCCCGTGGGAACCCTGGACAGGCTGGAGTGGGGAGGATTGGGAGAGATGCAGATGGTAATGTTATTTTCATATTCTCTATACACAAAGGAGTTCATTCCAATAACGTGATGGAGGCTTTGGCCATTAAAGTGGCTATGGAGCGGGCTTGCTCTCTTGGATGGAGGAGAATGGTGTGTGAGTCTGACTCTCAGATAGTTGTGGATATGATTAATAACCGGAGAGTGGATGAATCTAGCTAGCAAATTGCATCTATTGTTAGAGAGATTCTCCACTTGAGTAGCTTTGTGGATGGGATCCTTTTCTGTCATATTCCTAGGGAATGGAATGGAGTGGTTGATGTTTTAGCAAAATGGGCATCAAAGAAGGGTGCTGGTTGGGATATTTTTGATAGAGATGATCGTCCTGCTAATCTTAGTGGGATCTTCAAGCAATTAGTGGATAAGGATAGATCGTAACTATGTTGGGTTGGTGATTTGGTTGTTGGGCTTGAGGCCTCCTGTAATCCGGATTTAATTGAATAAATTTTTACCCCTTTTTTCAAAAAAAAATAAAAAATTAGAAGTAAGTTCTCCATTTAATTAAATAATTTCGTTTAATTAATTAAAATAGGCATATTTATTAAATTAAATAAATATAATCCCATAGTACATTAGTCTTAGGATATAATTTAATTTAATAAAATGAGATATTTTCTCATAATTACCTTTTTCATTTAATTAACTAATTCTATTTAATTAATTAGAGGCACTTTTCTTATTTAATTAAATAACTTCATTTAATTAATTAGGAATGACTTCCCATTTAATTAAATAACTTTGTTTAATTAATTAGAAGTAAGTTCTCCATTTAATTAAATAATTTTGTTTAATTAATTAAAATAGGCATATTTATTAAATTAAATAAATTTAATTCCATAGTACATTAGCCTTAGGATATAATTTAATTTAATTAAAGTATAAATACTTATTAATTAAATTAAATATTAATCAATAGGTTTAATGTAACTAATATGAGTAAATACTATAGGAATTAAATAATAAGCATGATGAATGCAGATTAGGGTTTTCTGCATCTGACATTTAAATCAAGTAGCGAGTAGTAGAACAAGAATTTGCCTAGTGAAATAGGACTTAGGATTGATCAGAAATATACCAGAATTGGTACCATGGCAATGAGCCAAGTTTAGGGTATTACATTTTGCCCCTCTTTGAATGAATGTGCGAGCAACACATTCAATTCAAAGAAAAATTAAAAAGCGTGATTTGAAGATGAGATTGGTTTTGAAGGTGATGACACGGAGACCAATTGATAAGCTTTTAAGGACTATCTCTAGAATAGAGCTTAATCCCAAAGAATCCAAGCAGAATGCCTAGATACCTAAAATTGATTCAAAGATGATATTAGTTCCGAGGGTGATGACACAGAGACCAATTGATGAGCTTTTAAGGACTATCTCTAGAACAGAGCTTAATCCCAAGGAATCCAAGCAGAATACCTAGATACCTAAATTGAAACAGATAAGCTTTTAAGGATCATCTCCAACACGAAGCTTAATCCTAAGGAATCTAGGTAGAACACCTAGATACCTAAGTTGAAACAGATAAACTTTTAAGGATCATCTCCAGCATGAAGCTTAATCCTAAGGAATCTAGGTAGAACACCTAGATACCTAAGTTGAAACAGATAAGCTTTTATGGATCATCTCCAGCACGAAGCTTAATCCTAAGGGATCCAGGTAGAACACCTAAATACCTAAGTTGATAAGATCTAATTATGAGTCATAGAATCATCCCCAAAATGAGGCTTGATCCTCAGGAGTCAGGGTTTAAACTATCCCGATACCTGTCCATCAGACTCTATTAGAAATGTTATAAGATGTGATCAAATGATGAAAAGATGAAGTAGATGACAAGGATGCCAAAAAGAGGACAAGATGCCCCGAGTAATGAGATGCCCCAAGTGAGAAGGACATAAAATGGGAACCAGATGCCCCAAGCAATGAGACTCAAAATGAGTTGAAATTTAGTTCAATGATGTAATCATCCTGCCCCCTCGGGAGTGAAATCGAAATATGACACACCAGAAGTATGATGTAAGGAGAGTGATGAAAGATACAGAAGAAATCCAAGGTTTAGTAGAATATAGAAGAGATTAGAATGATCAGAAGAAATATAAAGAGATTAGAATGATCAGAAGAAATATAAAGAGATCAGAACGATCTTGAAGAAATATGAAGAGATCAAAATGGTCTAAAGAAATTTGGAGAGATCAAAATGATCTAAAGAAATATGAAGAGATCAAAATGATCTGAAGAAATATAAAGAGATCAGAATGATCTGAAGAAATATGAAGAGATCAGAATGATCAAAAGAAATATAAAGAGATTAGAACGATCTTGAAGAAATATGAAGAGATTAGAATGGTCTGAAGAAATTTGGAGAGATCAGAATGATCTGAAGAAATTTGGAGGTTGATCCAAAGTGATTTTAGAGATCTAAAAGACCAAGTTTGAGTTGAAAAGATTTCAAGAATTGCAAAGTATTAGAAAGATTTGGATTGCACAAAAAAATTTAAAATGCATTTTGAGCCACTTAAGTGTGTCAGATTTCGAATTTGATCCTGAAAAATGGGTTAAGAGCAACCAAAGTAGCCAAGAGGGTGATTAATCAATCATTTGTGCAGTTCATGAAAGAACATGATACTTTGAAGAGATCAGCAATCACTCATCAGAGAAGGTGAAAGTAGATTTGCAATTGAATCTCATGCTTATGCAAGTGAAGTATGCAATGCAAGACTATGTTAAATGCAACCCTATGTCTAGTTACCAAGCCTCAATATTTAATCATCACTGGATATAGAACAAAGCTCGTAGGTCATACAATTCCCACTGACATTGCAATCATGGAAATATGAATATAACATACGTTATTGGTTTGTCAGGATTAAATGTAAGCATTCGAGGCACAAGAAGCCAAAATGACCAGAACATTTGTCCCTTTTAATGTAGCAAGTTAACATAAGCATCAAAGCATAAACACTAGGATGACCAGAATGTTGCTTGCATGACAGGCACACCAAACACACAGGAGATCCCTCTTATGCTAAGCATTCAGTATTCATTCTGTCCGCAATGACCCTTGCGTTTGTAACCTAAGACAAAAGTGTGCTAGATATACTCATAGTGACCCGTACGCTCACTTAATAGGACAAGTATTAGTATTTACTATAGCATGAAGAGTTCACTCCAACAAACAAGGAGAAGCACCAACGTTATTGACGTATTCTTATAAAAGGAGTCGAGGTACACCTGGCCATGCAATACAAGATGGAGGCTCTTATAGTGGACACCCCTTTTATAGGAATGTATCAACTAATTGGAACTAAACCACAAATAGAAAGCAAAGAAAAAGATCATGCCCCCAGTCATCGCTTCTCTAGTCAAAGATGACATCACCAAGTTGCTCGAGGAGATATGATAAAGCAAAACAAAAAAACAAAGAAAATGCTCAGCATATCCAAATAATTATATCATTTTTGAGTTCAATGTTTTTGAGATTGATGTTAAGTGTCAATGTCCAGAACATGTTTGAAAGAAATCTCTTCAGTAGGGTGACGATAGTAGGCAGACGTAGTCAAAACGACTGGTGACTAAGGTCAAAGAGGAATCTTCACGATGAAGAACCTAAAGAGGACTAAGCGATAGTAGACAAACACAGCCAGGACAACTGGTGACTGACGCAAAAGAGATCTTTCATAAAGGAATCTTGAGACATGACCCGAGCAATGGTAGGCAAACACAGCTGAAACAACTGGTGACTATTGCAAAAGAGATTCTATGAGGAGAATCTCAAAAAGAGTGACACTAGCAACAGTAGGTAGACGCAGTCAGAACGACAAGTGACTGATGCAAAAGATATCTTCCATAAAGGAATCTTGAGACATGACCCGAGCAACGGTAGACGCAGTTGAAACAATTGGTGACTGTTGCGAACGAGATTCTATGAGGAGAATCTTGAAGAGAGTGTCACTGGCGATAGTAGGCAGATGTAGTGAGGACCACTGGTGATTGTCACAAAGGAGATTCTCTGAGGAGAATCTCAAAAATAGTGACAGTAGCGACAATAGGCAAACGTAGTGAGAACCACTGGTGACTGTCGCAAAGGAGATTCTATGAGGAGAATCTCAAAAATAGTGACACTAGCAACAGTAGGCAGACACAGTGAGAACCACTGGTGACTGTCGCGAAGGAGATTCTATGAGGAGAATCTCAAAAAGAGAGTGACACTAGCGATAGTAGGCAGATGTAGTGAGGACCACTGGTGACTTTCACGAAGGAGATTCTATGAGGAGAATCTTGAAAAGAGAGTGACACTGGCAATAATAGGCAGACGCAATGAGGACCACTGATGACTATCGCGAAGGAGGTTCTATGAGAATCTCAAAAAGAGTGACACTAGCGATAGTAGGCAGACACAGTGAGGAACACTGGTGACTGTCGCGAAGGAGATTCTATGAGAATCTCAAAAATAGTGACACTAAGGGGGAATGCCCCCGATCTGTGACAAGACTCAATCCATGGATACATGAGCAGGAAGCAGGAAAACAAAAGTGACTGTACAGAATAGCCAGAAGATATGCTTCAAGATGAGGCATTGGGAATAAGAGGCGCCTGTTTACCAAGTTTTCACCTTCTTAGCAAGTTTTCTCTTTTTTTTTTCTTTTTCTTTTTTTAGGTGTTACCAAGGCGCCTATTGCTAGGTTTTCACTAGAGTAACAACTTTTTTCAGGACTTTTTTTTATTTTTAGATTTTATTTTATTTTTTTTATTTTTTTGGATTTTTTGGAATTTTCAATTTTTTTTGGTGTTACCAAGGCACCTATTGCTAGGTTTTCACTAGGGCAACAATTTTTTCATGACTTTTTCTAATTTTTAAATTTTTTTTTTTTTCCAGGACATACAGATATGTACAAAGAGCTTGCTGAGATTAAATCAACTGTAAAATCGCTTCAGGTGGAGAGTGTTGATAGGCTCTTTAAGCACTATTCCTTTGGTTGTGGAAAGTTGATAAACGCCAGATCCATATACTACAGTGATGATGTATGGACCTAGCCAGTTTGGTTCAAACTTTCCTTTTTGCATTCGTTGTTGTTGATTCTTAGGGTTCTCTCTCAGGACGAGGTCACCCAGCTGGAAGTCACGTGGCCTAATTCTCCTATTGTAGCTTCATGCCATTCTTTGTTGATTTCTCATAGATGATCATATGCCACTTGTCGTCGTTCATCCAGTAACACAAGCTCTTGAAGTTGAGCTATCCTGTAATCATCATCATTTATAAGGCCTTTCATGGAGATTCTCAAGGTAGGAATCTCAACCTCTATTGGAAGCACAGCATCTGCCCCATACACCAACGCAAAAGGAGTCGTGCCCGTTGGAGTTCTAATGCTTGTCCTATATGCCCACAAGGCTGGATTGATCTGGAGATGCCAATCTCTCCCTGACTTACTATCTATGCGATGAAGAATTTTGAGGATCGCCTTATTGGATGCCTCAGCTTGGCCATTACCTTGGGGGTAATAAATGGAAGACCAATGTTGTGTAATCTTGAATTTCTTGCACAGTTTCTTGAGGTCTTTATTTTTGAACTATCCTCCATTGTCAATAATGATTGAGGATGGTATACCATATCTACAGATGATGTAGTTTGTGATAAAAAGCACTACAGTTTTGCCATCAGCAATTGTGAGAGGGACTGCCTCTACCCATTTCGTGAAATAGTCTGTAGCCATTAATGACCTTATGTCCATTGGAAGAGGTTGGGTGAATCTGCCCCACCAAGTCAAAGGCCCATTGTTGAAATGGCCATGTTTTAGTAGAGGGAATTAGCTCTACGGCTGGAGCGTGAATGAGATTCCCATGTAATTGACACTACTTGCAAGACCTAGCATACTTAACAGCTTCTTGCTCCATTTTAGGCCAGTAGTAACCAGCATGAAGGAGTTTGTGAGCTAGTGTCAAGCCATTGGAATGAGATCTGCAAATGCCTTCGTGAACATCAATTAGTGCGCGTTTGGACTTGTTGGGTTCTAAACACCTAATGAGTGTTCTGTCGAGACCTCTCCCATACAGATCATTAGCAATAATGACATAATGTGAAGCATTACGGATTAGGTAATGTTTCTCGTTCCAGGTCAGACCTTTCAGAATGGATGTGATGGTAGCAAGATGATTCTTGTCCTATAATAGAATAGATCATCTTGGAATCAGGTGTGTCATAGGCTGGGTAGTGTAACGCTTCCACCAAGAACTCATGTCGGAGATCATTTTTTGGCATTTGTAGAAGGGAGGCCAGAGTGGCCATGGCATCAGCCGCTTTATTATCTATGCGTGGAACTTGTTGGAAGGTGATGTGTACAAAATATTTCGTCAAGTCATCAACCATGCATTTGTAAGGAATTAGTTTTTCATCCTTTGTTTGATACACATCATTTACTTGGTTGATGACAAGCTGAGAGTCATCGAAGATGTCCAACTAATCTACTCTCCATTCAGCTGCAATTTTCATACCATTGATCAAAGCTTCATATTCAGCAATGTTATTTGTACAAGGAAACAGAATCTTGTACGCTTTGGGCAATGAGTATCTCTGTGGTGTAATGAAGAGTAATCCAGCATCTGATCCTTGTTGTGTGAAGGACCCATTGAAGAACATAACCCATGTATGGTGAGTGAGTGTTAGAATTGACTCATCTAGGAAATCAATGTTTATTGGTAGAAGACTCTATATGGGTGCCTCAGCCAGCTGATCTGCAATTACTTGCCCCTTTATAGCTTTGCGTTCAACATATTGGATGTCAAACTCACTTAGTATCATGACCCATTTAGCCAATCTTCCTGTGAGAGCTGCCTTACTGAGCAAGTACTTTAATGGATCTATTTTAGCCACAAGTCGTGTAGTGTGGGCAAGCATGTAGTGTCTCAATTTCTAGGAAGCAAAGACAACTGCCAAGCAAGCTTTTTCAATAATTTTGTAGTTTTTCTCATAAGAGACCAATGTTCGGCTCAAGTAATAAATAGCTCTTTCTTTTTTGTCATTGTGTTCCTGAGCCAACAAGATTCCCAAAGATGTTTCATTAGCTGAAATGTATAAAAGCAAAGGCTTCCCATGCATAGCAGGCATCAAGATTGGGGGATTGAAAAGATATTGTTTGATCTGTGTTAAACTTTGCTCACAATCCTGGCTCTAATTGAATTTCACACCCTTATGTAAGGTCTTTGTGAAGGGTTGTGATTTATCTGCCAATTGTGAAATAAACCTGCGAATAGATTGAAGCCTTCACTGTAATCCTTTCATTTGACTGATGTTTCGAGGTGGTGGCATGTCCTTTATTGCTTGTACTTTTTTTGGATTTACTTCAATTCCCTTTGCAGAAACAATATATCCTAACAATTTTCCTGATGTGACACCAAATGCACATTTCTTAGGATTGAGCCGAAGACTGAATTTTTTCATACGATCTAGGATGGGACCCAAATCTTGTAGATGAGTATTGTTTTTAGCGCTTTTGACCAAGGTATCATCAACGTAGTCCTCCATGGTTCTATGCATCATGTCATGGAAAATTGTAGTAACAACCCGCTGATATGTAGCTCCAGCATTCCTTAAACCAAATGGCATCACATTCCAACAAAAGGTTCCCCATGCACATGTGAAAGTCATTTTCTCTTGATCTTCTAGCACAATTTTTATCTGATTGTATCCAGAAAAACCATCCATAAGTGAGTACATCTCATAGCCAGTCGTCATGTCCACGATCATATCAATATTAGGGAGCGAAAAGTCATCTTTAGGACATGCCAAGTTAAGATCACGGAAGTCTATACAAACTCTGATAGATTTATCGTGCTTGGACACAAGGACAATATTGGATATCCATTCAGCATAATCAATTGCACAAATGAAACCAGCCTTCAGAAGTTTCTCCAACTCAGCTTTGACGAGCAATGCAACATGAGGATGCATTTTTTGAAGCTTCTATTTAACTGGTTTGATGCTTGGTGCTATGGACAAGTGATGCATGATAAGATCAAGATCCAATCCTTGCATGTTAGAATATGTCCAAGCAAAATTTATTTTCTTTCCCTTGAAAAAGGCAATGAATTGTTCCTTCTCTTCAGGCGACAATGACTGCGCCAGATGTATCACATGAGGATGTTCTTCTGTGCCCAGGTTAATTGGCTATGTCGGCTCTATTAACACTGATGATCTCTCCTGAAAGTGACTGGGAAGGACATCAAATATCTCATCTGTGGGCACCTTAGAGAGGTTTTCACCCTTGGATACATCTTTTGTTTTTACTTTTTTGGGATCCGACACTGCCACAATGTGGTTTTCACCATCGGACCTCTTGCATTTTTTCTTTTTAATTATGTGACTGAGATTTTTGATGTCGACCTCAATCATGTTGATACTTTGCTCATTGGTGAAAGACGTTATAGGTTTGATAGCATTTAGGTAACAGGCAAGAGCATAGTCATTCTGGAATGTGGGGACTTCGTTAGATGCATTGGGGTTCCAATCTATAAGCTTGGGATGTGCGAGTGAGAGAGTAGTGGCTGGTTCAATTGCATTCACAGTATAATCATTAAATGCGTGGACCAGCAATTCGAGACCTACGGTGACCTCATCTATAGGTGTATTCAAATGCCTCAGAGTACGAACGTTAATAATTGACGACTCTAGGACACTAGTTGGATCAGACCCCCATGATCTAACCCTAGATGTTTCACTCACTTCGATTTGATTTTCATAGACATGCACTTAGTCAATGTCTTTATCAATAGTCACTTCTGAAAGATTGTCAAATTCATATTCATGAGAATCGTTGCTACATGGTGAGAGACTATAGAACTCCCCAACAGTGATAGGGACATAATCTCCTTCAGCCTCAAGATTCTTACACAAATACTCAATACGGCATGACTGGCTAGATTCTCCCTTTTCTGAATGATATTTGAGTTGCTTAGTATTGTCTTCAGAAGAATCACTAGTATCATCCACAGTGCTAACATGTGGCACAAAGTCATCTGGCTCAGCAAAGAATTTAGCAAGATCATAAGGAATAGGATGAGGGTAGGAATCCTCATCATCAGATTCTTCCTCTCGAGTACCTGACTCAGATTATGACTCATTTTCAAATGAACTCTCAGGTACGGGTATGAATTTATTGGACCTTCTTAAAACCTAGGCCAATTGTGTCGCCATTGCTTCAAGTTGTTGCTTTGATAGGATCTATTAGACCATTGTTATTGCACCCAATAGGGCTGGTTCCCTTGTAACCAAAATGCTTCATAAGCTTAAGACTAGGTCCATATTTCTTAGGAGTGATTTCTTAAGCTTGTTCTGTTAGGTCTACTAGAGCCTCTTCTTTGTAAAGCCATGCAGCAATGGCTCTGTTTTCACTTTCATCTTCTAAGGGAACTGTAGCCTTGACAAAAGAGCCATTAAACTTGGTCTGAGGTGTCAGCACGAATGGCTTCTTTGTTTCTGAGAGTCTCCCAAAATGTTGAGGGGACTCTGGAAGAGATGTTAATGACAGCACTGGTTCCATGTGGTACTCTCCCATACCTGTTTCTTTCAATTTAAATGACTGCTTAATTTGTTTTAGCTTATTTTTGTGACAATCAGTAGACTCACGGTTAGCAAGGACGAAAGAATCAGCAGCTTTGAGCATATTGCAGGTGTAGCTAGTAGTGGCAGGAATAGTAATTTTAGAACCATGAAATGGGAATTTAATGCATTGGTGGTATGTGGATGGCACAGCATGCATCTCATGTATCCATGGTCATCCCAACAGAATGTTGTAGGTTAAGGGAATGTCAAGCACCTGACAGGTGACATCCCTTTCGATAGGACCGATGCGAATCGGTAAAGTCACAAGACCTAGTGACTTTAATTCTACTTCGTTGTATGCTTTAATAGTGATCTTTTGTTGAGGATCAACAGAGTCCTCAGAATAATCTAATTGTCTAAGCAGAGCAGTAGAAACAATATTTAGGCCAGTGCCATTGTCAATGAGTACCCGACGAACATGTGTCTGGTGGATCATAACCTCAATGTGTAGAGGCTGATTGTGTGGGTGATTCAGTGAGTTGTCATCCTCCTCGGAGAAGGTCATAAGATGAGGTGAGGTCAAGTGACCTACCATGGATTGAAATCACTCAAGATCAAGATCTTGAGGAATGTTTGCCTCAGTGAGGGCTTTGTTCAGAATTTTCCTGTGAGCAGGCAAGATTTTAAGTAGCTCAAATATGGAAATGTGAGCATTAGTTCATTTCAACTAATCTAGAACACTATAACTAGTTGTATTCAAGTTCGTTGTGTGTTTTGCACCTTTACCGGATGGACTAGCAAGGGCTTTGTCTTTGTGTTGTTCAAGATTTGAAGTAGGAGGTGCAGGGCCTTTGAGTACCAACTTCGCATGAGAGCGAGTAACAGCATTAGCACAGTGTTGTGAAGACGCATTATCCATGTTATTGGAAGTAGGGCCTCTCAAGAAAAATGGTGTCTTGGGTTTGTCGTTATCTTGCTTGCCCTTTATGGTAATAACGTCGTGGGATTCAAAATCTACAGGTTCAACCATGTGAATAACATTGTCATCATTGGAATATGTATAGTTGACATTATTGTAGAGTTCTAGTTTTGAAGTCTCTCCTTTTTCATAAGCTGGGAAAGGCTCTTTGAATGTCTTGTGGTCCAAGTTTTTGTTATGTCCATCTACCACAAGTTCACCAACATCAATCATGTCCTAGACTTTATGACGCAAGTTTATACAGTTGCTAGTTTTATGTCCCTTGTTTTGGTGATACTCACAAAATGAGGTCTCATTCCACCATGGTGGACGTGGTTGTGTATCATAGGGACGAAGGTTTTCCATTGGTGAGATAAGCTTGTGTTGTAGCAATGTTTTGTAAACCACATCCAAAGGTTCTCCCAAAGGAATATACTCTCGCTTGGATCGTGTTGTCCATGAGTTTCTTGATTTGTTCCCAGACACCTTATTGTCAGGGGGAGGCTTCTCAGCATTTTTGGCCGCTTTGAGGCAGCCTGTGAGATTAAATGCTGCTTTAGCAGGTTTGGGTGTGACATTATCAACAACCCCATCATGTACAATTTCTCAGTTCTTGTTGACATGTTTGGTTTTATCCCTGTTGGAAGTGGAACCTTGTTTTGTGTCTCTCTGAAGAGTGAGCTCACCTTTCTTGACCATAAATTCTTCAATACGGATAGCCTATGTAATCATGTCTTCAAAGGTACATGGACCTTGTAATTGGACTCTATACCCGAAATCAAGTAAGAGGTTATCAGTGAAAATATCAAGCTTCTCTGTTTCTAGGATTTTACAGGAATACTTAGTGTATAGTTGTCTCCACTATTGGAGGAAAGTGAGAAAAGGCTCACCAACCTTCTGTTTAAGGTTGCATAGATCTTGAATATTTACAAGATGTTGAATTTTATGAGAATATTGCTGAACAAATGAATTAGCAATTTCGTCAAATGTCTTGATACTAGGAGGTAAATGTGAGAACCACTCCAAAACCTGACCACCTAGGCTTCTAGGGAATAAATGCATGAGGTACGTTTGATTGTGTATAAACTCCATAGACAAAGCACCAAATTCTCGCAAGTGATCTTGGGGATCAGTAGTACCAAAGTACTTGTCATATCTGGGTAGTTCTACGCCTGGTGGGAAAGGTGGCATTTTTATACTTTTGTCAAATGGAAATGAACAAAGAGTGTCCACTGTGTATGTCTTTGTGGGTTTCTTTTTCTCATGCATCATCTGAGCCAATTGGTCTTGCATAATTTTCAATTGTTTTTGGAGTTTGGAAGTCTCAGTTTCTTCTTCACGTGTGATAATGGTTTCCACATCGAAATGTGTGTGCAGTTTAGCTCCCTCTTGAGCAAGTTTGAGAAAGTACTTTTCTTTCTCTTCATTGAGTAGGATTCCCATGACCTTCTGAAAGTTTTTGTCTCTTCAACATTTTGCTATGTGTTCAGGAAGGATTTCCACCTCTTCCTGTTCCTCATTAGTGTCATATTCTTTCTCTTTCTCCTTCTCATCCCTAGGTGGTTCTTGATATCAACTATGACTACCATGTTTAGGTTCATGATTAGTCATTATAGGAACGTGTTCAGTTTCTGTACGTTGTGTTTCAAAAGGGTCTGTGGAGAAAGGATCATACATTGTGTTTGGGAATGCAGGACCTCTACCTGTCTCAGTATCCTCTTGGTAAAAAGGATTCCTAATTTGTTGCAAATTGGAAAATGTTCATTGAACTTGAGATGACCTGGCAGGTGAGGAAGATCGTGAAGATGCCTCACTAGCCAAACTGGATACAGATTGTGTAGCGAAAGGTAAGCTACTTCTGCCGCGATTACGACCCCTAGCATGACCACATTTAAGGTTATCAGGATAAAACATGTTGTTGCTTCTGGTTGTGACAGTCATAGGCAAGGACAAGAAGCTAGAACTTGGACAAGGACTAAACTAAGACCGAGTCTCAAAAAGGACAAGATAATAGCAAGAATGATGTTCACTAAGGCACAAATGGTCTGATTTAAAGGCTCGAACAGCCAGAGATTATGACCACTGCGACACAAAGTAGGACAAGCATTAAGACAAAGACCAAAAAAATACTTATGAGACGAAACTAGTCAAGGCATAAGACACAAGCCTTCGGCTAAGCGAAGTGTCGCTATTTTAGGACTGTTTGCAAATAGAGAGTGATAAACAGATGCAAAAAAGGACAACGTGCAGGCTGCAGATAGCTAAAACAAATCCAAATTGGTAATGTTGATACAAAGTCTCGCACGAAAAACTTTTACGGGTTGTGCGAAGAAGTTTTACAGGTCGCGCGAAGAAGTTTCTTTCTCGTGTGAAGGTCAGTGACAGCAATTTAATTTTGCACGAAGAAGTTCACAAGGCCGTGCGAAGGTACACAACAGCAGTTTAATTTCGCACGAGAAGAAATTGATTTCGCACGAGGAGCATATAATTTCGCGTGAGACCAAAATGATTTTGCGTGAAAAGGCAGACCAGTTTTACAACAGTGACTGATTTTGACAAAAAAATTTGATCGTTTCAGTAACCAGGCAGATAAATAGGCATGTAGAACAACAAACAAGTGATTTCAAGCACGTCTGAAAACAATGAGCAAGGGCAAAAGCAACCTTGCGTATGAACAATCAAGTGACTTAGTTTTGTGCTAATCCCTAGGAGAGCTATTTGTGTATGTTTTCAAAAGGTTTTGCAATCACGCATACATCTCTAGAAAATAAAAGTTAGCCTCTCTAAGGTATTTAGTAATGGTTTGACTCTGCAACTTTTATGACTCACAGGGGTGACCTCCAATCCCGGCGCACCGAGGTTTTGACACAGTCTGAGAACTTAATCTTCAAGAGCTGCTAGGGAGATCTGACAACCCACAATGAACCACACCCGTGAAGATTTCTTCCACAAGGACATTTATATAGCGGTTGTCACTACCATGGCGAAAATGGCTATTACCACTTGAGGTTCCATCATCACAGTTTTCCCTGTAGAGGGATTGTCTGCTACGGTTAACCCTCTCTAAAGGTGACCGACTCATAATAGTATACCACAAGGGGACTTAGCTTCCAGATTCAAGGTTTTGACACATTTTCACCCTTAGCTCAATCAAAGCAGACAGATTAATCCGACACGCTAAACTAAGATTATCTCTTAAAGATCTATGATATCATCTTCCAGTGATCTATCAACCTCTCCGGAGAAAGGATGCCTTAATCAACAAGTTGAAGACTCATCTATCTGCGAGATGCTCAAAGTATCCTCCCACCTACAAGGAATCTATCTTAGAGAGGAGTTTCACTAGGAACCCACTCTCTCAAGATCCACGAATAGTGTTCATGGGGCCTAATTACTATGTGTGTACAGATATTAATTCCCGAAAGCAAATCTATTCAAAAGTCGTCAAAGAGCACAAGGTGGTACACTTAACGCTTTAACTAATGCGAGGTGAGTCCAAAGATGTGAAACACTTAACCCCTCACACAAGCCAAAACGAGTCCACAACTTAGAAACTAGTGAGTTCTATAAAGCACAAGAGAGTTGCCTTGTGGAGCATTTAACGCTTATTTCCTGTAGACCCCTCCCCTTTAACGTGGTGTTGATCTTGCAACCACAAGATGGAACAAGGGGCCAGCGGATTAGCGAGTCCAATAACCCAAGATAGCTAATTAGATCTATCACTAGTAACTAAGCCTGCTAGATGAAACTAATAGAAATCATAACCTAGTATCAAATTATGCATGTGTTGTAAAATGAAAACATGGAAGGAAACACACACAAGCTTGACACAAGAGATGTTTGTTTTAGATCCAAATGAAATGTTATCAGCTGAGGAAGGTTACCTGGTGATCCTCGCAATGCGCTTAGTAGATTTTACCTGATTTTTAACAATTCTTGTGCTGTTTTCGAAGCTAGCAAAAGCAAGATGCATTTTTTTTTTTTTTTTTAATTGCTTTCTTTTGTCATATTTGGATGGCCTTTCTTTCTTCCTTGCTGTTTTCCAAATAAAAAACCTGCAATAAAAATTATTGACTAAAATTCCAAGATTTGCATCATGAGTTAATAATTTTTTTTATTGAAAACACATTAAAAAATTATTAAAAATAGAATTCTTATCCAAAAAATCTAAAAATTTTACTATTGTCTACAGAAAACCTCATAAACATTCAATAAAATTTTTAGATTGAAATTCTTTGATTTATATCAAGAATTAATTTTTTTATGAAAATACATTAAAAAATTATAAAAAATCATTTTTTGGTCAACAAAATCCAAAATTTTTACTGTAAACTACGCAGAATTTCCAAAATCTACAATAAAATTTTCATATTTAAATTCAATGATTTGAGTTGCGAAATAATTTTTTTATGAAATAAATTTTAAAATTACTAAAAATTCATTTTTGGTCAAATAAATCCAAAATTTTTACTGTAAACTGCGCAGCATGTCCCAAATCTACAGTAAAATTTTCAGATTTAAATTCAATGATTTGAGTTGCGAAATAATTTTTTTATGAAAATACATTAAAAATTATTAAAAATTCATTTTTGATCAAATAAATCCGAAATTTTTATTGTAAACTACAGATTGCATGTCAAATATGCAATAAAAATTTCCGATTGAAATAATGAACCGTTTGAAGGATATGATCAAATCTTTCAAGAACCCCAAGACTTTTTTTTTTAATAACTTTAGAACATGAGAAGGAAGAAAAAGAAGAAGAAGAAGAGAAATAGAAGAAGATTAAGAGGAGAAGAGGAAGAGGTTTCTCAAATGCTCATTTTCTCATCATTGTTGGATGCCTTCTCGAATTGTCTTCAAACCTGCAACAAGAGAAACCTGCAAAACAAGATATAAATAAATAACTAAAATGCAAAACAAAAAGAATGAGGCCAGAAAATTAATTTCTAAGCCCCACGGTGGGCGCCAGAAATGTATGTATGAATATGCGGCCTCTACTAACACACACACTTCAACATGGTCTTTGTATGCGGATTCATCCCGGAATGAACATTGGATTGTTCATCCGAAAATCAGCCTGCAAAGTGACCTGTTGCCTTCTATCTAAAGGGAATTGCTTGTCAGATATCCTCATATTCGAGGTGTTTAAGCAACCAGACCCTGTAAGAACGAAGGATTTGAAATAAAATTAATCTATATGATTATGCAAATTAATCTAGAATGGAGTATGCACGTTTAATCTAAGAACATGTAAAAGAAATTATACTAAATGTGTGCATATTAAATCTAGATGAAAATTAAACTAAAAAATGAATATGAAAGTAGGGAGCTCAAATGAATGCACAATGCAGCAGCAATTCGATGCAAATTCTCATTCAACCTCCTCTCAAAATGAAGAGATGAGGGTCTCTTAAATAGACTTTCCTGAAATCCATCAACGGTTGAGATTGATTTCAATCAACGGTCAAGATTAAATGTGAAGTTCAGTCATAAAGGAAGATTCCCAAATTAAAGGGAGTTAACTGATTTAATTTGAGTAGAATAAGGAGTTAACTGATTTAGTTCCTTTTTTATCAACAGTAAACTGGGAATTTCTCTTTTTGAACTGAAGAAGGATTTTGGAGAGATATTTAATTTAATAAAATGAGATATGCTCTCGTAATTACCTTTTTCATTTAATTAAATAATTCTATTTAATTAATTAGAGGCACTTTTCTTATTTAATTAAATAACTTCATTTAATTAATTAGGAATGACTTCTCATTTAATTAAATAACTTTGTTTAATTAATTAGAAGTAAGTTCTCCATTTAATTAAATTATTTCGTTTAATTAATTAAAATAGGCATATTTATTAAATTAAATAAATTTTATCCCATAGTACATTAGTCTTAAGATATAATTTAATTTAATAAAATGAGATATGTTCTCATAATTACCTTTTTCATTTAATTAAATAATTCTATTTAATTAATTAGAGGCACTTTTCTTATTTAATTAAATAACTTCATTTAATTAATTAGGAATGACTTCCCATTTAATTAAATAACTTTGTTTAATTAATTAGAAGTAAGTTCTCCATTTAATTAAATAATTTTGTTTAATTAATTAAAATAGGCATATTTATTAAATTAAATAAATTTAATTCCATAGTACATTAGCCTTAGGATATAATTTAATTTAATTAAAGTATAAATACTTATTAATTAAATTAAATATTAATCAATAGGTTTAATGTAACTAATATGAGTAAATACTATAGGAATTAAATAATAAGCATGATGAATGCAGATTAGGGTTTTCTGCATCTGACATTTAAGTCAAATAGCGAGTAGTAGAATAAGAATTTGCCTAGTGAAATAGGACTTAGGATTGATCAGAAATAGACCAGAATTGGTATCATGGCAATGAGCCAATTTTGAGGTATTACACATATACATATGTATGTATGTATGTATGTATGTATGTATATGTATATATGTCTATAAATACATACATACATACATAGACATACATATGTGTATGTATGTATGTATATACACATACACATACATAAAAAGAAGCTTTTCTAATCACCTGCTAGGGAAATATAAAGAGATGCATGTTTAGAAGGAAAAGAAAAGAACATTTACATGGGTACCTCTTCTCCCCTTGCAGAAAATCACAGAGACATACATATACATACAAACATACATACATATATGTCTATGTATATGTATATATACATACATACATACATAGACACACACATATGTATGTGTATGTATGTATATACACATACATATACATAAAGAGAAGCTTTTCTAATCACCTATTGGGGGAAATATAAAAAGATGCATGTTTAGAAGGAAAAGAAAAAAACATTTACATAGGTACCTCTTTTCCCCTTGAAAAAAATTGTAGAGCAAGCACTACTACATTTGGGCCAGAATTAGACCACAAATTGCAAAAAACAAACATGAAAATCACCACAAATTACACCGACATCGCAATTTTGACCCCAAATGTTGTAGTGCAAAGGGCAAAGAGATCACAAGAGGACGACACAAAAACAAAATCACAAAGCAAGGGCATGAAAATCACAAGGATACGACAACAAAATGTAGAGATCACAAGGGCATGACAACGAAATGCAGCGATCACAAGGGCACAACAAAGAAATCGTAGATCTCCACTGATCTCCACCAAGGGCATGACAATGAAATGCAGTGATCACAAGGGCACAACAAAAAAAATCGTAGATCTCCACTAATCTCCACCAAGGACACAATAATGAAATGCAGAGATCTTAAGGGCACGACAACAAAATGGAGTGATCACAAGGGCATGGCAATGAAATCTCCACCAACATTTTGAGCTCAAAGCTCTCCACCAACATTCAGAGCTCTCCACCCTCGTTTGGAGCTCTCCACAATCAAAAAAATGGGGAATGATTTATGTCTTTTTTTTTTTTGGTTTATATATAAAATCAACTTCACATTGTGTTGTAACTCTAGCATAGATTTTTTATCCTCGATAGCTTTCATTTAAGCATTTCAACATTCAAGTTTTCAAGTTTCCTCTTCGTTGTATGTTTGGTTTATTAATGATTTCCTCCAATTTGATTACAGTGCATATCAACTAGTTGCTCCAATGATGCAATCACCCATCTATCTCCAGATTATGCAAGCACATGTTGTTTTGCATAATCTAGATAGATACTAAGAGTTACAAAGTCGTAAACATGAAGACCATCATGTGTGTGTCCCAACAATGGAAGCGAAGGATGTAACCATGCATGTATTGACACACTCTCCATGCGAGGATCCCAAGTATCTACTACTACTATTAATTTGGGCATCACTATATGATCCAAAATGTTATGAAGTATTGAAGTCAGTAGTAACTTCTCCCATGTCTTTGAAAAACATAGCATAGGTTTAGGGTCCCTTGGCTCCTAGGTTTTTGTAGCATAGGTTCATGGTAGTAACTCCTTACACTCAACTCTTCGTTGAAGTTATACACTCAACTAGTTTTACATTTGAATAAAGGGTCCCTTTATAGAATGAGCAATTTGTACTTGTGGTTTATCTTAAGACATTTCAGCAAATGCAACCTAGTCTACCTGGCTTTTGAAAATAGAAGGCTAAACTCTAAGTTTCAGCATTAACTTGACTGGTCTATTTAGACCCATTGATTATTGTCACAAGCTTTTAAACATAACTATATTAGGAGTGATCTAGGAAGTATATAGGTTAACCTTACATTAACTGTAAACTACAACACAGAGGTTGCACTAGGGTATTACAGTATTGTAATTATAGAAAACCGCCTGATTCGCCCAAGTGGGTGTATGATGGCGAAGAGTTGTATTAGGTGAGTAAAGCTCACCAATAGTTATAGGAATAAAAATACATCGAAACAATTAGAAACTAGAACTACATATTTGTTAGAGTGAGTATTTCAAGGGTCTTGATCTCATGGATATGAGTATGTAGGTAGCCTGGTAAGTAGAGTATGCCTCTAGTGTGCAGACGCCTTGGACATAGTTAGACAGCACTTAACTATTTTAAGACATTATATGTTAACTCATGAGGCTCATTCCCTTGTAGAAGCCTCTACCATAGTGACATTACCTCTAAACCATGCAAAGGATGTTGAAGTGGTTCCCAACTTTGAAACACTCTTATAAGCAATGGAAAAGCAAATGCATATGCAATACATATATTACTGTTATTTATGTATATGTATGTATGTATTGTATGTATATATGTATGTATGTATATATACAGGCCATAACCTATTTAAATAGGTCTAGTTGTTGATTAGCTGGGTTGATTACAAATTCTTATAGAACTATCATCAAATTAGGTACAATAAAATGACTAATCAGTTGTTCCCAGCTAGTAGGGCCAAATATAGTTTTTCAAGGTGATAAAATTGCATATGCACATGCATCACTTGAATGCCAGTCATGAAGCACATTTCCCAATTGATAATGAATGGTTTGATATAAAGGCTCCATACACTAGCCCAACAATGGAAGCCAAGGATGTAACCATGCATGTATTGGCATGCTCTCCCTGGGAGGATCTCAAGTATCTACTATTGTTATTAATTAGGGCATCACGATATGATCCAGAATGTTATCTCTCCAAAAAAAGTAGCATAGGTTTAGGGTCCCTTGGCTCCTAGAAATTTGTAGCAACTATTCTCACTACTGGAAGAATAACTTCAATGAAGAGTTGAGTGTAAGGAGTTGAAGAAGCAAGTTCTGCTTCTAGGTAAATGTCATAATCACGAGGCTCATTCCCTTGTAGAATCCTCTACCACAATGACATTACCTCTAAACCATGCAAAGGATGTTGAAGTGGTTCCCAACCTTGAAATAGTCTTATAAGCAATAGCAAAGAAAATGCAAATGCAATACATATATTACTATTATTTATATATACGTGTGTGTGTGTGTGTGTGTGTGTGTGTGTGTGTGTGTGTGTGTGTGTGTGT
The DNA here is from genome assembly GCA_028749045.1 of Cupressus sempervirens. Taxonomy (NCBI): domain Eukaryota; kingdom Viridiplantae; phylum Streptophyta; class Pinopsida; order Cupressales; family Cupressaceae; genus Cupressus; species Cupressus sempervirens. Next base: position 257,433,647 of record CM053792.1, read on the forward strand.
GTGTGTGTGTGTGTGTGTGTGTGTGTGCATAAAATTCATAACCCACTTAAATGGGTTTACTTGCTGATTAGATGGGTTGATTACAAATTCATGTAGAACTATCATCAGATTAGGTACAATAAAATGAACAATCAGTTGTTCCTAGCTAGCAGGATCAAATACAGTTTTCCAAGGTGATAAAATTGCATATGCATATGCATCACTTGAATCTCAGGCATGAAGTGCATTCCTCAATTTATAATGAATGGTTTGATGTAAAGGCTCCATACGCTGGCCCAACAATGGAAGCCAATGATGTAACCATGTATATATTGGCACACTCTCCCTATAAGGATCCCAAGTATCTACTAATGTTGTTAATTTGATCATCACTATATGATCCAAAATGTAATGAAAACTCCTCCCATATCTCTAGAAAATATAGCATAGGTTTAAAGTCCCTTGGATCCCAGAAATTTGTAGCAGCTATTCTCACTATTGGAAGAATAACTTCAATGAAGGGCAGTGATAACTTCAAGAAACCCCTCCCGAAAAAAAGCCTAAAATGCTAGCGAATCCAACATTTTGTGGGTAGGAAAATTTTAATGTCGAGGGCAATTTTTTTGTTCCATATAGGGAAATAAAATATTATATGTTGGCAATTTTTTTCTTGCCCTAGCAAAAATCATTTTAAATGTGGCGAATTAATGCTTTTTCTTGCTGACATACAAATAAATGATGGCTATTTTTTCCCTTGCCAAAAATGAATTAATAATGTCATAGGTGAATTACTTGTTTTGTAGGAAAATGAATAATAATGATCTTGGCTAATCTTTAGTGGTAAACTGAAAATTTGTTTAATTTGAAATCGAATTAGTAGTCACTTCAAGTTTCAACTTGTGTACTATCTTAGGTCTATTATTAATAATGTCATAATGTCATTACATCAGTTTCACTATTACCAAGTGGGCTATCATTACTTTCAAGTTTTGTATTGTTAATACAATAGTTTTATCGACCATTGATTAGTTAGAGTTCAACAACAGAAGATGCATTTCAGGGCCACTCACTTGAAAAGACCTAGACTCGCATGAAATTCTCCAGAATGGAGACACGTGCCATTAACTAGAATGTACTCAATGTCAGAAACTTTCAACTATCTAACATTAATGCGAGCACATTTTGGCATTTCGAACACTTGAAAATTAATAGGAATACAAAAAAATAAGATATGAAAGATCGCTAACGCCAAATAATTTAATGCAAATTTTATTAAATAACCTCTTCAATTCCTCCTTCATTATCATTTCTCAAATTCTTCAATCTAAATTTAGTTTGCAGAGTTTCTTGAATCTTAGTCATGGATACGCCAATTCACCTGAAATGCACTACAATGGCTCTGCAAAAGCCCTTTTTGGGCAGAATTCCTAACAATGTCCTTGCCATGGTTTGCAAGCCAAATGCTCAAAGTCCTTTTATCTGTCATGCTATATTCATGGTCCTTGGCCATGAATTCTTAAGAAGTGATAAGAGGTATCGTGTGTCCATGGATATTACCTCTTTCTTCCTAGCATCTCTTCTCGACCTTGGAGGCAGTCAAATAAACATTCTGATGCTTCTGCATATCTTTTTTAAGGAAACGTTTTTAGAAGATGATGTGAAAATTCTTGTATTGGTCAAGCAAGTACTAGGGCCAATCATTGGCATCCCTTTTGCAGACGTAGCAGACAAGTGTTGGGAGCAAGGCATAGGGAGCATTATACAAAAGCATCCCTTCATGGTTGGCATGAATGAATGATAATTGACTCACCATCGGAAATGGGTGTGGCTCAATAGGGATTTTCTACAGAAGTGGCTATTGTTAGACGACGTCAGCAAGACTAACTTTATATGGCTAGATGAGTTCAATGACATCATCTTCTCGAACAGATTCCTCGCGGAGGGACTTGAAGACCTTTTTGATTGAAGGCTTCAAACCCTCAGCCCCTCAACCCACTAATGCTTCCAACCTTCCTATTCTTTGGTTCCCTATTCCCTATTTTATTAATCCTATTTCCTTAACCCTTGCCTTTTGGGTAAAAAAATGTTTTTAAGATATATATTTTTTCTTTGCATTGGGCCTTGCCCTTTAATGTAAATTATGAAATAGTAAAACCAGGTTGATTTAATCAACTATTTTAAATATCTATGCTATGAATCAATATTATGTACATTGTACACTCTAAAATATTGTCAATGAAAATAATAGCTTTTGGCTTCTCAAATCATTGTTTATGTTAGTCTACGACTTTGTTTTTGGCATCTTAATGCATTGTTGAAATGTTAGTATGCGACTTTGTTATAAAAAATTAACTGTTAATAGTTATAAAGTTAGAACCTAAAAACAAAAAAGGGTTTCAACAATCCCTTTATGGTTTCATATTTGATTAACGATTTATAGTAAAAAATTATTCAATTAAAAATTATCCAATAAAAAGTTTTGTAATTTCTAAAACTATTTTTCTTTAATCTGATTGGTTAAAACAAATGGAGCGATAAGAGTGGATTTCAAGGAAAACTAAAGATTATAAACTTAACAAAGTTAAATAAATTTTTGATAATTTATGTGCCAATTTTTCATTTCATACCTATCTTGTCACCTGACTTTTTTTCATTATGAAATATTTTAAATGATGAAGAATAGTTTATAAACAATTATCACAATTTTCAATATATGTTAATAATTTATAGATAATTAAACTATATTACATTTTAATTTTGAAACTAAATAATAAATATGAATAAAAATATAGCATTTGTAATTATATTTTTAAATTTTAATTATTTTATTTAAATTAAACTATTGTCATTATTATTTCATATCTTGCTCCAATTTTATTTTATAAAATTTAATATATCTTCATTGAATTTTTTTATATCATCTTTATAATAAAAAGTTTATGATAGAAAAGAAAATCATTTCTATAATAGAAAAGAAAATCCTTTATTTATATTGTATTATAACTATTATAATAATTATCATAAATTATATATATATATATATATATATATATATATATATATATATATATATATATATATATATATATATATATATATATATATATATATATATATATATATATATATAATATTTTATATAAATAATTAAATTAACATCATGATTTTGACATGCTCAAATTTAAAAATAAAATAATAATAATTAATAACAATTTCTTTAACAATATTTATTTCAATATTTTTCTCTATATTAATTAATATGCTATTTAAATTCTTTTCATGCTAATATTTTTTTTAAATCAATTTTTTACTAATTCTATCAATTTCTTTGCCACGAACTTAGTTGCTATGGAACCTTGTTTAAATAATTAATATTAGTTATTTGAAAGGTTTAAGTTTTAACGATTTACGATTTGATCTGGACCATTCAATGAATGATAGATCAATGATCGTAGCTCTATTTCGAGCCAAATTTTAAAATATCAAAGTTAAATTCTATTTCTACCTAAAATCGAGACACATGTACTCGAAGATTCTACCCAAAATCCTAATCGTTGACTAAAAGAAAGATCGATGGCCCGAGATAAATTTTGGGCCAATTTGAGAAATGTTTTCCCATGTGCCTAGATTCATCTGGAATCGTGACACGTCTGGTCATTGCAAAGCTCAATTAAGTGTCAAGACTCAGTTAATATTAATAATTATTATGTTTAGTCTTTTAAAAAATCATTACTTAATCCTGACTCGGCAATGTCGCAATTGTGAAGTAAAAGGCAAATCAACACCAACAGCAACGGCCCGGGATGAATTTTGGGTCCACTATCACTATTGTCAAGAAACATCCAGAATTGTGACATGTGGCCTTGACAGGATGACTCTTGACAACAACGATAGCATTCCACAAATTGACCCGAAAATCATATCGATAATTAAGTTCAATTTTTATTAATTTATTTATTTTAAATGAACAAAATTCAAAATTCAAATGTATATTAATGTAATAAATTTATTATTATTATTATTATTATTATAGTTATGTACATTACTACATTATTGAGTCTTTATGTCATTTACATGTACATTGTACATACTATTAGTAAAGTACCTAAAACCATTAACTACTTAATACTTTCATTTTAACTTTTAACTATTTACCTTCTATGTTTTTAGAGTATGAAGTTGAAATTTCTCCAAGTTGAGAGGTTGATATGATAGGGTTTTCAAATTTCAACTTTTCAAAGATTGACTAAATTCCATTTTGTGTTCTGAAGACTGAAAGTGTGAAACTTGAGTTTCACAAGACAACATCAATTATTGAATCTTGATTCGGGGTATTTAAATTTTTTTTTTTAAATTTCATTGCAATTTGTAGCAATAGAAATCTTGATTTTTATTATCTTAGGTTTACACTTTACAATTTTTTTAAATAGGGCTTGAAAAAGAATTTTGTGTAATAACTAGTAGTAGGCATGGGCAAAACAAAGTTAAAAACCTCCAATACAAGTGCAAGCATAAAGGAAAAGAAAGACATTATAGAACTCAGACAAGTGCTACAAACCCCAGGTTTCACCAATGAATGTTATGATATTTTTGATACTGTTATCTATGGAGATTTTGGAATCGTGGAAATTAGACATTCATTGTTTAATAAGTGGAAAGATACACAAAAGGGGAGAAATTATTACAAATATAACAACAATAATCATGAACATATGAATAAACTAGTTGCTTTGGTTACTGGATTAGCAAACCTCGCTATACCCGAAGTATTCCCTTGCCCTAAAATTGTAATGTTATGAGCTCAGAATTATGATGAAAATAGAAAGGCAATTGTAAACCAAAACACTAAAGAAAATTTTTTATCCATAACTGAGAGTGAATTTTTCACTCTGTTAGATCTAGGGCTAGGGTTTAAATCAAAAGGCTTTAATGAGCGCATTGACTTCAATAAACTAGCACATGCTTATGACAAACTGGAAATAGTTTTTCAAGATTCATATATTAAGGGTTTAATAAACTCAGAGTCATCTACTAGTGTTACACTGGATATAGACCATAAGCCTCCTTATCAGTATGATATTTTTGTGCCATGGGTTTAGAATATTATTTCTTTTTTATCATTTTGTCTGGGATTGGACAGTAACTAGGAAGTGGGGGCTAGTGTTCTTGAAATGATTTATAATATCCATTTTCGAGATCAATCAATTGAGAAGGTAGATGTAAGATATAATTTTGTCCAACACATTGTTGAATCTATGCAACAATAATTACTAATGATTAAATAAAGTACAACTACAAGCAAGATGAAGACATTTAGGTTCACAAGTTATTTGTGCTACCTTCTTTTAGCAAAGCATCACCCAATATTTGTGACAGAGAACAACAAACTTGATATTGAGGTCTATAAGTTTGATGAGAAAACCTAGAAAAAATAAGAGACTCCAAGTCCAGTATATGAGTGGACACATAAGATGAGGATGACTACTAACAATAATAACTACAACCATTTTGTAGACTTCTTTTTGGCACCTATTTACCAAAAAATCATAGGCACTTTGATGCCTAGATTGCCTATGTCTTGTAAAGATTGCATTCAATTGGGAAGTCAAATTCAATTGGCTGACTAGTTCTTCATGGAAGGGTACATTGTCTTAAGGTTTTATGGTTCAGTGATTGAACCATGCAAACTTCCAATGCATGTTACAGAAAGGGTTTTTGCACTGGAATATGTACGACAAATGGAGAGCACAAATAAACTTTTCACTAGACAACAAAAGAAAATGATATTTCCTTCCTTGCATTTCACAATTGGAGGCCTCACATTTGAGAGAAAGGCTTTCAAAGTGGAAAATGAGTCGGTAACTTTTTTGGCTTTGATTTTGTCAGTCACTGAAATTATGATCCACTGAACATAATAAAAACAAGACTTATTGCCAGTGGGAACTCTACAAAAAATATCAACATCAAGAGATGTCATTGATAGAAAAGTTAAAAAATAAAGATTTGTGCGATGAGGTTAAGAAAGAGATGGAAAAACATGCGACAGAGAATAATATTTCAATGCAAGAATTGTCATCCCAAATTATGACATTGCACATATCAGAGTCACACAAATCAGAGCCTATAACATACTTAAATTTCTACAAGAAAGCATCTCAACTTTCTAAGAGGTCTATGCCAAAAGAATTAAAGAGGCATGTGCATCTGAATTGTGGTGTCAAACTAAGACGACTAATTTTTGGAAAATGAGGCAAAATTTGGGTGAACCAAAGACATCAGTAGGTCTTGAGGAAATTGACGAGGATGAAGTTTTCAATGGTTATTGGAATAAAGAGCATCCAACTATATTATATGATTTGAGCAGTTGTAGTGACAGTGATATTCAAAGATAGAAAGACCTCGAGTCTGATGTCAACATTTAAGGTATTCAAAATTATAGGTCAACCAAGGGCAAACATATTGTTAATCTTCAAATGAGTGATTCTACTAAACAAATGTATAGTAAAGAGGAAACTATGATACAAAAAATGGGTTATGCAAGTATAAGGCCCATTGGTGCAAGTGGTGAAGGGATTTGGAATCCAGTTTCAATACTAGACCCACCCAAAAGAGGAAGCAAACCAATCATTGGACTCTCCAATGAGATTGAAGATGATTCATCTAGAAAGGGAAAAAAATATTATACTTAGATACTTTTGAAGGTCATCCCAACACATTATTTGTTAAATCTTCAAATCCAATTGTAGTTTATCCCATTGGCACTGGCACTGGCATTGACATGGATGAACCTTGTGCAAAAAAGAAAAAAGTTATGACAATTACACTATAAGCAATGTCAATGGTTACTTCACTAATGTATGCACCATTAGCTTTTGTACAAAACCCTGAAAATAGTCCTAAAATGCTAGGATTTAGAATGGGCCATCTTCAGTATGTTGGCAATCCTCAAAATACAATTGTAGGTGGAGTAAGTTTAATTGGAGTTGGAGGAGCATACAACAATACAACTGATAATTCACCTTTCAAACACTCAATTGTGTCAACAAACCTAAATTTTAGTTTGAATGAGTTTGCATCAAAGTTTGATTAGACAAGCGAAAGAAATAGGTAAATTATGAAAACTTTGAAAAGTAATGCAGTTGTTGAATGTCAGGGATCTACTAACAGAATATTTTCAACATATGATCCAAACAATGAAATGATGAACTTCATGGTTGTTATGCCCCTGGCTAGAGATAATAATCCACCAAAAAATGTAATAAATCGTAACGATGTACAAGTTACCAATCTTCAAATGGATTTGTCAAAAGTGAAAAATATTGACAAAATCAATATATCAAAAGAGAGCAACAAAATGGTCTACTCTACACTTCTAAAAGAAAAGAGGAAAACAAAAGGCTTACAAAAAAAATAGAAAATTATAGGTAGACCTTGATAATGTGAAGGCCAAGGAGAAAATACCAGACAATAGGTTCAAATAATTACAGAACAGGATAAAGAATTCTTCTCCTACAGAGGCAATTGTCTAGCAAGAAAAACTAAATGAACAAGTGCAAAATTTGACTAAAGAATTGGAGGAGTGCAACAAAAAAAAATTAGCATGAAAAATCCTCTACTACACACTTGTTCAAGTCTATAGAGTGTAGTGCATAGGTCAACAATAAATTGAAAATTGACCTGGACTCTACTGTCAAGGAAAATAATAATTTGAAGATTAAATTAGAGAATGAAAAGAAAAAAGAGGAGTCCAAGGCAAGGATAATTGAAGAATTGCAGAAGGAATTACAAAATGAGAAGAAAAAAGAGGAGTCTAGTGCAAACACAATACACAATTTGAAAAAGCAATTAGAGAATATGAAGAAAAAAGACGAGTCAACTGCAAAAAAAATCCTTGATTTGAAGAAGGAATTGGAGAATGCAAAGAAAAAAGATGAGTCAACTGTAAAGAAAATCCTGAATTTGGAGAAGGAAATGGAGAACGTGAAGAAAGAGGAATCTACTCAAACACTCCATGATTTGAAGAAGAAATTGGACAATGTGAAGAAAATGGAGTCCACCGTGAAGACAATCCATGATTTGAAAAGGGAACTCGAGGATTGGAAGAAAAAACGAGGTGACTACTGCAAAGACAATCCAAGATTTGAAGAAGAAATTGGAGGATGAGAGGAAGAGAGCAACTAATTGGCAAGGGCAACTAGAGGAAATATAGAAAAACAGTGAAATAGAGATGTTTGAAATGAAGAAAAAGATGGAGAATGTAATTACACAAAATAGAACATCTTCTAAAGACCATCATGTCAAGGATACTATAATAAACACAATTAAGCTTATCAAACAAGAAAATGAGGACAAAATAATGAAGAACAGTGATAGTTTGTTTGAATTGCTTGATTTAAATAGCAATCTCAGAATTGTCTTTGAAAATGTTCAAAAAGATGTTGAGGGTAAAAGACGAATCTTCACCAATTCCTTAAAAAATCTTGCTAAACAAATTTTGAATAAAGTACAGGGATCCAGTGACAAGGATTTGGAAAACCATGGAATAAACAACTACTTGGATGCCTCTGTAATGACCTTTGTTGTCTGTCACAATTGTGAACAAATAATGGAAATAGATGAAGCTCTCAAATCTACTTCCAAAGACTTGATGAAGATGAATCACAACATACTAAACTTGCTAAATGTTGGATTACCAAATCCAGCTTACTCAGATGACAAATTCATTGGAAAAGAAGATTACATGAAAAAGTTGCAGAACACCATGAATTCTAATTCAGGAAACTTTCCTAAAGAAACCACTTCAGAAAGAATTGCAAGTTGCATCAAACCACTATCAACAATAAATGCAGTTATAGATAGATAAATTCCTCGATTCATGTAAAACTATCTCTATGAAGTATTCATTGTTGACGAGGTTACAACTATTTAGCTACAACCTCAAACAAATATAGCTTCCAGATGATGTAGAATGGAGCACAGAACTTCATTCAAGCTAGGTCATCTTCTCAAATTGTTATTGTTGTTGTCAATGGCAGTCATAGCTGATAGCACTAAGAAGTAACAACTTAGTAAGTGATAGTACTATAATCATTTTGTTACTTGTTGCTCTTTAATTTCAAATATTGGATTTAATTTCAATTTTTTTAATGTTAATTTTTACAGGAATCAAGAGCCAACATATCAGGATAGTTGGACAACTAGGCATCGGCATACTATTACTACACAAAGCAGATGGAAACAAATTTCCATACTCCTACTTGAAAAAATTGTACAATTGGTAATGTGGCAAATTAGCAATGTGATTATACACGCATAATGTATTATGTAGTAATAATCTAATTATATATACAATTACAAACCGACCTATAGCTATTGTTGCTCCCTTGTATCTACAAAAGGGAATTCAAGGTCATTTCAATTTGACATTGAGTCATTTGCAAAGGGTTGTAATTGTTTGTAATTGCTAAATGTATTATGTTACAGGCTGATTTATAATCATAAATTATAATACATTTTTTTAAAAATAGAGTTTATTCTATTAAATGCATTATGTTACAATTTCTTAAAGAAACTAGTGTAAGAACTTGCCTTAGGGAAAAATCACCCAAGATCAAGAAGCTCAAGCACTAGCACAATATGGACCAATAAAGTACGATCCAAATAACAATATAAAATTGAATTGATGTACATACACACTAGGAGTGCCTGAATATAAAGGCCTCTAGACTGACTAGGAGTTAGTAAAATGATAAGTCTCACAACTAAGCACATGTCCACCAAAAGTGGATTATCCTCCATTGAGCACAGAAGTTAGTACGATGATGAGAGGATAAGCTTAACATGGGTGTGTCACATAAAATTATGTTATAGACACCATGTGCTTATTTAGAGTGTGAACAATTGTGTTGTCTACATGACAACTTAGTTGATTATGCAAACTCCTATGTTGTCAACAAGACAAATCATATGAGTACACATACTCCTAGGTGTCTAATCTAATAAATAATAAAAAAATGCATTAACCTAAGTAAACTTAAGTAAAGTGTAATAATAATTAATTATTTACACTAACACCCCCTATAAGTGCAACTTAGGGGAATGCACTTAAGCTCACAAAAGCTATAATAAAAATGCATGATGGGTCCCACCTGCTAGGCCATGTTAGGTACCCATGTACAAATGCAATGCAATCTCTCTAAAAATGGAGAAAGAGGGAAAACCTCATGGGAAAAACCCTCCTTCAAAAAAAGAGATGAAAAAATAAGATGCATGGATGAATGGAGTAATCAAGACCCCCCCATTACAACATATATCATGTATATACAATAGAGAAGTATGAGAAGAACACAATCTGAGAAGAGGAAAAGGTCCCCCCCATAAGAGAGAAGAAGAAGAAGAAGAAAGGAGACAAGGTAGTCCCCCCCCCCCAAATGTAGAATGTTGATCAATGATAGTTGCACCAAGATGAATGTAAAAGCTAATCCATGACTGTTGAATAATGTTCCTCCCCTTAGGAAGAAATAATGTCATAGGTACATACAAGATGCTTCCCCAATTTGTAGAAAGAATCTTAAAGATGAATGGTGTCTCTGAAACCTACTCAACTGTCCCTGTGTTGATACTGACAGTTGCCCCTTCCAATACTGTTGAAAAGAACAAGTTCAAATCTAGCAAGGATGGATGCAGAGCATATCCTAAAGAACCAACTATCTCCTTGAATGATAAAGAGACCTCCTGCAACTATTGTACATAAGGATCCACAATCATATCAACCTGGTAAGACTGATCATGTAGAGAATGGACAAGAGGGTCAAAGTGTTCCCTCACAACAACTGAAGAAGGATCTTCTTCATCAAAGAGAAGATGTATATCATCAATGATGTCTCTGAAATCTGTTATGTAGGACTCCACAAACAAGCCTGAAATATTAGTTATGTAGTCATCCCTTGATTTTGGAATCGGAAGACAAGGTGTACCCAACTGTGTTGAATTACATGGACCTATCATTGTAGCAATGTATGCATGTGGAATGTGTTGATGCTATGAACTTGTTCTGCATTTGTCAATAGGATGCCCAAATTTGAACCTGTTGAATCACTATCATTAGTGTTACTATCAATTTCCACAATATATCAAGTATGGAGAGGATTAAAGGATAAGCTAGGTGAACTTTCCTCAAACTGAACATTCCTCTCTATGAATATATCATGAGTCTCAAGATCCATAAGTATTTATGCCTTAACACTTTCATCATATCCAATGAAAGTACAAGGCCTTGGTGGTAGTGCCTTGCATTCCCTTGAAGATATGTGTGCCCAAGTTAAACAACCAAAAACTCTAAAGTGTTTCACAACTAATTTTCTTCTGCACCATGCCTCAAAAGGAGTCATTCCATCTAAGACATTATGAGGAGACCTATTAAGGATGTGATTGGTACTACTTATAGATTTGACTTCAAGTGATGGATCAAGAGACTTAGCTTGAATCATGCAACTTGCCATTGACTTAAGAGTTCTAATCCTCATTGTTGCAACACTTGTCTTTTGTGGACTAAATGTGATAGGATTCTAAAGATCAATTCCCTCAAGTTTAAAAAAGTCTCTAAGTCTTGAGTTCACATATCTACTTTCATTGTCCATATGAAGAACCTTGATGGCTTTCCTTGATTACTTCTCAACATGACTCTTGAAGGCTAGAAACTTATCAAACACTTATTTCTTGTGATTAAGAAAGTAGACCCATGTGTAGCATGAAAATTCATCAATGAAAGTGAGGACATAGCGACCCTTGCTAACTAATGTTACTAAAAAAGGGCCTGCTAGAACCATGTGAACCAACTCAAAAAAAACTGATGCTCTCCAAGACTTCCCTTTGTCATACTTCTCTTCTAGATGCATATCCATTGAACAAGTTAAACATTCACCTTAGAAAAGTTGATTGTAAGTAAAACTTTGACCATATTTTTTGAGCTAAGTTGATGAAGATAGCAGAAGGCAAGATATCCATATGGCTCATGCAATAATTTAATTTGTGATTGTGAATGTGTCAACAAGGCTTGTGAAGGAGACGTAGGCACAAAGTGGGAGAAAGAATAAAGCCTTGTGTCATGATTAACTTTACCCACTACAACCAATGAATCATCTTTAAGATTTCACACCAGTACTAAATGAAGAAGGAACTCAACTTTATTGCCACCTCCATAGTGAGTGATTTGATAAATTGAAAGGAGATTAGTGCTAAGGTTAAGAATGTAGAGAACGTCTTTGAACTCTCCATTTTCCATCTCAACTTGTCCTTTCCCTTCAACTTCCACTTGTGTATCATTCCCTACAAAGATGTGAGGTACCTTAGACTGCTTCAATGAAGAAAAGTGTCCTTTTGAAGAATCAATATGATATGAGGCACCCGAGTCAAGAATCCATTCCCCTGAAGAACTTGAACTTGCCATAAATTCTTGCCCTTTTCCCTATGAAGTGGATGTATTTGAATCCTTGGAAGCATTTGGCACATTGATTTTATTCTTCCTAAGTAAGTTTTCCAACTCATCTATTCTCTTAGTCTTGCAATGATGCTCATCATGATTTGATTTCTTGCAATATGCACAAAATAGTTTATCCTTCTTGTTGTTATTTCCCTTCTTGTTGGAAGAAGAATTGCCTTTTTGGGAGGAGGAAGATTGTTGTGTCCTTGATTGTGATTTTTGCTTCCACTACTTTTTCTTGTTGTTGGTAAAACATTTTCCACCTTGATTTGATTGGTTCTCATTACTAGCCACCAATATTGTAACTTGGTTGACTTGAGAATTCCCATATCTATCAACTTGGATTGTTCCAACATCAACATTTCTACAAATGCATCAAATGTAGGCTTGGTGAAGGCACTTTCCATGGTCAACCTGTGAGTGTTATAACTCGAAACAAAAGATGCATACTCAGAAGGTAGCCTCTTCAAGATGTGATGAATCAATCTATCATCCTTCATGGGATTACCACAATCTTTAAGTAGTGTTCTCAATTCATTGGCTTTGTTGACATAGTCTTGAATTGTGTCAAAATTCTTAGGATCCAATAGAAGTAGATCATCCTCAATTTGGAATCCTTTTTCCTCATCCACCTTACCATACAACCCTTCAAGTTTCTCCCAAGCACCCTTGGCATCCTTAAAGCTGGAAATGTGGAAGAAGAGATTTCTATGGACACAAATCCTAATAATTCCTAAAGCCTAGTTGTCTTTAACTTGCTAATCAACTTGTGCATCAGCATCAGTGGGTTTAACAATTGTACCATCAACATAGAGATTTAAACCTTTTTCCATTAATCTACTCCATACAATATCTTTCCATGTAGTATAATTGTGTGAAGTTAGAAGTGGAGTTTTACGTGAACCCGTGATGCAGAAAAATTAAAAGAGCACAAGAGAGAAAGAGAGACACAAGAACACAAGACATACCACCCCTTTTCACTCAATCAAAGATCCCCCCAAAAAAAAAAATGATGCTTTTGGCACTTTATATGTAGTGCATTTACAATAGGCCACTTGTCAAAATGGACAAAAGTGCGCTTCTAATTTTGTTGTTTACAACCTCCTTTTAGAGTTTGAATCTAGTACTTAGCAATGTAGCTCAGATGTACAACAATTTTCAAGTTTTATCAAAGCAATACAATGCAAAAAAATGGACCTAATTCTAAAAGTGGTATTTTTGTCCACACAAGCCTATAATCTGATTATAGATCTAGAAAGTAGACAAAAAATTAAGCACTTTCAAAAAAAATAAAACCTGAAAATGTGTCCAGATGAGCTTGTATGGAGTGTTTGAAACTGCAAAATGCAGGATTGGACAGGTACAATAGCCAACAATTGAAATTTTTGCTAAATCTGTGCACCAAAACCAAAAAAGAATAGCACCACTAAATTTTTTAGGAAATCCTAGCCAAAATAAAAAAGAATTACACCTAATTTGGAGTTCAAATGACTAAGATATGGCCTCCCAAAGTCAGAATGTCAAATCAAAACTAAATATGGTGAGGGGTCTAATCAGCAAAATGTTATGCTAAATTTGACGTCCAAACAATCATCATGGTAGTGCAATCTGGCTTGCTGGTGACAGTCAAACAATCGTCAAATTTAGGCTCGTGGTTAGATGACATTAATGAAAAAAGGGCCTGCTTGGTTGACTTGGTAGTTCGTACTATATGGACTACTGATTGGGTGTATAGACTGTACACGTAGCAACTGACTGGGATGTACGACATGTATGACTGTACACGTGGCAACTGACTAGATCCGACTAGGCTCTACATAGCAGGTGTGTGGCCATTGTGTTGGACGTTATCATGGCAAAAATGGCAGAGAATAGTATCAATGTGGCACTGCTTGTGTGGCACTAAAAATCAAAGGAGGTACCACCAAAGGTTGAACGACCGGTGTCAGAGGGTTTTTAATCGGCTGGCGGGGAGCTTGGAGTCACTTGCGGCACCGAAAGGAAGAGTCGACGAGTGGAAGATTAATCCCACATCCATCATGAGAGTGGGAGGTGGGTAGTTTAAAAGAAGAGATCTGCAATGTTAAAATAAATACAAGGGCCACCAAATATGTTACCACCATGGGTTTGCAATGTAGTTAGTTGTGGTTTATAAGGTTGTCATCGGTTTATGTAATGTCATTACTAGAATTTGGTTGTTGTAACCATTGGAATATGCCAAAATTGTGATGGAATATTCCACTATGGGGACCGGGATTAACCACCCAGTATCCTACAAAAAAAAATTCTCAAAAAATTTTTGAACATACAAATCCAAAAATTCGAAAAAATTGCAGAGAAGAAATAATAAAATATGCAGATCTGATAATTAAATATAGAGATCTGAAATGATCATATCAAATTTGCAAATTGGGCCTTCGAGTGCCGATTTGCAAAAAAAAATTGCCTCAAATTTGACTATGGCCTAGGGTAGGCAAAATTATAGTCAAAATTCATCAAATCGACACTCTGAATGCAATGGTGAGGTCTGCTTTGGCTCTAAACACTCCCAATGACTGCAATACTCCATATCTGAATCGAGGTCCTCTGTGAGGTGAAGTCAAAAAATGGTCTACAATTGATACATGAATAGAAGCTCCCTCAGCTCTAATACCATGTAAGAATTTTTCTTAGGGAAAAATGACCCAAGATCAAGAAGCTCAAGCACTAGCACAATATGGACCAATAAAGTATGATCAGAATAACAATATAAAATTGAATTGATGTACATACACACTAAGAGTGCCTAAATATAAAGGACTCTAGACTGACTAGGAGTTAGTAAAATGATAAGTCTCACAACTAAACACATGTCCACCAAGAGTGAATTATCCTCCATTGAGCACAGAAGTTAGTGCGATGATGAGAAGATAAGCTTAACATGGGTGTGTCATGTAAAATTATGTTGTAGACACCATGTGCTTATTTAGAGTGCGAACAACTATGTTGTCTACATGGCAACTTAGTTGATTATGCGAACTCTTGTATTGTAAACACCATGTGCTAAAATAGAGATGCTAACTCTTGTGTTGTCAACAAGACAACTCATATGAGTATGCATACTCTTAGGTGTCTAATATAATAAATAATAAAATAATGCATTAACCTAAGTAAACTTAAGTAAAGTGTAATAATAATTAATTATTTACTCTAACAACTAGAATCAATGAAAATCTAAAAGTAAAAATGTCTAAAAACTAGAATGAATGAAAATCTCAAGTTCAACATGTACTATTGTATTAAAACTAGAATGAATGAAAATATCAACATATTTTAAAAATACAATCAATGAAAATTTCAACATGTGTAGACTCTAAAAGTAAAAACTAGTTTCAATGAAAATCTCAACATATAAGTTTGTAACATCAACAAGTTTTTTTTTTTTTAAAGAATCTATAAAAGGATAGTGAATGAAGGCTATAAATTAACTTCTACAAACATAATTAATTAGTAGATAAAGTCTTAAATTAGAGCTACTAACCTACTACTTGACTCACGCAAAAATTAAAAGTTAAAGTTGAGAAACTGCTATAGTTGCCACTCCAGCTAGATTAGCTCAACATCACTATCATCAAAATCCTCCTCATTTATTTTATATAACATTTCATTGTTCATTGTGTTTTCTTTAGATTCACTATCAATGTCAGTATGCATGCCAAAGTCAACATCATCTTCACTGCTTCCAATATCAAGATATGAACCACTGACATCACCACTGCTACTGCCACTGCCACTTGGGTTTGAAATGTTGGCCATCCCTCTTCTTTGACATTTGTTTCTCCAAATGCTAAGAGCCCTGTCATAAGCAAAACTATCTACCTCGTACCTAGAATTATAGAGCCTCAAACAATTATCCAAATTTTTGTCTAATTTGTTTCTAACCTTTGACTTTAGGAAACCCAAAGTACTAAAAACTCTTTCATCCTCTACTGAACCCAATATCATTGTCAAACATAAATCAATAAGCTTGAAATATTATGGTATTGATTCTCTCAATTGATTTCTCTCACCAAGGTTTTTTCAAAGCTTTGTTACTACTCCCTCTTCATTTAGATTCTCCATAAGATCATATTGTTCCCTCATTATGTTTGCAAAAGAATATGATTGATCTCTCAATCGAGATTCATCTAAAATTTCATTTATGGTTACTTTATTGATTACTTTAGGTTTGCAAAAATGTTGAATCAAAGTCGTCATCCTTCTTCAAAATTCATTTAGATAGTTTAGAGACCAATATTGAGGAAAAACAATTGACATTGCTTCAAGCAGTTCCTTTGGAGGGAATATGAATCTAATTTCTGATGAAATATTGTAGCAAACTCGCTTGACAGAGTCAAACACAGAGTCTTTGATCTTCTTGAAGTCTTCACTTGTAACATGTGAAAGTACCTTCTCTGGTTCTGATTCTACTTCGCTTCTTGCTTCGTTGGGGTTGGAGTCAAGGTTGACGCGGGCATAGTACTGCATTGGTATGTCAACTCCATGTACTCTAGCACATACCTCATCGTTTGCACCAATATGCAAAAAGTTACCAAGATTGTTCAAATCTGTGATTTCTATCCACTTTGCAAACTTTGATTCATCTAATGGTAGTAATAGATACAGAGTATCCAGGCTATTACATGTCATTTTACACAGCTTATTATATTATGCAATGTACATAACTCTTTGTTAAACCTTTTTTAGAATATTTCTCATGTCCTGTAGCATGGGGAGAATAGTTGCTAAAGTTAAGAGTATCTTTACATTAGTTAGACTTGAATATAGCTGAGAGAATCTATCTTGCACAGAGTGGATTAGTCCAAGCAATGACAAATATTCAGAGATTACTCAATGCGCTGGTCCATCCAAAGAGATCCATCTGATATCATTGTCTTTAAGAAGCTTCCTTCCATTAGTAAGTCCTTGAGCAAAGTGTTGAAATTCCTAGACTTGTTTTGGACTTCAACAAAAGTATTGGTAAATCTCTTTGATTAGAGATTCCACTTTACTTACACAACCAAAATCACTAACAATTCCAAAAGCTAGATTCATTTGATAGGCCATGCAATGAATGGGAATAGTGTAGGGTGCCAAATCATTCTTGATCTTTTTGCAAAGATTGCCTTGATGACCTTACATAACCGAAGCTCCATCCGCTCCAACACACACCACCTTTTTGGCAATCTCCATGTTATCCAAACCTCCATATTCAATTAGAGTACTATTTAATAAATCATATAAGTTTTCAGCTGTCACGCTACAATTTAATTTAGCAACAGATAGTAGAAAGGGTTAATGACAAAGATTGTTTAACATATAAAGATGCATGCACACCCAGGAAGTATTATCAATTGTTGTAACTTCATCTAGAGACAATGCAATTAAATTTGAGTGTTTTTTTTTCCTTCATATCTTTTTTTTCAAACTGTGTAAGACATCTAGCCCATTCCTACCGGTTGTTTACTAACCAGTGACTATTCAGATAGTTTTGAACTTTGAAAAAGTGCAATAAGGAAGTAATTGAAGGGTAGTCCATCATAGGACATCCTCTGCTCAAAATATAAAAGACCACATTTAATTGAACTACTTTTTCCATATTTTGCACTTCCATTACTTTTCCAATGAAATCTTTATTGGAACCTTTTACTACAGAATGCTTCTCCTGTAATTGCTGGTGTAACTCATATATTTTGGCATTCCTGATATGTAGACATTTATCCTTTGTTTTCCAAGTTAGCACAGATTTTTCAACTCCATCTATATTTTACTTTTTGTAAACTTTACCGACATGCTTTTTTATGGTATCAAGTTTAAGCTGCAATCTCTTCTCCTTCTTTGTTATCTCTATGCAAATCTTACATCTACATTTTACAAGAGGCTCACCATCAATTTGATTGACCACTAATTCAATGAACCAGTACTTTTCCACCCATTATAATTGAAAATTCATTTTGGACAGATCCCAGCAAGATCGATCTTTCTTTGATTCCAATTTATTTTCCCCTTTTGTGCATGAACATGATTTATGGAATCACTTTTGCTTTTCTCACCCGACTGATCCGGAACCAACTCCAACTCTATAATATCATTTTGTGATTCCCTACTCAGGGTAAATGCCTCCAAATTGTGTTCAAGTTTGTCCTTGACTGAGATATCAAGTTCACCAACTTGAACTTCTTTAATACAATCTAAGTCTCCAACTTGTGATGAATCTCCTTTTTCAATAAACACTAGAGATCTAACTTGTGAATCTTGTAGGTTGCCAATATTTCCACCACCAAAATATGTTGATATGGTTCTGTGTTTTGGTAATGGTGGCCTCTCTTGGCTTTCAGGGATCCTACTGGAACCCCTATTACCCCTCTTGTTTGACATTAAAAACTAATAAAGGCTACAAAAAATAAATCAACTTAGTTGTTGAACAAAAGACTCAAATAGTGACGAGTCAAAGACTGTGAATAGTGACAGTAGACTACTTAGACTACATATAATAACAATAATATGATTCATTCTCAAAAATAGGGTACTACTACTACAGTACTATAGTCTATGGTACTACCCAATATAATTCGCAAACCTATAGGCTATCTTAGCATGTGAGATGTCCAGTCACCAATGGACACTAGACAGTAAAACTAAAAAAATAACCAATACCACTGTCGACATAAAAAATAAATTAAAAATCACTTGCCTTTTACGAAAACCACAGTCCACGAGTCAATGGGCAATGCACTCAGCAGTATAAAACTTTAGTAGCAATAAGAAATGTCAGTCTCCAGACTAGAAAAGAGCAAATTGTGTCAAATAATAATATCTTATAGTCCAATCCAGGTTGGTGAATT
Source organism: Cupressus sempervirens (assembly GCA_028749045.1). NCBI lineage: Eukaryota > Viridiplantae > Streptophyta > Pinopsida > Cupressales > Cupressaceae > Cupressus > Cupressus sempervirens. The sequence continues at coordinate 257,452,970 of CM053792.1, forward strand.
ACACGGAATTAACAAGCATGAATGTCAAATGTAGGCGAAATGCACCTTCCTAAGTAAGCCCACAATAGGAAACAATTGGCTAAATGGGGCTGGTGGTCGACACACGTCAAGAAAATGGTAGGCAATGCCCAACCAAAGGGAAAATTATTTGGTTGTAGTAATGGTGAAAGAACGTGGGCCAATAAGAAACAACATGCAAAGGATGGTGAAATGTTTAAAATAAATGTATCCAAAATGTATATTGCATTGGCGATTGGACCGATATTTTTGAGCAATCATCTAATAACTAATGGGTGACTACCATGGGCGTTGGACCCAAATCTGATAAATATTCGATGACACGGTTGATCTATGTTCCATGCTCTACTCCCCAAATGACAATCGACCCATATGTGTGTGTGTGTGTGTGTGTGTGTGTGTGTGTGTGTGTGTGTGTGTGTGTGTGTGTGTGTGTGTACACACACACAAGCCATAACCCAGTTAAATGGGTCTACTTGATGATTAGTTGGGTTGATTACAAATTTCTATAGAACTATCATCAGATCAAATACAATAAAATGAACAATCAGTTGTTCCCAGCTAGCAGGATCAAATACATTTTTCCAAGGTGATAAAATTATTAGAAGCATGGATGTTGATGATATTCCTATGGGGGAGTACTGTAGAAACATGATTAGATCATTATTTTGATGATATGTTACATTCATGATTGTGTTTGTCATTGATGTCAACATAGTAGTTTTATGTAGTATCTACAGAAGAATAGCTATAAAGATCAAGTTGGTACGGACAGATCATTGAGTATTTTCACTAGTGAGGTTAAAGGGTGATGTTACTAAGTGTCTAGTATATGCAACTAACCTTAGGAGCAAAAGATATTAATTCTGAAAGAAGTTATGCAAGTTTTGGTGAAGATTATTCTGAGATAGAGTTTATAGAAGCATGTTCTGGTGAACTTGTTATATTTCTTATCAAAGTTGTTATTCTGAGAAATGAGGTTGAAGGTGTGTAGAAGACATGTTGGAAATGACATGGATAAGCTCACTCATCATAATATTACATGTATGGAAAGTTATTCAAGTTACAAGGTGATAGATTTATGTTATCACTAAGTATAATGTGTTCTTATTGAGGTCCTATAATAACTAATTGAGAAGGTGTAATAGCCAACACATGGAATTGTTTTATGGATTTGGTATAAATGAAGGACATTTTTCTTTGTTATGTATGAACGATTGCATGAAACATGAAGAGCAGAATAAAAGAGAAACAAGTTGATATGCGAGGATAAGCAGAGTGAAGTTGGACAAAACTTCATTTCCGAGGTTCTATTTTAAGATCTGAGGTTTGATATTTGGATTTGAGGTTTGTAACCTATTCTACAAGGTCTAACAGTGATTGGTCTAGTTGACAGGATAGAAGAAAGAGGATAAAGCACAATACAAACAATTATTCTACAAGGAATATTTGAGAGATCAGTTGAATAGTGAAGTTCAGTGGTCTTGCCCCAGAAGCTATTTGGATAGTGGGTCCTTCTGCCTGCTACAACTCTTAATAGGGTTGGCACAACTGCTAACATGATTAAGTCTCTTAATAGGGACTCTTATGTACTGAATGTGTTTATAGACTCCTAACAGGGTCCATCCTCTACAAGGAATATACACACACACATATATGTGCGTATATTTATGTATATGTATGTATATACATACATATATGTGTGTATATATGTACATATATATACATATATACGTATATGTATATATATGTACATATATATACACATATATGTATATGTATATGTATATATGTATATATGTATATGTATATGTATATGTATATATGTATATATGTATATGTATATGTATATGTATTTGTATATGTATACATGTGTGTGTGTGTGTGTGTGTGTGTGTGTGTATCTTTGTGGGCATCATTCCCACCATGGTTTTCCCTTTGATCAAGGGTTTTCCTAGTTAACAAATTTGGTGTAATTGTGTATGTGCATCTTGTTATTGTTGTTGTTTACTTTGATTGAATGGTTAAGATTAATTAAGGTTGATAAATGTTTTAATTGGATAACTAATCCCCTTCCCGCTTCTTAGTTATTTTGGTGGACTATTATTTCTAACAATTGGTATCCAAGCAACAAGTCCTTGAAGATAAAGTTTAACAACTTTGGGAGATCCATGACTAACATATTCAGAAAGGATAGTCTGAAGTTTGATGGAATAAATTATAACAGCTAGAAGGAGAAGATGAAGACACATATGTTGTGTATGGATCTAGGATATTAGATCTTGACAAAATAAAAAAAGATAATTATTGTTGAAAGTGCACTGGAAACTTGTGCCAAGGATGAGAGAGAAATTTTCATGTGCAACATGAGAGCTAAAGAAGCACTATTGTTTGCACTTCCTAAAATAGAGTACAATCAAGTAAAAACACTTGATACTTCTCATAAGATCTGGAAAGCTTTGGAAAATAGTTTTGGAGGTGATGTACATTCTAAGAAAATGAGGCTACAAAGCTAGATTGGTGCATTTCAAGATGCTAAAATGATGGAAGATGAATCTATAAGAACATGTGTAAGTAGAATATTAGAAATTACTGCAGGTATCAAACCTCAAGGAGGAACAAAGGAAGATGATGAGGTGATCTAGAAGATATTGAAGATGTTAACGCCACCATTTAAGCAAGCAGTTCAAATGATATAGTTATTGATCTCTTGTACCAAAGATTTCACCAAGGAAACATTACTTTGGAGACTTGAAGCAGTTGAAAATGAGCTTAGACAATCTAGAGAACTATCTAGATCAGAGACATCTTTCAGTGCCCTAAACATTTGACCTGATCTATCAAGGAGCACAAATGCTAGAGGAGATTTTTCTAGTAGTAGTAGATTTGATGAGGACAAAAAGATAGGAGTATCCCTTCTTGTAAGAAGAGAAAAATATGGTAAGAAAATATTTGAATGTTGGACTTATAATGAGTTTGGTCATTATGCATCTAAGTGTCCTAAAAGAGAGAAAAAGTATAAAGGAAAGTTCAAACCTAGAAGAGATAGAGGTTGTTTGTATGCTAATGAAGAAGATGGATCAATAACAAGTGGTAAGTATCATTGATGATGAAATAGGATTTGTGGCTATTAAAGAAGAAAGTCTAGAGAAAATGGCTTTGGTATCATAGGTTGAAAAGAAATCTAATTGGATAATTGGAAATGGTTGTTCACATCTTATGACTAGTGATATGAACAAGTTTGTTGACTTCAAAAGTTATGATGGAGGCATTATCAGAGTTGGAAACACTTGCCATGTTAAAGGAATTGAACCTATAACTCTTGATGGTAAGACGAACACTGAGGATGTATATTTTGTTGATGGTTTGAAACACAATCTTTTGATTGTTGGACAACGAGTGGATAAAGGTTATTAGTTGTAGTTCACAGAGAAGACATGCATGATCAGAGACAAAGATGGAAAGGTAATTGGAACATGAACCAGATCTAGAGGTAATGTATTTGAGATGAATCCCACTAAAATGACATGTTTAGTTGCAAAGGTAGATGACAGTTGGTTATGGCATAAGAGATTTTTTCATATAAACTTTGACAACATTGTGAAAACTAGTAATATGTTTGTAGTCAAAGATTTGCCTAAGATTGTAAAGTCTACTAACACAATTTGCAAGGAGTGTGTATTGGCAAAGCATAATGGAGCTTGTTTTCCTAGCAAGAAGTCTACTACTACAAAAAAGTTGGAGATTGTACACACAGATCTTAGTGGTCCTACAAAGAATAAAGGATTCTATGGTGAAAGGTGCTTCATGATTATTGTTGATGACTTTTCTAGAATGATGTGGGTTGCATTTCTTAAAGAAAAATTTGAGGCATTTGACAAGTTCAAGATATTCAAGAATAGAGTTGAGAATGAATTAGGTATGTTTCTTGGTTATTCATTGAAAAGTAGAGCTTATAGATGTTATAATCTGAGAACTAAGACTCTTGTTGAAAGTGTAAGTGTAAGAGTTGTTGAGAAATTTAGGATACAAGAAAGAATAGTTGACTACAATTCTGATGATGAGAATGTTGTTGCTACTAAACCAATGAATGATGAAGTATTCTTTGAGACTAACAATGATTTGTAGAATGAAGGTGAGCAAAGGTAGGAACAAATTTCAAACCTAGAATTGAGCTAAGAGTCGAGATAACAACTCCTACTTCTAGTAAGAATATGACAAAAAATCATCCACCAGAGCAGATCATCAACAACAAAGATAAAGGTGTGATGAAAAGAAGCAGAATCAATGAAGGATTTTGTCTAATATCTCAAGTAGAACTAAAGAATGTAGATGAGGCATACAAATATGAATATTGGAAGCAAGCTATGAAAAAATAATTGGATCAAATAGTGAAGAATGAAACATGAGAATTGGTCCCTAGACTAACAGACAAGAATGTGATAGGAACAAAATGGGTATTTAGGAACAAGATGAATGAACAAGGTGAAGTTGTAAGGAAAAAAGAAAGATTGGTATGTAAAGGTTACTCACAGCAAAAAGGAATAGACTATGAAGAAACCTATGCTCTTGTGGCAAGAATTGAAGCTATAAGGTTATTCTTAGCCTATGCAGCACATAAGAAATTCAAAATGTATCAGATGGATGTCAAGTCAACATTTATGAATGGAGAACTTGAAGAAAAGGTATACGTAGAACAACCTAAAGGTTTTCCTTTTAACAAACAACAAGGACATGGTATGTAGATTAAAGAAAGTATTGTATAGCTTAAAACAAGCACCCAAAACCTGGTATGCAAGGTTGGACAAGCATTTGACAAAACTTGGATTTAACAAAAGTATGTCAGTCAATAATCTATACTGGAAAGAAATAGATGATGGATTGATGATTTTGGTAATATTTGTTTATGGTATCATATTTGGAGGAGATGATAATGAAAATGACAAGTTTGTAGAAGAAATGAAGAAGGAATTTGAAATGAGAATTATAGGAGAAATGAAATAATTCTTAGGATTACGAATTGTGCATGATAAAGAAGGAATATTTATTTCTCAGACTAAGTATTTGAAAGATCTATTGAAAAGGTTTGGTTTGAAAACATGTAAACTAGTTGGAACACCTATGATAACTGAACACAAGTTATCTACAAAGGATGAGATACCTATTGTTGAGCAGAAGAAATATATATCTATGATTGGAGGATTGCAATATCAGATTCACACAAGGTTAGATATAGTGAATGCAGTTAGAATTGTTGCAAGATTTCAAGTTGATCCTAGAGAAGCACATTATGCAGTAGTTAAAAGGATATTTAGATATCTAAAGGGAACACCAGAGTTCGAATTGTAGTATGACAGATTTAATGATTTCACTTTATATGCTTATATTGATGTTGATTGGGCACTTAGTATGGATGACAGAAAGAGCACCAGTGGTGGAGCATTTTTTCTTGGAGGAAGATTGGTCTCTTGGTTAAGCAAGAAGTAGGATTGTATCTCATAGAGGACAACAGAGACGGAATATGTTGCAGCAACAAAAAATTGTAATCAAGTTGTTTGGATGAAGCAGATGATGAAGGATATAAGGATAGAATTCAGTGAACCTTTTGTCATACATTGTGATAACACAAGCACAATAAATATGTCTAAGAATCCAATGTTGCATTCTAAGACTAAGCACATTTCTATCAAATATCACATGTTGAGAGAGAAAGTTGTAAAAAAGGAATTCAAATTGGAGTATGTAAGCACCAAAGAGAAGATTGCAGATATTTTCACCAAGCCTCTTCTCAAAGAGACTTTTGAGTATTTGGGAGGTATGCTAGGGGTTATGCCCCTACCTACATCATAGTAGATGATGTAATAGTGCATCAATCCAGTGATACAGAGCACTATTATTTTTCTGGACTGAATGTTGATGCTTCCTATATGGGGGAGTATCTGTGATGGACAGAGTCATCTAGGACTCTTGATAGATGTTGTTTTGAACAGTGTCTTTGGACACTTGAGCAGGTTAGAGACAGTTGTTGCAATGATAGATAGTTGTTGAAACCTTTGACATTGATGTCAATGGGGGTGAGATTACAGCATGATAATCATTTTGATATAGAGCACATTGAGGTATATCAATGGGTAGAAGGGTGTGAACATAGAAGCCAATATGATTAATGAAGAGGATTTGAAAAGAAAGGACAACAATCTTTAATAGTTGGTATTCTTGGAACTAGATGTTTTTCATCTATGTTGCCATCAAAGCCAAAGGGGAAGATTGTTGGAAGCATGAATGGTGATGATATTCCTATGGGGGAGTACTGTAGAAACATGATTAGATCATTATTTTGATCATATGTTACATTCATGACTATGTTGTCATTGATGTCAACATAACAATTTTTTGTGGTATCTGATAGAAGAATAACAGTAAAGATCAAGTGGATATAGACAGATCGTTGAGTGTCTTTAATAGCAAGGTTAAAGGGAGATACTTCTAAGTTTCTAGTATATGCAACTAACCTGAGGAGCAAAAGATATTAAGTCTGGAAGAAGTTATGCAAGTTTTGGTAAAGACTGTTTTGAGATAGAGTTTACAAAAGCATGTTCTAATAAACTTGTTATATTTCTTAGCAGAGTTTTTATTCTGAGAAGCAAGGTTAAAGGCATGTAGAAGACATGTTGGAGATGACGTGGCTAAGCTCGCTCATCATAATATTACATGTACCGAAAGTTATTCAAGTTACAAGGTGATAGATTGATATTATCGCTAAGTATAATGTGTTCTTAATGAGGTCCTATAATAATTAATTACGAAGGCATAATAGCTGACTTAGGGAATTGTTTTATGGATTTGATATAAAGGAAGGACATCTTCCTTTGTTATGTATGAATAATTGTGTGAAGCAAAGAGATTGGAATAGAAGAGAAACAAGTTGATATGCGAGGATAAGTAGAGCAGAGTGAAGTTGGAGAAAACTTAATGGTCAAGGTTTTATTTTAAGATCCAAGGTTTGATATTTGGATCTGAGGTTTGTGACCTAGTCTACAAGGTCTGACAGTGATTGGTCTAGTTGACAGGATAGAGGAAAGAGGATAAAGAACAATACAAAAAATTATTCTGTAAGGAATAGTTGAGAGATCAATTGGACAGTGAAGTTCACTAGTCTTGCCCCATAAGCTATTTGGATAGTGGGTCATTTTGCCTTCTACAACTCCTAATAGGGTTGACACAACTCCTAACAGGGTCCATCCTCTAATAAGGAGAATATATATATATATATATATATATATATATATATATATATATATATATATATATATATATATATATATATATATCAGTATATCTTTGTGGGCATCGTTCCCACTGGCATTTTCTCTCTTATCAAGGGTTTCCCTAGTTAACAAATCTGGTGTAATTGTGTATGTGCATCTTTTTATGGTTGTTGTTTACTTTGATTGAATGGTTTTAAGATTAATGAAGGCTGATAAATGTTTTAATTGGATAACTAATTCACCCAACCCCCCCCGCAAGTTATCTTGGTGGACTATTATTTCTAACAAAAATTGCATATGTAGATGCATCACTTGAATGGTAGGCATGAAGCACATTCTCCAATTTTTAATGAATGGTTTGATATAAAGGCTCCATATGCTAGCCCAACAATGGAATTCAAGGATGTAACCATGCATGTATTGGCACGCTCTCCCTACGAGGATCCCAAGTATCTACTGTTGTTGTTGCAATGACAAAGAAAATGTAGGTGCAATACATATATTTCTATAGGCCATATGGAGGAGTGCGTAAAATAAATAAAGAAGAAAAGAAAACATGACATTAATCATTCCCCATTTATTTTCTGTAAATGCAATAATCATGAGGCTCATTCCCTTGCATAAGCCTTTGCCACAATGACATTACCCCTAAACCATGCAAAGGATGAAGATGTACGTATGTATGTCTATATGTATGCGTGTATGTATACATGTATGTGTGTATGTATATATGTATGTGTATATATATGTATGTATGTATGTATGTACGTATGTACGTATGTATGTATTTATATACACAAATATATAGACCAGGAAAAATAGGTAGAGTTAATGTCATTGTTAATGGGCATTATATTTCCCCTACATACATACATTACACACACACACACACACACACACACACACACACATTGCCCATTAACTCTGCATTATTTGTGTACAAGATTTTGAGGTAAGTCACTTAGCAAAAGTTGAGTGAGTTTTAATGTTTTATTATTTGGATTCTGGAATATGTATGTAGCTGGATCAATTTTTTTGTTGTGCTAAGATGTAATAAGCACCTTAAAGAAGATCTCTATGTACATAGATACATACATGTATGTATGTATGTGTGTGTGTATTGTAGACGCTTTAAATCGTCCCTAAACACTATATTAATTAATTTTAATATTGCCCGTGACATTGTAATTAATTATTAATTAATTAATTATATTGCTCACATTCTTCTACTTATTTGATTAAATTAATTAATTAAATGAGTTCATTCTCTTAAGTATTTAAATCTATTTTAAATACTTCTAGCCTTAATGTGTTAAATTAATTTAACACATGATCCTCCATCATCCCTTTTTTAAAATAATTTTTTTTATTTAATCCTCACATCCTATTAATTCATCTAAACCCAGGATTAAATTAAATTTCATTTAATTTAATCTTAAGCCTAACCTAGAGCCTAGCCTATAACCATCATTTTCATCCTCTTAAGCCTACGTCTTCTCTAATCCAACTTAATCATTTTTAATCTCTTTCCTAATCCCCCTCATTAGCCTAAGAGTGTGCTCACACATGTGTGAGATGCCATGCCTACACACTCCCCTTTGCACTCTTGTCTCCCACTCTTCTTCTCAAGTTTGCTCACACATGTGTGAGCAAACTTTGAATTTTGACCATTTGCATGGCTTGCATGTCACCTTATGTGGCATCTACATGGATGCCACCTCACCAAGCCCTCTCTTGAGCCTATAAATAAAGGCCTTGTCTCAAGCATTTGACATCTCTCATTATTGCATTGTTACCATGTCATTTTGAGTCTTGAGTTTTCATGCTAGGGTTTTCATTGTAGTTTGAATTTTCATAGAGATTTCTAGGAGAATACTAACCACTTGGTAGCTGGTTTATCTTTGCATTTGCATTATTGATCTAGTTTGCATGCATTTTCTCATCTCCATCTCATTTACATCTTAGTTTACCTTGCATATCTAGTTAGTTTATTTGTTGCATTTCATATTTCCATCATTGAATGCTTTCAAGTATGGCTTTCTCCATAGCCATTTCTTGAAGTGCTCTTCATCTCATATAGTTTATGGTTCATATTGCATCATCACTCACATTTGCACATTCACTCAAGAGATTCACTTCATTGTTGTGTTTGGGAGAGCACACCAAACATACCCTCCATCTTAACACACCAACAAGGCCTCTCATGGGTGCCTTTGTTGAGCTATAGAGGTGGTTGGAAGACTTGATTTGTTGGCTGCTTTGAGTTGCAAAACTCAAGCAAGCATTAGTTTAGTTTTCCTTCATTTTGATGAATTCTTATTACATGTTTTGGTTTGAACTAATGTTTGCTTGTTGATTCATGCTCCCAAAAAGTCACATTTTCTAGCACAAATGTATATATGCATGCATGCATGTATGTATGTATGTATGTATGTATCAGTGGAGATCTAGGATTTTGTTACCGCGCCCTTGTGATCTCTGCATCTCATTCATTTTATTGTACCTAATCTAATGACAATTCTATAGGAATTTGTAATCAACCCAACTAATCAACAACTAGACCCATTTAACTGGGTTATGGCTTGTTTCTTTCTAAAAAATTTGCTATGATATGTTTTTGTAAAATATCTTGCGAACTCTGCCCATTTTTCCTAGTCTGCATTATTTTTGTGGAGGATCTTGAGGTAAGTCACTTAGCACCTTAAAAAAGATATCTCTGTATACATACATGTATATATGTATGTATGTATGTATGCATATGTATATATATGTATGTATGTATGTGCCCTTATGATCGCTACATTTCATTGTCGCACCCTTGTGATCTCTACATCTCGTTGTCATGCCCTTGTGATATTTGTATATGTATACACGTATGTATGTGTATGTATATACCTATATATACATATGTATATGTATATATACATACACACACACATGTGTGTGTCTATGCATGTAAATAAACAAAGAAATCTTGGCATGATAGAAATACAATAAAACTCACTCAACATGTAGCATGGCCTCAGATGCAATGGAAACACCTATTGGCCTATTGGTAAGTATATTCCTTTTTCTCTCTCTCATTTTTCATGTATTTATTTCACTTGAACTATTATTTCTTAGGGGACATTTTATAATAGTGGATTCATTTTATGCAAGAGGCAATGAGGACATTACTAGATGTACAAGAATCAATAGAGAATTGTGATGAATTTATTGTGAGCAATGAAGATGGACTTCCCCTGAGAGTAGTAAGAGGCAACGAGGACATTCCAGGTACTTCAAATATTGATCCTTTCTTAAAGATTTTAGATGTTAATGGGGAATTTAGATTTTTTTTTTTTTTTTTTTTGGGGGTGGGGGGGACAAATGAGTTTCCACCTTCACGTAGTTGGCCCTGCTTAGTAGAGAATATTAAACTATTCTCTAAACCAAGTGAAGCTCAACATTAACCTTATATGGTAACATGACAACTAACTGTGTGAATCTCTTGGTTTTAGGCAATGCATGAGGAGGCCATAGTTCAATATGCAATCTCAATTCATATACATATGACATCAGGTGTCATTGAAAAATGCAGCAGGGTTGCATTTTTTCTTAGAGGTTTTTAATTAGGTATTTTAAGTTATAGAGCATCATGAACATTCTCTTGACCATAGTAGCTAGAGTTCTAATGTTCATGATGGTCTATAATTTTAAAAACTTAATATACCTATTAAATAAATGTAATCTTGTTGCATTTTTTTAGCTGCGCCTATTGTCCATACATATAGAATGCAACTGCATGTGCATTCTCGATTTAGAGTGGCATATTCATATTTTGGATGCGGTAGAAAAATGACATGCACAAGGAGATGGGAAAATGATGTCACTTTTGTAGGTTTGGAATCTTTTTTTGTACTTCAAAGATTGATATTTTCTCAAAGATTTTAGATGTTAATGGGGAATTAAGATGTTGGGGGGGAGGGGTGTGGCCAAATGAGCTTCCACCTTCATGTGGTTGGCCATGATTAGTAAAGAATATTAAACTATTCTTGAAACCAAGTAAAGCTCAACATTAACCTATGATTTTATGACAACTAATTGTGTGAATCTATTAGTTTCAAGCAATGTAGAAGGACACCATAGTTCAATATGCAATCTCAATTCATATGCATACGACATCAGGTGGAGCTGAAAAAACCCAACAAGTTTGTATTTTTGTTAGATGTTTGTATAGACCTATTAAATAAATGTAAATGTGGTGGTTTTTTCAGCTCCTTCCATTGTCCATGCATATAGAACGCAGTTGCACGTGCATTCTAGATTTAGTGTGAAAAAATCTTATTTTGGATGCAACAGAAAAATGATATACATTAGAAGATGGGAAATGATGTCACTTTTGCAGTTCTGGAACCTTTTTTTGTACTTTAAAGATTGATCATTTCTTAAAGATTTTAGATGTTAACAGGGAATTTAGATGTTGGGGAGAGGAGGGGGGGATGGGGGGTGGGCCAAATGAGCTTCCACCTTCATGTGGTTGGCCCTGATTAGTAGAGAATATTAAACTATTATTGAAACCAAGTGAAGCTCAATATTAACCTATGGTTGCATGATAACTAACTAATGATAATAAAATTGATATTGTATCAGAGAGATGCATATTATGGATTTGATTGTGCCATATTGTTGCATCAACATTTTAGATATAGATGTTGATCGCGTTGGGTTGTGTTAGGAAGATTACATTACCAAGAAATCGTCAAAATTTGTCTCATGGATAAAAAGGAGAGTTTACCCATAACCAACCATGGTTAAGGTCTCATGTGATAGTTTAAGAAAATAATGTCCAACTGAAATAGTGCAGGCCTATTAGCTTGAATTTCCCTAGCCTTGCCTAGCCACATTTTAAAAGGGATCTTAGCTCATGCAGTTGGGGTTCATTTGCCAACAATTTTTTTTTTAATAATTCAATAAGTCATCACAATTACGACGGCTTGTTCTGAAAAATAGCAATCCCACTAACAGAATTGTTGTTAGATCCCTATCGCAATTGCAACAGACTATGCTGAAAGATACTTGTCACTTCTACAAAATGCCTGTAGCACAACTATCACAATTGTGACAGACAACTCCAATAGCTAGTCGTTGGTCCAATGACAGACTGGAAGCTTATACCATTGCAATTGTGATGATCTACTATCACAAGTGGGAGGGAAAGAAGATGAACTCTTTCCCTTGCATGTTCCAAGTTATGACACCTTTATCTGTCATGGTAGTAATAGACGCCCTTGCCATTGCAATTTGCGACAACAAAAGTTTGACACCTATCCAACAGGAGCTAATTCGTGGTATTGTCACTCAGGTGATGGGTGCCCATTGCAATTTGGGCCCAAATGTAGTAGTGTCCCTCCTCTCACTATCCCACCCACTCTCATTCCCTTCTCTCTCTCTCTCTCTCTCTCTCTCTCTCTCTCTCTCTCTCTCTCTCCATTTCTCCCTCCCTCTCTCCCTATCCCACCCTCTCCCATCCCCTACTCTCTCTCTATCTATCTCCCTCTCTCTCCCCCTTGCTCCCTCCCTCCTTTGCTCTCTCTCTCTCTCTCTCTCACCCCCTCCCATCCTCTCTCTCTCTCCCCCTCCCCCTCCCTCCCTCCACCCTCTCCCATCCCCTACTCTCTCTCCCTCTCCCATCCCCCTCTCTCTCTCTCTCTCCATTTCTCCCTCTCTCGCCCCCTATCCCACCCTCTCTCTCTCTCTCTCTCTCTCTCTCTCTCTCTCTCTCTCTCTCTCTCTCTCTCTCTCCTCCCTCTCTCTCTCTCTCATCCCCCCTCTCTCTTAATCTCTCTCTATTCTCTAGACACACCCCCTAATCTCTCCACACCTCTCTCTAATCTCTAGGTACACCCCCAATATCTCTCTCTTTCCCCATACTCCATCCCTACCCCATCCCCTCTCCCTTTATTTGCATTGTATCCCATACTCTTTACCCCAATCCCTACACTCTCCATCTCTCTCACTCTCTCTACCTTACCCCCCCCCCCCACTCTCTACCTCCCCTACTCTCTTGAGTTGTATCTCTATTTCTCTTACTCTCCTTCCTTTCTCCCTCCCCATCCCCTATTCTCTCTTATTATCTTACTCTACCTTAATCTCTCTCTCTCTCTCTCTCTCTCTCTCTCTCTCTCTCTCTCTCTGCATCCTATCCCATGCTCTTTCCCCATCCCCTTCTCTCTTCATCATCTCTCTCTTTTCCCCCACTCTCTTCCCATCCTCTCTCTCTCTCTCTCTCTCTCTCTCTCTCTCTCTCTCTCTCTCTCTCTCTCACACACACACACACACACACACACACACACCATCCTCTACTCTTTCTCACTCTCTACCCTATCTGCCCCTCTACCTCTCTCTTTCGCCCTCTCCCTATCCATCTTCTATTGAAATACAAGGCTTACAAAGTGCATGCGTGCTATGTAAGCCTTGAATTAAAAAAATGTTTTACATTGCGCACACACTAATAGAGCGCACATGTTATATAAAGCATTGGATTAAACCAAGCCTAAGGCTTGGATTTTCCTTGGGGATCTAATCCAAAGGTTTGGAGGCTCTAAACTATTGTGAGACATATTTAGCAACAAGCATACTAAAAATGCTTGAGTTTTCTTTTGTGCTCTCCTTCAAGTTTTCTTGTGGTTGAGTATTAATAAAATCAGGTTCCATGATATTGTAGATCTCTGTTTTAGCTATATAACCATATAATTTATTTCTAATTCATACTATTTCAAGCATTTAAACTGTAATCTCTTTTGAAAGTATGTCCATTTTCTCTCAAAAACCAACATGCACTAATTGGGGTATAAATTTTAGCTCGTTCATTGAATTTTGCAACAAGTTAGTTTTTTTGAAACTAGACTCCACTCTACACACTTTGAAAAAAATAGTTTTGATTTTAGATTAGTTTTCAATAATTCCAGGGGAGAAGACATTTCACATTTCTAGGATGTGCCCACTTACAAAATTCATTAAAAAAAATTACACATTATAAAATTACTCGAAAAATATGGGATAAACTACATAGTGTTAGGTAACTTTTGACCAAAGAGATTAAAGGATTTCAAAAAAAGAGTAACATTTTAGGGGGCTCACACTTTGAACTATGTTATGTTTTTCTGAAAAAAACAATACCACTTTCTATGGCTCCCTTTTTTGAAGGCCTAAAACTAAACCATTTTGAAAAAAAATTAGCAATTTAAAAACTAGATTTAAAGGACTACTACCTTTTTTTTTGTCATATCTTAGAATTTTGAGCATAACTATCTTCAAATTCTTGTTGAAGTTTAGAAATTGCTAATTTCAAAAGAAAAAAAGGGGCCACTTATACCCCCATTTTGGCACCACAACTTTGTGCACTTACCCATATATATGAGATTAAATTTGTTATTATTATTAATTATTTGATTAATGAATAGATATGTCCCATTAAGGGACATGTCTATTCATGCCCCCACTCTCTCTCCTTATATATATATATATATATATATAAGGATGTTACATTTGGAACATACATACGAAGAAGGCAATGCTATTACATTTGCAATGATCCTCTAAAAAATTGTATGTTGTGATATATCTAAGATAGAAAATCTCATCTCTAAACTAAATGCTCAAGGAAGTGTTGTAAATGATAATTTGCAAAAATTAGATTTGTAATCAAGGGTAGAGATGATTAAATAGATATTTTTATAGTTGGTTTAAATATATGTAATGATAAAATATGACGTGATCGCTTACTTCATCTATCTATAGGTGAAACAATTCAAATAGGAAATTAGGGAAAAGGCTATTATCCTTTAGCATGCATGTTTTGAAATGTTGACAAGTAAAATAGGTTGGAAGACTATAAATTTAGAAATAAAAAATAGATAAATATTGAAATGATAAATGTAGTTAAGTAATGAAAATGGTTAAAGTACCCTAGGTGATTTTGATAATAATAAAGTTATTGAATAGATGGTTTACTTAAATGATTTGGTAACTACATTAGAAAACTTGAAGGGACATAGTAATACTTAATCATCTAAGCTTTAGTTCTAAGTTGAATATATGACGTATATATTGAAATTAGTAATTTTTAAAAATAACTTAGATGCATTCAAAAATATTATATCTTTCCCTTTTGGGTTCCCAGAGAGAGATAAAGAGAGAGGGCTCAAAACATACAAAGATGGTAATGGAAGAAGAAAGATGAGAGAGAGGGGGAATGAGCAGAGATGTGGATATATATACATATATACATGTCTATATAAATTTATGTGTTCACATACATATACATATTAAATATGTAAGTGTATACTTTCTTGTACTGTATGCTAAGTTTACAAGCACATATTTTTTGTTTCTTCATAACATGTTGAGGTTCTATAGAACTAGAACATAAAATATGATTGTCATAAGACATTATCCACATCTTTTGCACTAGGAATCTAAAATAGAAAAGTCAGTGCTCAAAAGACATTATCAAAATTTAGTTCTTCTAAAATCACTTAAACACGAACATCTACTTACCTAGAAGTTATAGCTACTAGTAACCCCATTAACCAAACTAAGAACAACTTACCAAAACAACTGATAGTTTAAGTTGACTAAAACTAAAACACAAGGAGATTTAGAAAGTATAGTCTATGTGAGACTTATGAGAAAAATAAAAATTTGCAACAAGACTAAGCTTCCATATCTAGAACTAACTAGAGCCCACCTAATAATGGGCCAACTACATCTGCACGTACAATTCTAATGTAGCCAAAGTGACCAAATCCTTGAACTCTCTTATTATCTCTAGTTGTAGAAAGTCTCATTTGTTCCTTGATTCTTCTTTCTATGTTCTGATGCTTAATCTAGACCAAGCAATCCTTAATGTCTACGGGGTGAGGGCCCTATTTATAAATATTACCAACAAACCTGCTTCCAAGTAAGAGAATCTCTCCTCCCCATCTACTTCACTACTCTATTCTTAATGTACAAGAAATCCCTTATCCACGAAGGACCTTTGTTGCATATAGGTTAATATAATTTCATCAAGAAGCCAATCTTATTTCTGGTACTTGTCCTATGCTAGTGTATTTCAATCATTTGTGTAGAATTGTGAATTTATTTTGTACCAATCATAAATAACTATTTTTCATTAATCAACTATTTCTTAAGTTTATATATTTATCTAAATTATGATTGGTTGATTTAGTTTGGTGTAATAGAATCTTTTTTTTGAAGGCTTTTTCATCTTGCTTTTTTTAGGCAACATTTTTGGGTAAACATTAGTTTAGATTTTTCTTTGCTACTTACAATTATTTGATGTTTTATATGTAGTTGATGAATGCAAAATGTATATAAAAATTATAAAGTTAAATTAATCTTCTACTATCTTGAAATTTAAAATAATACGAATGTAACTTTTTTTTTCAAATTACTATGAAGATATTATATTGTAATAAAAGTATTGAATTTTGGCAATTTAGGACTTCTCTCAAATTCATAATCATATGATAATAATCAGATGGATCGATGGATATCTTAAATTATTGAATTTAGTTAATATAATCTTGATTGTTTTTACAATTGAGCTAATTCATTCTAAGTACAAATTGTAAACTGAAAAGGTTGCAAGATGAGATTCAAGATAAGGATATACTAAAAACATCATATAAAACTCTTCTGATAAATTCCATCAGTACAATTTAGGATACTTATTGTTTATCAATGTTTAGTATACTTCTGATAAATGCCTAACATTAGATAGGTTGAATTTATGTATTCTAACCGATAATAGTAATTTGCTTAAACTTTGAATATGGAGTTTTGAGGTGTGGTAAATTCAGACTAGGAATGAAATGGAATCACTTCTTAAGAGCTTTGTTATGAAGAGCCTCTTAGTATGCTGATTGGTCTTTTTACTCCTCACATCTTTTTTCTCATCACATTGATTTTGGTTACTAATCCTCAATTGGAAGATAGTTTTATTTTGTCATGCATATGGTTGGTAGATCACTACTTCATGGTAGTATCCTTGATGCATAAAGTTAGGAACCTTGCCTTTCTCTAGCATTTAGTTCCTTTTTTCAAAGGAAGTCTCTTTGTAATAAATGGTTTCATCAAATTATGTATAAACCTGAACAAAAGAGCTTCATATATACTAGGGTATGCCCCTTTTAAATTTGTATAATATAGGACTTCAGTCCTGGGCAAGACTAGAGGTTTTATTTCTCCGTTCTTTCCTACTAGTGCCTATTTAAATGAAGAACTCTATAATTTCTTATTTATTCATCTAATATAATACAAGGCTTCAGTCATTTACCGATTAAAAAAAAAGTATTAAGTTTATTATTTAATTTCTAATTTCTAATTACTGTAGAACCATAATTACATGCCATTTGTTCAATATATTCAAAGTATCTCCTCTTACCGTCATCCTCATCAATTATTAAGCCGAGAGGCTTACTATAGTGGAAGCAATTTTCAATGTAAACTTTTAGCACTTAAAAAAAAATTGACAGTCATTTTTATGTTTTGAAAAATGTAACTAGCATAAGGAAGTTCAACAATCTAACATAAGTGAGCAATTTGAAATAATTTGTCTAAATATAACTACAAACATTAAAGACTCACCTTCTAGTTCATAGAAGTAACTCCCATACTACATGATTTGCATTAATTAATGGAGCAAGATTTTATACTAATGATATAAAATTGAACACGTCATACTGAATAAAACATTTGCATACAGTGATTGTTTTATATCATGCCATATTAAACATGCGAAACATGCTCTATAATGATAGGCATATTTATTGCATACCACCACCAAATGATTTTGGTATAGTAATGAACAATGCAATGGAAGAGGCCACTTAATGGTTGAAACACCATTCAAGTGTGTTGGCAAACGGGTGTGAACATTATGGACAAGTTGCCCAAGACACCAACTAGTGAAGAAAACTCCCCACTATCGCCCCATCTCCCACGACTCCACAACTTAATTAAATGTTTCCATTACAACAACAAGCATATGAAATGAAAGGACTTTTCAGTTACAACAATGAACATATCAAACATTTCAAATGTTATTCTCTATAAATTCACATTTTCATGGCATTTGTGACAATACATTCAAAGCTTTTGCATTTTGCAGATAAGAATTTCCATTCCCTTGCTGTATTTATTTTATCTTCTTTTTTTGTATCCAATTGTAGATAATCTAATTTTATTTTTTGTATGCACAAAGCAATTTGAAGGAGAGCTCGTACTAGTCATCACAAACAACAGGAAAAGACTGTATTTGGAGTTATGTTATATTTTATAGGAAAGGGTAATGTACACCTTAGTCACTCCCATTCTCTGGATAGTCAAGTGACTCAAATCAAAGATTACTCTGCATTTTTAATTCTTCTTAGATATGAAACCTGATAAAACTGTTTCTTTAAAATTCTCACTTAGACATTGTGCTCCCTCCCTTAGTCATCCCAGTTGTTCAACACACTCAATATGAAACATGTTTTATTCATTTTTGCTTTCTTTGTTAAGAAATCTAAAGCCTCATACATTACAAACATCAGGAGATATTTGAATCCCAATCATTGAAAGTTTGTTTGTTCCTTATACAGTAAGTCTGCAGAGCTTGCTTCTTGGAATACAAAACATAAAAAGGATCTCAAGCAAATCTATAAAAGGTTCTATAATAATTATGTGATGTATATGCATTAACTGTATCTTTTATCAACATTTATTTCTTTAGCCCAAAGAAATGCCAAAAATTGAGAAAGCCTAAAATAAAATAAATTATATCTCCAATAATACTGAATTTATTAAAAAGTATTCTTTAAATCTTGGTTCTTGTGATCAAGACTTGAAATGAAAAGTAATCAATAGTAAATTAAAAGTGCATGATTAAATTTTAAACAAGGAACGTAAAATAAACTATTATAAAAAATTGATAACTATTAAAAATTTTCACTTAAAATTGAAGAACTGTAAAATTAAGATACACTAAATTGGAAGGTAGAATAAATCAAATAAATCTTGCCTTCTAAAATTATGATCATGTTTATTTTGAAAAATATTATATTCTCCCATAGGTTACAACTCATTATTTTTGGATTTTAAATTTTAAATTTCAATAATTACTATTTCTTTAGTTATTTGATTATTTTATTGAGTCAATTATTCTCTTCTCTCTCATAAAAAGATTAGATTCTTCAAAGAAATAAATATAGTTTCCTAATTTGTTGCATATATATTTATATTTTTTAAAGCTATTTTATTATTTAAAGTTATAAAATTCAATGTTAAAAGTAATTTTTTGAATTTTAAATAAGTTAGTTTTCAATTCTCAAATCAAAATTATAATAGAATACAACTTTTTTATTATCAAATTACTATTACACCAAAAAAAAAAGTCTTTGGTTAAGAAAATCATATTCAATACAATAAATATTCAAGAATATTTGGGGATGACCCCACAATGTAATAGTAATGTCACAAGCCTCACAAAGGTGAGGTCCTTAGTTCAAGTCGTGCCCACCCTTGATCATTTCTTGATGGATTATAAAATGTGTTGATGTGTTGTTGACATGGTGTGGGAAGTTACTGTGTTGCGTCACCTATGCCTAATCCCCCATGAGAGAGTTTGTTGATTAACCGATGGAGATAGGAGATTAATGCGTTTGGAGTGATATGGTGGCAATGTGTGCACTTTGTGGTGGTTGTAGTCAACATCCATGCTGGACAGGTCTATGAGGATCGCTACCAACCATTTGGGAGTCATAAGATGATATAGTGGCAGTCATTTCGGGAATCATAAGGAGTTATAAAAGCATCTTCAACATTCCCAGCTAATATGATTGATGTTTATAGGTGTTGCTCAATCTACACGTGGAGAGATAAGGAGATGGAGAGATAAGGGCTAAATATGTATGGAGTGGTAATGTGTTAAAATGAATGGAGAGATAAGGAATCAAAGTGATAAGGGATTGGAGAGATAAGAGATTAGAATGATAAGGGTTTGGAGAGATAAGGAGTCTAGTTGAAATATGTAATGAGTGAACTATGAAAGAAGACGTAAGGGGATGAGGTTCCCTACATGCGGCCTTACTAGTTCGAAGCTCTAGTTAAAAGTGATTATCAACCAAAAAAATAAAAATATTTAAGAATATTTAAAAATATTAAAATATTTAGAAAGATTTTTGGATAATTTAGAAAGATTATTTGGATGATTTTTTGTTATGCCATTTGTATGAGGTAGTATCCTATTTTGAATCAAATGACTCCATTTTTCAATTTTTATTCCATTTATTTTTTTCTTCTATTTTTTAAATCCTATTTATAATTGCGTAATTTAGTATAGTTTCAATTAGGAGACTCCAACTTCACAAAAGAACTAATATATCAAATTTTTATATATTTTTTTGTCTATCATAATTATCTTATGCTTTCTTTGTCAAGTCAACTTTCTAAAATTTTAATTTTATTAAAATACATGATGTACATTGGATTTCAATACAAAATAACTAATAAAAGTTTCCATTATTTTAGAAGAGGTCTTATGTTTTAAAAAAAATTGTCCCTACAATATTGAATTTTTAAAAATAAACTTAATATTTTTTCTATTACTTTTTTGTTACCTATACACTTATTACTGTGCTTTAAAAATATTTTCCCCCATGCATAATATGAAGTGTATCACTATTAACAATTATATTTATCTTATGATTTAAAAAAGTAAAGTTTTCTATTGTTTTAACTATACAAAAGGTATAAGACATGGATGTGCATATAGGGATGAAGGTTGAAGTCTCTTCTGATGAGAATGGTTTTGAGGATGCTTGGTCTGAAGCAACTATCATAGGATGTTTTGATAATACTACAAAAATCAGGTATCATATTAGATATGACCATTTCATAACCGATGAAGTGGTTCCAGAGCCCCTTGTGGAAGATTTCTTTCTTGAATATATGCGTCCAATTCCACCTCAACTAGCATTGCCTTCAATTATAGAAGCTGACCTTTGTGTGGAAGTACTAGAAAATGACTATTGGCGAAGGGGAGTGATTGTTGATACATTTGAGTCAACTCTTAGTACGGAAGAGTTATATGAAATATATTTCCCTGACAATCATACTCTACTACCATTTTTATGCTCCTAATTACGACCAACACAAGAATGGGTTAGAGGTCAATGTGAACAACTCACTATATTTTTGTATTAAATACTTGATAGATAATTTTGAGTTCTTTTCATCTTTGAATTGAGATCTCTTATTCTTTATTGAATACTAGTATTTGAAGTATTCCTAAATCACTTACTATTTCCTCTTCTATTGAGACCAAGTACATTTGAAATCCACTCAACTACTTGTTAAATAATGTATTTAGCTTCAAATTTGGTTTTTTATATTTAATCAGTAAATTAATTTTTTTGTGTTGGATATTTAATTTCATTCTTCTATCGATTATTAAAATTATATTTGTACCTTTGTGATTTCGATTAAAATTACATTTGTCACCTCTTAATATGGAAGAGTTATATGAAATTAATTATTTTGTGTTATCTATACAATTCTTTTCTATATTTTCCAAACATATTTTTCTATTAGTAATTTTTTATTTTATTTTATAAATCTTATAGTGTTTAATGATTCTTAATGTTTTATTATTTTGTTTGTGTTATGATGATGTAGGCATGGACTCTACCAACAATTCATGTGATCAACTAAATGTTGCAAGAAATAAAGTTGTTGCAAAAATCATTCCTATTGTAGCATTACATCCTTATAGGAGTGTATGGACAATCAAGGCTAGAATTACTAGAAAGACTCATCTATGTTAGTTCAACAATGCAAGAGGAGATGGAAAAGTTTTTAGTTTTGATTTGGTTGATTTTGATGGCGGGGAAGTACGAGTTACATGTTTCAATGTTGTTGTAGATAAATTTTATGAATGCATAGAGATCAGGAAGCATTTTACAATCTCAAAAGAGAGCCTTAAACCTGCACATAAAAAATTTAACCATTTGAAGAATGATTGGGAAATTCTACTAGAAAGTAATTCCATAGTTGAATTGTGTTTGGAGGAAGATAGTTTTATACTTAAACAAAATTTCAATTTTACATCAATAAGTGAAGTTGATGTCATGGAAGGCAATTCTATAGTTGATATCATTGGTGTTGTTTTAGTAGTTGATCCATCAAATTCAATATTAAAAAAGAATGCCACACAAACTCAGAAAAGAACTCTTCAATTGAAAGACAGGTCAGGTTTCATAGTGGAGTTCACATTGTGGGGTGACTTTTGCAATAAGGAAGGCCAACAACTACAAAACCTTTGTGACTTAGAAAGTTTTCCTATTCTCGCTATGAAGGCTGGACACAACACTGATTTTGAAGGAAAATCTATAGGGATAATCAACAAAACCCAACTTTTTATAAATCCAAATCTTCTAGAGGCACATCAATTGAAATCGTGGTTCGATATAGAAGGGAAAGGTCTTGCTTCCCCTTTTATTACAAAGAAAATATCATTTGTTGGACAAGCTAAAATGCTAAAAACTATGGCACAAGTTAATGATTGGGGACTTGGTCAATCTAATGCACACTGTTGGGGTGTCATAAAAGCTACCCTATGTTTTATAAAGGTGGAAATTTTTTATTATGCAGCTTGTCCCTTAAAATTTGAAGATAGACAATGCAAAAAGAAGGTGAACAATGATAGGAATGGTAATTGGTATTGTCAAAGATATGATAAGACTTTTTTTGAATGTGATTACATATACATGCTTCAATCTATAGTGCAAGATCACACAACATTCACTTGGGTTATTATTTTTGGGAAAGTGACATAAGAGATTATGGGTGTTAGAACAAAGGAATAAAAAATATTGAAGGACGAAGAATAAGATGATGACAAACTAGGGGAAATTATATGAAAGGTCATTTTCAATAAATTCATATTTAAAGTTGCCATGAAAGAAGAGACTTACAGTGATGAACAAAGGGTTAAGTGTACAATCATAAAAGTTGAAAAGTTTGACTATGCATCTGAAAGGAAAGTATTATTAGATTAAATTGTTTAGATCTAGGTTCTACTCTGTTTATTTCCTTCTATGTATTTCCTTCTAACTAAAAATATTTTCAAATGTTTCGATAAAATACTTGGATATGTGCAAGTTAGCACATCCAAATTTTGAGTACTAGATCCGTCATATCATTCAAAAATATTGGATCTTATGCATTTGATGTATATTGTAGATATACATTTGCAAAGCTAAATTTTTTAGTAATTTAAAAAAAATAAATTTGCAACCTTCTAACTTTTGTAATACATAATTTGAACTATTTATATTTAGATATCTCTCCGCTTAATTTACAAAAAAATTTAATTAAAATTTTAGGTATGCTAGTACTTAATCAAATGAACTAATTAAGTACTAAAAGTATAATTAACGTAAGTTGGATAAAATTTAACTACGTAATTGAACTGAGAAACAATAATAATCATAGAGAGACCGCAAACTCTTTAAAAAATGTCTCCGGTAACCTCCGGGCGAAATAAGTTTTGAAAGCGGCGGTGGTCGGGGTCGAAGGGGTGCCCTGTATACACGACTATTCAATTCGAGGCGAGATTGCAAATTTCGTCAGAAGAAAAAGTAATGGCGGGTGAAATAGTAAGCGTTCTACAAACTGCCGCTGCAATTACAGACCAGAGACAGAAGATTGAACAATATAAACTCATCCTCGCATCTATTCTGTCCAACAATCATGTTCAAAATGCCAAAGCTTTCATCGACCATAGTAAAAACCTTGATAACTAGTGTTTCTTTTTCTTCTTACTACTATAGTTTTTCTTTTGTACTTTTTTTCTGTGGGTTTGATGTTTAGTTTTTGGATTTTTCCCCCTAAAATTATGCAGTGGTGTCTGATGATGTGCCCCTGGTGGCGTCGAGACAATTGCTGCAAATTTTTGCCCAGGAACTGAGCAAATTGGAGCCCGAGGCTCACAAAGAGATTGCACATTATGCTCTGGCTCAAATTCAGACCAGAGTTGTTTCTTTTGAAGAACAGGTGATTTTAACGCCTTTGAATAATTTCTTTTTAGTTTACTAAAACCATTGCTACGTTTGAATACATTTTCGTTTTTACAAGCAATGCATCTTGTTATTTAAAAAAGAAGATGAAAAGTTAGCATCAACCTCAAAACCATTTACGCTTTCACGACGTATTAATGTGCAATGAAATAGTTTTATCGTCAGCATGTATGCATTTAAAAGAAAAAAGAGGGCAAATGAATGAATGCATGAAAGATTTCAATAACGTCCATGAGGCCAACGCACATTCCAAATTGGGGGGCCAAGGTTTTAAGCATTTTGTAACTTTTTATTTTATATCTCTTCTTTGACAATATATTTTAATCACAAGATTTACTGTTCTGTCTAGGTGTGTTAATTATATAAAATACCTAAATTGGCTGTTCCTAAGATATCCATATAGCTGGAACTGATGCCATTATATGCTGGATATTCTATGATAAAATGTCACACTGTCTTTAGTATTTACCACACCCTTTTTGCAGAATAGGCATATCCTTTCTCCCCGTTCCTTCTGCCCATTCCTTCTCGTTATCAACCATCTACCCTAATAGAAATCAAATTTGCAAGAGGGTTACCTGGAAGGTCTCTTTTTAAAAATGACAGCACGAGTGATGCATATGAAATTTTTACATGCTGTTTTCTTTAGCTTCCGTTTTTTAAATTTCTGCAGTAGATTTTAGAGACCTTGTGCGACCTTCAAGGGGCCAACCTTTTGATGAAATTAAAGAATTGTTTATCCCTCTATTTGGCTGAAGTTTTGCTCTCTTATAGTGTTCACTTTCTTTCTGGATTGAAAGAACGTATGAAGGTTTTTTAATAATGTCCATGAGCCCAAACAGCATATAGGATCGACAGATAGCCAGCAAACAAAACAATCAAGTGAGACCCAAGTGCAGCAGACCCCCACCAACTAGATCTCTTTCTCTTTATGCAGCTAGAATCTTCTGCTGGGTATCTTGGTTTGGAAATCTGAAGTGTCTCACTACTGTTTACTTGCTGACGGTTCTGGTGATCACTGCTTTCTAGGACTTGCTAGCTAAATAGTTTTTCAATCATTTTAGTCAATCAAATTATTTTTTCAAACTTTGAATCTATGCATGAGGGAAATGATAGGCATGCAGGATGATGAATTAGGGTAATATACCGAAAGCATAGTGGAACTTTCAGGTTAATTCATTTGATGAAATTGAACTCTTTTCAGTTCTGATTTATGTAAATCCCCTATTGTCCCCATTTAGAGCCTTTTTCTGTCTGGGCTGATAAGCGGTTTCACTATCATTTTTTTGCTTTCAAGTCCTGAATATTGCCTCTTTCCTCCCCGATGCTAATGATTCTCTCAACTGTGCAAAGGCAAAGGAATTGGCTAAAAGGATCATGATGTTTCCAAAATAATCTAGGCCTAATTTCATGTCTGCTTTTGTTTGATTGTTGGTTGCAAGCACAATTAATATGTTATTATACCTGCTATCCTTGATTAGCTCCCTTGTTCCTGTCTTACATGCATTTTATTAGATAAAATGTAGAGTTTAATTCATGTGGTTTCTCATTTTGAGAGTATCCTTATGTGTAGCAAGGGTCCATTGATATGTTTGGGGTTCCTGTTTTGAGATTTTCCTAATAAGTAGCAAGGATCCATTGAATTGGAAATCTTACCTGCAATGCTTTGACACAAAGTTTGCTTCATCTGTATACAATATTGCTACGATTATTGAAATTTTGGTCAGTTATTCGATATTCCTTAGCTTGCTTTAATGTTGGCACTAAATCATCTCAGCGATATAGTTGTAAATATCCTCCTTGATTACTTGCACGGCAGTCATACACCACATAACAACCAAGACTGATGGTTTGGCCTTAAATGTTAAACTATGGCTCTAATTCTAAGTGCTCATGATTATTATGTTCCTCACAGTAAAGTAATTGGAGTCAATTATGAAAAGATTCGTTGCCGTGTTAATTGATTTGTTTTAGTTTTTGCTCTTTGTTCATTTCATCATAATCAATCTAGTGAAGCATCACAGGTATCCATAATCAGGGAAAAGCTTGCAGAACTATATGAGGATGAACATCAATGGTCAAAAGCTGCTCAAATGCTGAGTGGAATCGACCTAGATTCCGGAATTAGGTGTATTTTTTAAGGATTGTCTAATGATTTTACTCGTTTCTAATATGTAGCATTTCCATAGAAACAGTACTTCATAGCTTACAAGTATTTTAGTAATAACTTCCCACAAAAGTTTACTATGCACAAAATGTCATACTTGCTCTAACTTATTTTAGTACAGGAATCTTGATGACACATACAAGTTATCAAAGTGTGTTCAGATTGCTCGATTATACCTTGAGGTATCATTTGATGTTCTTGATACAAAAATTGCATTTTGTGCAAATCCTGTTTTTTCAATCCTTAACATGCTTACTACACAACATATTACTCCACAACTTTTATATGGCTCATGCCAATGTTTGTCTCCCTATTGAGCAAGAGTGTTTCTGTCATCTGACAGGATGATGATGCTGTTAATGCAGAAATATTTATTAAAAAAGCTTCTTTTTTGGTGAGCAATAGCCATGATGAAGCATTAAATTTGGAATATAAGGTAATCATTCTAACTTTTTGCAATCATTCCCTATTCTGCTAATTAGAAATTATCTATTAAGCTCTTAAGTATTCTGTGTGTTATTTCTCAGGTTTGTTATGCACGCATTTTGGACATGAAACGTAGATTTCTAGAAGCTGCACTACGCTATTATGAAATATCACAGATCGAGAAACGCCAAATTGGAGACAAGTATGATTCTTGTCTTTTGTATTACAAATTTACAAGCCTAAACGAGTTAATTTGTGTTTTAGATATTAGACTCTGCAGTATCAAAACCTTAGGGTCTAGTGAAATATGACAAAATTATTGGCATGGTATCATTGACTATTTTGAGTAATTGCATTTTCATTTTCTAAAGTAGTTTTTTACGAGAATTACTATTCATTCTTGAATTCTCAAAATAAAAAAAGAAGTGTACAAGAATGTCGAACTAGATGAATATTCTATTAGGATAATATCTTCCAAGATAGAATGTTTCTTCAATGGTCATCTAGTCATCTTTAGTCTGTATAGAAAAGTTTCCTATTCTGTCTTCTGTCAATGCATGCTTCTTTTTAGAAATATCGTTTTTGTACATTCTATAAGAACAATCCCATTCTTTGTTAATAAACATCCCATTATTCTATCATCCAAACTGTGTAAATTATTATCAAAGTTTAGAATTTATTTTTGAAAAAATCTAGAATTTCATTATGAAATCTTCTGTTCTTTAATTTTATCAAAATAAATCCATTTATTCATAGATCTGTCTGGGTTTTTTGTTCAAAAATCAGTTTACAGCATTTTTCGTGAGTTTTCTTGTTCTACTTTTGTTCAACCTGTCTAAAGTTGTTCGTAACTCGCATGCCCATTTCTGCAACCCATGGTCTCTTTGTGGTGTTTTCTTCTGCTCATACACAATTTTCAACCTCTTTCAAGGTTGTTTTTGAGAAAAAAACAACGACTATTTTCACCGGCAGCTTCGTTTTTGAAGCTTGTTTGCAATTTTTTAGGTTTCCCCAGCCGGCTAGGGTTTCCTTTGAAACTCCTACTTCTCTTGCTGGTTCAAAAGTCTACTTTCAAATTCTTGGTGGGTTTTTCGAAACCTCAATTCGGTCGTCTCAAAATTTTCTAGGCGTCTGGGTTTCCGTGCCTCAAATTCCATACTAGATGGAATTTTATTTTGATTTCAGATTCCTTTTTAGTTTTTTGAGATCTCTTTTGGGTATTCATTTGATTTTTCTCAATCAGCCGAAACATTTTCTCAAAATTTGTGCCTATTCGGTTTTAATCAATTTCTTTCCGCAAAAATCATATCTAGTCATTTGTAATCCGCAATGTTAGCGTGAGATTTTGTTTTCTGAGTTTGTCATTTTTTCCTCAAATTTTTTTTTTTGGGTTCTCTAATCTACAAAGATGTGGGGATTTAGGGTTTTCACCATGTTTTCCAAAAAAAATCGATGCCTTGTAAAACTTTAGTTTTTGTCACAAAAACTGTTGCTTCTTGCAATCTGTTCCAACTCATATTACTCTTCTGCAAAAGTTCTTGGTCTCTAACATTTTGCAGATCCAGAAGGGTCTCAGCTACTATAGAATGTTCATTCATTCGTATTATGGCCATTAGGGGAGGGCATTAGGATAATATCTTCCAAAGTAGAATGTTTCTTTATGTAATGGTTATCTATTGTAATCTCTTGTAAATATTAGAATTTTTCTAATATTTAATTTCTTGTTTCTATTCTTTACGATTATTTCCTAAGGAAACATCGTTCAGTCTTTAATATCAAGCAAATATTTTCCAATTACTTTGTAATATGGTATTAGAGCCAATACTCTAATTTTTTTTGAAACTAATTATAATTTCTTGGTTAAAATTATCTGCCTTTTATTTTTGAAATTATTTTCATGAATATTTGCTTCTAAAACATCTGGTTCTACAAGGGTTTTCTGCCAAATTTTTTTTTGTGCCATTTTGTTTGTAACTCTCGTGATTTTTTCCCGTCTACAAACTCACACCCTTCTATTTGCAATTAGCGTGACTGAATCCTTTGAAAATCGAGGGTTATTCTCTGCTGTTCATGTGGAGGTCTGTTGGGTGCCATTTCTCTGCAACTCACGCACATATTTTTTTGCCACTCGCGTTCAAATTTCTTTGAAAATTGTGCGTCTGTTTTGGGGCCCGTTTTTCCATTTAAAAAAAAGTGGTCGTTGTTTGCCTATTTGGAATGCTCTAGGTTTTTTACAAACCTTTGTTGTTCATTCATGCTCAAATTTTGCAATTTTCTTTGCAAATCCACCATTTTTCTAAGCTTTTTTGAAGCTTTTTTGTAGCCAAGGCCATTTTTGTTTGAAACCCTAAATTTTTGGACCGGATCAAAAACTTTTTATAGATTCTTGGTGGGTTTTCGAGAGCTCAATTGGGTTGTCATCTGTTTTTTCTGGGTGCCTCAATTTTTGAGCCAGTGGATCGAGAATCCAACAACATATTCTTTTTGGGTTTTTTGAGCTCTCTTCTAGGTACCTCTTCATTTTTTTTGGGTCCTCTATTTTTTTTGGCTCGAAGTATGTGCCTTCACAACTTTTCAGGCTCTTTCACTAAAAAATGTGCTATGGCATCTCTGACTAATATTTTGCTCGAGGGAAATCAAAAGTGCAACGGTCACAATTATGTCATGTGGAAACAACAAATGCTAACCATCTTCGGATATTGCGACAACTATAATGTGGTTCTGGTTCACATCAGTCTTCTCAGCAAAGGTCCTCTACTCCAACTTCAGAAGGCTTCAGGAAAAAGAACATTCAAAGCAACTATTGCCACAAGTATGGGCACGTGAAGGTTGAATGTCAGAAGCACTTAGCTGCCCTATCTAAGCAATCTTGTTCGCAGCTTCACAGTGAACAATGCAGAGTACTTTGAGCAAACAAAATCTGCCTTTTACGCTTTTTGACAGCTTTGTGCTTTGGATAGATTAACCATTAAAGGAAGGTATTACGGTAATGGATAAATTCTATTATCTCTGTTTAGTATCTAATGGTTATCTATTGTAATCTCCTGTAAATATTAGAATGTTTCTAGTATTTAGTTTCTTGTTTCTAGAATAGAAGGTTTCTATTCTTTACAATTATTTCCTCAAGAAACATCGTTCAGTCTCTTATATAAATTAATCTCTTGATCACTGTTAATATCAAGAAAATATTTTCCAATTACTTAGTAATAATCTAGTCGTCTTTAGTCTATGTAGGAAAGCTCTGCATTCTATTTTTTGTCAATGTATGTTTCTTTTTACAAACATCTTGTTTGTACATTCTATAAGAATGATTCCGTTCCTTTTTAATAAACATCCCATTATTCTATCATCTCGCTTGTATAACAGATTCAAATATAGCTTCTACAAATATACAAGATGTCAAACATATAAGCCATCGAAAATTGATCAAAAGTGGGTTTCCAAAATCTATTGCATCTTATGCTTCCCACACTTCCTATGGAGTACTTATTACTTTTTATATCAATTTTTTTTGAATATTGAAAGAACTTGGTAGAGTTTGACCTTGGTTCAATATCATCATCACAAGGTTTGCTTTTGTATTCGTCTCAAGTAGTGTCCAGAATATCTACAACTACTTTGCCTTCTAAAATGGTTTGGAGTTGTGAAGAAGAGATTGGCGAATCTTTTGGAATCTTTTGTCACCTTGTTCACACATAATTGCAAATTAGTGCAATGTTAAGCAATATTTCTTAACATTCTAGACAACAACTCGTTCCCTTATCAGACTGAATATGCTCAAATTAGCTCCAATTCCTTTGACAAGATAGCGCACTTGCTCCTTGGCTTAATAATCTAGGAGCAAGCATTGTATCTCTCAAGCATCTTCTCCAAGAGAATTTTATCCATGTACATAAACATAAACATCAATATGCAACCTTGTGACTTTTACATCCAAATATAGCCCTAATTTTTTTTTGCAAGTCTAGGACATGGTTAAGGCTTTGAGGTGACTTCATAAAGCTCACTTTTGACTTAGTAATGTAGGATCATCATAGTGGCTAAAGAATCTTCTGTCACCCAAAAAGAGTTTGCTTTCATTTTTGGTCCATTTATTTAGTCTACACGATGGACTAGCTGTGATATTTTGTTTTGAAGTATACATTGTGAGTTTTGCTGTGTGGTTCTAGTTGTGTGTTTGGGAACCTAAGTAACTTACAATGTAACTTCAAGGCCATTGTCATGCCCTGATTTGACAGCAAACCTGAAAGATCAATTGTGTTACGATAGTAAGACTTACAGAGTTCCTCCTCCTAATGCCAATATTGAACTAACAATAGTTTATTACAACTTGATGCAATCAAAAGACTTGCTAACGTGAAAGAACCTAACCTAACATGCACGGTGGAGTTATGTACATGTGGAGATGATATAGATAAGAAATGTTCTTCATGTGGGTGTCCCTGCACCATTGCCCCTGAGATTCAAAGGGAGTCTCCTGAAGATACCGTAAATGAAAACTAGTCTACTTCAGAAGAGGAACCTAACAACAACAAAAAGAGATCACTTTGGGACACAAATATGATTGAAGAAGCTGAGAATAATGCAACACCCAAAGGAACTTATAGCCAAAGTAAGAGACCCCATAAATTCTCCAACTATGTTGCCCTAATGAGTGAGATCATTAAGAACCAACTAGTGTTATAGAAGCTCTCAAGCATCAAGTATGGAAAGATGCTATGATAGAAGAGTATCAACCCATTTTGAAAAGTGATGTATGAGACATAGTACCAAGACCAATAGAGAAATTTGTTGTCTTTTCCAAATGGCTTTTAAAAATCAAACATGTTGCAGTCGACAGTATAGAGAAACACAAAGCTCGTTTTGTTGCCTGAGGTTTCTCACAATAGGAGGGTATTGGTTATGAAGAGACGTTTGCACCTATTGCTCGAGACAGCTCTATTAGAGCAGTAATAGCTATTGTGGAAGCTAAAGGTTAGAAGATTCATCAAATGGATGTGAAAACTGCATTCTTGAATGGGACCATTAAAGAAGTCTATTTAGAGCAACCTAAAGGTTTTGTGATACATAATGCAGATTCACTTGTATGCAAATTGAAGAAAGCCATATATGGACTTAAACAGCCCCAAGAGCCTGGTATGAAGGATTGATCGCTATCTTATGGGACTAGGATTTTCTAAGAATTATGCAGATCCAAATCTCTATTTTAAGGTAATTAATGGTGATATGTTAATACTTATTTTTAGTGAATTGAGACTTGTTGTGAGTCACCCGAGTTAGCAAATTGGGTCACCCTTGCCAGGTGAAAACAACTTGACCCTGACCCTCTGAGACATGATGGTTGACTTGGTTGACTTGGCTAGCTGACTCGGCTGACTCGAGTAGCTAAATCGGTTGACTCATCTAACTCGCCTTATTTTTAATTTTAATTTTAATTTTTATAATACATCTAAAATTCACCTTTGTGCTTACATAATCGATGTATGTTTATGTATGTGATCAAATTACCTTCTATTTATGATGTTTTTGTGTCTTTAAGCTTAATTAAATAATTGGTGCATGGAATGTTTTTTAAATTCTAAAAAATCTCTAAATTTCAAAGGTTTTGTTGCTTTTCCGAGTCAGTGCTGAGTTCGAGCTGGTTTACGATTGAGTTACCCTTGCCAAGTTAGAGCCAGTTTTGAGTCTAGGAACTATGCTTAGTTTATATGTTGATGACTTGCTGATCCCAGGAGAAGATCACCTTATCACTCAATGTAAGAAGGGCCTAGCTTCAAAATTTGACATGGACTTGGGCTTTTTATATTACTTCTTTGGATTGGAACTTTGGCAAAAAAAAAGTGGCATCATTCTTAATCAAGTAAAGTATATCATTAACATTTTGAAAAGTTTGGAATGTTGGATTGTAGACCCATGTCTACACCTATTGAAACCAATTTGCACAAATTGAAGGAAGAAATAACAAAATCAGAATTTGCAGATCCCACACTTTATAGACAAATAATTGGATCATTGATGTATTTGGTCAACACAAGCATGGGTAATGCTCAAAGCCAGTTTATGTGTGAACCGAAGGAGATACATGTTGTTGCTGCAAATACTTTCAAGGTATTATTGGATATGGTCTTAAATACAAAAATGTAGGTCTATATCTACATGGATACCCTGATTTCGATTGGGTTGGAAGTGTAATCGATCAGAAAAGCACATCAAGATGTTGCTTCAGTTTAGAATCGTCTATGATCTCATGGATCAATAGAAATAGTCTTTGGTGGCTCAAAGCTTAGTAGAAGCCAAATACATTGCAACCTCTATGGGAGCAAGAGAAGCAGTATGGCTCCGGAAATTGCTTTGGGGATTATTTGGTAAGCCCCTGAATCCTACTATTATCCATTGTGATAATTAGAGTTGTATTAAGGTTTCAATGAATGTAGTGTTCCATGATAGATCAAAACAAATAGAGATTCCTTGCCAGTATGTGAGAGATATGATAGAGAGGAATGTGACTCAGCTGGAGTATATTAATACAAGCAATTTGACAAAAGACATTCTTACCAAGCCTCTTCCCAGAGTGAACGTTGAACACTGAAGGAAGAAACTTGGTATGGTTGAAAATGTAAGTCATTATTGAGATCGACTCTTAAAATTATTTATTTGTACTATTATATATATTTAAAAGATGTTTAATGTGTAAACTGTTTTTGTCATGTGTGTGACTCCATGACTTTATGGGCTTCCTGTTTACATTATTGAAAGGCGATGATCTTATAGATAATGAACACTTGTATTTGACATTGTAAGGTGACGACTTTACAATGATTACCATCATGATGAATATCATGTGACTTGGTATCCATGAACATGTCATGATAGTTAGTATGTATCTCTTGGACATACTGATAGATATCATGAGACTTGATATCACTTGAAGATTGTTATGATCCTTATGAGATATTCATGGTGGATAGTGTATTTGTGGATATACCGTGATTTGTTATGGTAGATATCATGAGGCTTGATGTCAGTGCACATACCATAATTTGAATATTTAATGAAAAATGTCACATGACTTGATATTCTCAAGCATATCATATCTATTGATATCATGAGTGAGGTGATATCTCTTCTCTCATTAGATGAGCCTACTATTGTGATCTATACTTGGTCAAAACTTTATCTTCCCTAGCTAAGGAGTGTTGAACAAATAGTATCTTTGGTCAGATATAAGAATGATGATCGATTTGATGATGTATATATGTTTGTGTATATATATCTCAGTATACACTGTGTATACTGATATACACTGTGTATACTGATACACACACATATTTAATTGTATATAGTCATATCATTATTTGACATAAGTTTTGGAAATTGATTACCACTCATAATTTTTGAAACTTGATATGTCCTAAGTATATTTATGATCTGCGTGTGAAGACTATTGTTTGCAGATTCTATTATTTCATGTTCCATATGTAATCCCGATCGAGCATGTATTATCGGTGATTATATTCAGATTGGATAATTGTTTATGCAGAGATTACAAACTTGACTATTTCGATCATGTTTGTTAAAGACATAATTATTGCTTAGCCGAATTAGTAATTGGATGTAGTAACCATAATGAAAGGGCACATTCAAACGGGCATTCCATGAACGGACATGCCTTCACTTTGTGGAGACACATCTACTCATGGATTGTATCCCTTCTAGTAATATATAATGAAGATCCGATCCGAAACAGAGGACATCAAAATCAATAAATATTTTGCCTTTTGGAGATCAAATACCACTAGATCAGATTCAGACTTGTGAGTTTATATTTGGTATCTTTCAATATTGATTTAGCATCACCTTCATATTTGTCAAGGTCAACATTATCAATATTCTGATTACAACTTGCAGATTAGTAAGAATCATATTTTGAAAATTGAAAAAATATATATATTTAAAGTTTGAAATAAATTTAATCACCTTTAACAGATTGTCTAACCAAATACACATACATCATGGCCATATCAACAAATTTTAGAGCCCTTAATTGTGGCCATAAATCTTCTTCAAGGAAGTCGTCAGATTAAATTGTCTAACACAAAATGTTTGGAGCAATTGAGACAATTGTTTTCCTAGCATATTTTGGGAAGAGCTATTCAAATTAGCTAACAAAGAACTAATCCCCAACTTACTATCCAAAAATAGATGGGCAGACAAAGATCATCAATAAATGGTTGGAGTGATTTTTTAGGAACTATGCTACAAAACAACGAAATAGATGGGCTAAATGGCTACACTTGGGATAGTATTGTTACAACAACACCCATCATATTGTTGAAGATTGTAGCTGTGATAGAGATCTTTATCTCTGATTTTTCTATTGAGATAATACCTATGTATTATGTCAACAGCTGGAGAAGATATTTATGATAATATTACATGAAGAGACGTGTCATGCAAAGAGTCACGTGTTTGGAAATATGAAGAGACTTTTTTTTAGGAAATTGAAGAGACCTTTAGTTGTGATATAAAGAGTCTCTCAATCCTCTATATATATGTGAGTCCTCTGTGGAAAGCATTGTACTATAACATTTATTATATCAATAAAAGATATTATTTTTTGGTGTGGCTGGGTTTTTCCCTTCAAGTTGAACGGTTTTCCTAGGATAAGTTCTTGTGCCGTGCCTTTTGTACCTATTTTGTTCTTTTATTTTCTATTGTTTATCATTATTTCCGGTCTAAGTGTTAGCATGGTA
Organism: Cupressus sempervirens; assembly: GCA_028749045.1. Lineage (NCBI taxonomy): Eukaryota > Viridiplantae > Streptophyta > Pinopsida > Cupressales > Cupressaceae > Cupressus > Cupressus sempervirens. Next base: position 257,488,707 of record CM053792.1, read on the forward strand.
TCAAAGCGGGTTTGATAACAACAATTAGGGAACTTTTTTTTCACTAGTTTGTATATCTGATGCAGATTGCATAGGTGTTAAAGTTTTTTTTTGCTGCGTTCAAAATCTATCTACCTTGTTTCTGCTGTGTGAATAATCTCCTCTTGTCTATGACATTTCTCTTTTCCTGTCAAGTTCTTCTTGATGTTGTTTGAGCTCTCATATTAAGATGGCTTCAAATTCTTGTGTTTGTGCGTTCAAGTACTCTCTCAAGATTGCTTTTGGTTGTTTTTAGTAGTTGCTTATGAATCGTTTTTTTTTAGCATTTATTATTGGTTGTTCGTGGTTTGGCTTCAAGCTCCAACGTGGATGATTACTTGGCATCAAGTTCACTTGTCACAATGTTTCTTTGGCATCGTTGTTGTTGACTGTTATCCTTGAGTCTTAAAATTTTTTTTGGCTTCGCACTAAATGAAATCTATGTCGGCAGTTTTAGACTTGTCAAGTTCCTTCCGTGTTGGTTCATATTTCTTCATAGTTTATTTTTATTTTGTAACTCCAGTTTTTGGTGAGTCTGTTCACCTTTTTAACAGAGATCTAATATTATTTTGTCATTTTCTTCTGTGTGTATGGTGATTCATTACTTTATTGGTATTCCTTTTTGAAGACCGTGATTTTTGGAGACACACGGAAAGTGAGGAAATTCTGTAGCGAGAACTTCTGGATGACATTCATTTCTTATTTCTGATTAAAGTAGAGGGAACTATGTTGTGAAACGAATACCTTCTATGTTATCATCTCAAGGATCATTTCTTCTGCAGTCTATAGTCTGTTAGATCCTTTGAATATTTGCTCCATAGTCACATGTTTTATGCATCTGTGTATTGTGTTTATGTGTATCTCTTTGATGTTTATATTATTTTTGATCATTGAATGATCAGTATGTGGTAAAGGCATTGAAGAAAGCAGAGTTTTTGTTCATGTGTCGTTTTCAGATTCTTCCAGCACCATTTAGGATCTTTGTGTTATGTTTGTTTGCTGGTTGGAAGCATCTATTATCTCTATTGGCAGTGTTTGTTTATATATTTGAGGGGACGTCAGATATTAATTATTATTGCTCATTATTGCATATGTGAATTATATTTTGTGTGTATTCAACATTGAGTGATTAAGCAGAAACAAGGTAGGAGAAGGAAGTGAAGGCTGGAGGCATTATGATTAAAAAAGGATGTGTTTATGCAGTCTGTTTTCGACAACACATTGCAGTCTGAGGCAATGTTATGATCATTTTAAAAATACTGGTTATTATTTAGGGAAAGTGAACTACAAAGATATCAGTTTCGTATGATTATACCTTTGAGCATAGATTATAATTTCTGTGTCTCTCAATCCTCTCTATATATATGTGATTCCTTTGTGTGTCAAGTTAGCCTTATCAAGTGGAAAGCATTGTTCTTGACCATTTATTATATCAATAAAAGAGATTTTTTTCTGGTGTGGCTGGGTTTTTCCTTTCAAGTTGAAGAGTTTTCCCTTGGATAAGTTCTTGTGTCTTTTTTACCTTTTTTTTTATTTTCTGCTGTTTATCATTATTTCTGGGCTAAACATTAACACATATCCATAGGGATGACTCCTTTTTAAGCATTATACAGATGTAAGGCAACATCTTTTGGCAACTTGATTTGCTTAGAGAATTGTGTGCTTGGAGCTAAGGACTTCATATAACAAATTGTGGATATCAATAATACACTTAGAGACAACATACACCAAGCACAAAATCAGCAGAAAGTGTATGCAGATAGGAAAAAAACTGAAAGAACGTTTGAGGTAGGGGATTTGGTCTCTTCAAGGCTTCAACAAGATAAACTATCATCCATCAATGTAAGTCGGCTGAAAAATTAAAGCCCAGATTTTTTGGGCCATGCAAAACTTTGAGGAAAATAGGAGCAGCCTCTGACTCGAAGCTACTCATAAACAACAGGATTGACAACATGTTCCATGTGTCTTGCCTCAAGAAGGTACTAGGACAACACATTCCCCAATGCCCAGAGTTGCCACCACTAGATGACAAAGGCAAGCTGATTCTGGAACCACAGACCGTTCTTCATGTGCGAGAAAAGAGATTAAGAATGAAATATCCCTAGCAGACTGATTCACTGATCTGCTGTAATTTTATTTAAATAAATAGAATTCTCTTGCAATTTTTAAGTGTTTTTACAGAGTAGACAGAAGTGCAGAAGTTTGGTGTTTGATTTTTTATATTTTCTCTTCAAAACAGATGTGTAACAATATCTACTAGTAACAGCAATATTTAAACAGTATAGTAATAATCCAAAACCACAACACTTGAAAGCTGGGAATACCCAAACGAACCCAATAATGATTGTTACAAAAATAAAAGCAACCCAGTACCTTAGCTACAGTCGACGCCAGATATGGATAGGCGGCCAGCTACAGCTCAGCAGATCTGTTCTTATTCCAATGCCCAGGTGTGTAGAAAAGGCGGCCCAATGCTGAAGATCAGATCTGAGATGGTGGCTGCTGCTGAAGATCAGATAAGAAGGGTTGCAATTGCTGAAACTGCTTGCTTTCTGCCTGAAAATAGTGCTGAAGACCTGCTGAATCACAGCTGCTTGAGGGTTACGTCCCAAACAGTTTACTCTCTCAACTTAGGGTTGGCGTCCTAGTTGGAGGAATGCTCTACCAGAGCCAAGCGCCCAAAATGATGGATGAATAATGTAAAAGATAATCTTTCCTTCATTTACTTCTCCTTATAACTCTCTACTAGGCATTCAAACCCTAAAAATGACCTAATATGACTTAAGTGGAAACTTTGGGTTATAATGTTTATTTCCATTATTGGCATCCAACATAGAGGAAAAAACATTATTTCAATCATGGTAAAAGTATCAAGCGTCACTGAAGCTCTTGTAGCTGAAAATCAAATAGTAGAGGTTTGGCACTTTCCAACGGACTATCACACCCCAACACAACTGACCAACTAGAGCCAAAAATCTCCTTATTTCAACCTAGTGGCTAATAAATTAGCCTTATTTAAATATTTAATTACTAACTTAGGGAAATATTTAAATATATTTAAATATTTCCCCAAGAGCCAACTAATAGCCAGATCACCATCAGAAGGTGAAACTGAACTTGCCACCACCTGTGACTAATGCCAGATATCATGAAATAATTGATAGTCTCATCTCTCAAATCTAGGGATAACCCTAAAAAGTAGGAAGACCTCCGAATCTCCCGAAATTGAAACCAGGGGACGGTCTCCTATAACCTCAATGTTGGATGATACCTCCACCTCCTAGAAAGTAGGGGTCTCCTCCTATAATTAAGGAACTCCTCTGAATTGTGCCCTCACTGTCAGAAACTTCAAATCCGAACACTATAACCCTGATTGAGCCTCTAAACACTCTTGCCAGCCTACGAGACTCTCTCATAGGCTAACTCACATATCACTACCAGAAGGAGTTAAAGAGGGGACATGACAAAGAAACACAACTATCAAGGAATACCTATTTAAATGGAAGGGTCTACCTATGGAAGATGGAAATGGGGAAGGAGGTGAGATATTTGAACATCCAAATCTCAAATTGCTTGAGACAAGCAATCTTGCTAAGGCAGATTGTCATGCCCAAAGAGAAATTGTATTATGATGGTAAGACTTCACAATGTCTTCTCTTGATGTCGATAGTGAATTAACAGCACTTCATCATGACCATAACAAATCGTAGGGAAATGGAATTGCTGCATGTATATAACAAATAACAACTGCCTTATTAATTGATTCTCCCCCCTTCCTCTAGTATTGATCCCCTCCAAAATGAATAAGGGATAAATTAGACTTAACAATAATAAGTTATGAAAAGTGATTAAGCTATGAAAAGTGATTAAGCTATGAAGAGTTGTGGTTGGCAACAAGGGTGGCAACTTGGTAGTTAATGGACATACCCTACTCCAAGGGTCATCACCTCAAAAGAAAGTCATATCAAGTCCAATGGATGGATACAAGAAGATGTTGTCAAACATTCAAGGGAGGGATGGAATCAACTTCAGAAGTAGTCATATATGTAGCAAGGCCATGTATGTAATAACTTCTTGTATTGTTGTGGTATGAACAAATATTTATATTACCTTTTAATGATCGGTAATATGCTTTTGCCTTATAATTTTTTTTTAAATTGTAATAAGTTTACATTTTATCCCCGTTCAAAGTGTAGGCACTGGGGGAAAAAAGAATGGGGAAGAAAGGCCTCAGTATAACCCAGGACACAGTGTCTTGAAAATCAATGATGCATTACAAGAGCCCCAAACCTTAGTTGGGGACATTGAAGAAGGCATTCCTTCTAAGCACAAATTCAGATAGTCCCTTTATAAGGGATGTTACAATGTTCTGATACATATATTTACAAGAGTCCCTAACCGTTGGGGACTTTAGAAGGCATTCCTTCTATTGCATTTATACAAGATACCAAGTACAATCAATGACTAATTGAAGAATGTTTCAAGAATGAGATCTGTTCTTTTCCAAGCCATGTTTCAGAGCAGGGTGGTGGTGGTCTCCTTGTGAAACTCTCATACATCTTTTTCATCTGAATCCTGCAACAGTGCTCAGATCATCTTGACTAAGATCCTTTTTAGTGTATTTCTAAGATAAAGATATTCATATTATTGACCATTTTTTTGAATTAGCAGAATTTTCTCACCCAATATCCCTAACTTCCCTGGACACCAAGAAGAAAGCCTCTTTTCTTAATGCTAGCTGTTAGGCCAAGGAACAACTTTATGAAACAGAGATAGAACAAGCAATTCAAAGTGAATGTTACTAAGATATCCATTGTTCTACTGAATAATCAAGTTAGTTTATCAAAATTGATGAAAGTCTAAGCAATTCCCAATGTCTATCATTAGTTCAGATAATATAGAGTTGTCTCATATGCTGCATATTATCCTTAACAAAGTGGGACATTACAGGCTTATCTACTAACCAGGTATACCAGAACCATTTTATGGACACCTAGTATTTACTAGGAAACAAACAATGTAGTCTAATGAGCTGAAACCTAGCGTCAAGTAGTGAAGTGGGAACATATCTCATCAGATATATGTATATTCCTTTCTGAATATAAAACCATCAACTTATTTCCACAGAGCTTAGTAATTTATATCTATCAAATAAGAATGTATCTGGACCATAAACAATGCATAATAAACATATGAACAAAGGTATGTGATATATATGGATATATACATACATACCTGTGTATATACATATATATCTATGCCTCTGTGATAATGAAGAACCAGGGATTTCCATAACTATTTGGATTCTAAAATGATCATTTTGCCAGCTGCTAGTTAGCCAACATCATCATGTAACTACATTGAATAACAAAATATCCATTTCAGGAATAATAATCGTATTCCCATTAAGCTGTTAGCAGATTACCATGGATCTCAAAACTGACCCTATCCATAGCTACCAAAAACATATCCAATTAATATTACAGAAAATGTGCAATTTTCCAAAATGTAAGATCACAAACTATAGATCTCAACCTGTCATATTTAGAATGAGAGAGCAGAAACTAGTACCTAAATGCTTAAGGGTAAGTATAAATCACCAGGGGCAAGCAATTAATTCTTCCCACATAAGCACCACAAACAATTACACTAGCTCAATAGTATCCATAATGAAACAGGTATTGGTGTGGGATCCAGTGTAGTGCTTCAGAAGGGGCCATTGTAATATATGCCATTGTGAATATACATGCCAATAAGATATATCTACCAACATGCTGATAAACAAACATATACCAGAAAATCTATACCAGGCCAATAAACTAGATGTCCCATGTGAAAAAGCTAAAAACATAGGAATGAGTAGAAAGTGCTGAATGAGGAAACTTATGAGAGTAGCCCATCTCCGTACAGAGAAAAGGAGGACAAACTAAAACCAAAAAATTTAAATATGAATCCAAGTATATTAAAAAGAGAAAAGCAGAAGAACAGAGTGCCCAATCAGGAAAAAAGATGCACAAGTGGATAAATAAAGGAAGAAAAAAGCTAAACAAAGGTAAAAAGAACACAAGAAAAATGGAAAACATCGTATCAATATTTACTTAAATATAACATTCTATGCAGAGGGTAAAAGGTGGAAGAGCAAATAAGTGACAATTAGGAGGAATAAAGAAAAATCCTTAAAAGTAAGAGACCATCACCTGGATAAAAAAGCCGTAATCAAAATACAATAATATATAAGTATATATGTCCAGTATCCATTGAAAAGTATGCAGATAACATGGACAGTTTAAGCCAAATGTATCAAGGCCTCCATACTGGAGGATATTCTACTGAAATATAGTGTATGAGTCTAAAAGTTTAGCCAAGAAACAGTAACTAATAGTCTTCACTAAAATCTACCCTATCAGCTTCCAGAAATCACTTTAGCCCTTTCCAATTTGGGCTCTTCCTGACTTGCATAATGCTTAACAGAAAGTGCCAATTCCTCATAACCGAGGGAAGCCATTCTGCAAAGCTTCGAATATTAGGGATGGCCAAGATGATGAACACCTCTACCACCTGGTTCCTCATCCCATGCTCGCTTCTTTTTGGAATGCAGAGGTTGTCATCTATATTCTCCTGAACCAAATCTAGCTCTGCTAGAGGCTGGCTTATAAATAGACTCTGGCATAATTCCATAATAGCTGCCCCATCCCTGTCTATATGCAATATGGTAGCAACAATGACAACAATAATATCCGTATTAGTCTTAGGTCTATCGACAAGCATTGAAAATTCCTTACCCACAGTTTTCATGACTGGTCATTAATCAAACTGTGTTTGGCATTCATGATTAGCTTCAACCTAAGCTCTGAGATTTCACCCCCGAAGGACATTTCTTTGGTGCCTGGTTTCCTGCAGATGGGTGTATCCATAGTGGGAAAGTAAGGGAAACAATGACGAAAAGAGAAGAGTGATAGAGGATATAAAGGGCAAAAGCACCCAAAATCCGTTTCGAGTTTCTTGTTATAATGCATGCATCATTTCCTGCCCGAAAAGGCTAATGGTACATTCCTCAAGGGTTATCATGTCATAATTACGAAAGCATACAACCTGTTCTAATAAGTCATGATTAAATGTGGTTGCCACGAGTGATATTTTCTTAAGATTCTAGCTAATTTGCTGCCAACTTAGAGAGGACACACAAACTAATGGGAAGGACACCCTCGGGAAGAATGAAAATCCAAGAGGATCAAATAATGATACGATTTATACTTGATACCAATTATGGCTACAAATCAAAAGAATTACTACCCTCTCAACCTCTATCCATAATCATTAAAAAGCATAAGGGACATCATTTTATGACCACAATCAAAAGGAAAGAAAAAAGAGTAAACAATAACAGACTATGGGGAAATATGCATGAGACGTAATAATTACTTAAACATGAATGTATATATTTGTACCAGATTATATTCAGGCATTAGTGCTTTGTTGTAGGGAAACTTGGGTAGTTAAACGGTTAGCTTAACCGAGGGAGTACACGGGTGCAATGGTTCACATCGCATCCCCTAGGGCATTATATGTAAGAACTCTCTTCATAGAACAGGATAGGAAAAATGTAAAGTCACTATTGTATATGGTGATCATTGAATGAATAGAATGCTATTGAGTTCTCTCTGTATTCTGTGTTGAATACATTGCTTTTCTGTCTGTATGCAATAAGTTCATGTTACCCCCACAAGGGTAAACATGCTCTAGTCTAACATAAATATCTATGCATTTATTAATGTGATTTTTTGTTCACAATAATCGATCATGTTGAGGAAAGGGAGTTCAAGGAGGGGGAATGACAAAATATCCCTCAACAGTATATAGACACGAATGCATATATTTATACCAGATTAAATGCAGACATGATGCTTGAATCTAACATATCTATCCATGCATTTATTAATGTGAATTTTTGTTCACAATAATCAATCATGTTGAGGAAAGGAAGGGAGTTCAAGGAGGGGGAACGACAAAAGATCCCTCACTAGGTACAACACCTCATGGTTAAGGACTACATTAGGCCAAAGGGGACAGAGTTTCGGCTCTTAGGCCTATGGTTGAGGTTCATTTTTAGGGCACCCTATCGCAGTCTCCCCTAGGAACCCCATATTAATCAATTGTTGAAATAAAGGAGAGGGGATCCATAATCATAAGACTGGGGGAGGATGGCGTAATAGATGGGAATAGTGTACAGACCTCACTAGGTACAGCACCTCATGAGAATGGTTGAAGACCACATTAGACCAAGGAGGCAGAGTTTCCTCCCTTGGGCCTTGGATATTTGGGGCATCTTATCATATCTCACATCCCCTCATTATGGCTGAAATCCACTTAATCATTTAGAATTGTTATGTTAATACACACACACACACACACATATTTCTTAACCCTAGAAATATATTCATGGGTAGATGGAAACTTTGTAGTGGGCAGGCAGTTGGTTTTTGCAGATCTATGGTGTTTCAAGGACTTCTCAGCGGTCTCAGACTGCAAACTCTTTATTATCTTTTTTTGTATAATCCCTATTTTAAAATATCAAATAAAATCATTTTTTTCAGTAAAACAAATTAATAAAAATATTTTTTTAATTGTGATTGTATTTTCCATTACTTATTGTCTATGGCTCAAATTTTGTTGTGCATAAAATAATTTGGAAAATATTTATATCATCTTTAATATTTCTGTTTTTAGGTTGAGAAAAATCTATCTTCGTGATTTTTTTTTTTAATGTTTTAATATGGATGAACCCAACCCTATTTAACAAAAAATTCAATCAGTGACTGAGCTTGACCAGAAATGTTATTTTAGAATATTTGTGATATTTCTTTGGTCTGTTTTTCATTTAAATCGAGCATTTTTCTTGAGTTTAATCTCCTTACATTTCTTAACAATTATTGATGTAAATAATTAGTGTTGTTTTGTTAATACTTGTTAGTAAGTGGATGGGGTAGGTAGTTGGGATGTTGCAACGCTTGGTGTTGCAACCCTTTGACCCTTATATATGTTGTCTATTTAGATCTGAGAGACATCATATCATATGAGAGTGTTTGTTGGCATTGTCGTGTATTCATGGTGTAGACATTGTAAGCATTTGATGAATTAAGAAAGAAGCTTGTGAGTTCTCTGAAACACTGTGTTCTGTTTTCTTCTTTTACATTAGTAGTTATTCTTACTTGCATTAATTGAGTCCCTACAGTTCAAACAATTAGTAAATACACAGTGCGTTAGAAGTCAGCACCAGCAGAGGCCTTTGTTAGCAGGGCAGATGCCAAAGAGCTACCCGGTTATAAACCAGAACAGATATAAATCTTAAATATTATGAAAGAAAATAAATAAATAAGTAATTGATCCTAACAGGTCTTAAGAATTTAAGAGATAAAAAGATATATTCATTACTTCATATTAAACAAAAGCATTTAACATATTGAAAGTTAATTTTGTACAACTAAATTTTTTAAGAATATTAAAAACGGCTTCTAATGGAAGACAGCTATAAAATCTTAAATATGCTTAAGTTAAAAGCCTACTTATCCTCCTCCGAATTCTTTAAAATAGCAAAATGTGGTACATTTTTCAAAATACTCACAGTTGCATGACTTCAATTCACAAATGGATTTCTCAAAATGCAATGTCAAATTACTTACTGTGAAGTTGGCCCTGAAAATATTAATGGATAACTGCATACTGTCACTAATTACAAATCCGTCACTGATTAGCAGCAAATCTGTCAATTGTTTTTTAAATTCATTACTTATAGTTATTAAAAGTAAGTCCATCAATTATTGGTGACAATGTTATTTTAGATGGAACAATGGACTATGTAAAACAGAAAAATTTTAATGCATCATAAAAACAGAGCCCTGATGGATGGAACAATGCTTTTGAATATTTTATCTTTAGGAAAAGCCAAACTTGTCTCCCACAAAAAAAAAATACAATTTATTTAGTGAGGTTTAATTTTATGCAAACAGAAAATTTTGTCTGCTTCTGAATTGTACAGATATATTAAATGAATTTAAATAAAATTTTGGGTTCCTGACCAAATCCTCTGGATTTCAAAAGAATCTTTTAAAATAGAAAGCTTTGTAACTCAGATAAGGACTTTAAGATTTTGTCATCTCCCTGTTCAGATCGTCAAAGCTGCACTACATTGGACAATTAAATAAAAATCAGTATACTCTTAAATTAAATTTGATGTTTATTTGATTGTACAAATATGGTAAAAGGTCACATATGAAAGAAACATTCACTATCTCTCTCTTAATAAAAAATGAAGGATATTGTGCATATTTGAGGAATCCTTTTGGTTATAGCTGCAATTTTTATATGTGGTTGATCCATGTTTTGATTTGCTTCTATTGGATGCCCCAGGTGCATAGATGAGGAGGCACTGCAACAAGCACTTAGTGCTGCTGTGACATGTACGATTCTTGCTGCTGCTGGTCCTCAACGTTCAAGGGTTCTGGCTACATTGTATAAGGTGGTAACATATGTTGTTTAGTAATTCAATATGTTCTTTATGTTTTTAAAGCTAAAATTTATGAAATCATTAGATCCTTGGTGAAATTTGAATAATATGCATCTCCAGACCACATTTTTACATAAACATTGTTCTATATATTTAACAGTTTATATGTTAAAAAGTATACTATGCCTTGAATTCTACAGATGATTCGTGAAAACTTTCTATGCTTCTGCTAGCATCTTCTATGATATATATCTGACTGTCAGCTTCAAAGAACCTAATGTCCTTGGTAAATGAAAGTCTTTGTCATTTTTGTGTAATGTGCCACAAGTAGTCTTTGGGTGCAATTTATATAGTTATTTGAAATTTGTAACTGATTATCACAGTCTAAATGTCGAAAACATACTGATATGACAACTTAATCAACTACTGAAAGTGAGCAGCTCAAGAATATGTAGGTTTAATGGTGCAAGGTTACTTCATGGTACCAGAGCCATTAAAAGTTTTTTTTGCCAAATTTTTTTCCAATAAAAAATTCTTGGTTAATCCTGAATAGTTTTTCAGAACTTTTTTATTGTTTTCTTTTAAGACAAAATTAGGTGGTTTGAGTAGAGATTGAAGGTTTTTTTGCAGAGATCGAATGGCTTTCTCTTATCACATTTTTCTGTATCTTCTGGTATTGGTTGTTTCATGCAAGTCACACTTTTGTGCATAGGAAAATTGGGTCTCTTGATTACTGAGAATCGCATGAGAAGTGCATAATGGATAAAGTCAGGGAAGTTTCATGTGAGAAGTGCATAATGGATAAAGTCAAGGAATATACTTTCCATCCTGCAATTGTACATTTTACATGGGATAATTATGCATCATGAGCAAAGGGCATCATCACATATTTTAGTTGGTTAAAAACCTTGCCTGATCATTATGTTTATTCCTGAGCCAAAGTGCAAGTTGAAAATGTGTTTACAAATTAGCTATCATGTAGACACATAGGAATTTGCATTTCATTTTAGCACCTGGTATAGGAGAAATCCACTTGTGTGGAATTAGTTGCTATCTCATACCTCTTTATGTGTGTGAGATTCTCCCTTTAGTGCACTTATCACATTATCATCCTCTCATTGTTGCACACGTTGCACATACTTTGTTGTACAATGAAGGATGATCCACTATCGGTGGACATGTGATTTCACCTTGTGTGGTTAATTGGTTATATCTTGCATCACTCCTAGTGATCATGCATTGCCTATATATTCAAACACATCTACTTTGTATTTATCCATTATTATTTGATTATTGATTATTATTGAATCTAGTCAGTTGAGGATCATAGAGTTTTGTCTCTCTCTTATTGTGCTATCTATTGAGCTTCTAGATCTTGGTAGTTTGTGCTATCTATTGAGCTTCTAGATCTTGGTATTTTCATTCTTTGCTTTAGGCAAATTCTTACATTATCCAACCTTGTATGTCAAAAGTAGTCGTAATGACATCATTTTTCTTGACATCTTTGTTGACAATATTGTTAAAATATCCGACTTTTACTGTGAGAGAATAATTTTATTTCTGTTGTAAATATTCTTTTTCAAATTCCTTTTAATGATCTTCTTGCAACACTATCAGCAATATCCCAGAGTGAATATATGTGTTGTAATAATAAGATTGTATGCAGACGATAATATTAATGGCAGACATCTTCACATATACTGAGAAACTATTAATATGGCAGAGATTGATTTGATTTGGAATGAAGATAAATCCTCCAATATCCAGCGAAGACTTGTTTGAAATCTGTGTTGGTTGTGTGAGATATTGCAGGTTTTTGTTTGTATAAATATTTCATCGGGGAGCCATGTCCCTGATGGGGAGTGACTCCACTGTAGAGTCACGGTCGTGCCCCATCGGGCACATGACTCCCAGTAGGTATTACTTAGCAAAGCAAATGAAACATAAACATCGACCAACATGTGTTATGAGTTGGTCAAACCACTATTTGAACAATCAGATTTAAATGATTTGTGATTATTATTACATAGTAATTTGGAGATATATTAAATCAGTAATATATATATTTATATATATTATGTTCAACTATATTATGCAATAATAATAACAATATATTGAAACATCTTTATAATATATTACACAAATATATATTAATTTTCAATAATATTTTGTCTTGATTGAACTAACACTCCCTCTTAGCTTGTAAGGATAAACACATATGTAAATAGAACACCATTTGTAATATTTAGAAATCGCATCAAGAAAGATTTCCATTATATAAAATCTCATGGGTATTGGCCTATCAAAATATCAACACATGATATTCACCAATTACTCTTTTGATATCATCTTAGGTAACATGAGTATGCGCCTATTAGAACATCAACCAAATGATACTCACCAAGTACTCTGATTAATGGCCTATTAGAACATCAACTAAATGATATTCACCAAGTACTCAATGCGGTAATGGCGTATTAGAATATCAAGGCAAGATATTCACCAAATACATATCATATATCTAAACAAGCAACTTATAGATAGTCAATGTAATGGCATCTAACACTTAGTTGTTGATTTACAAGATAAAGCCTTTCATGATCTATTTCAACATTTATATAAAATGTATATATGATTTAAGTTATCGTAAGATTGTCACCTTCCAATACCTTCTGCAAGTACAAGTGAAGATCATTTGAAAGTTGTAACTTTCTCATGATGTAAACAGGTTTCATAAATTCGTAACATTTGTAATATATAATGTACAATAATCAATTATTCTGAGACATTTTCTCAGAAATTACAATTGTATTAAGTTCTGTATGAAAGTGTTCCACTTTTGTTTTAGCAAGTGGTTTGGTAAGAGTGTCTGCAATCTAATTCTCTGTACTAATATATTTCAACTCGACCACATTCTTCTCAACCATGTCCCGTATATAGTGATATGGTATCTCAATGTGTTTTGACGTGTTATGAAATACTGGATTGAGGGAGAGTTTGATGCAGCTCTAGTTATCACAATAGATAGTAGCAAGTGATAGAGGCTTCCCAAATAATCCAACTAGAAACTTCCTCAACCATATGACTTCCCAAGCTCCCATGGATGCTGCTATATATTCTGCCTTAGTGGAGCTATGAGCTACTAATGACTATTTTCTACAGAACCATGACATCATTACCGATCCCAAGGTAAAACAACATCCTGAAGCACTCGTCCGATCTAAAGAATTTTGTGCCCAATCATAGTTTGTATAACCACTTAGATTTAGTTCAACATTTGTGCATCTTAAGCCATATTCATTTGTTCCACGAAGATATCTGAGAATGTGTTTTGTCGCTACTACATGAACTTGTTTGGATTCACACAAGAACTGACTTAGTGCATTTATTGCATAGCAAATGTCAGGTCTTGTATTCACTAGATACATTAGGGATCCAATCATTTGTTGGTAAAGAGTAGGTTCAGCATTTTCAGAATCTTTAGTTGCTTCTTTTAGTTTCTGTAGATTTGTTTCCATAGGAGTCTTCATAGGTTTGCTTTCCATCATTCCAAATTGTTTTTAGCATATCCAGTGTATACCTACCTTGATTTAGATTGATCTCATTAGCATGTTGCCATACGTCTAGTCCCAAAAAAGTGTAGTAATCCCAAATCCTTTGTATCAAATTTAGACACTAGATCTTGTTTACACTTGGCAATTAGGTGATCTCCTATAATCAATAGATCATCAACATATATACCAAAATTAACATATGCCCTTGTATTTTAAAATATAGATTCGGGTCTGCATCGTTTTTAGAGAAATCAAGTTTGGTTAAGTGATTATCTTTTTCATTCATACCAAGCTTGGGGAGCTTGTTTTAGCCCATACAATGCCTTCTTTAATTTGCATACACGTTAATGCTTATTATGCACCACAAATCATTTAGGTTGTTCAAAATAAACTTCTTCTATTACTCAATTCAAAAAAGTAATCTTGACATCCATTTGATGAATTTCTCATCCTTTAGAGGCACCAATAGCTATTACAGTACTAACAAAGGTATATCTAGCAACTGGAGCAAAAGTATCTTCATATTCGATTCCTTCCTTTTGGGAGAAACCCCTTGCAACAAACCTAGCTTTGTATTTGTCAATACTTCCGTCTGAGGCATGCTTGATTTCAAATAACCATTTGGAGGATACAACTAATTTGTTTTTGAGTCTAGGAACAATATTCCAAATGTCGTTCTTAAGGATGGAGCTATATTCCTCCGTCATGGCGTCTTTCCAAGTTTGTTGTTTCATGGCTTCTTCTACATTTGAAGGTTCACAACTTGAGAGTTCACTCATGAGTGCCATAGAATTAGAAAATATGTCTAGTCGTTTTCTTTCTCTAATAGACCCAGTAGGAGTTGTACTGTTTTCTTCTATTAGCTTTCTAGCCCATAGAGGTCTCTTCTTTTTTCTTTAGATATGTATGTCATATCCATAGATTCTGAAGAGTTATCTTCTTCTATTTGATTCTCCCTCTCAAGCTCAAGAATTGATTCTGCTAGGGTTTCTTCATTATTTGATTCATTTTCAACTTTGAATCTCTTATAGGCAGTAACTTCATCAAATATTACATCTCAACTCAATTCAATGTTTCTTTGTCCAGGGATGAATATATGATATGCCTTAGAAGTTTCATTGTATCCTACGAAGATCCCTCTTTTTCTTGAAGGTTCTAGCTTAGGTCTTTTCTCTTTGGGAATGTGAATATAAACAGGGCACCCAAATATTCTTAGATGACTAAGTTTAGGGTTCTTTCTAGAAAATGCTTCTTCATGTATTTTATTTTCAAGATGAGAATGTGGACATCTATTTTGAATAAACAACAGTGTTAGATTCTTCACCTCAAAGGTAAGTTTCTAGGTTTTGATCATGTAGCATGGCTTTAGTAGATTCAACTATGGCTCTTGTAAAGTTTACTTACAGATTCTATAAGCAATTAAAACATTGGTGATATTGATTGTACCTGCAACAAATTCTGCAATCAGTCAACTCTGGTAATAAACTTTTCATGGTATTAGAGCTTGGCTAAGGAAAGATCACACTAAGTTTATTGAATCAGATTTTACTTCAAATAACAATCCTCTCTCTCTCTACAAAGATGACAAACACAATGAGATTCAAACATCACCTTGGAAATGCTGATAACTTCGAATCCTGGAAACTTCGAGTAATGATGTTGTTAAAAGAAAACAAATTGGAATCATTTGTAAAAGAGGACAAAGAGGAACCTAAAGATGATCTTGAGAAATCAGAATGGATCGGGAAAAATGAAAAAGCAATGAAGATAATTGTAGATGCTGTTGGACACCACATAGTACCTATTGTGGCAAAACATACCACAACATATCGTATGTTTCGAGCTCTTGAAAATACATTTATAATCAATAATACTAGCAAAAAACTTTCTCTTAAAAGGCAGATGAATAGTGTAAGCATGAATAAAGGAGAAACTATAAATGCTTTCTTTATGAGAATCACAGACTTAAGAGATAAATTATTTGCACTTGGTTATGAGATTGAAAATCAAGAGTTATCCTTAATAGCATTAGGATGACTTCCAAACTCTTGGGAATCCTTTGTACAAGGTATAAGTGCTAGGTCTAAAATCCCTAAATTGGGTCATTTAAAATCAGATTGTCTTCAAGAAGAATTGAGATTAATGATTAAGGGAAAACACAAAACCTCGAGATGAAGATGTTCAAGTTCTTAATACAAATGCTCATAAGAAAGGAAAGAAAAAAAACAACAAAAGGAAAAAAAAATTTCGTGGAAAAGGACAATCCAAATAGAATAAAGACTTGTCCAAATCCAATTCTTCAAATGTGATCTAGATGGACATTATGCAATAAATTGTCTTGATAGATCTAAACCTCAAGCATCTTTTGCAAAATCTGAGAAGTCAAATGAAGGCAAGGAATATGAGAAATATGCTTTCTATTCTGCATTATCCAGCCAAATGTCAAGAAAAAGGAATAGATGGATAGTTGATAGCGGGTCTTCTAGACTCATCACTAGATATTAGGATAACCTAGAAAGCATGAAAATAGAAACAGATGAAGAAGTTACAATTGGTGATGATTCTGCACACTTCGTAAAAGGAATTGGGACCTGCACCATAAAATTGAAATCTGGAAATTCTATTCAACTTTTTGGAGTTCTTTATGTACTAGGTATTAAGAGGAATTTAATATCTATATCTACACTTGAAGATGATGGTTTTAGAATCACATTCATGGGAGGGAAAGTACTAGCATGGCCTAAAAATTCAACCATTAAAAGGGCTTTAACAATAGGAGTAAGACAAGGACATTTATATGAGCTATGTGCTTAGACAAACCTTGCACTTGTATATGAGACCTTTGATTCAAATGAAATATGGCATAGAAGACTAGCTCATATCAACTTTCGTGCCCTAACATCAATGGAGAAGGTAGTAACTGGAATGCCCAAGTTGAAACATATTCACTAATGAATCATGTAAAGGTTGTGCCTTAGTGAAAAACGCTAAAAGGCCATTTCCTCATAGTTTGAGCAAAACTAAAGAATTGTTGGAACTAGACATTTTGATCTATGTGGGCGCATGTCTATACCATCTATAGGAGGATTCTTGTACTATTTGATATTTGTTGATGATTTTTCAAGGAAGACATGGATATACTTCCTTAAATGCAAAGAATTTGAAGAGATTCTAAGTTTAAAGAATTCAAAACTATCACTGAGAACTTCTCCGGTAAGAACATTAAAATTCTGTGAACAGATAATGGGAAAGAGTATACTTCTGAAATATTTAAAGAGTTATACAAACTCACTGGGATTAAGAGGGAGTTCACAGTCCCTTACAATCCTCAACAAAATGGGGTTGCTGAAAAGAAGAACAAAACTATTGTAGAAGCTACTCGGGCTATGATTTTTGATCAAAATTTGAGTATGTCCTTTTGGGCTGAAGCATCCAACACAATAGTCTATATTTAGAATAGATGTCCTCACTCACATTTGGACAATAAAACTCCTGAAGAAGCATTTTCTGGAAAGAAACCTGACATCAGTCACCCAAGGATATTTGGATGTCATGTATATGTTCATGTACCTAAGGAAAAGAGGACTAAGTTAGAACCTTCTGGAAGAAAGGATATTCTCATTGGTTTTAGTGAAATAGTAAAAGGATATAGAGTCTACATTCCTGAATAGAAACAAATAGAACTAAGCAAAGATGTCATCTTTGTGGAAGACATTGCTTTTAGAAGAGCCAAAACCTCCGATGAACTAGATACATTTGATGTATCTCCAAAAGAGACTCCTGCTCTTGAGATTCAGAGGGAGTTTTCTGAAGAGACTTCAATGGAAATTGAAATCATTCCAGAGACTCAAGAGGAGAGACTTGATCACTCTAAAAGGCCACTTTGGGCAAGAAAAATAATACAGGAAGGAGATGGATTCGCAACCCCTTCAGGAACCTTCCGAGAAAGCAAGAGACCTAGAAAATTGACATATAATGCTTTCGTGTGTGAGAGCTTGAATCCTGAACCTTCTAGTACTTCTGAAGCACTTAAACATCAAGCTTGGAAAGACGCCATGGTGGAAGAATACCAGTCTATATTGAAAAATGATGTTTGGGACATAGTTTCGAGACCCAAGGAAAAATTTGTTGTATCTCAAAATGGCTCTTCAAAGTAAGTATGTTGTAGATAGCAACATTGAAAAACATAAAGCTCATTTTGTGGCTAGAGGTTTATCTCAAAAGGAAGGAATTGACTTTGAAAAAACCTTTGCACCAGTTGCTAGGTACACTTCTGTTAGAGTTGTAATAGCCATTGTTGTAGCCAAAGGTTGGAAAATCCATCAAATGGATGTAAAAACTGCTTTTCTTAATGGAAAAATAGAGGAAGAAGTATACTTGGAACAACCAGAAGGATTTGTAACTCATGATGCTGCTTCTTATATTTGTAAATTGAAGAAGGCTCTATATGGACTTAAATAGGCTCCTCGAGCCTAGTATGAAAGGATTGACAAGTACCTTTTGAGTCTTGGATTCACCAAGAATGTGGCTGGTCCAAATCTATACTTCAAGGCAACTAAAGGTGATATGCTAATTCTAATTCTTTATGTTGATGATCTTCTTATTACAGGGGAAGAACATCTCATTAATCAGTGTAAGAAAGATTTGGCTTCTAAATTTGAAATGACGGATTTAGGAATTCTTCATTACTTTCTTGGTTTGGAAGTACGTTAGAAGTCTGGTAATATCTTTCTACATCAAAAGAAGTATACTATTGATATTTTGAAAAGATTTGGAATGTGGGATTGTTGACCTATGTCTACACCTATTGAAACCAACCTTCACAAGCTAAAGGAAGCAAGTGCTGAATCTAGACTAGTTGATCCCACCTTATACAGACAGATAATTGGGTCCTTGATGTATCTTGTAAATACTCGACTTGATATTTGCTATGCAGTGAATGCATTGAGTCAGTTCATGTGTGAACCTCGTGAGATTCATCTTGTTGCTTTGAAGCATATATTGAGGTATCTTCGAGGTACTATTGGGTATGAACTTAAATATGAGAATACCAACTTGGAGTTACATGGATATACTGATTCTAATTGGGCCGAAAGTGTAAAAGACCGGAAAAGCACATCAGGATGCTGCTTCAGTTTAGGATCAGCCATGATCTCTTGGATTCGTAGAAAGCAAGCTTCTGTTGCTCAAAGTTCTATTGAGGCAGAGTATATTGCAATAGCTATGGGAGCTAGAGAAGCAGTGTGGCTTCGGAAGTTGCTTTCTAACTTGTTTGGTGAACCTATAAAACCGACCACTATTCACTGTGATAACCAAAGTTGTATCAAGTTATCTGTGAATCCAGAGCTTCATGATAGATCCAAGCATATAGAGATTCCTTACCACTACGTAAGAGACATGGTGGAAAGAAGAGCTATTCTATTAGAATATATTAATACAGGTGATCAAACAACAGACATTCTCACTAAGGCTCTTCCTAAAGTGAAAGTTGATCATTTCAGAAAGAAACTTGGCTTGATTGAAATGGAAGTCTATGAGATTGACTCTTAACTTTGTAAATTTGTATTATTTAAATAAAGATGTTTAAAGTGTAAACTCTTTTGTCATATGTGTGACTTTATGACTCATGGGCCTACACTATGTTCATAATTTAAGGAGATAATCTTTTATAATGAAATATTGATTCTGATAAGATAAGGTGACAACTTTAATATTATTAGATTACTATCATGATGAATATCATGTGACTTGATATTCAAGAAAAAATCATGATAGTTAAAAGAGCATGTTGATGGATATCATGTGACTTGATATCTGTTGAAGATCAATGCAATATACAGCATGTTCACACCGTTTTGCCTTGGGCAATTCGCATCCTCATGGTTGCCAGGCCCACACCATTTGCAGAGCATTCCTCCATTCTGTCCCCCTCTGTTTTGACATTCTCGAGCAAAATGGCCCCATTCATTGCATCTTCAACATTGGATCATGGGCCGTCCTTGAGAATCATATTGGATTGCCCGTCGGGGTGTGTTCGTGTTGCTATTGTTATTACTACTATTGGCACTGCCTCTTCGGTTATTCCTGTACCCCCCTAGTGAAGCTTCCTCGGAGGTGACTATGGATAAAGCAAGATTTGAGGAGGCAAAGCAAAACATCCAAAATGAGTCGAGAGGGGAAACAATGGCTAAGCCAGCCAAGACCCCCATGAGCAAGGGGGTACCCAACATCATAAGGAAAGTATTAGAAACTACCATTTCGGTCTCCATTGGGGAGTTACTAGACACTCTACCCCAGTTACAAGTTGCATTGACATAGGGAACATTGCCAACTCAACAAGATCCCCAAGTGGAACCAAAAATAGTGGAACAAGAAGCAGTAGAACAGGTAGAAAAAGAAGAAACTTCCATGGAAAAGGAAGAAAATACCTTATCTACAATAGGACTAGGGAGAGCGCCAGCAGTGGTAGAAATGGAGATCATGGGGTACAAACTCTCAAACATGATAATTGATGGAGGTTCCGGGGTGAATGTCCTATCGGAAGATACTTGGAAGGCGATTGGGAAACCTACCTTGTGGCCGCTCACGTTCCAGCTCGTAGGAGCAGACCAACATGGCATCAAACCGATTGGCACCGTGATAGGGCAAAAGGTAATAATAGGAACCCAACAATTTGTTCTAGACTTGGTGGTTATTACCCTAGAAAAGAAAGGTTATGATGCTTTATTAGGGAGAGGATGGCTAGTAGTAGCAAAGGCCAATCACAATTGGAAACGAAACACCCTCTCCATTGAATTAGAGGGAAGGAAGTACATCATAGATCTCAGGAACTAGTCAGTGAGTCAGGATTTGGCATCAGACTCTGAAGGAGAAAACTATGAAGGGATGGAACCTGATGAAGAAGGGGTGCTTAGACTAGGGGAATGCTCAGACGATGACACAAATTCCCTTAATGGATTATTCCACTGGCAAATGGGAGACTATGAAGTTTTCTACACAGAATGTAATATGTTACAAATACAAGACTCACAGCTGGAAGGAAGGTACCCCCAGGAGTACATGAAGTATAAAGAGAATGGGGCTGTAAGTTATCTACTTTGGATAATAAACCTATCAAAGACTTAGTAAATGGGTCTAAGTTAAAAGCGTATGAGAGACGGAATAAAGTGGCAATAAGAGAAAAAATCGAACCAAGTCCTTATAATAAGACGAAGTTGCAAAACACTTCCCAAAACAGTACTTGGAGTGATAGAGAAGGGAGTGCCAGAGACGACATCCAAGAAATTGCAGTGTGGTCGAGAGGAAGAAGTTGCAGAGATTGCTGTGATGCTGGACGAGAGAAAAGTTGGATGTACGGGCAACCGTACGAACAAAATAAAGGGGTGCCAAAGTAAGCCGTATGACAGCTACACACCAAAGCAATTTCGTATGGGGGCCACAGAAAGTACGACATCAACGCATAAATTCTGTACGGGGAGAGGGAGTATGGTGTCACCACGGATAGGAACAAGGAGTACAACATTACCACATACGAAAATCAGAGGAAGTACGACAGCCACAACTTACATTCGTATGGCGTCAAGGTGAAAGCTTCACATCCGTACGGCATCACAGTCCAAGACTTTCAGCCATATGACAAGAGTGTGTACGAGAGACTTCTGTACGACAAGGGAAGACACCCGTACGACAATAGTCTGGAAGACTGCAGACGGAGGTACGACTACAATGGCAGACAGAGGTACGACAAACACAGACATTCCTAGTACCTAAAAAATTTGTACGGCAACCGGGACATCTTGTGGAAGTTGGTTACAAGCAGTCACATCATAGGAACAGTTGGTAGAGGTGGCACATACAGGCAGTTAAAGAAGAAGCAATAAGGGAGATGGCAAAAGGCAAGGATGAGACGGCAAAGGGTAGCAAAAGCATTGGCAAGTTGTGGCTGCCACCTCTCATCAATGGGAAGTAGAAAAAGTGGCCATGGAGGAAGCCTACAAAATAGAGGAAGCTGATCAAACCACAGTGATGTCCTCCTATTCCTCTTCTTGCGGTCAATGTTTTTTTTTGTTGTTTTCATGTTCAGCTAACGACTTCTTTTTTGGGGGGGATAGATGTAGTCGGAGTATAGTAACTATTATGTTAGTACTTGTTATCGGGTTGGGTAGTTAGGTGGTAAGGAGATGCGTTGGCTATAAGAACTTGGATGATTGTCAATGTACAGGTGTGGGTTTTCTAGTATTAATAAAGAAATCATTTCCTTGCCTACTGGATTGTGGTATTACTGGTACATTCTATGTTTATGCATATGTATATCAATTGTGTTATTTTGTATCTGTGAACTTGAGTAATATTACCACTCTACAATCAATATGTTCAAATTCATGGTGGATATTATGGACTTAATATTTATGGATATACCATGATCTTTTATGGTGGATATCATGTGACTTGATATCTGTATGCACACCATAACTAGAAAGAACGTCATGACACTTGATTTTCTTACATATATCTTGAGGATATTACTTTTCATATAAAAGGAACTTATATATATGCACTTTGTCTTCCCTAGCTAAGAGGGAGTGTTAATGCATGTAGCTTCGGTCTGACATTACTACGAAGCACATTCTTATGTATATACACACAATAGCATGATGTACATGCTGTTATGCATATATGCATACGTATGTGCTGTTGCACTTTACACAGTCTACAACTGATAAGACATATATATGTTCCGAGATCATTAAGGCATTATCAAGATTATCTTTGGTTCCTTGGATGTTAAGAACTTGGTCAATCTACCATTTATATTGGGCCGTCGATGTAATGATTGGTTTATACACTGTGTTAACCATTTAAATGATTGGTAATGACAGTAACTAATAATGTGATTAGTTACCCACGAACGGGTGTGTGAATGAATGTCCATGTCTTTTGTGGGAGACATGGCCATTCATCCCCACACCTCTTCTGTGGGTATTTATCCAATCTGCCCGATGTAATCTTGGCATTGTAATCTATTAATGCAAGCACTCCATAAAGGATTGAAGATAATTCTGAAAGTTTCATATAATTAAATTCTGTTATTATTGCACTAAAAGTTCTATTCTTTCTTTCAGCCACCCTATTTTGTTAGGGATTTTAAGGAACTGAAAACTACCTCTTGATCCCAACACTTTTGCAATAATTTGAAAAGATCTATGAAGTATATTCCTTACCATTATCAGTTCTTAATATTTTAATTTTCTTTCTCGATGAGTTTTCTTCAAGAGCTTTGAATTATTTAAACTTTGACAAAATCTCTTCAGACTTGTTTCATTTTAGGAAATAAATCTATATGTTTTTTTGGAGAGGTCATCGACAAAGATGATGAACAAAGATGATGTAGTATAAGTATCCTCCTAGGAAGGGACAGACATTGGCCGGCATAAGTCAACATGGACAAGCTCTAGGACTTCTTTGGTTTTGCTTTCACTGTTATGAAAAGTGGTTTTAATGTTCTTCTCTAAAGAACAACCCTTACAAGTTCCTTCACAATTGGGTTGGAGTTTGGGTAATCCTGTTACCATTTTCTCTAAAGAGGGTAATCCTCGGAAATGAAGATGCCCTAGTCTCTTGTGCCAAATTTTATTTTCTTTGATGGAATCATGAATTAGAGTTGTAGCCGAGCATGAGTTTAGATTGTATAGACATCCATGTCTAGAGCCAATTTTGTGAGCATTTTTTATATGTGAGACTTTTCCTTCTATAAATGTGACCCTGCATCCTTCATCTTCAAGTGCTGATATAGAGACCAAGTTTCTCTTTATGGCAGGTACGTATAACACTTTAGTGAGTTCAATTGAGGTTCCTAATTTAAGATTGATAGTACATGTTCCAATGCCTTTTACTGGATAACTAGTGTCATCTCCAATGGTTACATCATCAACATAGTCTTCCTTGATTGAATCTAAGAGAAACTCCACTATTAATAACCCAAGTATTTGATCTGTTTGAAACTTCACTAGAGAGAGCTGAATAGAAGGCATTATATGTGAATTGTCATTAAAGTAGCTGACTTTGGCAAATGAAGCTTGTTTCTTGAGCCTATTAGGACATTTAGATGCTGGATGACCATACTTATCGCATCTAAAGCATTGCATTTTGGAGTAGTCTACTTGTTTCCTTTTTCCTTTGAATTTTTGTTTCTTTTTTCTTTTATTTACTTGTGTTGAAAGAACTTGGATATCATCTTTCGTGGAAGAGATATCAATGCCTTGAGATGTTAACATACATTCTTCTTGTATGCAATCAGCTTTGAGTCTATCAAGTATAGGAAATGTGGATTGAGAGCATACTCCTTGTCTAAATGTATCCCATGATGCTGAGAGAGTCCTCAGATATGACCTATGGTTGATAGTTGATTCCTAGCTTTGTTATTCTCATAAAATATGACGAAATGGTCTCTCCTTTATTCATCTTGATATTGGAGAGTTTGTCTCTTAATGTGATAATTCTGATTGTGTTGTTGATCTCAAACATTTCTTCAAGAGCTTTGTACATTTCATGTGCTGTGTCTAGCTCTATGATGATTGGGAGTAGATGGTCTTTAACACTGTCCATAATTAATTTCATGGCTCTGGTATTATCATTTTCCCATTTTTCCAATTCATTACTTCCTTTGTGTGGTTGTTCGGATTTTTCAATGAGTTGTTTTAGACCGTTCTCCTTCAAGGTTAATTTCATTTGCGATTTCCATCCCGAAAAATTTGAATCACCGTCAAGCCTGTCTTCTAGTCTCATACCATTCACCATATGGATTTTAAGAATATTTACATGCACTATAGAGTTAAGTTGTATCAGGATTATCCCTTAGACCTGCTCTGATACCATGTTAAAATATCAGACATTTACTGTTAGAATAATTTTAATTTCTGATATAAATATTCTTATTCAAATTCCGTTTAATGATATTCTTGCAATACTATCAGCAATATCCCAGAGTGATTATATATGTGTTGTAATAATAAGATTATATGCAGACGATAATATTAATGGCAGACAGCTTCATATATACTGAGATTGAGATTGATTTGATTTGGAATGAAGATAAACCCTGTTATATCCACCGAAAACTTGTTTGAAATCTGTGTTCATTGTGTGAGATATTGTAGGTTTTTGTTTGTATAAATATTTCATCGTGGAGCCATGTCCCCTATGGGGAGTGACTCCACCATGGAATCACGTCCCATCGCGCACATGACTCCCAGAAGGTATTGCTTACCAAAGCAAATGAAACATAAACATCAACCAACGTATGTTATGAGTCGATCAAACCACTATTTGAGCAATCAGATTTAAATGATTTGTGATTATTATTGCAAAGAAATTTGGAGATATATTAATTCATATATATATATATATATATATATATATATATATTACATTCAACTATATTATGCAATAATAATAACATTCTATTGAAACATCTTTAGAATATTTTAATTGATTGAACTAACACTTTAACAGATATTATCATTACTAGTAACGGGGCACAATTTGTTAATCAAACTGATTATTTGTTAGGCGTTTGATACGACTAATTTGGGATTTTGAATTATTGTCTTGCTGTAGAGGTTTGGCAGGTAGGTGGCAGCATTTTCATTTGAAGTATGCCAAGAATTTGCTAGATAAGGTCAAAATGGCTGATTGCAAGCCTTTCTATACACCCATGGACAAAGGGCTGAGACTGTTAGCTAAGTCAGATTCACCTAGGGTGATTGAGTCAATTTTTAGGCAACTAGTGGGCAGCCTCATCTATCTTATAGCCATTAGATCTGATATGAGATACGTATGAGCTGCATATCTTATTTTATGAAACCCCTAAAGCAAAATATGGGTTACAGAGAAGCGTGTACTGCAATATATGAGAAGGACACCATACTTTGGTATTCCATACAACAAAAGCAAAGATCCTCAGTTGATTTGTTTTTACAAACTCAGATTGGGTAGTTGGTGTAACCACTAGACAGTAACTGTTAATGATAGGTATTTACCTGAAAACTACATTGTTCCTTGTGTATACCTCCCCCTGTTGATTAATAATAATATTATCAAGTCATATGCTCACATTTGGTATCAGAGCATTGACTATTTCTTGCGGTCGTGCAACATAGAGGATGAAGTAAAAATTCAAGAAATGTTGTAGGGGTGTGATGGCATAAGCTTTGAACCACATTTATTTTTTGTTAGCGAGCGCTTTTCTAGTGATGAAGAAGTTTGAATGTCAGTTGAAAAACCTGCTAGGTCCACATTCTTTTTCGCTGTGCATTCCGTTTGTGGGTTAGACTGAGATACATGCATTGGAGACTTCACCGAGCATTGGGATTGTGAGAAATATTCTACAATGGCATTTAGTTTGGCTTCTCTTTCATAGTCTTTGTTTGTTCTCATATGTGAGGGCATATGTTTTGTTTTTGTTTCCTTGAGTTTTAAAAGCTGTTAAATTATTTTTTGCACTTGTGATTGAGCACTGAATCCCTAATAGACATGTTGAAATTGGAAGATGTTGTAGGTGTTCATTGTTAAGTTGTGCAGATTCTTGCTGAGCATAACAAAGGGGGCCTAGAATGAATAATAATTTTGTTTGTGGGGCACAAGCTTTCAAGGATCTTTTTTTGATCTAATTTTATTTCATATAAGCCAACATTTCTTTGATGCCAAAGTTTAGTTCATGGATAGGATCTTGTTGTTGCTGATGTTGTAGAGCGTAAACAAAGTATATTTGTGTTGAGGTGCCCATGAGATATGGAAATAATGATCAGGGAAGAAGCATGGAAATTTGCCAAGAAATTTGTTATCAGGTTCCTTGATAGGAGGGGTAGCATATATAATTGTATATTCTGTAAAGAGGGCCAAATTACTCTTGATGACCCAAGAGGGAAATCTCACCATTACGAGAGGGAAATATAGAGGACTAAAGGATCTTTGCTAAATCATTTCTATACTTGGTCAATTTTATGAGAAACCTTTCGCGAAGGCTTCAAATAATTTTGTAGTAGGTGCAATTGCAAGTTTCAAAACCTTAGGAATCATCTATCCCCTTGGGCATTGTATTAGAGTAATATTAGAATATTAGAGTAACATTAAGGGAGGGTATTAGAGTAATATTAGAACATTTCTTATTTAATGGTCACTTAAAGTGTCTTAGTTAAATTAGATAGTTTCTATTCTGACTTAAGTTAACAATGTAAAGTCTCTGCAAATTTTATTTGATTAATCTGAGATAAAACCTTCTCCTATGCTTGCTGCAGATGATCTTCCTTGTTACAGACTTGAGAGAAGAGATGTCAATAATATATTTATTATTCTGAAATCTTTTATATCTGCATGTGTTCGAATCAGGCAGACTTGCTTAAAGGAGCAGACTTTATGTTCTTTGTGTGTCCTTTAACTACAACATACCCCATATAAATAAGGTAACCAAAGGGCATGCCCCTTGAAGGGACATGACCCTATCTAGGTCGGCCCTACATGTTATTCTCATAATCGGCGTTCAAGGAGTAATAGTCTTATTTGTTATTCAAACTAAGACAGACTTAGTTAAGTTAGAACTCAAGTACCGTAATCCAAGGGAGACGCCGATCATGCCTAGAATAGAACTATATATATATATATAGGTCTACCATGCAAGAATAGATCTGAATGATCTGTGCAATCAGATCAGTACGAGATCAAGTTACAGATTGAACAAACAATTGTTTCGTTTAGGCATTATTGCTCTTGTAATTCCTTTAAATGGAGCTTTCATCTCCGTAGATAATACATTAAGCAATTACCATTTCAGTTACCTCCAAGGAAAGCTAAATTCTATAGATGCAACTTATACTTTTTATCAGCATTTATTAAAGATAAAAGATGAACATTTTGTGATCTTATTGATGAGTGATGAGGGAAATTTATAGCCTGAAGGTAGTTACAGCCACAAACAGTTTGCAGGTAGTTAACAATTACCAGACGGTAGCCAGTCTTATTAAACAATGTAATAGAAACACGCCAACATTCCCCACCTTATTACATTTGTACTAAAAACATCAAATTCACTTTGCCCTATGGGAGTGATGAGAGAAATTTATAGCCTGAAGGTAGTTACAACCGCAAACATTTCACAGGTAGTTAACAATTACCAAACGATAGCCAGTCTTATTAAACAATGTAATAGAAACATGACGACATTCCCCACCTTATTACATTGGTACTAAAAAAGACTTAAGGGCTCAAACAATGTAATAGAAACATGCCAACATTCCCCACCTTATTTCATTGGTACTGAAAACATCAAATTCACTTAAATAAGGCAAAGTGAATTTGACAAAGTGAAAAAAAAAGCAAAAAAACTTAAGGGCTCACATAACAAAACATAATGATTGCATGATATGAATACATATTTTGAAGTAGCACAGAAAATCCTCAACCAAGCAAGGCTCCATCAAGTTTTCTCTTGACCTTTGGAAAGGCGCAGCTTCGAGCTGTTTTCTTAAGCTCTCAGTCCTGAATTCTCGAATCACAGAGACTTGAATTATTCAACAATGACCACTAAGAGATGCAAGAGATCTCTATCATTGTCTAGTGGTTGGAAAGGGTATAATTCTTGATCATATACTTTGATCGCTTGATAACAATCCATATTGGCATAATGCCGAGTCCCAAACCTGTCTCCAAAATGAGTCTTCACAAGGCATGCATTCTTCAAATTTCTCAGCATCAGAAAGCAAAACAAAACAGAAAACCGAAAAATGCTTCTCATGCAGAACACCATCTCAAAGTGAGAAGTTGACTTGAGAAGGTGGAAGTTCATCCATCCTCCGATGCCGCCAACATCCAAAGAAGTCCTTATTGCACTTAATCCATTTAATATCTTAAATGAGGCTGTGAAGGTCTCATCTGATGTGCAAAGATATCCTCAAATATTGTAATTCGAGGGACTCTTATCCATACACTGATAATAAGAAGATAGATCACTTGATTAGTACATATGAAGAAAGATATATCATTTACTCCATAGAAAAGCCTTAACTCCAAAGCTTCTTGTGTGATAGTAAATTTTTCTTGCCTACAGAGTCTTTTCTTCAACAAACAACAATGGTGGTCAGATATGAATAGATTTAGACTCACTGAAATACCTCGTAAGATCCATGGTTTTGATTGCATCTTCAAATATGATTTCAGCAATGCTCAAGCCCCTTAAGTCATGAACTTAGTATTTAATGACTACGCCCGATAGAGCAAAGAAAGCATGCAAACAATTAGAATTTTAAAATTTTAAATAAAAAGTACTCCACTCTGCTAGAAATTCCTTATTGTGGATATCAGTCCAGAAAAGGAAAGCCGGCCAGCAAAATAAGAGAGGGATCAATGTATATTACCAAATTTTGTCTTCATAAGAATTCAGACATCCACATATGCATATGAACTTATAATTTATCTGATTGTGTGTAACACTGAGTAGAGAGGAGATTTCCTTAAGTTGGACATTATCTTGTCTTTGCGGGTTGTGTTTGAACCCCTGGTTTTTGAGGCCTATTAACTTATTCGAGTTGACATCCAATCTAGTAGGGCAAATCTTCTTGTGTGTAGAGGTGAATATATTGCGCTTTTACTGTAATGATATAGGTGAGTTTTCCTACAATCATTTGTAAGTCCTGGATCTCTAGAGGAACCAAGCAGTCTGGGAGCCCGTCCACTGCTACTCACACCAGATTTATGAGACTGTAGATATCACGCGCACACGCACCATCAGCGACAGCCGTCCTCTCTTCGGTGACGGGTTCAGACTTCTTGGACTTATCTGCACATGGACAATTATCCTTTGGATTTGAGCTACTTTTCGAGGACTGCAAACCGCTAGTTGTTTCGTGGTTTCATGGTCTCTCTTTTGTGGTGTTGTTTCTCTTTCTTCGCTTCTTGTTTTGTTGGTTTCCTTTTTCTCAGACACTGTGTGGCAGTCCTGCTGCCTTCTGGCCTCTGTTTGTACTTTCAGTCCCTTAGGCCCGTTTGTGGTCTCTTGTTGGACATTAATAATTTATCTTATCTGCCTTCTGGCCTCTGTTTGTACTTTCAGTCCCTTAGGCCCGTTTGTGGTCTCTTGTTGGACATTAATAATTTATCTTATCTAGGATTTCCTGGCCTCTGGAAACTGCTGTGTTTGCTAATAGATGAGAGTTAACATTTTAGCTTTTGAGCCGTACAAGCTTCAATCCAATGTCAAGCATGATATAATGTGCAAATATGTTCAGCAGATGATTCAGATGCAAAAATTTAGATTGTATAAGTAAAAAAAGGTAGGTTTTTGGTATACGATAGTGGTCAGAACTCAACAGAATAGGATGGACCACAGATCTTCTTCTAACTTGTATGCATCATAAAACTAAAAGACTATTAAATATTTCTATACCATGTTGGCAGAAAAATGTTGCTAACTTGCTTGAATAAAAATGATAAATTTGTTTCTCTACGAATGTGTGAATTGATACATTTTAGAGCACTTGCATTGGTTTCTTTTTTATTCAAGTTCATCTGGGACATTCAAAACTCTATCTTGTTCTGTTTGAGTAAAATAAGGCAATGATATATTCTTAAGTGGTGCATAGTTACTCTGAGCATTCATCTCACTTAGAAAATGGTTATGTGCATTTTCATGAAACCTGATATATTATGCATGTGTATCAGGATGAAAGATGTTCCAACTTGAAGATCTATCCAATTTTGCAGAAGGTATGTCTTTCCTAAGAGTTTGAGCCAACCTACCATGAAACTAGTTCACTGGTTAGATGTTAGCAACATTTTTTTCATGTTGTGCTACTTAAACCTTTTATACAAGCTATATGGAAATGCACTTTCAGGTTTATCTAGAAAGAATTCTCAGAAAGCCAGAAATTGATGCATTTTCTGAAGAACTCAAACCTCATCAGGTATATGTGTATGTGAGGATTTTCTACAGTTCAGTTGAGCTTGAATTCTGGAATGTGATGATCTCTTTTTTCATTTGACTCAATTGATGATTTTATGTTAAAATTTTGGTTGGAGACACTACAAAGTGTTTATAATTTTTATTTTGTAATTTTACAGAAAGCAGTCTTACCTGACAATTCGACCGTCTTAGATCGTGCTATGATTGAGCACAATCTTCTGAGTGCAAGCAAACTTTATACAAATATAAGGTATTTTATTTCTGTAAAATCCCTTATACAACTATATTTGCTATTTTTACAGTTCTGTCTAGGTGGTCATATATAGTAAATCATTGGGTTTCTTTATATGCAGCTTTGAAGAGTTGGGTTCACTACTTGGTATTGCTCCGCAAAAGGTAGGTTATCAATCCGCTGGAAAATTCTCTTGAAATTATGTCACATGACTTGGTTTGTTTATGTTTGGATATGCCTGTGTAACATATCTACGCCCATAAGAAAGTTGTGAAAATTGACCATCAAGTAAATGCTTTGGTCTTCTATCTGATTCTCAAATTTAAGATAACTTTTGTGGTCATGTCTTACGAAAGGTACTGCAGCTATACATTCAGTTTTGTATGACATTTCAAATTCAGTCGAATAGTTGAACATGTATATGTGATCTGCTGAGCTAAAAGTTGAAATTATTTTGAGTAAAACCGCTTTTAACACATTTCCATATATCTTAGTTTACAAACATAAATGGCAATTGGGTGAGTATTTCACAGATTTCTTTTGATGTGCTTCTTTTAAACATCCAATCTTCCCATAACTTTGTTAGATTTACCACAACAGACAAAATAACAATCAGAAAGTGATATAAATTTATTTAGACAAAAGCACAAAATTGATTAACTGTCTCCCTGAACTTAAAACTTGTGTATACTTTTTGCTTTATTTTCTGTGTTTCTTGCCATATTCCTATGCTTGCTTATTCTCCATAATCATTGTGTGATATCCCATTATTTAAAATGATAAAGAAATGGGCAAGGAAAGAAACATACCTTGTCTTTGTATTATACCTGCATTTTCATAATAGTTTAGAATTGATCTAGTGATAGTTAGAGCTTGACACTCACCAAGGTATCTATCCACCATGTAGACATCTTAGCTGTAATGATATGTACAAGTGACCTATGGATGATCAATTTTAGGTATCCATCATCATGTTGTGCACTGCATTGATTTTATATGCAATGCCATCAAAATAAATGCATCCATCCATGACTTGCCATCATATACATATGCATAATATAACTGTGATAAATACATACATGATGGATGCATATCCACATTATACATGGATACATCCATCCCGATGTAACTGTGTAATCATCGTTCATAAGATTACATCATATTACATAATGCATTGTCCACATAACATTATCATGCATGGACGTTCATTCATATCATGATCATTGTCAAACACATCTAGCATTAAACGCCATGTTTTGCATCATGCTTGCATTCGCATTGGTAATACATTCTAAGCCGATACATGTCATCAGGCTTGATAGAGTAATTACCATTTGTTATCGTGAGACTCCACAGATCAGGCACATTAACATTTGTTATCATGAGACTCGACCGATATATGGATCGTTCATGATAGATTAATTACCATTTGTTATTAGGAGACATAAGCCGATTAAGTATAAGTGGGCCTGGCAACATTGTTATTGTTAATCATTCACGATGATGTTCACCACAATAATCATGAATGATTATTACGGTGAACCAACAAACCTTCCATCATTTTTAGGAAGGGTGGCAACTATTCCGCTGTGCCCTTTCATGAAACATGGCAGATATAAATACAAGTCTTGCGACTCACAAAGAAGGGAGATTATATATATATATATATATATGTTTATTGTGCAGTGCTTCTTAAGAGCATAACAGGTTGCTATAGCAACCAATGGTGCAAGCAATTCATATTTCATATCAGAGACAACATCTTTAGAAGCATATTATGCCAAGGTAGATCAGGCGTTGCTAATGCATACTAAGCTGACACATGTCATTGGGCATGATAGAATAATTACCATTTGTTATCATGAAACTCAACTGATCAGGCATATTAACATTTGTAATTACGAGACTTCACCGATATATGGATTGGGCATGACAAATTAATTACCATTTGTTATTATGTGACATAAGCCGATTACGTATAACTGGGCTTGGCAGCATTGTTATTGTTAACCGTTCATGGTTATGCCTCCTGCAATAATCATGAAGGATTATTACAGTGAACCAACAAACCTTCCATCATTTGTTACAAAGGGTGGCGACTATTTCATCGTGCCCTTTCATGAAACATGGCAGATATAAACCAAGTCTTGCAGCTCACAAAGAAGGCAGATTGCATGATTTGATACACACACACACATGTATACATACTTCCCTTGTGTAGCACTTAATAAGAGCTTAGCAGGTTGCAATAGCAACCAACGGTCCAAGCATCAGAGATGGCATCCTTAGAAGCATAATTGATTCAAAATATATCAGAGGCGGCCTCTCTCATCAGAGAACCAGAGCATATTAAAGTAAGGATCATCAGATACAGTCTATATCTCTGTAATTGAGATAATACTTCAGCCTGTATATGCAGCATGGACAACACATTGTACATCAGAGACAGCCTCTCAGGTTGTCAAGCATAATTCACATTGCTATATCAGACACAACATTTCTATTAAATATGTATGCAGCCTTGTTGAAGTGCATGCATTTGGAATTAAGCATATTTTGTGTATGAATTAGAATTATACATAATAATTCAGTTTTGCATTTGATATTTCATTATAAACTTGTTATACAATCAGCGCTATCGTTTAATTATAACATCTTCCAGTAATTGCATTGTGTAAGACTATATTTTGAATTCATAAACCCGTTAAGCAAGTTGGAATTGTAGAATTCCTGTAGTGTCTCATAACTAGCTAAAAGGGGACATTACACATTATAATAGTTGGCTTAGATCAATTTGTACTGTCACTTTGTGTTTGATGATTGATAATTGGATCAAGATTAGCGAAAATGCGGTATTTGAGGCTATACATGCGAGAAAGTTAACTTTGGGGAAATTGACTGTTTAGCAAATGCTTTGGTCTGCTATTCAATGACCAGACTTATGCTAATTTTGTGTGATCTTTGTATGCAACTTATGGTTTTTCAATTGAATGTGTGAAATCACATTTCTATATATCCTGTTTTACAATCCTAAATAGCCATTGGGTGAACATTTTCACAGATTTCTTTTAAGGTACTTGTTTTGAAACAGTCAATCTTCCTATAATTTGTTATATTTTACCTCAAAAGGCATATGAGAATCAGACAGCAAAGTGAATTATATAAACAGAAGCACAGAACTGTGTTTGATTTTCTTTCTAGGTTTTAAAACACCTGTTTATATTTTCCTTTATTTATATGTTTTAGTGGTCCTATTCCTATGGCTATACTTGCTGATTCTGCAGAACTTTGTGCACAGAGTGACTATTGGACCATGTTTGATGTACATATGGTTTTTGGAACTTTGGAATTCTTATTTCTTTTTTTATGCATATATCATAGTTTTGATTCTTGTGAAGATCATGATCGCATGATTTTAGAAAGTTCCATTTTCATCAAACTTCCAATTTATTGGTGTTTTGACATCTTGGATTTTAAATTTAGTCTGAATTGTCACTTTGGTTGCCTTTGCAAGCAACATCCTTATTTTGCATGTGCTTTTATGTTGAGATTTTCAGAATCATCTAAAGCTTATTGAATAGAGCACATTTTAAATTTGTAAGTAGAGATTCCATCAAGTAAGCTTTTTTCTGCAAGTCATGTTTCAACGTTTAAGTTATTAATTGCTAATGTGTTATGTTTCATTATATTGGCCATGTTTTATGAATTTGGAATTATCAGTTAAAGCCTGTCAGTTATTATTTCAATAAGATGTTTGGCTTTTAAGGTCACAGCCTTGGATAGGATTTTCCCATTTGTAATTGGCTTATAGTTTTATGGATTTGGACATTTGGTTTGAACCCTCTTGAAAATGTTAAGTTTTGTTACATCATCCCAAATTATTTTACATCTGTGTAATTCAAGTTCATTTTTCTTCTTTTATGTATCACCAGATGTGATCCTCATGGTAAAGGTAATCAAGTGTTACGTGTTACTACCATCGCCAACTAGTGGGATAGGGAGATACCATTGATCTTGACTTTGTTTCAAATATTTTTATTTCTACCTTATATCTGTCAAAGCTTATTACTATTTGTATCACTGAGTTCTGAGATCTCTATCAATTGTAATGTTGGCAGGCTGAGAAAATAGCATCACGGATGATTTATGAGGACCGCATGAGGGGCTCTATAGATCAGGTATCTTCTTTACATCCATTAAGAGCATAAAGTTGGCCAAGTTATATTTTTCTTATCACGACAAGTAACCTCAGCAAGGTAAATCTGTAGTGTTATTGGCTTGGACAACAGCAGCTTAGAAACCAAAAAAGAACGACCAAATAACTTGTAATTTTTTTAACTCTTCCTATTATGTTTTTTGATAGAGAATTCTGTTTCCACAATAAAGATTCACTGTATAAGAGTCAAAATGCTAAACTAATTTAACAAAACGAATGAATGCAAAATATGGAAAGCAATGAGACAGATGACTCCAACTGAAGTTGCAAATTATATTCCTCGAAATGTATATAGAACATGTACATCATGGAGTGGCTATCTGTTCCGAGCTAAGTCACAGGGTTCACTGGGTTTTGGCCATAGAGTTTGAAATTCAGGGAAAATTTGAAAACTGTACAAAGGTTGTAAAAATCTGTCCACAAATTCGTATGGATTAAAATGTTTTTTAAGACTTTTTGAGAAGTTTTCTTTCAAATGCCCGGTATCAATAAAATCATGATACGTCAAAGGGCCGTTGGTTTACTAGTGAAGTTGAAAGGATCACAAGGAGCCCATCAGGGATTAAGTCCTGCCGAGTGCAAGGCCCCCAACATCTAAAAAGGATGAGGTGGGATTGTGCCCCAGGTGAATTAGGCGGAATGTATACCCCTTAGTCCTTGGTTCTTAATCAAAGATGCTAGGCAAAAGCTAAACCTTCAACAAAAAAATAAACAAATAAAATAGTGGTATTTGTTTGCTGGTTGTTGGTAGAGGAGGTTGCGATTGAAAAAGTTGACAGACATATTTTGGCCCAAAGCATACATAATTATCATGTTAAGCATTAGTCTTCCCTTGCCGATTTCCCTATGATGCCTTTGCCCGGCTCCATGGTTTTTGTTTTGAATATTTTGTTTTGACATTTTAATTTTGATTCGTTCTAAAATTTTACGAATTTTAGATATGTATTTTACAATTATAAGAACAGAGTTTATGTTAATTTATTTACATTGAATTTTTATTAAAAATGTCGACATTATATTAAAATTTAAGATACTTTTCTTTCGTTGTTTTATTAGTTGATAGGCTATTTTGCGTGAAGATAGCCACCGAATTTCAATGTCGGATGCCCGGAGAGTGAAAAACAGAAGATGACAAAAATATTGCGACTACAGTAAATTTATTGAGAATCTAACAATTTAGAGATGCTCATGTAAAATAAATGACCATGCAGCTGCAAATGGACACGCGTCTGTCGAGTCGGCTAAAGCCGACACAATGGACGAGGAGTTTGACACTTTCCACACCTCCCACAACAACAAGGTCGTATGGTTGAGGTAAGACAGGCTGCAGTCACTGGTGGCGAGAATTTATGCCAAGGTGAGAGATTTGGGGTTCTGTAGAGCTGGAGAGATCCATGTGCCACTGCCATCTTTCTTCTTTCCTGTTTGTTCACTGTTGTTTTGCTCTACGTCACTCTGTTCAGGGTCATCGAAATTTTAGTCGGTGTTTATCTTTTCCAGCACCTAAATTTTAGAGATCCTCTGCCTTCTTTGTCACTCAAATACCTGTAGAAATCTATGCAGATATTAGAAACAATAGAATACAATTGAGTTATTTGACATAATGCCCCAGAGAAATGTTTGCAGTAAGAACAAAATGAAAGCATTGCAAAAGGCGCGATGGATTCTGCAAAAAGCCCTTTGAACTTCTGAATAAATGGAACACTTTGGAGTGCATCATAATAGTGTAAGCTTCGTTCATGTTTTAGTTATCACATGAGACTCCAATCGCATGTTGCTGCCAAGAACTAGCTTGCTTATTTGAAGAAAGACCTCTCTAGACATGTATGATGATTCTGAAGTTGCAAATGTTCAAATTAAGAAAGATTTTAGTACAAAGCTAACAGATTAATAGATTATAGAGTTGAGATATGAATTCTTGTGGGTCGAGGAAAAGACGATTCACAGGTTAATGAAGAACACATTGGGGCCCATACTGTATGACCTCCAGTAGCATAAGAAAACTGATATTAGGAGTTTAAATGCCTAAATGAAATGAAAGAAGAAATGAATTTTCTTTTACAACCCATAGAAATTTATTATTTTTGTTTACTTCGATAATATTCCAATCCCTCACTAAAGTGGAGCTTACTTGTAGGGGAGTAAAAAAGATTTATTGTTGTGATTGATTCTTTCCAAGAGAGGTGGATCGTAGAAGTTATGAAAACTGAAAGGGAAGGGGAGGAGTCTTTATATATAAGTACATCAAAGATAATAAGAGGGATCAGGATATCTTTACAATTGCTTTTCTCCTATGCCAATTGCAATTAGTCCTTGGATGTGTTTGCCTGTTAGATTTGTTTGTGGGTGTGGTTATTTCATTATCTTTGAGCATTGAATATTCACACTATCTGAAAGAATCTACAATAATGGATTGGGTTAATTTTTCTTGCACTATTTCAATTCAGATTGAGAGATACAATTGGTTTAAATCATTCTAAGTTCTTAAAGTTTAAGCTTTGATGTTTTTTACTTGTTGGTGTGCTCTAATACAAATACAGCATATAAGACTACTGTAATCTCATTAATTTATTGTCTTCTGACATTATCATAACAAAATTGTGTAGAGAGATTAGTTGTACCATCTAGTTGCATCATTCTTCTTACATATCACATGTTTACTATTGATAAATTCATGCAACATATAAAAGTTATATAATGTTATTAGGAGAATTTGTATGCCATGGTCATAACAAGTAACACAAAGTGTCGAAGTTCCTGCCAATAGTAAATGAAAATGGAAATGGAAACACAAAACAAAGGAGATATGGAGGGAGTGTTTAGAAGGGGTAAAAATAAATGTTTTAGGTAAATGCATGTAGAGGGGGGATGCAAGAATTATATTATAAAGACAGTAGAGATATAATGAAAGTGATAGTGAGAGTTGGAGAGAGAATTAAAATAGGCTATAGCTATTCAAATCATGCACTTGTTAAAATGATAACATTTATGGCATGGGCATGCTATGTTATTGTTATCATAGATGTTGTGTAGGTATTTATTACAAAAGACTAGTACATGAAGGTATATAGAAGGCAAGGGCATTTACTTTTCACAAACAATAATTAAATAGATTTTAATTTTGCTAATTAGAAACGAGCATGGACTTTATTTTTTAAAGATTTCTAATGTTTGTGGGGGGTCTTGGTGTGTCTCCAAAACGAGTTAGGTGTCTTATTTCTTTCACAATTAGAGGACACATATGGATGCATGTGTTAGTTATGGCATCAAGATGCGATGACATGTGTCATCCTTAAGTTGCGACTTGTTATAGAAAGATGGCTTTAGGCCATTCTTCAACTATCATTGTTTTGGTTGTCACTTTTGTCTTTTTTCATTTGGTTGTTGATTTCTTTGTTTGCACTCCAAATGGTCTTGGATTAGATTCTTACTCTGCTCGAACACTGCAATTTTTTTTTGAGTCAAAATACAAATATTTGGTTTAGTCATTCATTTAAAGTTGGTTGATTCTCCCTCTCTTTCATTTGTTTGATGACTACAAATAGGGTCTTTAACTTATCTAAAGGCACAGTGGGCTTCCTTACTTGAGGTCGATTGTAATTTAATTCAAATATTTGAAATAAAATAATTATTTATATTTAAAAAAAATAAAAAATCAATATTTATGATTTTTAAATTTTTAGTAATGGTTAATGTTTTAATTATATGTATAAAAAAAGTTTTATAGTTAAAAAATTTAAATTTTAAAAATTATTTAAAATAAAAGTAAAAGATGAACTAATATTTTGAAAGAAAACTTTACAAATAAACCACAGAGATTTTTTTTTGAAATAATAATATTAAGTGAATGAAAATGTTTATTTATTTATATATTATTATTTTAATTAAATTATTATTTTTTATCGATAACAATACTAGTTTTATATTTCACAAAAAAGATTTCATAACATTCGAAATGCCACCTAGTGGCTAGACTTGGAGTAGAGGCTTCCATACATACAAACCCAACAACTATGAACAGATGCAAATGGAAAGTGACATAAATCGATCATAAGGAATTAGACGACCAAAGCTAAGGTCATCCTATTGAACTGGAGTTGAGTCGTGAAAAACCTCAGAAAGCTTCTCAATGGTCACACTGAACAAAATATAATAATCGTTCAAGTTGAGAGTGATTCCAATTGCTACTTTTCCCATCACTTTCTTGTTATCAAAACAAATAACAAAATGCCCGACGCCCGCTACAAACACCACAATCCCACAGAATATATATATATATATATATCCTGAATGATCGTCATTTACCTTATTATATCCAAAATAAGACAAAAAACGATAAATATGTCCAAATGAGAATATTGCACAATCACTATATTGTCATCACGAACAAGCTTCCTTCATTTGCTGAAATCTAACTTGGCTTTGATACCATGTTAAAGTTATAACCCAAAAATATAGATAAACAACAATCAAAGAGCATAAACAGTACACAAAATATTTATCCTGGGAATACCCTTCCACTTGAAGGGGAAAAAACCCAGCCACACCAGCAAAATATCTCTTTTATTGATCATGAAAATTTAAGTACATGGCTTTCCACTTCATATTAATTACAATATACCAAGCAATCATATAAATAGATTGCATTAGTCTCTTCATCTTACACATGAAGGTCTCTTTCAATCCCGAAAATAAGACCCTTCAAATTTCCACATATTGTACACTTTACATTTCCATATGCACGCCTTTGCGCATGACATATGACACATGTCTTTTGCATAATATTAACTTCATTATAATCACAAATATGTCTTTCAGTTGAAGATAACCATAACGGTCAACAAACACATTTCTATCAGAGATAAAGATCTCTATTGCAGCTACAAACTTCAACATTTGCTTACCAGTTTGAAAGGAATGGCCTATTGCCAGCCTCTTCTCCTCCTATTGTGGATGCCTCGCCTATCCAGCCAATTGTACAAGTTGTGCCAACTGCTTCTTCTGTCTTAGCCACTTCTCAAGTTACCTTCTAAAGTTCTACAAAAGTGCACCTAAAAGTTTCCTCCATTTGCGAGAGGATAGTCATCATAGTTGTTTGTGTGCTAGATGCCTGTATGGTCTGTGGGGCTCTCCATTTCTGTATCTGTTCTTTCATGGCTTCACTGGGCCAT
The DNA here is from genome assembly GCA_028749045.1 of Cupressus sempervirens. Classification (NCBI taxonomy): domain Eukaryota; kingdom Viridiplantae; phylum Streptophyta; class Pinopsida; order Cupressales; family Cupressaceae; genus Cupressus; species Cupressus sempervirens. The sequence continues at coordinate 257,529,353 of CM053792.1, forward strand.
CACTGGTCTATGAAAATCCTCTTGACTCTTCGTGACAACCCTCCATGAAGTGTAATGGGGACTCTGCTACGGAGATCACTACTCTCATATTTGCTTCCTTTGCCTCTCCCCTTATTTTATGTGTGGCACAAGTCATGGGCTCTAATTCCGCTAGGAATCACCGTTTGCACTCCTCACAAGGTGTTGGGCCTTCTGTTCTTCCTGCAACTCCACTTTCTCACATGTGCTAACTCTCACCTCCATCCCAACAAGTTCCACCTCTAGATCCATGTTCTCGTGTTCTCCCATCAAGGTTGGGGAGGGTGGCGGTATATCCTCTACTCCCATCCAAAATGTTCTTACCCATCTTGGACTCTTTCCTCAAGGCATTCGAAACCATGTCCTAGCCCATCTTGGAGTCTTTCTTGAAGGCATTGGAGCCCATGTCCTTACCCATCTTGGGATCTACCTATCTCGAGGAAATTTACTCTACCTCTCCCATCTTGACATAACTCACTTATATACATTCATCATTCATTTAATCATGTTTAATGATTCATTATCACTTGTATTCAATAGTTTGATTTTTTTATTGATTGAAGTGTTTCTAATTTTATTCACCCTACAGGATGGCAAGATCATGCTCTGATACCACTGTAATGTCCCCACTATTAGGGTTAGCTTGGGACAAGTAATATATGGATTATTAGCATTATTGTTATTTTGAAGATTATGGTTTTGACCTTGGATTATTATAGATTTGTGTCAGTGGGTGCATTTGATGACTTATATATCTTTATTTCTGAACTATAACAATATTTATAATTTTTGTTAAGATAGATAGGTTTATATTTATTTCTTGTTATTATTATTATAATTTATCATTTAGATATTATCTTGAAAAGAAGGGATATTGCAATGTATTCCATACAACTGAGGTTCATATGGTTGAATTTCATACGAGTCTTGTCCATACTATTTCTCTTTTGTATGAGTGTTGTCCATACGGTTGTCTTCCGTATGAGTGACTTCGATACGACTATTGTCTATACGGTTGGCTTTCGTGCTTACAACGAAGTTTTTGTCTTCTGTACCTGGGAGTGGCCCTTCCATGACTTGCACATTTTCAATGTCATATGACGTTTCCTCCCTTATGTTTCTTCTTGTACGTAATTCTTTGCTTTCGTCTGAGTTGGACTCTTCTGAACAGGAAGATGTTTCCTCTTCCACTATTTCCTCTTCGGTTGTCTCTTCATCCTTTGTACTATCTTCGTCCTTCATGTTGTGGGTGCTGGCAAATATATCCTTTCTTGTGCGACTCTGTACTTCCTCCTACCATGGTATCCAAATGCAACCAATAGAACATATTTGGTTTGAAGGAGTCCACCCAATTGGATGGGATGAATGTACCCTAATGCTCAGCCCTACTTGCGTGCGCAGTGCCTCTAGGAAGAGAGCTATGTTGTTGTGTAACATATAGAAGGTTTTATGCTTTAGTTGCGAAAACTCCTTCATCCTATCTGATAGAAGTTGTGCCCAGTTATAAGCTCTGCCACAATTTAGACCATTTACTTGCGGAAGCATGGAGATGGCAATATCTGAAGTCCAACTTCCTCCTACAAGCTTTCTTTTTATCATGTCAACAATGCATCTCCATTCCGCGTTAGCAATGAAAGTTTTCTTTATGCCCCTATTATTACTCTTGCTCCGAATACTGTCCCCTTGTTTCTTTGTCAAGTTTGACCTATATATAAGTTCTACTAACTGTTTCTTTTCACTTATAGTCATTTTGGAAGTGGGATTCCTGGCTTGATGCCCTTTGTTGGGTGACCCCAAATACTTTTACAAAATCTCTTGTTGAGAAAGATATCATCGCATGCTGCTGAAAATATTATTTGGTGGATTTATGGGTCGTTCTATCATAGGCATGCACCATAGTTTTGAGTACTAGTTCAGATTCTTTCAAATAAATAATGGACATCAAAACAATTTTGTCTACCCTAACTTTTCTTAACGCTATCTTTAATGGGTGTCGCTCATATGTTGTAACTTGCCACTAGTTTCTGCATTTTGTGTATGCTATTCCTTCAAATGTGATGTTGGTTGTTGAAACCTTTGCTACCTTGCCTTGCTTTTCTTGCTCTTGCTTGCGGTGGCCATTTTTCTTTTTGTTTTCGTCTTGCTCACTCCTAAGTTTTATAGCCCACCTCAAACGTTTCCTTGCTAGGGTTTCCAAAATTATTCTTTACCATTTTATAGATGTTTCTTACAATTACCTTCTGCTTGTTGGTAGTTGTTCGTGTCTTACTATGGCACGATCCTTTATGTCTGTGTGTGGCTTGGCGGCATATGATTGTTTGGGCTTGTGTACTTATGGCTATCTATAGGCGGACTTCTTTTAGGCGTATGAGTAAGGGTTGACTTGTGATGCTCTTACGATATTTAGTGTTCTGTATGTGTGTAGATTTATCTGTACTTCTCACATTTCTTGCTCATTTCTGTAGGGTTACATACGTTGTCTTTGTTTTAATGCTCCGTTCACTCTTCCCTATCTTTCGTACATGTATGAGCTTCCGTACGGAAAAAGTATGCCTTTTGATGCTCTGTACATTCTTCCATATCCTATGTATGTGTATGGGCTTACACACGACAATATGTGCTCCTGCATGACTCAGCTTTTGTATGTGTACAGGTTCTTTGTATTCACATTCAAAATCTCCCAGTTCTCGTGTGTTGTTTGGTCTCCCTTCTTGCCTTGTGTGCATGCTGCCTTGGTAGTGCAATTTTTTTCCAGTATGGTGGCTGCCTCCCAAGTGTGGTCTTTCCTTCCTCCGAAGTATAGGTGATTACCCTTGGGTGATCTCCTTATAGACTTGTGACCTCCTTCACTTAGGGTTAGGTTACTCTTAAGAATTTTGTGACCCTTGCTTGCATCATCCTTTTTTCCGCAATTAATATTTTTACTTCTCTATAATGCGTACTTTTATTTACTTTATGTTTTGTTTTTTCCCCCTAGTTGTCACATTATTCCTTTTGGTGGCTCTAAAGTGCTTTTGGCTCCTTTCTTAGTTTTCCCTATGGCACTTCCTTGTGGGCTCTTTTGGTAGGTTTTCTCCTCTATACTCATAGTTGCAAACCTTTAATTTTGACACGTATTACCATATAAACGTACCTGACATTGTTTGGTAACACTTGTTTTTGCAACATGTTCCTAAGTATTGTAGGTCAAAAATTTTGTCTACAAGAGGGGCTGGTTTCATACCTTTGAAACTTCCCTCGATATACCTTCCACCATATTTCTTGTACTAAACTACTTCCTACACTTTTACTATTGGCAATTCTGTTAGATTTGGGATCACTCGCCATAATGCATTAGGTTTCTTCTTATGTAATGCTTCCTCCCCTTCCTTTTGGCACTTTTCAATGATTTTGTTCATATATTCGTCTCCTTCACAAATGAATAGATCATCCGCCTTCACCACTACCTTGAGGGCTGGTCCGAGCATTGGGAAGAATTCCATACAAGAAGATACATAAGGAGGAAGCGTCAGATGACATTGAAAGTGTGCAAGTCATGGAAGGGCCGCTCCTAGGAATAGAAGAGGAAAACTTTGTTGTGAGAAAGGAAGCCAACCGTACAGACAACAGTCCTACGAAAGTCACCTGTACTGACAACACTTGTACGAAAGTCACCCGTACAAACCTTAGTCGTACAAAATTCATATGTACGAGCATCTGTAGTGCGGACCATACAAAAGGCAAGGGTGGTAAGGTGACAAGCACAATGGGCATTGGCATGGGAGTAGCTGGCACAACTAGTACAGTTGGTAGGATAGGCGAGGCATCCATAGTAGGCGAGGAAGTGGTTGGCAACAGGCCATTCTTACCTTGTATTCCTTGTACTCTATTAGGTACGTGTCCTTGCTTTCCTCCATTTTTGCAACTTCTAGCATGTGGCAACTCGATTGAAACATCTTGTAATTCTTTATTTGCCAATGGAACAATCCTTTATGAGAACTAGTTTCATCTTTTGAGCAACGACCGAGTGTTAACATCCCTTCCTCATCTAGTTCCATCCCTTTGTCTTCACTATACCCTCATTCCGATTCCAAGTTAGATGCCATCTCTTGGCTTACTATTTGTATCTGCAAATCAATGGTGTATCTCTTCCTCTCACTTTAAATGGATTGGGTGTTCTTTTTCTAGTTATGGTTGGCTTTTCTTATGACCAACCATTCTTTGCAAAGTAGAGCATCGTACCCCTTCTTTTCCAGAGTGATCACTACAAAGTCAGGGAATAACTGTAGTCCCACTGTTAATTTTTGAGCCATGAGCGTGCTCCCACTAGATGGAAGGTAGGCGATCACAGTGTTGGTTTGCCAAGTGCTTTCCATGTCTCCTAAGAGAGTACGTTGACTCTTGACTCTCCATCCACAATAGTATTAATGATTTTATGGCCCATAATCTCCATTTCTACTATGTCACGGGTCCTTCCTATTCCCACCATGAACACGATTGGATCTAAGGTTGGCAGTTCCCTTCGAGGAGTATTTCTATTGGCATCATCTTCCATGAGCTTGTCTTCTACTTGGTTGTTATTATTTCCTTTTGTCTTCGAAGTTGCTACCCTTAGTTGGAGTAACGTATCTAGTAAGTCGGCCACCCTTATTGGTACAACAGCCTGCAACATCTATTTTATTATATATGCCTTTGATGTCGAGCATACTATGGTGTTTGTCGTCTCCTGGTTCTGTCTTTGTTCCTCTTCTAAGGCCATTTGTGCCTCCTTCAATCTTTCCTTTTTGGTCCGAGGATCGAGGTGTGCGGCCTTTTGTGCTTGTAGTCTAATAATGGCCATTATTTCCTCTCCTTCCAACATGTTCATTGCTTTCCCCTTTGGGAAATTGGCATCTTCATGGTTTTCGGGCTCACATTACTGGCACAACATGCTTCCACAACTTTGCTGGTTTTGGAATTCAAGGGCGAAGTGCCCCCATTCGTTGCACCTCCTACATTGTATTATTGGGTGGTTCCTCCACTTTGTTGGTTATGGCATTCACGGGTGAAGTGCCCCCATTCATTGCACCTCCTACATTATATTATTTGGGTGGTTGTTTGCATCATACTGGATGCGACTCTGTGGCGTATTGTTATTTGTGTTGTTGTTGCTCCCACGTCTATCATTCTGATAGCCTCCTAGGGAGGCGTTGGAAGTCATGGATCTTGCTGGTGATTAGGTGGGGTGGTCTGTTCTGTGGTTAGAAGTAGTTGTGTACTTCTCACCTTTAAATTGTACCACGTTGCCTTTTGGGTGGCTGTAAGGTTAGTATACCAGTTGATGACTATGCCTCGTAGGGTGGTTGGGAAAGCTTTTAGCCAATAGTGCTCATCTTCTTGTCTAGTGACCTCCCAAATGGTCACTAATGTTTTACAATGTCATGTTGTGTCTGCTAACCCTTCGCTTGTAAATTTGGGGAGTTTTTGTTTGTTGGGTGTGTTTGACATTCTTATTCCCTGACATTGTGTGATCTGGGAGTTTGTTCCTTCTTGGAAATTTGCTTCTCCTTGCCCTCCTGGTACTTCTCTTGTGTCATTAGGTTGCAAGACTTCTCCTTTCGGTATACTTTGGTGGTACTTGTATTCCCACCTTCTAGGGTTCTCTAGCTTTGTTCACCCTATTGTTACTTCATTAGATATGGCCAACCCTTTAATCCTACGTAATGTACTTTCAAATAAATTGGCTACCTCTCCTTCCAAACTTCTTTCTTCACTGCCAGTTTCAAAATGCTCAAAGTCCTCTATTTCCCTTGGCTCGCTTTACCAATTGTTTGTGTCCTCGTTTTGCGTTGTACTAATTATTGGTCCCTTCTCAATGGTGCTGCCACATAGTGGCCCTTCCTTTTGGTGCTCATTGGGTATGTGCGTATTGTGATCTTGTTGACCAAGGCTTCACAATCTTTAGTGCCTTTCTATTTGTTGTATTTGTAAGGAGTGTCTTACTTCGCCCTCACTTTTCTCTAGGTGTGTTTCCTTCTAGCATCTCTTATCCTTTTTTGGTAGGAGTGCCTTATTTTTGGGGCCTAGGATTTGTTCGACGGTTACTTGTGTACCTAGGTTCCTCCTCTTTGTAGTTTCTTTTGTAAAATCGTTGCAGTACTTGTTGCCTTCTTTGCTCCCTTTGGTTAGCCTCTCTTTGTTCCTCTACTTTTACCAACCTTCATGCCAACAACCTTGGAAGACTCCGAGGGAGATTGTACACTATATTCACCGTCAGTTTGCCCTATATCGTACCTGTGGGAAGAGCCCTCTGCTCTGTCTCCTGCTGTACATACTAGTCTACTGCCATGTCCCATGCCTGAACGAGATCTCATGTCAATTGATCCTCCTTGGTAACTTCCTTCTCCTCAATGTCACTGTCTGTTATCACTACTTGCTGGTCAAAAGTTCGGCCCATTACACTTCCATCTTTCCACTTGTCTAGTTTGACCTAAGGTTTGTACTAGGCAACAACATCAGAAATGTTATCTGCCAAATGTGGTAGCATTCACATGTCAAATATAGAGTGATTGTGTGCCAGATATGGAAGTAGTTACATGCCAAGTATGCAAGTATTCATATGCCAAACATGGAGGGGTTCACATGCCAAATATGGATGTTATATACAACAACTACATACCAATGCAATCAGAATGCTAAACTAATAACAAGAACACATGAATGGGAAATTATCACTTTATTGGTTGTACCAAGGGATTACATTACTAGTATTACCAATGTTCTCAATGCCATACCTTCCTAGTTCCCAAAATTTCCCTACATATAGCATTCAAATTTGTTATAAGAACCAACTGTCACAACTTTTCAGTATATATGTTTTCATAATGACTCTACTATATACCTTAGTTACTTTATTACCTGCCTACAATTCAGTTGAGGATCATTTAATTCTTGCTATCTCAAAACTAGAATCAGCCGAGGAGATGTTTCAGACTCTTAAGGACCTGTATGAATTCAACAATACCTATAGAGCTCGAGCCCTAAGACATCAATTGTTGCATGTGAAATGGCTAGAGGTGAATCAGTTGTTTCATATTTTATGAGGATTATTGAGTTGAAGGACCAACTTAGTGCAATTGAAGAGTCTTTTGCAAATATGGATTTGGTTATGCTTGCTATGAATGGACTTCCACACTCTTGGGAGTCTTTCATTCAAGGTGTTAGTGAGAGAGACGAGCTTCCAAGATTTGATAGATTAAGAGCTGATTGTATTTAAGAAGAATGCAAATTAGAAGCACGAGGAAATGGATGTAAAAGCCATTATGAAGATGATCATTTACTTGCAGCCCACACTTTAGAAGAAAAAGGGAAGAAAAGAAACTTCAAAAGATTCAGAGATAAAAGCTTTGAGTGAACACTCGGCTCCAAGAAAAAGAAAACGGATCTTTCAAGGACCAGTGCTTCAGGTGCGACAAATATGGACACTTTGCTAGATACTGTACCTCCAAAACTAAGCCTCAAGTAGCTGCTGCATGTAGAAAATTCTTCTCCTCAAAAGGAGTGAAGTGAAAATTCTAAAGGATTTTTATTTATCTCTACGCTCTCTAGTAATGTTCCCAGAAATAGTGACACATGGCTTATGAATGGTGGAGCATCTCATCATATTTTTGGTTACCAAGAGCATCTCTTCAACTTGAAAGAAAAGAATTCACATCTTCAAGTCATTATGGTGATGATGCAAGTTATTCTGTGAATGGTGCTGGTTCTACTTCTTTCCAATTGGATTCCAGAAGTTCTTTTCACTTGAGTGATGTTGCTTTTTGTTCTCAACAGTAAAAAGAATCTGATTTCTATTCCAGCATTAGAAGATAAATGCTATCGTGTTCCCTTTGCTGATGGAAAAGTCCTCGCATGGAAGAACACCAACCCAATCAGTGTTAATGCAATAGGATCTCTGATAGAATAAACTGTATTTCAGACTGTAATGAAATATGTAACTTACTTGCTCTCAGATTTGTATGTTGCAGATCTTTAATTCAGAACAGTGCTTTGGTGCTTGGAGAATCTTCTAGTTGAATTGTAATGTATAAGAATCCGCAAGAGAAACAGATTGCTGGGACTGCATATATTACTTGTAATTGATATATGATAAGTCCCACCGATGCCAATATATACATCCAATGAAGAGTTGCATCCCTGTATGGGCATGACTCTATGTGGCCAAAGGCCACGTAGGGTCATGACCCTACGTTGACACAACTATTGAATTACCTTTAGCAAAACAATATTAATCAAGACCGGCGGTAGTATTTACCTTGCCCGATACTATTTATATAATCAATGTATTATACCCGATGTGAGATTGGTGAAAGAGAATGCTTTAATAACATGAGAAGCCCGATATAATTTGAAAGTAATGATGTCTAAATTCATATGCAGATATATATATATATATATATATATATATATATATATATATATATATATATATATATATATATATATATATATATATATATATATATATATAGGCATATATGTCTGTCTAGCATAACCACATAATTGGATTTAATCTGTTTAGAATTACTTCGACAGAAGCTATATTTCAACACTCCCTTGTAGCGAGGGAGAAGTAATAGATTTCTCAAAAGAATACAAAATGTTTGTATATAACCCATTATTTGACTTTTAACACTCTGAAATAGTGACTATTCAAATAATTAAAATCATCATGCTATGAACATTATCATAACATATATTATGATCTCTAATTGTCCGAAACAATATCTAGAGTAATCATAATGCATTCGTTTTCAGTGACTTTCGGCATAACCGAAACAAACATCATGATAACAGGCTTATCATTTGCAAGATCGTCACCTTGCAAAGGATTACCTTTTGAATATATGTTCATGAAAGTTCGTCACCTTTCATTACATATCTGATGCAACTAAACAACCATAGAAGCATAAACACATATAAATTGAAAATTTAAATTCAATATTGAATATTACAATTTAATCATACTAAGTTTTCCTTTGAAGTATTCCAACTTCACTTTAGCAAGAGGCTTGGTAAAGATATCTGTTGTTTGCTCATTAGTACTGATGTACTCTAGTTTGATAACACCTCGATCCACCATATCTCTAATGTAGTGATAAAGAATTTCAATATGCTTAGAACGATTGTGAAAAGTTGGATTTGTTGAAAGCTTGATACAACTTTAATTGTTGCAATGAATCACAATTGGCTTCAAAGACCTTTTGAACAAATCAACTAGCAACTTTCGAAACCATACAACTTCTCTAGTTCCCAAAGAAGAGGCAATGTATTTTGCTTCAGTAGAACTTAATGCAATAGAGGATTTTTTTCTGCTAAACCAAGAGACCATTCCAGATCCAAGATTGAAGCAACATCCAGAAGTACTCTTACGTTCAGTAGAGCTGCCTGCCCAATCAGAATCTGAATATCCATGAAGATTGATGTCTACTTGATCATATCTGATTCTCATGCCAACAGTGCCTTTTAGATATCTCAAAATGCATTTAGTTGCATGTAGATGTATTTTCTTTGGTGCACACATAAACTGACTTAAGGTATTAGTAGCATAATATATGTCAGGACGAGTATTCACTAAATACATTAAGGATAAAATAATCTGCCTGTAGTAAGTAAGATCCGTAGATTCAGACTTGATCATATCATCCTTTAGCTTGTGTAAGTTGATTTCCATAGGAGTAGTAGCTGGTTTACGTTCCATCATTCCAAATTTTGTCAAAATATCGATAGTATATTTTCCTTGATTTAGAAAAATGTAGTTACCCTTTTGCTAGACTTCCAATTCTAGAAAGTAGTGAAGAAGACCTTGATCTTTCATATCAAATTCTGTTGTTAGTTCTTGTTTGCATTTCTTTAAAAGATGTTCTTCACCTGTTATCAACAAATCATCAACATATAATACAAGAATAATCATATCATCACCATCTATCTTGAAGTATAAGTTAGGATCAGCTTCATATTTAGAGTATCCTAACTTTGTTAGATAATTGTCTATTCTTTCATACCACGCTTTGGGAGCCTGTTTGAGGCCATACAATGCTTTTTTTAACTGACATACGTGAGATTTTCTGTCATGAGTGTAGAACCCTTTTGGTTGCTCAATATAAACTTCCTCTTCAATTTTACCATCTAGGAATGTTGTTTTAACATCCATTTGATGAACTTTCCATCCTTTGGATGCTGCGATAGCCAAGATAGTTCTAATTGAAGTGTATCTAGCAACTGGAGCAAATGTTTCTTCATAATCAATACCTTTTTTCTGAGAGAAACCTTGTGCTACAAATTTGGCTTTGTAATTTTCAATGTTGCCATCAGGTGCATACTTGATTTTGAACTGCCACTTAGAAGAAACAACTGATTTGTTTTTAGGTTTGGGTACAATATTCCAGACATCATTTTTTAATATAGAATTATATTCTTCAATCATTGCTTCTTTTTAAGGTTGGCTTGATAAGGCTTCTTCAACATTCAGGTTCTGTTTTTTTAAGTTCAGTTAATATTGCAACATAACATGACTGGTCTCTTGTTCTTTTATTTTTTCGAATTACTTCATTAGGTTCAACATTATTCTTTTCTATCATTTTTCTAGCTCAAAGTGGTCTCTTTTTATTGTTAACATTTTCAGAATCCTTAGGATTTGATGTAGTGGTAGACAAGGGTTCAATATCACTCTCCCTCTCAATTTCTGCCGTGCCATTTTCATCTATTTCTGAGATAGGTTCTGTAGGTGATTCATCATTGTTTTTAGAAAGATTGAATGCGACATCTTCAAACTTCACATCTCTACTAATTTCAATTGTTCTTTGACCCGGAATAAAAACCCTATAGCCTTTGGTTGTTTTACTGTATCCAACGAGTATCCCTTTCTTTCTTTTCTCTTTAGGAATGTGAATATAAACAGGACACCCAAATATCCTCAGATGACTTAAATCCGGTTTAATACCTGTAAATACTTCTTCAGGAGTGGTGTCCTCTAATACTGAGTGTGGACATCTGTTTTGAATGTAAACTGTAGTGTTAGAGGCTTCAACCCAGAAAGAAGTATGAAGGTTTTGATCGTGCATCATTGCTTTGGCTGATTCAATAATTGCTCTATTTTTACGTTCTGCAAGTCCATTCTATTGAGGATTATATGAAACAAAAAACTCCCTCTTAATCCCAACAGCAATGCAAAAGTCATTAAAAATTTCAAATATGTATTCGCCTCCATTGTTTGATCTTAGTATTTTTATTTTCTTTCTTGTATGGTTTTCAACTAGAGCTTTGAATTCCTTGAATTTTGATAATACTGCAACTGATTCTTTCTATTTTAGGAAGTATATCCAAGTTCTTCTAGAATATTCATAAATAAAACTTACATAGAACAGACACCCATTTAAAGAATGTACAGACATAGGACTACAAAGTTCAGTGTGGATAAGTTCAAGAATAGAATTTGATTTGTGAACACTTTCAGAAAATGATTGCCTAATATTTTTGCCTAGGGCACATCCTTTGCAGATACTTAAGTGATCAGTTTTGAGACTAGGCAATCCTTTTACAATTTTTCCTATAGATGATAATGTGCGATAGTGAAGATGACCTAGCCTCCTATGCCAAATTTTGGTAGAATTTGAAGTTTCATGACTTAGGTCTAAATTTTGATTATTACAAAGTTTATATAGACTTCCGTCTCTAAATCCAATAGAAATAGCTTTCTTGATATTAGATTTTTTTGGCCAAGATAGAACTTTGTCCTCTTGAAAGGTGACTTTGAATCCTTGATCAACATGACCAGAAATAGAAACCAAATTCCTTTTTATAGCGTGTACATATAAAACATTTTTTAGTTGGAGAGTAATTCTTGAATTTAGGTGAATTGAGCACGAGCCAATACCTTTGATCAAATGAGTAGAATTATCTCCAATGGTGAATTCTTCTGAGGAGTATTCAAATTTGTCTCTAAAACTTGTTATATGTTGAGATGCTCCATTGTCTATAATCCAAGTGTTTTTGTTTGAGTTTAATTCACTTGAAAGAACTAAATAAAATGCATAGTTTTATTTTTCTTCTTTCTCTACTTTCTCTTCTTTGATTTCTGCTAGGGCTGCTTGAATTCTCTTTCGTTTAAGGCAGAAGTTGTGTGAGTGACCAATTTTGTCACATTTGCAACATTATACTTTAGACCAGTCTTGTTTCTTATATGGTTTGTCAAATTCCTTTTTATTATGTTTGAATTTTCTTTTCTTGTTAAAATTTGCATGAAGAGCTTGAATGTCTCCCTCTAGATTTATATTTAGTCCTCTTGAGACTAATCTTGATTCTTCCTGTGTGCATTCATTTTTTAATAATTCAAATTTAGGAAGCTTTGGTCGGGAGCTTAGATCTCAAATAAATGTTTCCCAAGATAGAGGAAGTCCTCTTAATGCTATCATACTAAATTCTTTGTCATCAACTCAATTTTCAATTGCTGCAAGTTGATCTTTTAATTTAGAAATTCTTAGAAAATAGGATGTAATTGATTCCCCATTATTCATCTTTATGTATAGTAGATCTTGTTTTAGAGTTAACAGTCTACTAGTATTGTTGATTTCAAACGTGTCTTTAATAGTAGAGAACATCTCAAATGCAATCTTTAAGACTGGATATAGAAGGATGTGATCTTTCACAGAGTCTATAATAATCTTCATAGCTTTGTTGTTGTGTCTTTTCCATGTCGTTTTATCTTGATCATTTTCGGGCATGGATTTATTTGATTCTATGTATTCTTCTAATTCCATTTCCCTTAATATTATCATGACTCAAATTTTCCATTATGAAAAGTTTGATGCTCTCTCAAGTCTATCCTCTAATCTTACTGATTAACCATTTTGAGGACATAATTTATATTTTATAAATTTGAGATTTTAAATTTAATTCTGAATAATAGAGTTTCTTATCAGAATGTCTCTGATACCATGTTAATGCAATAGGATCTTTGATAGAATAAACTGTATTTCAGACTGCAATGAAATATGTAACTTGCTTTCAGATTTGTATGTTGCAGATCTTCATTTCAGAACAGTGCTTTGGTGCTTGGAGAATCTTCTAGTTGAATTATAATGTATAATAATCTGCAAGAGAAACAGGTCGCTGGGACTGCTCAATGACTTATAATTGATATATGATAAGTCCCACCGATGCCAATATATATATCCAATGAAGAGTTGCATCCCCATAGGGGTATGACTCTACGTCTCCAAAGGCCATGTAGTGTCATGACCCTACATTGACAAAACTATTGAATTACCTTTAACAAAACAATATTAATCAAGATCGATGGCAGTATTTACCTTGCCGGATACTATTCATGTGATCAATGTATTCATATGATCAATGTATTATACCCGATGTGAGAGCGGTGAAAGAGAATGCTTTAATAACATGAGAAACCCGATATAATTCGAAGGTAATGATGTCTAAATTCATATGCAGATATATATGTCTATGTGTGTGTGTGTGTGTGTGTGGTGTATAGGCGTATATGTCTGTCTAGCATAACCAAAGAATCAGATTTAATCTGTTTAGAATTACTTCGACAGAAGCTATATTTCAACAATCAGCTCGTGTGATTGGAGTTTGTCATGACAGTCTCTACAAGCTTTCAGCTCGTCCCATTCAATCTTTAGCTCATGACACTTCACATTTAAGTGAACTTTGGCACAAGAGGTCTGGACATTTAAATTTCAGAACTTTATCTTCTATAGAGAAGGTTGTGGTTGGTCTTCCAAAGTTGAACCAATACCATGAAGGAGTTTGCAAGGGATGCGCTCTAGGTAAGAACATAAAGAGTATGTAAAGTTTACTTATAGATTTCCTTTTTGCTGGTGAATTATGTATATTTCCTGCAGGTACAGTCAATGCCAATGAAGTATACAAGTGCTGCATAGTATATATAAAACTCAATGCAAATGATGATAAATATTTATCCAAGATCGCGTCTGTATAGCCTTCGATCTGCACACATTAATCAATTACAATGTTGCAATATCGGGCGGCATATACATTATATATGATGTGGACGGGTACATGGGTGAATGGGCATGTCTCCAAATGGAGACATGTCCATTCAGTGATGTGCCTGTTCGGTGGAATGGTCACACCCGATGATTAGTCATAACAAGAACTAATGCCATTTAAGATTTTAATTACGTCTTTGCAATTGATAACAATCAGTATAAATACGATTGTCCAAATCTGAGATATTACTTTAATAACAATATGCATCGGCAGTTTTGAATGCTGTGATCTCCATCAAAATATTTAGATGATATTCATGTACATATACATATCGATATTTTGCATATTGACATGTATATATACATGAGTATGGTCTCATGAGATCAGTGCAGTTTTATGAACCAAAGCTATTTGCCTCAACACTCCCTCTTAGCTAGGGAAGACAAAGTGCATATGAATATTCTCATTATAAGAAGAAATATCCTCAAGATATATATAAGAAAATCAAGTCTCATGATATTCTTTTTAGTTAAGGTGAGTATAAAGATATCAAGTCACATGATATACACTATACTAGTTCATGGTACATTCACAGATATTAAGTCACATAATATCCACCATGAATTTGAACATATTGATCTTCAACAGATATCAAGTCACATGATATCCATCAACATGCTCTTTTAACTAACATGATCTTCCATGAATATCAAGTCGCATGATATTCATCATGATAGTAATCTAATAATAATAAAGTCGTCACCTTATATTATCAGAATCAATATTCCATTATAAAAGAATATATCCTTAAATAATGAACATAGGGTAGGCCCATGAGTCATAGAGTCACACATATGAGAAAAGAGTTTACACTTTAAACATCTTTATTTAATTAAAACAAATTTTACAAAGTTGAGACACAATCTCATAAACTTACATTTCAATCAAGCCAAGTTTCTTTCTGAAATATCAACTTTCACTTTAGGGAGAGCCTTGGTGAGAATGTCAGCAGTTTGATCACTTTTATTAATATATTCTAATTGAATAGCTCTTCTTTCCACCATGTCTCTCACGTAGTGGTAAGGAATCTTTATATGCTTGGATCTATAATGAAATACCGGATTCACGGATAACTTGATACAACTTTGATTATCACAATGAATCGTAGTAGGTTTCAAGGGTTCACCAAACAAGTTTGAAAGCAACTTCCGAAGCCACACTGCTTCTCGAGCTTCCATAGCTGCTGCAATATACTCTGCCTCAGTAGAACTATGAGTAACAAAAGCTTGTTTTCTGCATATCCAGGGGATCATGGCCAATCCTAAATTGAAGCAACATCCTAATGTGCTTTTCCAGTCTTTTACACTTCTGACCCAATCACAATCAGTATATCCATGTAATTCCAAGCTAGTATTCTCATATTTAAGTTCATACCAAATAGTACCTTGAAGATACCTCAATATGTGCTTGAAAGCTACAAGATGAATCTCACGAGGTTCACACATGAACTGACTTAATGCATTTACTGCATAGCAGATATCAGGTAGAGTATTTACAAGATACATTAAGGACCCAATTATCTGTCTGTATAAGGTGGGATTAATTGGTCTGGATTCAACACTTGCTTCCTTTAGCTTGTGAAGATTGGTTTGCATAGGTGTAGACATGGGTCTACAGTCCCACATTCCAAATCTTTTCAAAATGTCAATAGTGTACTTTTGATGTAGAAAAATATTACCAGACTCCTTACGGACTTCCAAACCAAGAAAGTAATGGAGAATTTCTAAATCCTTCATTTCGAATTTAGAAGCCAAATCTTTTTTACATTGATCAATAAGGTGTTCTTCCCTGTAATCAGAAGATCATCAACATAAAGAATTAGAATTAACATATCACCTTAGTTACTTTGAAGTAGAGATTTGGATCACCCACATTCTTGGTGAATCCAAGACTTAAGAGGTATTGTCAATCCTTTCATACTAGGCTCGAGGAGCCTGTTTAAGTCCATATAGAGCCTTCTTCAATTTACACACATAAGAAACAACATCATCAGTTACAAATCCTTTTGGCTGTTCCAGGTATACTTCTTCCTCTATCTTTCCATTAAGAAAAACAATTTTTACATCCATTTGATGGATTTTCTAACCTTTGGCTGCTGCAATGGCTATTACAGCTCTAACAGAAGTGTACCTAGCAACTGGTACAAAAGTTTCTTCAAAATCAATTCCTTCCTTTTGAGAAAAACCTCTAGCCACAAAATGAGCTTTATGTTTTTAAATGCTACCATCTGCAACATACTTGACTTTGAAGAGCCATTTTGAAGACACAACAAATTTTTCCATAGGTCTCAAAACTATGTCCCAAACATCATTTTTTAGTATAGACTGGTATTCTTCCATCACAATGTCTTTCCAAGCTTGATGTTTAAGGGCTTCAAAAGTGCTAGAAGGTTCAAGATTCAAGCTCTCACATACGAAAGCATTATATGTCAATTTTCTAGGTCTCTTGCTTTCTTGGAAGGTTCCTGAAGGGGCTGCAAATCCATCTCCTTCCTGTATTATTTTCCTTGCCCAAAGTGGTTGTTTAGAGTGATCAAGACTCTCTTCCCGAGTCTCTGGAAGGATTTCAATTTCAGTTGAAGTCTCTTCAGGAAACTCCCTCTGAATCTCAAGAGCAGGAGTCTCTTCTGGAGATACATTAAATGTATCTAGTTCATCGGTGGTTTTGGCTCTTTTGAAAGAAATGTCTTCCTCAAAGATGACATCTTTGCTTAGTTGTATTTGTTTCTGTCCAGGAATGTAGACTCTGTATCCTTTTACTGTTTCACTAAAACCAATGAGAATACCCTTTCTTCCAAAAGGTTCTAACTTAATCCTTTTCTCCTTAGGTACATGCACATATACAGGACATCCAAATATGCTTAGGCAACTGATGTCAGGTTTCTTTCCAAAAAATGCTTCTTCAGGAGTCTTATTGTCCAAATGTGAGTGAGGACATCTATTCTGAATATAGACTGCTATGTTGGATGCTTCAGCCCAGAAAGGCATACTCAAGTTTTGATCAAAAGTCATGGCCCGAGCAGCTTCTACAATAGTTCTGTTCTTTCTTTCAGCAACCCCATTTTGGTGAGGATTGTAAGGGACTGTGAACTCCCTCTTAATTCCAGTGAGTTTGCAGAACTCTTTAAATATTTCAGAAGTATACTCCTTCCCATTATCTGTTCTCAGAATTTTAATGTTCTTATCAGAGGAGTTTTCAGTGATAGTTTTGAATTCTTTAAATTTAGAGAGAATCTCTTCAAATTCTTTGTATTTAAGGAAGTGTATCCATGTCATCCTTGAAAAATCATCAACAAATATCAAATAGTACAAGAATCCTCCTATAAATGGTATAGACACGGGCCCACACAGATCAGAATGTACTAGTTCCATCACTTCTGTAGTTTTGCTCAAACTATGGGGAAATGGCTTTTTAGTGTTTTTCCCTAAGGCACAACCTTTACATGATTCATTAGTGAATATGTTTCAACTTGGGCATTCCAGTTACTACCTTCTCCATTGATTTTAAGGCACGGAAGTTGATATGACCTAGTCTTCTATGCCATATTTCATTTGAATCAAAGGTCTCATGTACAAGTGCAAGGTTTGTCTAAGCACATAGCTCATATAAAAGTCCTTGTCTTACTCCTATTGTTAAAGCCCTTTTAATGGTTGAATTTTTAGCCCATGCTAGTACTTTCCCTCCCATGAATGGGATTCTAAAACCATCATCTTCAAGTGTAGATATAGATATTAAATTCCTCTTAATACCTGGTATATAAAGAATTTGAGCATTCCAATTATTGTCTTCTCCATTGTCTATATGTTTTAACTTGGGCATTCTAGTTACTGTCTTCTCCATTGATGTTAGGGCATGGAAGTTGATATGACCTAGTCTTCAGTGCCATATTTCATTTGAATCAGAGGTCTCATGTACAAGTGCAAGGTTTGTCTTAGCACATAGCTCATATAGGAGCCCTTGTCGTACTCCTATTGTTAGAGCGCTTTTAATGGTTGAATTTTTAGGCCATGCTAGTACTTTCCCTTCCATGAAAGCAATTTTATAACCATCATCTTCAAGAGCGGATATAGATATTAAATTCCTCTTAATACTTGGTACATAGAGAACATTAGAAAGTTGAATAGAATTTTCAGATTTCAATTTTATGGTGCAGGTCGCAATTCCTTTTACCGAGTGTGTAGAGTCATCACCAATTGTAACTTCATCTGTTTCTATTTTCATGTTTTCTAGTTTATCCTGATGTCCAGTGATGTGTCTAGAAGACCTGTTGTCAACTATCCATGTATTCCTTTTAATTGATATTTGACTGGATAATGCAAAATAGAAAGCACATTTCTCATGTTCATTTCCTTCATTTGACTTCTCAAGATATAGATACTTGTGATCTTCAAATATAGATACTTTGTTTGAATAGATAAACTCTTGATCAATAATATATGATCAGTATCCATTGAAGAGATTGATAAGTGCAGAGCTTTTGTAACTTTGTTGTGAGAATCTTAATAAAGTATTGTCTTTTGGTGGGTTGGGTTGATTACAATAATAGATAAAGCTTCTATTATTAGTCAATGGTTATCTATTTGTAATCTATTGTAAATATTAGAATGTTTCTAATATTAGTTAGTCTGTAGTTATTTGTTAGCTTTCTTTTAGCTAGAATAGAATGTTTCTATTCTTTACGATCGTTTTCTAAGGAAACATCGTTTTATTCTTTTGTATATATTGTCCTCTCGGTCTCTGTTAATATTAAGCAAGTATTTTACCAATTACTTCGTTGGTGGTATCAAAGCCAATTCTTTGAATTTTTTCGAAAAATATTATAATTTCTTGTTCAAAATTATCAGAGCAATATTTTTCAAAATTATTTTCTGTAATATATGCTTCTTACGACCATTTTTCTGCAACTGTGGTCTGATTTTTCTGCACATTTTTGCCAATTTTTGTGGTTTTTTTGTAGTAGGGTCGTTTTTGTTCAAAATCCTAATTTTTTATATCGAATCAAAACAAAATTTATACCCTTGGTGGGTTATTCGAGGTCTCAATTGGGTTCTTTGTTTTTCTGGGTGCCTCAATTTTCGTGCTCCAATTTTCAAGCCAGCAGATCCAAAAACCGACAACATATTCTTTCTGGGGTTTTGAACTCTCTTTTGGGTACCCCTTCAATTTTTCTGGGTCTTCCACTTTTTTGCCTCAAAGTACGTGCTTTCGCAATTTTTCATGCTTTTTCATTAAAAAATGTGCAATGGCATCTTTGACTAATAT
The DNA here is from genome assembly GCA_028749045.1 of Cupressus sempervirens. Classification (NCBI taxonomy): domain Eukaryota; kingdom Viridiplantae; phylum Streptophyta; class Pinopsida; order Cupressales; family Cupressaceae; genus Cupressus; species Cupressus sempervirens. The sequence goes on from CM053792.1 coordinate 257,548,688, forward strand.
TTTGCTTGAGAGAAATTCAAAATTCAATGGTCGAAATTATGGCACTTGGAAGCAATGGATAATAGCAATTTTTGAATATCGGAATACTGATCAATTTTTTGCAGCAAGGTCGTTTTTGTTCAAAACCCTAATTTTCTATATCGGATCAAAACAAAATTTATACCCTTGGTGGGTTTTTCAAGGTCTCAACTAGGTTCTTTGTTTTTTCTGGGTGACTCAATTTTCGTGCCCCAATTTTCAAGCCAACGGATCCAAAAACTAACAACATATTCTTTCTAGGGTTTTGAACTCTCTTTTGGTTACCCCTTCAATTTTTTTGGGTCTTCCACTTTTTTGCCTCAAAGTAAGTGCCTTCACAATTTTTCATGCTTTTTCATTGAAAAATGTGCTATGGCATCTTTGACTAATATTTTGCTCGAGAGAAATTCAAAATTCAATGGTCGAAATTATGGCACTTGGAAGCAACGGATAATAGCATTTTTTGAATATCGGAATACTGATCAGATTGTTTTAGGTGTTACACAACGTTCGACTGCCCCTAGTATTGATCAGGATACATGAGATTTGAATAATTGAGAGGCGGTGATGCTTCTCAAATTATCCGTAGCTGATGATCAACTCTCTCAGATTCCATCCAGCAAGACAATTGTCGAGATATGGGCACATCTCAGGACTCTTCATGAGACTTCTGACAAAAGCAGAGCTTTCTTTTTGAAGAACACTCTTTTTCTACTATCATGGATGAGCAAACATTGCTCTAGGCTCACCTGAATAGGATTTAGGAAATCCATGATCAGTTGCTTGTCATTGGTCGCAAGATGGAGGAAGAGGACATTGTCCAAGTCCGATTCTCCTCCCCTTGATGATACTACGTACAGGCAACTAGTAGGCAACCTTATCTACCTCTCTGCTACTAGGCCTGATATTAGCTTCATAGTCAACTACATCTCACGCTTTATGATAGCTCCTAAGGCTGATCATTGGATGGCAACAAAGCATGTGCTTTGTTATGTGAAGGACACTCCGAATTATGGGCTTCTTTACTCTCAGATTTCTAATCCTAGACTTAGGGTTTACAGATTTAGATTGGGCATGCTCTGTTAACGATAAAAAATCAACTTCTAGGTATGTGTTTAGTTTGGGATTTGGTGCCGTCACATGGACTAGTAAGAAGCAATGGACCAGTAAGAAGCAACAGGCAGTTTCTCTCCTCTTCAAAGGCCGAATATAGAGGGACAGTCAAGGCAGGTTGTGAAGTTGTTTGGCTTCGTCAGATGCTTGGGAATATGCAAATGTCACTAGCAGGACCGACCACTTTGTTGTTGATAACAAAGGCGTTATCAAGTTAACACAAAATCCAATCTTCCATGAACGAACCAAGCATGTGGATGTTCACTGTCACTACATACAATAACTGGTTGAAGATGGGACAATAGACTTGCAATATGTTCCTACCACAGATCGGACTACAAACATTCTCACCAAGCCTCTTGGTCTTGATAAGTTTGTTAAATTTAGAGGACGGCTTGGTGTTGTAGATAGCTAAAACATTAAGGGAGGGCATTACGATAATAGATAAAGCTTCTATTCTTAGTTAATGGTTATCTATTTGTAATCTATTGTAAATATTAGAATGTTTCTAATATTAGTTACTCTGTAGTTATTTGTTAGCTTTCTTTAGCTTTCTTTTAGCTAAAATAGAATGTTTTCTATTCTTTATGATCATTTCCTAAGGAAACATCATTTTATTCTTTTGTATATATTGACCTCTCAATCTATGTTAATATTAAACAAGTATTTTACCAATTATTTCGTGATAGGGTTGTCTCCCTCGTTGATGAGGGTTTTTCCCAGGATTTAATTTCTAGATTTCCCTTTGTCTCAAGTTATTTATATTTTTGGTTTTTTAAAAATTAACAACCTAGACACTCTCATAAGTATGATTGAGGATATATTTAAAGTCCATACTTCTTTAATGGTGATGTTTTCAGGAACATTGGTGGGTCCCATGTTGAACAAATACACAAACGTGTAAATCTCTTCCACGTACAATGCATGAACCATATCTGCATCCTTTAATATATATTGTACCATTTCCACAACGGATGATGTCTTAACAAAACCATTTTATTGAGACACATTCTATAATCAACTATATTTTGATTCCATGTTTTTGAAGGATATATTTAAAGTCCATACTGATTTAATGGTGATGTTTTCAGGAACATTGGTGGGTCCCATGTTGAACAAATACACAAACGTGTAAATCTCTTCCACGTACAATGCATGAACCATATTTGCATCCTTTAATATACATTGTACCATTTCCACAACGGATGATGTCTTAACAAAACCATTTTATTGAGACACATTCTATAATCAACTATATTTTGATTCCATGTTTTTGAAGGATATATTTGAAGTCCATACTTCTTTAATGGTGATGTTTTCAGGAACATTGGTGGGTCCCATGTTGAACAAATACACAAACGTGTAAATCTCTTCCACGTACAATGCATGAACCATATCTGCATCCTTTAATATACATTGTACCATTTCCAGAACGGATGATGTCTTAACAAAACCATTTTATTGAGACACATTCTATAATCAACTATATTTTGATTCCATGTTTTTGAAGGGTATCCACGAACGCTTTATTAAGGAAATCCCCCATAACTTAGTTATGTGGGTGTCCTTGAGGAACTTACCAAGTTACTTTTTGGAAGGGTGTAATGTCCCCTGTTGGGACTTTACTAAATATTTCGCTTAAACCATATGTAGACTTATTCTATATATATTATTTGTATTTCTTAATTTTTGAATGATTGATTTCACAATGTTATATTATGTGTATAGTTTTCCATTCCTAGAGCCATGTTCTTTTGTAAAAAATAATTATATTAAATTAATTATATATTAGTAACATAACATATATTATATTAATAATAATATAAATTATATTTCTTATTAATATATATTATTATTAATATTAATAATATTGTTTTTAATACCATTGGATAATATATTAACTTTATATATTATTACTAACATATTTAATTCTCATGTTTTAAAAGTAATATATTATGCAATATTTAGTGTGATTATAATACATCATAACTATATTATTATTTTATTGATTTATTATTTATCTATATTTTTTTTGGCAGGGATATCACAGTTCTCCTCTCAGATTTTGCTTGTCCTCATGCAAGAAGTCATTTATACATAACTTTTCTTGTAGAGCCATCAAACAAAGCATATAATTGGATGCAAGAGGGCTTTAGTATACATCTAAGTTGCCAGTTCGGGTTCGGTTCCAAGTTCGCGGTTTGAGAATTGGTTTGCTGGTTCGACAAAATTTTGGAAAGGGGTTTGGGTTCATTTGGGTTTGTTAGTACAAAAACATATAAAAAATTATAAAAAAATATAATACATCTTTATGAAGCATGAGTTAAAATTAGAATGTAGCATAGTAGCATAAACACATTTAAACAACAAAAACTTTAAAACAGCATAAACAATAACATATCATGGTGATCATACCATCATATAGTAACATAGTTCAATCAACTTGAACATCAAAGATGAAAGATTCAAAACATTTAAAATACCAAGTTCAAGTATCATTGTTTCACGTTTAGTGTTTAACAGTAACTAATGGAATGAAAATTTATTAAAATTCTGAATTTTTAGTTATAAGTTCTTCAATCTTCATCTTCTTCATATTCTTCTTCTTTATCTCCTCCTTCTCCGCCTCCGCTATTACTTGCACCAAGGCCAATGGGATCAGCAGCAGAATCAACAATGGTATTGGCATCAAAGTCATCAAAATCATCAATTGTAAGCCCAGCAGTGGAAGCATCCAAGTCCGCAATCTCTGCATCTACATTCCACTTATTTGTCTCCCCTTCTTTGTATTCTTGACTCTTGTGCGAAAGAAGGCGCAAGTTGTTATCCACAAATACTAGGTTCTCTACTTTTTTTTATTGCAACCTATTGCGCTTCACTGAGTGGATGAAAGAACAGGTGCTCCAATTTCTTTCTGATGCAGAAGAACTAACAACCTATAAAGACAACATAGGGTAAGCAATTAAAAAAGAATTAATTCAATCTTATAAAAAAATTCTTTTGAAGATAAAGTGAGCTAATTTTTAAAAAATAAAACTTACTTGTGATATAACTTTGATTGCAAAGGGCTGCAATGTTCGGAATTTTTGGCCATAGAGGTACCACCAAGCATGAGCATCCTTCTTGAACCGATGACAAAGAGCATCATTACTTAGACCTCTAGCATTGACAAACTCTATGAACTCATCCATGATTACATCTCTTATATCATCATGAGGAAATATTCTTCTAAATGTGCCTGGTACCCGTCAGACACTTCCATATCTCTATATGGTGGCAACCTTCTTGGTAGATCACAATATTGTGAGCTATAGCATTTGGGGGTTAAGGCATAGGCAAGCAAATATAATGGAGTGGTCATTTTGTTCCATCTTTCATCAATAATTTTTTGCACTTGTTTGAAAAAGTTCTCTTGCGGATCTAGCTCCTCCTCATTTATAACTTGCTTGATCTTCTCAATCGTTGAGTCTATGCCAACATAGATCTCTCCAAGGCAAGGCCTATCGATGTCAGTGTACCTAAGCATGCTCATAATGGGCTCGGTGATCATAAGGAGATATTCCACACATTCCCACCATGACTCAGCCAATAGCCTATCCTTTATTTTGTTTGCCCTTTCAGTGTTCTTTTGCTTCCATACACCCCAATTGTTGTTGATTACCATACCTTGAAGTGCATCTTTCACTTGCGCAAGTCGTCTTAAGACGATTATATGTGATGCAAAACGGGTCTGAGCAACCTGTGACATAAATTAGAGCAAAAAACAACTATTAGATACATATTTTAGAAAACTAAGAAAAGTATACACATTGGCAATTGCACAAGTAAAATATGAAAAATCAGAAATTGTCAAATATTAAAAATTAAATTACTAAGAGTTCAAGTTCATTTACCTTCAATAGCTCCAATTTTGAGCAGTTCCTGAAAAGAGATTGAGTCATGTGGTGGTTTGTGACAAACATTTGTATGTTCTCAGCCTCTTCAGACACTGTTTTGATCTACTCAATTTGGTTCCCAATCTTTTGTAGCATAAGATTGAGTGAATGGACTGCACAAGGTGTCCAAAAGATATGTTGATATCGTGATTCAACCAACAAACCTGCTGCTCTACAATTCTTTGTGTTGTCCGTTATGACTTGGACAACATTTCTTGCACCCACTTGTTCAATGGCCTCAATTAGGATATCAACAATAAATGGCCCATCTTTTACTTTGCCCTCACAATCCACCGCTTTCAGAAACATTGCCCCTTTAGGGGACACCGCAAGGACATTGATCAAGGGACGGTTCCTAGAATCCTTTCGGCCATCTGAAACAAGTTTCTTGCACCCACTTGTTCAATGACCTCAATTAGGATATCAGCAATAAATGGCCCATCTTTTACTTTGCCCTCACAATCCACTGCTTTCAGAAACATTGCCCCTTTAGGGGACACCGCAAGGACATTGATCAAGGGACGATTCTTAGAATCCTTCTAGCCATCTGAAACAATTGTCACCCCTATCTCAACCCGTGAGTCCCTTATGGGCTTCAATTGATTTGCAACCGTTGGACCTCATCATCCAACAAGGTGGTGTGCACTTTCTCATACTTGGGGCCACAATACCCTTTTGGAGCTTCATTGGCACCCCTCAACATGTCCTTCCAAAATGGAGAGTGGACAACATTAAAAGACAACCCATTTGCATACAGGCATCTTCCCACCTTAATCTCAGCAATTTCCCAGGCCTTATTTTGAAAAGAAGTTTCTAGTGGCCCCTTTCTTTTGTGTACAATGGGGACAAATTCAGTGTCAGTGTCCATTGTAGTACTGAAGAAGGGGTGGTCTTGTATTATAACATTTGAGGGGGGCTGCATTCCCTTTGCTCTTTTACTTTTATTGCTACTAGTGCTGAGTTCTATTGCCCTGCGTCCTTCTCTCTCTTCTGCTGCTTCATGCTCTTCAATATATTTTAACACAGTGTGATTTGGTATAGGGACACCATTTTTGCTAGGGCATTTCTTGAGTCCTCTTCCAGTATAACCACATAAATGACCTACGACACGATAATAAGAACTATTTCTTTCTACACCACATCCTCGACATCTCCAACCGAATGCACCACCTCCTGGAATGGGTTTCATAATGTCTACATACTTCCATAGAGGAGAATCAGAGTTAGGTTCCATTCTTTGTTCGGTGTTGCCTATTGATGAAGAGGTAGATGACATTCCTTTCAAACTTTTCCCTATGGCAAGAAATTAGATACATGTTCGTAATCTATATGCAAGAAAATGACAAATTTTGGAATAATGGAAAAGATTCAAGAACATATGAAGATTGAAAGAGAAATGAAAAAATGGAAAAACTAGAACAAAAACAATAGCAAATGGAATAAGATCTTACCTTTTGGTCCTTTTCCAGCCATTGCAAGTTTGCAAATGTGTATGAGTGATGCACAAACACTTGAAGAACACCAACAAATCAATCTTCAAACTCCTCCTTGCACAACCGGATGCTTGCTCAAAAACTTATGTGCTCTCCTTCAAGGCAAAATAAACTATTTAGAAACATCAAATGACAATGAGAGGGCACAAAACCAATTAATAACACTTTTTTACGTTACATGGATGCCAAAAAAAATCCAAAATTGCAAATAAATTAGTCAAAATGATGTCCGTAGCCGCGGGTTCGACCTTGGTTCGAATTTTTCGACGTGGTTCGCCTGGGTTCGAACTAAGCCTGCAAAAAAAGACCTTGGTCGAACCGGACTCGAACTTGGAACCGGTTCGAACCAGTTCGTGGTTCGGAGGGGGGGGAGTACCCGTGCAACCTAGGTATACATGAAAACACAAAACATGCATAAAGTAGGCATATGGATGAATGAAAACATGAAGTAGACACATGAAAACAAGGAGCAGACACATTAATGCATGAAAATACGAAGTAGATGCGATCCAGACACATCATACATGTGCTCTTGATTAATGCCTTTCACTAGAGCTAGGAAGATGATTTACAAAACTTACTTCTTCGATAGAATCCTGCAACCACAAGTGATCATTAGTACACATCTGTATATAAGAAAATGTGAGTTGAGATTATTTATTCCAAGCCAATCGCATACTTCCACATGAGATTGCCTACTTAGGCTGATTCTTTAATCGAGAAGAACACTTAGGATGTAAACAAATTCTTAGGCACCAACACAATGGTCTTCCTCAAGGTTTTTGTGGATCTAAGCCCATGATCCCGTCTTGGAATGACCTCAAGGAAACTTCATCCCATCTTGCTCAAACCTCAAGGCAACTATAGGGATGTTGATCCTACCCATCTTGGAATAACCAATTAGTTGGACTAGCTTGAATACATCTTTGTTCTTTCTTCTGAGACTACCTTTATAGATGAATAATAAACTATATTCGAATATAAAAGGTCATGTTATCTTGATTATAACTCTGGCCTAGAAGGAATGCTAAGATGCAATAGGTCGCTTTGGCACCAAACTCAATGGTCTCTTTCAAGGTTTTTGTGGATCCAAGCTTTCAATCCCATCTTGGAGTAACCTCAAGGCAACTTGATCCCATCTTTGTTAATCCTCAAGGCATCTTACAAGGGACATTGATCCTTTACCCATCTCGTGACAACTTGTTGGCTGGATTTATACAGGCCTTCCCCGTATTGTATCCCTACTCTTTTCTAGCTTAGATTTTTTAATGAGATTGAACATAGATATTATTTATATAAATTGATTGATAAATAGCATACTTACCTCAAAGAGGCATAAATCTTATTCTATCAACAAAATATCCTTATATTGTATTGGTGATGTATATGTAGAGTCTAAAATTTTCTTTCTCATTGGTTTTACACCCTTTTGCAAAATCAAAGTATATGTTGAAGATATCACATTTATAAAAGATTGCAGAATTTGCCTTATTCTGAAGAACTTTTGTTACATAATCTGAATTCAAACTGAATTAAACTCTGTGACCACAAACATATAAATATGAACACTTTACTATCAACTCTTATTTCAAACTTTTGAATGAATAATATCAAAATATAATATAGAGAGAAGTATATCTGAACACTCTATTGTATCTTTTTTTGGAAATTTGAATAATCAGAATTTATCTTCTTTAACAACTATTGGCCATTTTTGCCGCCCATTCAGCCCATCATTGATAACCCGATCAAAGAGATCTTCAATGGGCTGGATTCTTTGTCTTGGGTTAACACGCTAAGGTTGGCGGCTAACATTTCGTGTTGGCTTGGTTTCTTCATTGACTGAGTGAACTTAGTTTCCTCTTTTGCCGAGTTGCAGGTTAACATCGCGTTTTGTTGGCGATTAACATTTCATGTTTACCCACCCCTTCTCCATAGTTGATTGGCTTGCAAATCTGACAACTCTTTTCGCGTACCATCTCAACATCCTCTCGAAAGTGCGAGATGTTGCCACTTGCCCAATCTCGGATTGGCTTATGCTGTGAAGATCTAACGACTCATGTATTTGTGTGATATCTGCTCATCCTCATGAGATGCTGCCATGCATCTTCATTTCGACGTTTCTTTGTGCTGCGGTGCTTCTTCTATTCTTTGGAACTCGAAATTGCGCCATGTGTCCATACCCGTTGTGTGGGTCCTTTCTATCTGCACGGATGGTTGACTCGCTTGTCATCCGACATCATGGTGCCACGTGTCTCCATTTTGACGTTTCTTCATACTGCAGTGTTTCCACGAGGCTCCAAAGCCTAGAATTGCGCCACGTGGCAGAGGGTCCCACCTTTCATGCTATCTGCTTCCCTTTGCAAAGATCCTTTGGTCCGAAGGCTCTCGTGTTTTTGCATCGTTGCCTTGGCCCTTTGCGAAGATGTGACAACCATTGGATTTAATCGCATCTTGGGGAGATTCTTGTGGCATTTGGGCCGTTTATTTAAAAGGAAGATCTTTGATCGACGGTGGCGACTTAATCTGTCATTGGGGGAGCTTCTCGCAAAAACTGGGGCATTCGTTTTGAATGGAAGATCTACGTCGATGACCAGCATTCATTTTCGAGAAAACCATATTCCCCCTCCCTGCGGTCAACTCTGCATTTTGTGGGCGGATAACACGTCTTGATATCCCTCCCGGTGTTTTTTTGTCCATTGGCGTGAATCAGCTTCTTGCAGCCATGACATGCTACCAAGGCCAATGCTTCAATGTTGAGTAACTTCTTGGGCCTTGTTTGCATGACACCATTGCAATCCACACCTCTTTAATACATGAAATGATTAAATCTTTGGGTATTTGACCTCTTACGATTGGTTGCATCGTTCTTTTCTCTTCCTATCACTTCCAAGAGAAGTGCACTTCACGATCAGATTTCTTTCTGATTCTTAGTTATTGCCTTCTCTGCAACTCAACTCCATCTTGGTTAGGGTTTGAACTCTAGTGTTAAATTGGAGTTATGCCTGAACTCTTTAAAAGGCAGTTGTAAATATGTTCTTCTTTGCTTGTATTTTGTAGTAGCGTTATGCCCTGCAACTTTTGCCTTCCAATAATGAAATAGGTCGACTTCTTACCTCTTCTTGCCATTCATTATTTGTGCATGTTTATTGCCTTGTTGTGAATGTTTCTTTTCTAGTTTCTAAGGTTTGCATATTGTGTTCAATTCGCTGGTGAAGTGTTGTGTTGTGAAGTTTCTCCTTCCTTTCAGCACCCAATCGGTTTCCAACCTACATGTGAGTTCTTTGAAGTTAGATTAGAGTTTAGATTTGTGTATTGGAGTGTTTCATTGATGTTTTCTGTAGTTTTAGGCAGAGTTCTAACCGTAGGTCTATCTTGGTGCATCATCCCCCTTAACCTTCCTGCATTTTTAATTTCTGTTCTCCTTCTGCTTTTTCCTCTAAAGTTATAGTTTAGGTGCATCCCGATAGTAAGGAAGCTGGCCTTCTCCGGAGATTCGACCTCAAAGCGCAAGTCCCACACTTGGAGGTCATTTCCATGTTACACAAGGTTGCTTGAGGGTCATACAACAACAACCTTTCTTCTTCAAAGTCTTATGGTCTCAATCCTCTATCAATATTACTGTCCAACAAATCATTTTATGCCCTGCAAACTTAACAAATTCAATTGAACTCATGCCATAGACCATCCCCGATAAAATCATACGTGGCAATCTAGCATTCTGAATGTTGGTTTTACTGACAGACCACCAAAAATTTCTGTACAGCAGTATCTGTTTCTACTGGTGCCACAAATTCTAATCATTTGTACAAGCGATAAAACATCCCAACTTGAGCTATTGAATATTGGGTTTCTTCAGGTATTCTTCCTTCAAAATAAGACAATGCACAAGTAATCTTTGTTTACCAATGGGTTGGGCTCCCGCTCAGAGTTTCATTCCTTTTACGGTCCAATATTTCCCTGTTTGCATGCAACTCTATTCACAATGGCATTGATATTCTTCTTAAATATGCTAGGACACAGAATAACTTCATGGGGAAATTATTCACATGAACTCAGAATGATCCACATCTAAGAATGTAACCATCACGCAAGACCATTTCGCAGAGGTTTCGTTCACAGCAATGGAGTAACTCCTCAATATTAATGTTCAACTCCAGACTTTATTGTACATCCACAATTATATTTTTTGTAGTTGCAAATAATTATTATCATCTTCAACCATAAGTTTGAGCCCCAAATTATTACATTTGACTTAAGGTTCCAATTTAGTGGCTGAAAAAATAAGCTGGTTTTGATTATATCACCAAAATCTCCTGGCGATATGAATATCATTTCTTATTATAATCTTTGTCACAAGAATATGCTTTGCCCGACCTAAACTAACCTCGGTATCACAACTCTTTAGCAATAGAGTTGAGTCAGAATCATTAAAATATGTTAAAAAAATCTCCTCTACTTTACCTGTTGACTGGGGTGCTATTAACATTCTGTATTATTAATCCTGTAACCTCCAATATTAAGATTGTTTTATTATTTTATGCACCAATCCTGGTTATATCAGAAGCAGATGGATTAGCTTTATCTATTAATATTCTTGTAGCTTCGTACGTTGTCTGCCAGTTATCAGCTGCAACAGCCACCTGTGCCACTGTTGAAGATCTCCTTTGCTTCTGTTTATTTTTAATGGTGACAGCGATTCTGAAGTGACAACAGTTGCAGATTGTGAAACATAAAAAAATAAAAATAGAATAACATACGGCTCCACACTCATACGATGAATATTATTCACTTCTTTGCGCAAGCAGCTGTGGTAAGGTAAAACATAAAAATAATAATAGATTATTCCCATTAAAGCAATGACTAGTCTTGTGTAAAATATGAAATGATGGCAGTTACTATCACCACACCCTTTACAATAGTCGTAGTGTAATAAGAAAATGAATGGCACTCTGGATAGCGATGAGTCATCGATTTCACCTTCTGTGTAGGATTCAAGAGCCAGATAAATTGAATACAATTACTCAATCAGACGCAGGAACATGATATCATTTACAGTAACATGATTTCAACATGGATTGATTTAGGAAGAATAAAACGAAGTTGATCACCATTCTAAACATTGCTTAGGACAGAAATTGATGATGATAATATGATGTTGTCAAATTGTCTGTCAGATGACTCCAGTCCCATTATTTATTTAAACATGATATTTAAATCACAACTGCAGACTTTAGGTGGGGTTGTCTCATTTCATATATGTATATATTTTCTTTGTTTCGGTATTCCTGAAATTTCCTTCACAGGCTGGCAGGACATTATCTCGGATACCTACTGTAATGTCCCCCGCTGGGACTCCATAGTTTACTCAAATATTTCTCTCTTAAACCATTTGAAGACTTATTCCATATATATTATCTGGATTTCTTAATTTCTGAATGATTGATTTTACAATGTTATATTATATATATAGTCTTCCATTCCTAGAGTAATGTCCTTTTGTAAAAAATAATTATATAATATTAATAATAATTATATTATATTAAGTATATATTAGTAACATAACATATACTATATTAATAATATAAATTATATTTCTTATTAATATATATTATTAATAATATTATTGTTAATACTATTGCATAATATATTAACTTTATATATTATTAATATTATATTTAATTTTCATGTTTTAAAAGTAATATATCATGCATTATTTAGTATGATTAAAATAAATCATAACTATATTATTATTTTATTGATTTATTATTTATCTATATTTTATTTGACAGGGATATCACAAAGGGCTCAAGTTCTTTTAATATTGCAAACACTTGATCTTTGTAAGCAATAGACCCACATTAGTCTAGTATAATAAAGCTGAAAATATAAGGTATGGCTATGCTTAGATGTCATGGTTCTGCACAAATTAGTGTGCAGCAAATCTAGGGGATTAAAGGATCATGTTAATAGAACAGGAAAACGAGTTCAATATTATTTCTGGAGAAGATAGTTGGAGCAGAGAATGACTGTTTTCTTCATGGGAGGAAGCCTCTGCATCATGTCTTGTTTTCTCATGGCAAGAAGATATCCCAAACTGAGATGACAACATTGGTGACAATAAGTGGTGGATGACTGTTCCTTAATTGCAAGGACCCTGTGCTCATGTGTTATACCAACCAAATGAATTATTTTACTGATCCCTAAAGCACGAGATCAACATCACTATTTCAGCTCTTGTACCAAATGATACAGATTCTTAATCATTAATTTGACCTTCAAGTTGTGTTTAGCAACTACTGACAAGAGATGCTTTGTGAGGTTTGGAACAGAAGAACTTTTGTAAGTTGCTCCTGAAATTGGATCTTAAATTGTTTTGGCCAAAAGCAATTTCATGTCCAACTTCCTTATAAAATTCGAAAAGGTTCTTTGTGCAGATGGATGATGCTATTTTGCCTATTTCAGATTCTTGTCGAATTCTCTGACTTTGATCCTATTGCAACCTAATTTGGATTGTTTACATCATGATGTAGTTAGTGCCAAGAGGAATTCTACAATGGCAGCAAGCGATGGAATGTAATGGCGTGTTAACAAAAACTTTTACGTTGTTTAAATTTGACAACCATTTTACATGTAAAAATATTAATATTAATTATAACCATACACATTTTCAAAATAAGTAGCACATGAAAATAAAGGTATTCTGTAATCAAAATTATAAGTGTTAGATAGATGTATAAAATTTAAATACAAAATAAAAATAAAGATATTTTGAAAAATAATCTACCATTCCCAAATTTGCAGAAAAATTAATTAGCAGACATTAAGAATAATTAGTTCAGTTAAAAAGTATATTATATATAAAAAGAAATATTTTTTAAATAGTGATAAAAAAACTAAAACTAAAAATATTAAAAATTAGACGTAAATATGTAATTTTGGAAATTAGAACAAAAACTTAATATTAGGAAGAAATACAATAAATGTGGAGAGATTTACTAAATATAATTTTAAGTAAAATAAAATAATTTAAAGCTAAATAAAATAGCTTCAATGGTATTTCCTGGTATTTCTTTAGATAGATGTATTTGAGATCCTATACAAGTTTACAGCAGTTGAGCTGCCAGATCTAGTTGGTCAGACTGTCAACTAATAAGAAAACTTTAGTTTTCTTGGTCTTTAAAGATTTTTTGAAGGATATATAAAGGTTCTATTTTTTTAATATTCTTGAATGATAATTAATGCAGTATTTCTGTGCATGTGCTTTGCCTGTAAGATAGATGCGCCAGATGACTGATATTGTGCAAGTATTTTGTCATCTCATATACATTGATCGAAAGAATTTATTTTGTACATTGGTAATCAACAATGTTCAATGCAAAAGTACTGTTTAACTTGTCACTCTTGCATTAATGAAATAGCAGCAAGGCAATTTTCTTAGTCATTATACTCATTGCAGGTTGAAGCAGTTATACACTTTGAGGATGATATAGAAGAGCTCCAGCAGTGGGACCAACAGGTAAGCAAGTTATAGCTGTAACTTGTTAAGTTTTAGCTGTAACTTGTTAAGTTTGTGCTTCCTGATGACTTATTTGGTTCTACAGTTCTAATTTTCCTTATATGAACTTCGCAGATTGTTGGTTTGTGTCAAGCACTCAACGATGTCTTAGATAGCATGGCTAAGAAAGGGCTGACCATAGCAGTGTAAGATGCTACTGCAAGGAGATGATATGAAGATATGAAGCTTTACATTTTTTATTTGCTTGCATCACATCACTTAATGATGGGCAAGTTTAGGATAAGCCCTCATGAATTCTAAAATGTGTTGGTTCCATCTTTGGCTGGAAATTTTATTCGTTTACAGATGAACTGAAGTCAGGTGGAATTTTATGTCTATGCCTGTAACATACTATCCTGCCTGTTTTAGTCTGCAACCAAGAAAGCACTTCTTTTAGTTAATCTGCATGACATAATTTGGTGACGTTGACATGCATTCAACCCTGTGACCTATGATGAGTTAAGGATGGTTGTAATTGTTTCTTATATTTGTAAATGGTATAAGCATTTCTTGTATCTATAAATGTATCTGATTGTCAAGTAGCTAAAGGAATGTTACACATCTACTTTCAATTTGGACACTCCTAATTATAATAGTGATCTGCACCTGAAACTTAATACAGTCAAATACAAGTTCTCGCCTCATTAATAAATGTAAATTAAGAGCTAATCTCCCTCCCACTGTACTACATTTGAGAATTTTGTATTCAAGCAAAAAAGGCTCAGGTTGAGACAACCTTGTATGAAACAATAGGTGCTGCACATCAGAGGATGCTTGCACTAATGTGAGGACACCAGCAACTAGTGAGAATCAGATGATGTCAGATTTGCTAGAGAATGAGTCGCAACTTCTTGAACATGACCTTTCATACTGAAGAAAAATAGATTGGGGAATCCCTGCATTCAAAAATTTAATAATGATTAATGGTAGCATTTTCTTTGTTTCTATTTTTTTTGCTTGCCTTTGTTTCATGGATATGATTGTAACTAAATCATTTCAAGAGGGAAGCAGATGCTTTATCCATTTCTGTTGGTATATATTTTGATCTTTCAATTTGCTATACTTTCATCAACTCTATCGACAACGCAGCACCCTATAGCTCACATAATCACATGTAACTTGCTTGTGTGCTTTCCTAAGGAATTGTTTTGAGCGGGATCATTTGCCTGTACAGTGAACAATTAGCTTGACAAGAAAGAGGGATTTTGCACTCTTTACCAAAACTTGATCATTTGCTAACAAGGCGTAAATTTATAGGCATTTACTCTATGAAGACTGATTTGATCCTTGACAAGATAAATTACACCCCTTTTAATTTCTTGAGGGTGTTTGGTTGAAATTGTTGAGTCAAGACCAATCTCTTGAGGCTATTCACTCTATCCCCTAAACTACAAAGTTCACTCATTTTTGTTGGGAGCTTTCCACTCTCCTATAATTAGAATAATGGTATTAGCTTTAATTCATTTTAATTGAGCACATGAAATTGGGTTGAAAGCAATGTAACACGGGGACTCCCACCCCCTCCCAAACTTTGAAGTACTTGTCCTCGAGATGTCCCCACACTGGGTACTTGAGTACCCAAGCACCCTCACCTCCGCCATTCCACAAACATGCCGCTTGTATGGGTGCTTGAATTTTTATTTGAATTTTGATTTTTGAATGTTACTATTGGTTATGTAATATGTTACTATTTTGAATGTTCAATGGTTCTAATTCATGTTGCAATTTTGCTATGTTCAAGTTTTTTAATTTGGTATGTTCTATTGAAACATCATTTCATAACTAGAATTTCAAGTTCTATATGTATACTATACAACACCCCTCTCTACCTTGTCCTCCTCTTGCTGTTGTTCTCCCGCCATCTCGAAAATGAGGCCCATTGTCCCCATGTCTCAAAAACGTGTCCTAGCATCCCTCTGTACCCTAGTACTGGTGTTACACTAGTTTAAACCAAGTAGATAAACAAGTTTATTAGAATCAAGAGTCTTACTGACGTGATTTTAAAGGGGCAGTTAGATTCTTGTATTAAACTCTCAAAGATGACATTTGGCTTTTTAAGTTTTATAAAGCAAAAACCCTTAAGCAATTGAACATTTCTTGGGAAATAGTGTTTGTATATTCTTTTATTGTAATTGGGCCCTAGAATTAAGTATTGTCCACCAAATTGCTCTTTGCATTTTTTGAGTGCATTTGTATTAATGAAATTCAAAAGTCATTGGAAAATGTTTTACAAATAAAATTATTTTGTAGATAAAAATGAAAGACATCACCAAAGACGTTTTGAGAATGCAAAAAAGCATATAAATGTCAAGGAACTTGTAATTACACATTTTTATACATAATTTCAAAAAATATCTTTGCTTCCCATAGCTTAACAATTGGAGGGATTTGAGCATGCAATGCTTGTTAGTAAATGGGGCCAATTGACATCATTGTTCTTAGTGCAGGTTAGCACATAAATGTCAATGGTTGGTAGAGGAAGTATTTAACAACAAAACTATATGAGAAATATACTTCATCAACCAACTTCTTGTAGTGTGACATTACAAGCTTGTGTGCAAAGCTAGCAACATATACTTTAATTTCAAGTAGTATTTTGGTTTATTCAAACATACCTTCTTGTCGTAACATCATCATGGCTATAAATTTTAAACATGGTTGCAATGACTATCGTTGCAATGGTCGGCTTTGAACCTAGGGCTTCTAGGGCCGCTTTTGCATTGGATGACACATTTGTTGTGAGTGTTTTACCAGGCTTAGGGGGTGTTGTGGTCTCTTTTGCTTGTGTTTTTGCGTGTGACATGGGGGAGATTGATACTATTTTGCCCTTTTTTGGTGTGTTGGGAATAGCTTGTGATGATTTGGGAATTCCTACTTGGATGGTGAAAGGGTTTATGGTGGAGCTGTGTGTTTTGGGCACACTTCATTGAGACCTAGTTCTATGGTTGTACCCAAAAGGTTGATGGATGCAGTTTAGCTTATATTGCAAATTCTACTGTTGAGATCTCGGCAAAGGAGAAATCTTGACCCATGGCTTGTGCCAAGACATCCCTTGTGGTGGTGTGTGGTTCAAAAGTGGTGGAGAATGTGGATTTCTATCAACATTACATGTTGGTTTGTCTGTTGGCTTTTGGGTTGTGTACATCATTGGGTATCTATTTTTTGGAGGCTTTTGGTCAATAGACCAATGGAATAGATAAACACACTTAAAGAGATGGTTTCTATGTTATTGGTCCTAAGAACAAACGAGTTACATTCCCCAGATAGAGCCAGTTATTGTCCATTTTGTCATCGCAAAATGGAGGCAACACTACAAACTTTACCAAGCTAGTTTGCAATTTATCCAAGTTAACTCATTTTATGATTGGTGAAAATTGTTCAAATCCTTTCCAATTCATGTCAGGAAGATACGCTTCGTAGAAAAGAAGCAATATTCATGCGGTCTCCACTTTCCCAAGAGCTGCACTAGAATCTAAGTTCGTGCAGGAGTGCGCCAAGCACTTGATTAAAAAAATGTTAAAAGATGTTGAGGGGAAAGGTGTTTGAGTTTACATCATTGAGAAGGTTTTCATAGCGTCAAAAACTCCAAAATTTTCAAATCAGACAAAGGAGAATTCATAGCAATTGTGGAATGAGAAAAGGCTTGATTACATCAAGTTTTCAAATGGCAACTGATATTTCATCAAAGAGAATCAAGAGGCTATTCAAAGATGCAACATCATGGTTATTAGAGTGAATGTAGTGGCTCGAAATATAGGAGCTCTTTACAACTTCAACATTTTCATCATTTTGCTCAGAAGACATGTTGTGTGTAATTGATTTGCATGCAATCAAATTACACGTGCCTTCAACCATGTAACTGAATAAGTCTTATTTCTTGTTTGACTTAGTCAAGATGGTTGAGTTTCTCCCACCTTTTTCTCCCCTTTTCTCTCACTACTTTGCCTATATAAGGGAGTGCCTTCCATTGTAAATATCATCCTTTTACATGTAAGAAAGCCTTGCAGAATTTGTGCAAGCATAATTGTGATTTGTTGTACAAGTTTTAAAACAAAGAAGTGAATGGAAGAAGTAATTTGTTTTGAAGTTGTGATTGGAAAAGATTGTGGGGCTATAAATTGGAATATGTGTCTGTAATTTGTGTTGCTTTCTTTAGTTTATGCGAATCTTGTTTGTATCTGGGGCATGTATATGAGCAATGTTAGTATGCTAATAGAAACCAAATTTAAATAAAGCTTCTACAAACTAAACAAAATTCATAAACTTCAAGATAGACTAAGATGAACTCTCAATTGAGAATATGAGCCATTAATGGGCTCTCTCAATGAGAAGCTCTCTTGTTGAGTAACTTTGTCTAAATAGATAGGATGTATGCTCAATATGCTTCCAAAGGCTTCAATGGATGATTGTGGATTTTTGGTGTGGATAGATGGCTTTAGTATGGATTTGGCTCTCAAAATAGCATTATAACTTTACTTCATGGATTGTGTTATTTTGCAAAGGGGAAGGATCCAATTTATAGGCAAGACGCTTGAGGGATTGAGGGCTAAGATGCAAGGATGGGAAAAAGCTCATGGAGGGCTCAGATTGCATGAGAGGAGAGCACATGGATTGTGCTTCCTTACAGCCAATCAAGGAGTGACACATGTCACATGGTGAGAGGATGGAGGAAAGGGGAAGGATGAGTCAACAAAGGAGGCTCAAGGGATAAAATCTTCATAAAGAACCTCATAATGACTTGTAAGAGCAATAAAAGAGCTTGGAAGAGTCATTTATGACCTAGTGGGCTTCATAAAGTTTTATGGTTGAGATATTTTGAGGGTGATGAGAGAAATTTTGACTTGGACTTGATTAGGAGGGTTTTAAGCTTGCTTAGGCTTGTGCAAATGATTAGAGGATGGATTAGGATGGTTTAGGATTAGCTTAGGGATAGGCAAGTGGATGGCATTTAATGAGGGTGGGTGAAGGAGGAGATATTTTGTTAACTTTGGCTTGGGTTAGTAATTCTTAACCCATGTTTAGGGAATGTGACAAGGTTAGGAGGGGATTAGGATTAGGTTTAAAGACATCTTCTAGAAGAGTCTAGACTTTGGATGAGGATAAAGACTTTCTAGAATAGTCTAGAATTTCCTAGGATGAGGATGAAGACTTTCTAGAAGAGTCTAGAACTTCTTAGGATGAGGATAAATTAGATTTTTAGGAAATAAATAAAGTTTTATTTATTTCAAGGGTTTGGGTTGAGGAGATATTTATTAATTTTTTTTTAATAAACATGAGGATTAATATTTAATCTTAATTAAATATTTTGAGTTGGGATTAGGGGTAGGAAATGATGGGATTAGCCTTTAATTAAAATTAAAGAAGGATTAAAAGATTTTGGAAGAGGTTAGTGGTCTTAAGGAAATTGGCCAAGTTTTGGGCAAAAAATAATTTTTTTATTTATTTTGGGTTTTTTGGTCAATTTATTAATTAAATAATTAATAAATAAGGAAATAATGTTTAAATAAGATTTAAACATTTTTGGGAGGGATTCCTTAATTAAATATTTTAAATTAAGATAAAGGGATTTAATGGCATAAAAATTAATTAATTAATTAAATAAATAAATAATTAATAAATGATGATGTCATCAGGACTTTTTCAGAAAATAAAAATACTTTATTTTCTAAAGGTTTTTAGGTGTCTACATTTTGCCCCTCTTTGATGTGATGCCGCAAGTGGCATGGCATCAAAGATAAGAAAATAAGATGTCCAAGGCTAGAGCAGAAGAGGAGAGAATGGACTGCAAGATGCCCCCTCAAGAAGGCGGCGGGGAGAGAAAGCGAGGCTCGACGACTTTTTGAAAAGTACAAGAATCCGAGATGAGCAAGAAGACTCAGATGGGCAAAGAGAAGGGGCTAAATTAGCTCAAACTCTCACTATGGGAGAATGACAAAGGAGAATCAGATGCAGAAGAGGAAGCAAGCTTAAGACTTTAGGGAAGGTGGAGGATGAAGGAGCAGAGCGCTATAAAAAGGAATCCAGGATAGGGAGATGGATGAGGGGATTATAAAGTTGATGCAATAGGATTTCAAAGAGTCAGATTGGTGGAAGATGGGTTTCGGAGATCCCTAGGACTAGGATTGTGGATCTCGAAAGATGAGGCTTGGTGGATTGATTTGGATTGGTGGATCCCTAAGACTAGGATTGTGGATCCCTAAAGCTAAGAGTGATGAGTGATTCAAAGAGATACTGATGCATAAGCTGGGGTAGGAGAGACGGATGCTGGATATGGATGGGGGATAATGGAGATGAAGAAAAACCATTGAAGCTTTTTGAGTGGGGGGATACTTCAAAGAGAAGTACCACCATGTAGTTGAGCACTAGATTTGCTATAGGACTATTGGTTAATTGCTAAGGTTACCAAGAACATGAAGGCCTTTTCACCAACCATCCAAAGGACTGACGAACTGACTCAAAACAAACACGCAAGGATTGCCCCAGCATCACACATGAATCCTAGAGGAAGCAGCGTGGAAACGACACTGGGTAACCCACAAGCAGAAAAGAAAAATAAACAAAAGACCTGATCAAGACCTTATGCCCAGATTGCCCCATTCACAGTATACCATGATATGGAAGATCGTGGCAACGTTGAGGAGGAAACAAAAAGATTTCTTGGAAAAGATACTTCAAGACCCAAAAGGGAAGATTCCAAATCAAAAGAAAGTGAAAATCCAAAAGAGAACCGTTTGCCAACAAGATGGGTAGGATGAGGTACTAACAGACCAAGATCAGACATGAGGAAAGCTATATCCTACAAGGATCTATCGGAGAGCACCTAAGCCGATGGATATTGGGTGAGTGATGCATCTGGCAAGCTGAACTAAGAAGGTAACACTTTGGTGACAGGAGATCTAGCTAAATGATGCATTGGAATAGCTAACCAAAGATGTGCGATGTGTGCAAGATGCTGATCAAGGAGGAACTGACACAAAAGCTGGATAGATACAATGGTACTAAGCTAAAGAGAATGTACAAGCTGGCGGACCAAGATATTTACAAGCTGAAGCTGACCAAGATAGTTACAAGCAGGCAAAAGCTCAGGATGATAGGATAGCGAGATGGTTCGATGTTGTGCAAGATGCAAAAGCTAAGGGTGGGGTGATAGTAAAAGATATGGATTTGGCAGGATGCATCCAATGATGATGAGAAATTTTGTGACCAAGGATAGCTAGAGGAGCAGGATGAGATTGCTGGATAGGATGGTAGATAGCTAGGATTATGATGGATATAAAGAGATGACATTGGGTTTGCATGAGGATAGCCTAGAGCTAGATGCCAATGACAAGGGAGGATGGACAAGACAAGATCTCCAAGGAATATAGTGCCCCCAATCAGAAGATAAGATGTGGAAGGAGGTCTTATGATGGATGTGATAGGATTGAAGCTAGGATGGAAAAAGCTGAAGGGGCTAGGGAGATGGATGATAGCTGAGATGATTGGCTGAAGCTGCATAAGATTAGTGGAGGCTGTGAGATGGAAGCTGGAGGATGGAGGATAGGTGGATAGATTGGAAGATGGAGGTGGATGTCAAGAGATGACCAAAAGCATGAGGGTGATAGGCTAAGCTAGGGATGGCAGGATTACGCATGACGCTTGTTTGCCAAGTTTTCATCATGGTACTTGTCCAAGGTGCTTGAATTGCCAAGTTTTCACCAGTGGACGCTTTATTTTTCTTTTCTTTTTTTGACTTTTTGACTTTGGACTTAGCTGGAATGATTTTGGCTTTCTTCAGCTATTTTGGCTTTTTTGAGATTTTTCACTGGCTGTTGGAATGTTCAATTTTGTTGCTAGCTGTTGGTACACCGGATGTGTGATTTATGCAATAGATCGGATTAGATGGGATTGATGGTAGGAGATGGAGGGATGAAAATGCTCGAAAGGAGCATGAGATGGGGATGCTTGCAAGAGCAACATTGGCACATGTTGGAATGGGTGTGAAAAGAGCATATGGGGGATAGATGGTAGATGCGGGCGTGATGGAGGATTTGTGGAAGCGTGCTTGGGGATATAGGCACCCAAGATGGAGTTAGGAGATGGGGGACATGAGTCACTAGATGGGGGATTAGCAATGGTGGATGCCATTATGCATTGGGTTTCAAATTTTTTCTTGGGGATCCACATGGTTTTGGATTTTCTTTTCATAGGCTTTTGCATTGTTTTGCATTCTTTGATTGGATTTTGCCTTTTTGGAGTATGTCTTTTAGAATAGACATATGATTGCCTAGGATGTGGATTTTTAGCTTTATGCATTTTGAAGTTGGCATTTACATTGCTGTGGTAAGCTTTGGGAAGATGGTTAGGAGAAGCTTTGTGAGATGGAGAGGATATGAAAGAGCATGTAGGGGGATGATGATGGATGATGTGCCCTGATATGTGCCTTTTTTGATCTTGCATAGAAATGGATGGAATAGGATTTTTATGATGGCTGATAGGAGGATGGAGGATGGTAGATTTTGGGACATAGGGACCCAAAATGGATTTAGCGGATGAAGGGGGGATATGGTAGGTTGTTTTGGGTTGCAAAGATGGTGGAGGGGGGATGACATAAGATTTCTTGAAGGAGTGATGGGAGGCTGGCATGGTGGGCTTGGAGATAGGCTTGGTTTGGGGGTGTGGTGTACCAACACCTTTAGATGGTGAGCCTTTGGATACATATCCAAGACCATGAAATCCTAGATTTTTTTGTGTAATAATAGGCTCTCTAATTCCTTGCTCTTGTGGTCCTAAACCTTGACCTTGATAATGCCATCGATTGAGCATTTGAACAAGCTGAGGAAACTTTTTGCTTGCAGAAAATGGTAGAAGTGATTTATTAGGTGTATTGCAATGGGGAGATACTGTTCTTAATTCTTCTACTGAGAGAGGGCCACCATGGATGAATGTAAGTGAACCAAGAGGGTAGATTATAGATGGTGGAATAGCTTGGATAGGTGGTAAGATGGAAGCATGGAGCGGGGGAGATGGAAGGATAGGATCTTGATGTAGCTGGTGGGATGACAAGATATCTTGTAGTGGAGGAGATATGGCTTGAGGTTTTGGAGATGGAGGAGATGGTGACTGCACTATGGATGGAAGACATGGTACGATGATATCTTCATTTATGCTTTGGGGGATGTCAACATGCTTTTGGGCAGGATCTTGATAGGATTGGTTTGGAGTGGATGGTGCGATAGGGGGTGAAGGGATGGATTCTTCAAAGGCAGCGGATGGATAGATGGGAGATTTAGTAGTGGAGATGGGTGAGTAGAAGATGGATGCATAAGGATCATTACGAGAGATTTGGGAAATGCTTGGAGGCGATGTGGATAGGATTTGGAGGGATTTGATAGGTGGTGGGATTTTGATGCTTGCGGGAAGTGGAAGGATTTTAAGCAATTTGATGGATGGTATGGGGAAGATAGCTATGGGAGATGGAGGTGATATTATAGATGGGGAAGCTTCATCACTGACTACTTCACATGGTTGGATTAGATGACATGGCTTATCGACTGTTGGAGGAAACTTTTCTTGTATTTCCTCTAGGAGATTCCTTGGAGACTCGTGTGTCGAAGGTGGAGGTGGATTGACAGGAATAGCTAGTGCGATGGGGGTGGAAGATTGGAAGCTTGGTTGATGGGGTGATGGAGGGGAAGCTGGAATATCAGATGGCATGACTAGATAGTTTGGAATAACTCTTGGATTTTGGGGGATGCTTGGGGGAATGTTTCTAAGGCTTTCAATACACCCGTCATAGTCAACAAGATTTTCATCATCATTGGAATAGGAGGTGGCGGGAGCAAGGACAATGCGACCAAACACATCATGATAGGATTGGTACTTCATGCTTCGATGGTGAGTTTGATGGGGATGGGGTCTTGCATATGGATGAACACGAAAGCTCATGGTTGGATTTGGATTAAGCACAACTTTTCGATTGGCTAATGAAAGATTTCCTAGGGACAGTCAAAGCTGCATGACAGACCTAAGGAGGATTGGCTGGAGATTTTTGGCTTTCCAGTGGATGGAAGACTTCAAGGGCATGTTGTCAAAAGGTGAGATTTTTGCTTTCCTATGCGCTGGATTTGGTGGTGGCTGTGTCAACTTGAGGATAGACTAATGATCCTATGGGCATGACACGAGAGTGACCACTTGTGGATCCCAACCTTTAGCTCAAGGTGATGAGGGATAACAAGTGACAAAGCTAGATTACCCTAGACAATGCTCTGTCAGAAGGATAACCTTGGTGAGATTGGTTGATTGGTAGGATAGATTGATTGGATAGCAAATTTTGGCAAAGTGACAACAACTCTTTAAAGGCTTGGGTGATTTTGGATTGGGTTGCTAGCTGGCTAGGGGGATGATTTGGATGAACTTTGGATTTGGGATTGTTCTAAGGCAAATAACTAGATAGATTTGCTTGCAGCGAGGGAGCTTGGATGATTTTCTGATAAGGTAGTGACTACGCTAAGTATGCCTTGAGCTGGGAGATTTCTACTTTTCTGGGATTTCGACCAAAATTGGCAAACATTCATTCAAAAGCTATGAACAAACAAGAAGACAAAAGTTTTGAGCAAGAACGTCAAACACACCAACATCCTAGGAAGCTTTTTACAAGGATGAAATTTTTTATAGCTAGGGAGTCCTCGATATACGCAAGGTACGTGAGGCCCAAATCCGTAGATGAAACCAAAAAGATGTCACACAGCTGAGAGGAGCGGTAACCCACTTCTCCTCTTTCACTTCTCAAGGGTATAAAGTTCCTTGAGGTTTAGCCCGAGTGACAAAATTTTGATCCCAAGAGAGGTGTCTTTGGATTCACCTCCCGATCTTTATACTCCGTCGGAACGCTGGAGTTGAAGTCGTCCCAAGGGGTGATGAAATCCCCAAGCAGGCCTCCTAAAAAGCTAAGACAAGATTTTGGATCCTAATCTTATGCACCCAAGATGGCCTCGAAAGACGACAAGGGGAGAGAAGACTTGGATGATCTTGGGCTAAAAAACACGCTTGTTCTTTTACCAAATGACGCTTAAGTTTTCTGATATAGACTTTGCAAGCACTCATGTTTAAGATACAATGTTTATTCCAACTTTGAAGCGTCAACAAAAATAAAATTGATCGAAGAATGCAAACAAGAAGAAGAGTTAGGGTCAATAAGAAGGTAAACCCATGCGCCCGGAGGCCCTCCACGTCAAGTATCGATTGATTTTTCTTTAAGGCATTCAAGATTGAGTGTGAGTTTATTTTAAGCCCAAAACAAAGGTGTGTGAGACTCGATTGCCAAGCGCGCGCCCGGAGGCCCTCCACGTCAAGATTTGTCCAATTTTTATGCCCAAACGAAGTGTGAGCGAGATTAATGCGCATTCAAGAAATTTTCTAACTTAGAAAAACCACTAAAAACCCAAGTGAGTGGAGTTTGATTTGCATGGAGCACTTAACACTCTCTTAGGTGGACCCATCCCCATAGATGGCACTGAGATTGCAACCAATGGTTAAATTGATGGGTGATTAAAGAGGGTGAGTCCAACGAAAAACTCACTCAAAGCATTTTTATTTGTTTTTATAACTTAAAAGATTACAAAAATGTAGATTCTTTTTATGCTCCAAAAGATGATTATTTGATCTATGGCATTCAAGATTGGATTTGTTGTTTTAATCATGCATTCATAAAAAAAACAAACTTGATTTTAATCCATGACACTCAAGAGTGATTTTAGCAACATGCATTCAAAGACAAGTGATTAAACATTCAAGTTTTTTCCTTTGAGCATTCAAGATTGAGATTTTGTGTGTTGTTTTAAGAACTTTGAAGTGCTTTGTTTTAACCTTAGATCATTCAAGATTGTTTTTGGACTCAAAAGTGAAAATGACTCTTTGGACTTTGCTTTTCATTCAAGATTTTGTGTTCTAGTTTGCATGTTTTAAGCCCAAAAATGATATTCCTAGATTGTTTGATGCATAAAAAACCTAAGAAACATTCAAGATTTTGCAACAAGACATTTGTTTGGAACAAATAACAAAGCTTTTTAAGAAAATTTTGGCAACCATTTAGGACTCTTAGTTTTCATGAGATTTTTAAAAGAACTTTAACATATTTGCAAATGAGGTTCATTTTATCCTTGATTGATGCTTTGAGTTTGATTTAGATATTAGTGTGCACTTAGTGTTGATTTTGAACCTTTTGAAATGGAAACTTGAAGTTCTTTTTAAATTCCCAAAAATGAAGTGTTCCTAACTTTGCATGAATGCATCTAAAACCTTGATGTTGCAAGGATGCAAATGATTAGATTGGTTTAGTTTCACTTGTTAAATTTTTTTTTCTTTTTTGCAAATTTTTAATTTTTTAATGGATTTAAGAATGATTTGGGGGTTCATTTTAAGCACTAAAAAGAAGTGTGTATGATTTTGCTTCCTTAAAAAAAATGGACAAGATCTCCCACAAGAAGAAGAAGAAGAAGAAGTAGATGGAATAAGAAGAATATAGACAAGAAGAGGAAGAAGAATTCCAAGTGCTTTGTCCACCTATAAGCTTGAAAAATCTGCAAATACTATGAGTTCCTTTGTCTTCTTCATGCTCATGTGGACCTACAAAACCAATTTATACAATCCTACCAATCACAAAAACAAGCAAAATTAGCCAAAATCAGCAAATGACATACAAAACTTGACTAAAAAAGCTAATGAAGATGACCCATGCGGGGTCCCACCGGGCGTGCCAAAATGTATATGAGCAATGTTAGTATGCTAATAGAAACCAAATTTAAATAAAGCTTCTACAAACTAAACAAAATTCATAAACTTCAAGATAGACTAAGATGAACTCTCAATTGAGAATATGAGCCATTAATGGGCTCTCTGAATGAGAAGCTCTCTTGTTGAGTAGCTTTGTCTAAATAGATAGGATGTATGCTCAATATGCTTCCAAAGGCTTCAATGGATGATTGTGGATTTTTGGTGTGGATAGATGGCTTTAGTATGGTTTTGGCTCTCAAAATAGCATTATAACTTTACTTCATGGATTTTGTTATTTTGCAAAGGGGAAGGATCCAATTTATAGGCAAGAGGCTTGAGGGATTGAGGGCTAAGATGCAAGGATGGGAAAAAGCTCATGGAGGGCTTAGATTGCATGAGAGGAGAGCACATGGATTGTGCTTCCTTACAGCCAATCAAGGAGTGACACATGTCACATGGTGAGAGGATGGAGGAAAGGGGAAGGATGAGTCAACAAAGGAGGCTCAAGGGATAAAATCTTCATAAAGACCCTCATAATGATTTGTAAGAGCAATAAAAGGGCTTGGAAGAGTCATTTATGACTTAGTGGGCTTCATAAAGTTTTATGGTTGAGATATTTTGAGGGTGATGAGAGAAATTTTGACTTGGACTTGATTAGGAGGGTTTTAAGCTTGCTTAGGCTTGTGCAAATGATTAGAGAATAGATTAGGATGGTTTAGGATTAGTTTAGGGATAGGCAAGTGGATGGCATTTAATGAGGGTGGGTGAAGGAGGAGATATTTTGTTAACTTTGGCTTGGGTTAGTAATTCTTAACCCATGTTTAGGGAATGTGACAAGGTTAGGAGGGGATTAGGATTAGGTTTAAAGACATCTTCTAGAAGAGTCTAGACTTTGGATGAGGATAAAGACTTTCTAGAATAGTCTAGAATTTCCTAGGATGAGGATGAAGACTTTCTAGAAGAGTCTAGAACTTCTTAGGATGAGGATAAATTAGTTTTTTAGGAATTAAATAAAGTTTTATTTATTTCAAGGGTTTGGGTTGAGGAGATATTTATTAAATTTTTTTTAATAAACATGAGGATTAATATTTAATCTTAATTAAATATTTTGAGTTGGGATTAGGGGTAGGAAATGATGGGATTAGCCTTTAATTAAAATTAAAGAAGGATTAGAAGATTTTGGAAGAGGTTAGTGGTCTTAAGGAAATTGGCCAAGTTTTGGGCAAAAAATAAATTTTTTATTTATTTTGGGTTTTTTGGTCAATTTATTAATTAAATAATTAATAAATAAGGAAATAATGTTTAAATAAAATTTAAACATTTTTGGGAGGGATTCCTTAATTAAATATTTTTAATTAAGATAAAGGGATTTAATGGCATAAAAATTAATTAATTAATTAATTAATTAAATAATTAATAAATGATGATGTCATCAGGACTTTTTCAGAAAATAAAAATACTTTATTTTCTAAAGGTTTTTAGGTGTCCACAGGGCAAAGTGGATATAAGAAACAATTTATTTCGAAGATGAAACTCGAAATGATTGTGGTGGTATAAATTGCAAGCTATGACTGCAATTTGTATTTCTTTCTTAGTTCACCCATCTTATTAGAGTCAATTACTTTCATGTTTGTGTGTTGAAATAACTTATAGATTTAGAATTTAGAAGCCATCTACTTTTGGAAGTCTATGTGCCTTAATAGTAGAGACACATCTTTGAAGGATTGTATAGGAGTCTGTGAGCTCCATAGCCATCCTTATGGTTAGAAAAATAGACATAGATCTAAGCTGGTATGCTTTCGATTAGCTTATGAGTTGATTTGAGTCTATCGGTATCATTGTTCCAATTTTAAAGATAGAAGTGTAGCTAAGAGATTCATCTTTCCCATTACCCACTCTGCAAGTAAGTTGATTCTTTCTTAAAAAAGAGGAAAGAATATCAATAATACCCTTTTAGTATCTCTAAACTTCTTTCTTACCTTGAGTTGATCCTAGTAACAGTGAGAAGGGGGAGTCTTCCCTTAAGGTAGGAGAGACTTTGGCTCACACGTGGTTGGAAATCATGTTTTGTGATACAAGTTGTACAAATTGTCAGTTGCAAATATTCACCCAACAGTTTTTGGCGACTCTATTAGGGATAGGACACTCATTTGAGAGCCTCATGCTTCCATTTGAAGCATACCCATGTCCTTTTTCATTGTAAATATTCTTTGTAAATTTCTTGTCGTTGTTTCAAGTGTTTATCGAGGATATGTATTTGGCCCCAGGTCCTTGGGAAAATGTTTTTGGACTGTTGAATCTAGCTTCACCTCTATGTGCTCTTCATGGTGGGTCATGAAAGAAGTTTCCTAACTTCTTCGGTAATGAACAACATCATGATGAACATATTGTTGCTTTCTACACTTTGCATGTGGTGTTCATGGTCTTTGATATGAGGATGTGTCTATAAGGTTGTTCGTGGAAATTCTCAAAGGTGTGGTGGTTAATTTGTTTTACCATTTACCACCACGTACTATCAAAAAGAGGGCTACTCTCAACCAAATTTGAAGAAAGGTTCAAGCCTCTTGAAGATGCTCATGCATTGTTGGCTCAACTTATTCAGTTGTAGAAGTCATCTCACATGCCTATGCGTGAATTTTTCAATCATTTAAACAAACTGATACGAAGAATTCTAATTGTTGCTCAACCTACAACTATAAATTTGAAGTGTTTCTTTGTCAATGCTCAAATTCTTGAAATCAATTTTCTATTAGGGAGAGCTTCCCCAAATACTTTTGAAGTTGCATAGACATTGGTGATTGAAATTAAAGATGATTTTATTTTTGTTGGGAAGATACGAATCGAAGGAAGTGAGTTTGAAGAAAGTATTTTTTTTTTCCTAGTTCATTTTGTTCCAACACAAGGATGGATCCTGCAATGCAGATGTTAGAAAATGACTTACCCTCAAAAAGAAAATAACTCAAGGCATGTTCTTCATTCCTCACGAAGATGTACAATGAGGTCTCTTCAAACGGTTCCTCGTAGTTCTATTGTTGAGAATCAATAAAAGTTAGTTTCACCATTAAATAAGCTTGCAATTAAGGAACCATTACCAAAAAAAACAGTAAAGCATAATGTATTTGAAGCTATTGATCTTGTTATTCTCTTCTAGGCAAAATGTAGAAGACATAGCTAGTGATTCTCATATGTGGTGCACACAATCTCAGAAGGCTAGTTATGAAGAGATGAGGAAGAATGTCTTCTTTTGCCAAGGTTCAAAATAATCATGTTGTAATGGTGGACATACAAGCAAGTTTTAATCAAGATGAAAATAATGTATCTGTGTCTCAAGATCATCAACTTGGGTACACTTTCCATAAATGTTCTATCTCATAGCTTGAGAAAGAACCATAACTAGTCAAGTCTTTACCAAGTCTAGAGTTTGTGAGTAGTATGTTGAGGTAGGCAGTGCAGTCATGTCATCACTAAAATCACTTGAGCAATGTTTTCTCAATCATCTTGAGGTGCTAGTGATTGATGAACCAATCAAGCAAGTTGTGGTTGGCAAGAAGAATCCATAAGTTATTCAATCAAGGGGATGTCCAATTTGACATCTTGTTTGATTGAAGGCTAACGGAAAGCTAGACATAACACATGTACCTAAACATACATATATAATTGAAGAGGAAGTCAAAGAAGCATGTTCAACTCTACATGAGTAGTTTCAACTCATAAACCTATCTTGGAGTGGCAATACACATGATTCATCTCAAAAAGGTGAATTTTTCCATCTCTTCCAAGAGATCTTACATCATGGATTGACATCATTTCTCTAGTTGTTTGTGTTCCATCTATATGAAGTTGCTTGTGAACATGCAAAGTATTGCAAGCTACCAAAAAAATCTATCTATTATGTTGAGCTAGTAAATGGTTTCATCTAAAAGTTGCATTATTGGCTAGTTTTAATTAGGTATATATATATATATTTTATAAGTGTGCTTGCACCAATTTGTTTTATTTTAACTAGGTTTGTTTTGCGTTAGTCACATTATAGTTTTTGTTTTGTTTTTGGTCGTCTAACTCTATAGCCCAATGGAATGGATAAACACACTTAAAGAGATGGCCGATTCTATGTTACTCATTGTTCCCAAGAACAAACAAGTTACATCCCCCAACTAGAGCCAGTTATTGTCCTTCATTTTGTCATCACAAAATGGAGGTAATACTACGAGACTTTACCAATTAAGTTTCTAATTTCTTTATGTTAACTCATTTTATGATTGGTGAAAATTGGTTAATTAATCCTTCCCAATTCAACATATAGTAGAGGAAGTATTTAACGACAGAAGCATATGAGAACTATACTTCATCAACAAACTTCTTGTAGTGTGACATTACAAGCTTGTGTGCAAAGATGAAAACTTGTAGTTTAATTTCAATCATGAAAA
Source organism: Cupressus sempervirens (assembly GCA_028749045.1). Taxonomy (NCBI): domain Eukaryota; kingdom Viridiplantae; phylum Streptophyta; class Pinopsida; order Cupressales; family Cupressaceae; genus Cupressus; species Cupressus sempervirens. The sequence continues at coordinate 257,579,985 of CM053792.1, forward strand.
TATTCCTTCCCAATTCAACATATAGTAGAGGAATTTTTAACAACAGAAGCATATGAGAACTATAATTCATCAACAGACTTCTTGTAGTGTGACATTACAAGCTTGTGTGCAAAGATGACAACTTGTAGTTTAATTTCAATCGTGAAAATATTCCTACTTGCCATAACATCAACATGGCTATACATTTTTAATGTGGTTGCAATGATTACTCGTACCTCTGCATCGACTATCATTGCAACGATCGACTTTGAACCTAGGGCTTTTGGAGTTGCTTTTGCATTGGATGACACATTGGTTGTGAGTGTGTTACCAAGCTTAGGTGTTGTTGTTGTCACTTTTGCTTGTGTTTTTGCCTGTGACATGGGGAAGATTGCTACTATTTTCCCCTTTTTTGGTGTGTTGGGAATAGTTTGTGGTGATTTTGGAATTCCTACTTGGATGGTGGAAGGGTTTTTGGTGGAGCTGTGTGTTTTAAAAGCAAACTGAATTGAGACCTAGTTTTACAGTTGTACACAAAAGGTTGATGGATGCAGTCTTGCTTATATTGTAAAGTCCAATGTTTCTATCTTGTGAAAGGAGAAATCTTGACCCATGGCTTGTGCCAAGACATCCCCTCTGGTGGTGGTGGAGAATGTGGATTTCTACCAACATTACACGTTGGTTTTGGGTTATGTACATCATTTGGTGTTTGTTTTTTTGAGGCTTTTGGTCTCAAGTAGACATTGAATTTTTCATCTATGTCAAGGGGATTTTTGTTATTTTTATTTCTTCTAATGAATGTGATTTGGTGTTGAAAAAGTTGTGGGTATGGGGAAATCACTTGTTGTGACCTAAACTCAAAACAACCTCCTTTAACCCTCTTATTAAACTTCTTAATGTGCCTTCTATGTGGGGTTTTCTCCCCAACCTTCCACTACATTTTTGGGAAAACTCTTTCATTGAGGTCATCATTTTTTCCATTGGTCACTTTTAAATGGTGGATGAGGCTACTGTTACAATGAGCCTTTACTTTTCCTTACATTTTGGTTGACAGTGATATCTCCACTTCCCTTCTTGGGGAAGTGATTCTCATGTGGGAGATAGACCATGGGCTCAATTGCTAGATTACGAGGACCTCCCCTTTTGGTGTCAGTGATGCTTCTCAACTGGTCATTTGGCTACAAATTATTCTCTTATGTTTTGAAGAGGTACTACTACTTGATGGTGCAACACAGATGAAGATCATTTAATTGTCTATGCATCTGACTCTATCTCTAATGACTCTTCATAGGTTGATTATGACTCCCCACATGGTGAGACTTCTATTTAAATGACCTCCTTTGACCTAGTGGATTTAACCCCACCTCTTGTTGTGGATGTGTTTCCCTTTATCCATTTGGACCCTTTGACTATTGTTGATCTTGCTTCATGTCAAACTTTGGTTGTTGAGTTACGACATTGTCAACACTCTATTCTTGTTGTTGATTTTCTCTAAAGAGGGCTCCACTACTTCCCCTAGCAGTAGGGACCCTATTTAAAATAATGCTTGGGTGGTTGTCCGTAGGCAAAGAAAAATCACTTTGTTGACTCACTCTCTCCCAAGGTTGTAGGTGTGTTATTTGCCCATTCCTAATGTGGATTAGAAGTTGTGATGCTAGTTTTTTGTTAAAGGTCTTTCTTGACCTCATTGTAAATAGTTATTTTGAACAACCCTTGGGCTCTAGCGGTGAAAGGGTCAACCATCTTGCTAGGCTATCTAAATTATTATAAACATTATCATGGTGCTTACGATATGGATTTTGTCATGAACATAAACTTATCTCTTAGAAAATGGAGGAATTAATTTTCAAAACTTGAACTAAAAAGAAAATTTCTCCAATGACAATCTATTGTATCAAATAATTTTTTTTAACAAAAAATGATCATTGAACCAAGTAAGTAGTATTGAGCAATCTGTCATTAAGAATCCACTGCCTACTTTTCCTTGGGTCTCCTAGGAGGTTTGTTATGTTACTAAAACTATTGATCAATAACATGAATGGTAGTTCTCATTCATATTTTTTCATAGAAAAGTTTGAAAATTTGAACATTTTTGGTTCATATTATAATTTTTATTTTTATTAGTTAAGTAGAGACAAGGTCAACCTCGATCCCTTGTACAAAGATAAAGATGAAAAATTTATCCCTTCAAAATATCAAACAATTGTAACATAAAAATAACTAGGGTGTAGAACAAAATCTTATAGTGGCCCCACCCAAAGGCAAGGTATACCTTACCAAAGTGAAGGTTTGTTTGAAAAAAATGTTCTAAGGAAATCTACAAGGTCCTTCTCCTCGAATCTAAATTTCTTGAGGTAGTAGAATTAAAATAAGAGGGGGTTTTGTTTTAATATCAACTTTATCAAACCTCTTGAAAAAAAGGAAAGGAAGTAGTAATATAAATAAAATTTTGATCCTTCAATTTCAAAACAAATGTTTTTTCTTAGTTTTAAAGTAAGTAGTGTAGGCATGGTCAACTTTATGACAAAAGATGATGTAGGAGAGTCCTTGGATTGTTAAGAATCTTACATCACCCAAAAATATTTACTTTTCTAGTTTTAGTGTTTTTAGTAGTGATCCTTAGACTTGGATCATTTATTGTCGCAAACCTTAGAAAATAGTCTAGACATAATCATTTATCTATGTCTAGGTTCACACCTCATTTGGATACTTTGTAGCAGAGATATTGTGGATTCTTGTTTGGTTTTGTGTGTTCTTCATAGTTCTAATGATTAGTTAAATTTTCTTATTTCACAAAGTTATTTCTCAAACTGACAATGCTTTGTGGCTCATATCACTATGTTCCTGGATCTATGACCAACATCTCTCTTGGACCCTTGCTCATGTTTTATCAAGTTGAGGGAGATTCTTATGATTTGGACTTAACCTATATTTTTGTATTACATTTTCTTATTCTTGGAAAATGTAATTGATTTTGGTCAACATATATGTTGCAAAGGCTCTATATATTCTACCAATTGATCTTTCTTTGTAAGGGTGAATGTGAATTGTAAGAATAACCTCTTTAAAGGATAGATCTAGGGTGATGATCTGAATTTTTCTTGTAGTTGGACGTGTAAGTCTTGAATGCAATCTACATGTAAGCCAACTTGATGTAAGTATTTGATTTTGTGATAATGTAAAGATTCATTATAGCATTTTGATTATATATTCTTGTATCTAGAGTTGTTAATTTCATTGTGTTGATTCAAATTCCATGGTTTGAATTGTTTCCATTGGGGAAACTCCTTCCATGACTATGTCAAGTGGTATTAGAGCAAGGTTAAAATATTCCTATGTTAGTAGATCTAATATCATGCTCTTCTGAAACTATAGATGTGTTGGTTGTAGGGTGGTAGAGTGTAGATTGAACCTACAATTGCAGAGGACTTGTGCAAGAGTATCATAGAGAAATAGTCGGTTGGTGACTTTTTTTGGGTTGTTTAGGTATTCCAAGAATGAAAAGATCATTGAGCTGGAAGAAGGTTGCAAGTGCATTGGATAAATCACTAAGAGACAATTAACACCTTGTAATCATATCATCAAAGTTGGGACACTTGTGCCTAAGGATTGGGAGAGATGTTATCTAGAATGATGAACCCTAGGAGGTTGGAACAAATGATGAAGGACTTTAAGAATGAAATAAGAATGAGATTCATAATGCTTGGACTAGGTCACAAAGAAATCCAAAGACACATGATGAATATAAGGAAGTTGTTGAAGATTGTAGATGTTGAGATCCCTGTAGACAAGAAAATATTGTTGAGAGCTATGACACAATTAGGTAAAAGTCATAGGATTTATATTTTTAATTTCTCTAGTTCATTGCATCTTAAGGATTCGATAGATTGGATAGGAGAAATAGAAGATTAGTTTGAGCTTTTATTCCATAGAGAGTCAGGTTAGCACTAAGTAAGTTGAAGGGTCATGTTGCCTTATTGTCATGCCCAAATCTCGAGGGCATAAACACACACGATTTTTTTTTTTAAGCTAATAAATAAAGATACTCTAAGTTTGATATAAACATAAACACTAATATCTAATGATCTCTAACTTTTAACCTTTTATTAATCTGTCATACTTAAACCTAATATGTAAAACATCTTTCAAATCAAGAATAAAGTAATTCAATTAGTTAATAAAAAAAAAAAACACAAATCAGCATCGATGCTCCATTTAATTAAATCTATTTCATTCTCTCTTATATTAGTCAAATCGATAATCAAATAACATAAACTATTATAACACAATAAAATGTTAATCTTAATTTACTTAATTAATCAATCATACATTTAACTATAACTAATAGTTATGAAAACTCCACTTACATAATTATAATAAAATCATAAAAAATCAATATTAACATTTCTCACAAACTTATAATCTAAATCTTTTGACATTTAATCAATAAAAGAACGTACTAAATAAATTAACATTTATCGACTAATCACTCGACTGACTTAATAATACATCTACCAACTATCTTATCATTCTCTAATTTATACTAAGATTGAATGGATGAATTTTAAACTAGAACATACTAAGACACTAATATTATAACATTCATACTAACCCAACTTACTTACAAGATTTTTCAACCTAAACTAACATTTCAACACCTATGTTAAATCTAAAATTAATCATAAATTTTAAACTTACTAATCTTTAATATAAACTAATGAACTAAAACTAACTTTCTAACTAATCAAATCTACAATTAATAAATTTAACTAACAAAAAGAACTAAAACAATACTAACAACTTAATTTACATTAAATACTAACTAAAATTTACCTAAACTAAACTTACTACAAACATAGTTTATCTTTACAAAACAAAAATAACAATAAATAAATAAAAAATTTAAAGAAACTTTTAATTAACCACTTACTAGCTAATACTAACTTAACATATACTAATCCTTACTAAACTAAACTAACTCACAAATATAATACTAAACTAACCTAACTAACCTATACTAAACCTAACACTAACCCTTAACTCCTACTCTATCCCCTCTCCCACCAGTCACATCGACCTCCCCACACCCCCAAACCTTGCGCATTTCATAAGTGCTGCAATAAGTACAACGCTCTGCCCAAGGGGATCAAATGCAAACCCTCCTTTTTGCAAAGTGACGATGAGAGTTAAATGGAGGAAAGCAAGACTTTAAACAAGTCTATCACAAATTGCAATATTAACCATGACAAGAGGGCCAACGCATTCCAAGAACAGGGTGGAGGTACAGTGACATCACCATGGCAGCATAATTTGACTTTGCTATCATTTTTTAAAAATAAAACCTTTTTAAATTGAAGCTTTTGAACTGATGCCCAAGGAGAGATGATAGGCATTGATGACATAAAGTTTTCTAGGTAAGTTAGGATATTTAGTTTATATTGAAATTTTTTTATTTATTCCATTACTATTTTTAATTTAAAAAACCCAATATTCAAAAAAACAAATGGATAATAAGAGAATCTATTAGATTCTCTGTCTCAAGGGGGAGCATTTAAATTGCTCCCCATACAAAATCCAGAGAGTTTTTGCTCTCTTGCCACACTTTTTTTTTTTGTCTTACATTTTTCTAAGTATTGAATTTTCAGTTGAATTAATAACCAAGGGGGGGGGTGGATTTTTTTTTTTTTGAAGCTTTATTTTTCTAAGTGTAGATTACAAAGTGATGTATATTTTAATTTTAATTTTAACAAGGAGTATATTAATTGAATGGAATTATAACATAGATTTAGTCATTGTGGTACAATAATGCAAGATTAATTGATATCTAATAATCATAAAAAAAAAAATTGAATCTACATGCATGATCATAAATTTTTATTTTCAACCTATATGAAAACTTGAAATTTTTCCAAATTGAACATCATCATTATTTCCATCCTATTTTTGATGTGCATCCATCTAAACTAAAATTACAATTAAATCACATGATAAACAATTATACTCAACACCAATTATATTGGCAAACCTGATTCAAAGGCTCAGCCGGGAAAGAACCAGGAAGAAAACCCGGCATCGTTGCCTTTACAACAAAGTTTGAATTTTTTTTTACATAGGATTTCAATCCTGAATTACAACAATTTAACTAAATTTCCTTTATGACCCTCATCAAGGACTCCATAACAATTTCTGCAACACTTTTCTAAGAACCGTGGAGGGAACAAAATCTGATCAGGTGACAACAAGCATGACCAAGAAACAAATCAAACATGCATATTCATACTAGGTTTTCACAATAGGATTCACAATGAATCAAAACTAGGGAAAGGTGGATTTTTCCAATAGGAGATGTCAGACACAACACCAAACCAGGTGCCCAATCGGGGCTATAAATCAAGAACTTCCATTCTTCCATTCTTACATGCCAAAACTCATACGTGGTTTGTGCTAACAGGTAGAGGCCCATAACACCCTACCCTCTCTCCCTCTTCTCGTCCTGAGAAGAGACTCTACACTGTTGGAGTCCAACTAAAATGACCTTTCCTGAAATTGGCCACTTCTGCCCTCTCCAAGGGTGAGTAATGCCAAAACACCCATACAAGTAAACTTCAAAATTCAAACATAAACATGAAAGGAAAACATCCAAAAAAAATGGTTTTCAAATCTTCCCAACATACCCAACATACATACAAGCATCCAATGCACAACACCATACCAAAACATGAAACAAGCATGAAAATCTAAACAAGGGAGATGAAACTTCCTACCTTCACAAGAAGTAATGACAAATGAACAAGTTTGAGTAGAGCTTTTCCCTTCCTTGCTTCAATCTTCCATGACTCCTCTCTAAATGTAGAGATTGGGTAACAACCTCAACTAGTCCAAGAAGGGCCTCTAAATAAGACTCAAACTCAACCACCAAAGGGATCAATAACTTCTCCCACCCACCTACAAATCTAGAAGCTCCTAACTCAACCCACACTATGGTTAATCATTAAGTGGAGGTGAGGTGAGGCAACTCATGATAACCACTTGCAATTTTCGCACAAAGGTAAAATGAAACTTTTTGAGTGATCTCCAAAGTCAACAAAAGGGGCTTTGGGGTTGGAAAAGACCCCCAACCCATACCCATACCCCTTGGGTATAAATATTTCATGTTTTAAAGCCTTAGGAATAGGTTTGAAACCAAACAAAAACTAGGAAAATAATTAGGACCAACTAACAACTCTAACAATGCAGATTAAGCACTAATCCAAATTAAGGGTGGCTAAACTCGATTAAGAACCCAATTAGCAAACTAACACTAACTTAAACCGACTTAGGTCCATGGGTTACACAACTAACCCTAACTAGCACGCTAAAGAGCACAAACAATTCATGAGTGTCAAGCGACACTAAAAGAACATAGTTACGAACATTAACATTCACTGAACACAGAAAGAAAATACATACATCTCACAGTTAAAATACTTAAATTATGAACAAAGTTTCCATAATTAGCACATAGGGATCAGTTCTGTTCCTCCGTCGATTTTCTCGACTAAAATATCTGCACACTCATTGCACACATCAGTAGTCCCGAAAATCACATGTACATATGTATATATATGTATCAGGAATCACATAAATTAAAACATCCATTTATAAGAAAAATCAGGGTTCCTCTCATCCTATTCAATTCTTAACCATTTAAAATATCTTAAACCAAAATATTAATCCTACCTTTTACTTAATTCATCGACATACATATACATAAAACATTAAATGATGGACATCAAATATCTGAAAATAACATCACACAACAAAAAATAATATGATATGTTCAAGTATCTGATAATGTCTCGACATCTTGAGTCGTGAGTATCAAAATGATAAAGTAACAACTAAGGCTACGAAGGGTTGGGGTGAGGCCTCACATCCTCCTCCACTAGGCATGAACTTCCTCCTGGAGTTCATCAAAAGACAAGGGTATTGAGATCACATCCATGGCACATTCTCCCATGAAGCCATGACCTCATCGTATCATTCCCACTAGACCCTAACTTGGTCCAGCTCTTGACCTCGAGGAGCTAGGGTCTGTCGAGCAATAATATGGATAAGCTCTAGTGCGAATTGGCCGACCAACTCCACCTGTAGCCTCAATCACTGTAGCTTGATGCTCAGTCTGGCGATTGTCAACCACTGTAAAAACTCTGTGGGACCTTCCCATGTCTCCAACTATCAGCTCTGAAAAAGCCCCTCTCTGACCACTGGATGATTGTCCCTGCAGACACTCTCTAGCTATATGACCCATGCCACCACAAGTGTAGCATGGCCCTCGGGTATAAGATCGTGCATCCTATGATCTAGACTGCTGTGGGCCTCTTGACCTGCTAGACCCACTGTATCCACCTCTGGAAGACTGCTGAGTCTGCACTGACTGTGACTGCGACTGTGGGGCCTGTACTTTTTGATCCTGCTGTAACTGCCACTGCTTGGGCTCAGAGTCCTGGTAACCTTGTGAGAGTTCCTGCTGCTACTGAGATTGTTGGACCTTAGAGGACCCTGGTGTATAGTTCTGATTCCCTTTCCAAGGGGGTTTCTACCGAGTAGAGTTTTGGTTCTGAGACCGATCCCGTGATTCCTGTCTACCCTGAGTATCCTCTGCCACTAGTGCTATCTCCACTACCTATCTGAAGGTGGTAGGGAAGGCCATCCGAACTGGGCCTTGAAGTGAGAAATTCAGACCCATGATAAAGTGATGCACCCGTAGTTTCTCGTCCTTCATGTATTCCACATAAGGAAGGAGCTCGAGAAACTTGCTCTCATACTGAGCCACTGTAAGACCTCTTTGATAAAGAGTATGAAAATCCTCTATCTATTTCTATCAGAAATGCTCTGACAAGTACACATTAATGGTTTGAGATTCATCATTCAAGATGGGTTGATTATGTTGAGGATTAGTATAATGGAATATGCTTATCAATGTGCATTAAAGATAGAATAGAAGAAGGAAGCAAAGTAACCCTAGGTGAAGGAATAAGAAAGGGAGTAACAATGATAAAGAGAATAAGATCATTGAAGAGGGGATCAATCAAAATATCACTTAGAAAAGGGAATGGAAAAAATATTTCAAAGGACTTGTTACAAATGTGCTGACATAGGACATACAGATTTTCAAGGTTTTGAGGGATCTAGACAAAGCTTGGGTAAGAAAAAAACTTGTGGCACAAGAGGAACATACTACTAATGCTCTTGTGTAAAGTATGGAAAAACCTAAGATGGGAGAGTCTCTTATGATTAGTAGAGTCACGTTTAGCAAGAAGTAAGTTGAACCTATACAAATGAGAATTTTTTTTAGAACTATATGTAAACCAAGAGGTAATTGTTGTATGGTTATAGTGGATAGTGGTAGTATTGATACTTTTATGTCAAAGCAGATGGTGTAGAAGCTTGGTTTTAAGAGGATCAAATATTCTTCTTCCTATGCATAAATTGGTTTCAAGATTGTCTTATGGTTGAGGTGAAAAAATGATGTTTGGTGAATGCCAACATTGGGCCTTCTAAAGTATTGAAGTATTATGCCATGTAGTATGTATTAATTCTTGTCATGTCCTAATAGGTAGACCTTGGCAATATGATAGGGGAATTATCCATAATTGCAGTTGAAGTAACCTGGTCATAATAGAAAATGATGGGGATAAGTTTACTTTGGTTACACTGAAGGATGAAGAGAAGAAATACAAGAAGTCTAAGCATCGTGAAGAGTTACAATTCTAAGAATCTAAATGCAAAGGTTAAGCTAAAGGAAGACTTGGATATGAACCTAAGGATCTTAGATCTGAAGGCTTGAAAATGTTGAAAGGTGACATAGGTAAAGTTGGCAGTAGAAGTAGGATTTGGTTGTTGATCTAACAAGGACTTGTAATAGAGGTAAATTAGATGCAAAAAAAAAGAGAGATGGTATTAGAAGTCATTTACTATCTTATACTACTGTGATAAGAAGTGCAGAGTTGATTACGTTGATGGATCTAACAAGAAGACCATAATTACAGAGAAAGAATGTTGTAGTTAAAGAGGATATTTGGATTAAAAATGAGCTTGGGGTTTATGTCTTGAATCCTATAAGATGTTCATAAGTTCCTCTTAGGGAACATCTTCTTCTCACTAAGGGTCGCTGATGCAAGAGCATCCTTGGTCCATTGGAAATCTTGCCTCAAGAAAACTTATTTCCTTTTAGTTTCGCTCTTGTTTTTTCGATTTCAGTGTTTTAGTAGTGTTGTTATTTATTTTGTCATCACAAAATGGAGGCAACACTATGAAACTTTACCAATTAATTTTCCAATTTCCCTAAGTTAAGTCATTTTATGATTGGTGAAAATTGGTTAATTAATCCTTACCAATTCATTTTGTGATTCTTTTAATTGAAGGTTTTCTTCAAGATTTTTTTTTTGAAATCTTGATTGGAACTGTCAAATCTAGTAACTTATACTTAATTTTTTAGGCCTTCAAAGTCCTTTCTAGTGTTTTAAAATATTTGTTTGGATTGTTTTAGTTTTTTGTTTCCTTTGATCTCTTTCTTCCAATCATGCCTTTATTTTGAGCTATCTTTTGATCGGAGTAGTTAATTAAAATTTATTAAGGTTTAAGTGCATGTGTAATTGGACTTTAAAACCCTAATTGCGTATTTTAAATATTGGACCTTATATTTTGATTTATATTTTACTTTTTGAAATTTATAACTTACTATCACTTTACAATATGTTTTTAAATTATATAGGTGGCCCCTTTTGATCTTTTAAGTTATAACTTAAGTCACTTAAGTTATAAAGTGCACTTTTTAATCTATTTGATATTATCTTGCACTTTAATTCTATAACTTAAATCACTTAAGTGAAAAACTCACTTTTTCAACCCATTTACACATGATACATAACAATATTATGTGTAATATGTAATGGACCCCCAAAAGTAAGTGAATCAATTAGACATGTGCAAAATAGAAACAAGTAGTTTATGAAAGTCATTTACACATGTAGTTGCACCCAAAAAGTTTGATTTTGTTTGTTTTACATCATTTTAAGAGGCAAATCACACTTTTTGGAGCCAACTGCATATTGCATACATGACATTTATTGAATGTGCAATATGCATTTCTCTTCCAAAACCACGTCTGGCAAACAAACACTACTTGTTTTCTACTAAAACCATTTGGCTGGGCAGTTTTGCATAACATTTTAAATGTGCATTTAATTACGAAAACCTTGATTTGTTAACTTGCATCTATCTATATAATATGCAATCTTCCCCAAAAAGTACAACCAACTCCATACTTGGGGTTTTATGCAACAAGGCAATAAGTAAATGAGTTTAAAAAGTTCAACTATGCATGTGCAATTTGTAAAATGGCTAGAATTTTTTTACTTCTTTTTCCTTTTACATAACACTTTTAAACATGTAAATGCTTGCAAAAACCTCAATTTGCACATTCCATTCAACTCCAACATGCATATGCAAGCAAAAAGTGCAATTTACACTTAATGGTTTATATGGAATGTGCAAATGATCACAAGAAGTGAAATTTTGACTTTGTATGGAAAATACAATATGGATTTCATCACCAAAACTACGATTTGCATGGAATGGGAAAATATGCAATGTTAATTGTGACTCAAAAAGCCCTATTTTCATAAGATATCTTCTTCCATTGTGCAATACTCATGAGAAACCTCAATTTTCTTGGACCTCCCACTTACATGCTCTTGCTATTGTATTTTAAATATGCAAGTGCTCATGTAAACCACAATTTTAGACATTTGAAGAGGAAAAAATGATATGAAAAGAGGTTAGAAACACTTGATATGCACTAAGACTCCATTTTAAACATGAAAATGACCACAAAAAGTGTGATTTACTTGGGCGTTTGAGTTCATAAGCTTTTGGTCTTTTTATAAACACAATTTTTTAAAAAAAGGTAATAGAAGAAGCATTTTTTTCCAAAGTTGTGACTGTAAATGATTGTGGTGATATAAATTGAAAGATGTGTGTGTAATTGTGTTTCTTTATTTAGTTCATGCAAATCTTGTTTGTATTTGGAGCAAAGTGAAGATAAGAAATAATTTGTTTTAAGGTTGTGTCTGAAAACAATTGTAGTGGTATAAATTGTAAGCTATGACTGCAATTTGTATTACTTCCTTAGTTCATACATCTTATTAGAATAAATTACTTTCATGTATGTGTATTAAAATAAATCATAGGTTTAGAATTTAGAAGTTGTCTACTTTTGGAAGTAGTAATGACACATTTTTGAAGGATTGAATAGAAGCCTTTGAGCGACATAGTCATCCTTAAAGTAGAGAAAATAGACACATATCTAAGTTGGTACATTTTCAATCAGTATGTGAGTTGATTTGATTTTATCAATATCACTGTCTCAATGTTAAAGATAGAATTGTAGTTAAGAGATTCATCTTTCCCATTACATGCTTTAAGAGTAAATGGGTTCTTTCCTAAAAAGGATAAAAGAATAACAGTAATAAGCCTTTCAGTATCTCTAAACTTCTTTCTTACCTCATGTTGATCTAAGTAATAGTGAGAAGTAGGATTCTTCCCTTTAAAGTAGGAGAGTCTTTGTCTCACACGTTGTGGTTGGAAATCTTGTTTTGTGACAAAAGTTCTACAAATATATAATCAGTTGCAAAATATCTACCCAATTTTTTTTTGAAACACTACTAGGGATAGGACACTCATTTGAGAGCCTCTCACTTTCATTTGAAGCATGCATGTGTCCTTTTTCATTGTAAATATTCATTGTAATTTTATTTCTTGTAGTTGTTTCAAGTGTTTACCAAGGACATGTAATTGGTCCAAGGTTCTTTGGAAACTATTTTTGGACCATTGAATCTAGTTCCACCTCTACATGCTCTTCATGGTGGCTCACAAAAGAATTTTCCCAACTTCTTTGGTAATAAACAACAATATCGTGATAACCATATTACTACTTTCTGCATTGTATACGGTGTTCATTGTAATGTCTCCTCTTTTGGACAACTTAAGATTTGGACAATTACTTTATTTCTTCTCACTTAGTCTTTTGAATTCTTATTCATGAACTAAATCACTTCACCCACTCAATCAATAATATATATAGGGAAATGATTTGAGCTATCAATAGTTTTCAATACGAGTCTGAATATTTAATGACCCTTTATCTTTTAACCTATAATGTTAGGGACAATCACCTTCTTAAATGTCAAGTGTGTTTTGTCAGCTCAGGTAATGGACAATCTTTTTTCTTTTCTTTTACTAAATGAAGTTATATGCCATCTCATACTTTATTCTTATCTTCTTTATTGTCTCATTCCTTATTCTTAACTCCTTTATTATCTATAGTTTCAATATCTTGTAGTTTTCAATAAGAGTTTGAACATCTAATGACCCTTTCTCTTTTAACCTATAAGGTTAGGGACAATCACCTTCTTACATGTCAAGTGTGTTCTCTCAAATCAAGTAATGGACAATCTTATAATTTTCTTTTACTAAATGAAATTATATGCCATCTCATTCTTTATTCTTATCTCCTTTATTGTCTTCCATTTCAATATCTTGTACTTCCCTTCAATAATATCCCTTTTCCTGTGATCTGTTATTTTTTCCTTTATTATCATGTGACTGGGTTGAGGTAGAACCTGTTTGTATTCCTCTATCGAACACTGACTAATATCGAGGTAGACAATGTGTAGAGTTATAGGACCATTTTCTCTTATTTCTACTGGTATGAAACATGTGTGTTACTTCTATAATCTGAATCCATGTCATTGTCGATTTGGCGTTGACTGTCAAATAATACTTGTGCAATCTAAAACCTATAGGTTCACAACTCGTTTGGATACTTTTTGGCAGAGATGTTGTGGATTCTTGTTTGGTTATGTGTTTTTCTTAGTTCTAATGGTCAGTTGAATTTTCTTATTTCATAAAGTTATTTCTCAAATGACAAAGCTTTGTGGCTCATATCACTATGTTCCTAGATCTATGACCAATATCTCTCTTTGACCATTGCTCATGTTCTATAAAGTTGAGGGAGATTCTTATGATTTCAACTTAACCTATATTTTTGTATTACTTATTCTTATAAAATGTAATTGATTTTGGTCAAAAATGTTTTGCAAGGCTCTATATATTCTAGCAGTTGATCTTTGTTTGTGGGGTGAATGTGAATTTTCAAAATAACCTCTCAAAAAGTTAGATCTAGGGTGAGGATCTAAATTTTTCTTGTAGTCGTACATGTAAGTCTTCAATGCAATTTTCTTGTAAGCCAACTTGATGTAAATCTTTGATTTTGTGATAATGCAAAGATTTACTGTAGCATGTTGATTATATATTCTTGTATCTAGAGTTGATTAAAATATTCCTATGTTAGTATATCTAAGCTCATGTGCTTGTGGAACTGTAGATGTGTTGGTTGTAGGGTGGTAGAGTGTAGATCCAACTTGTAATTGTAGATGACTTGTTCAAGATTATCATAGAGAAATAGTTGGTTGGTGATCTTGTTTGGGTTTCTTAGGTATTCCAAGAATCAATAGATCACTAAGCTGGAAGTAAGTTGCAAGTGTGTTGGATAGACCACTGAGTTAGAGTCGATTAACACTTGTAATCAGATCATCGAAGTTAGGATAGTTGTGCGTAAGGATTGGGAGAGATGTTGTGTAGAAGGATGAACCCTAGGAGGTTAGAACAAATGATTGAGGACTTTAAGAATGAAATAAGAATAAGATATAAAATGCTTTGACTAGGTCACAAAGAAATCTTGAGACAAATGATGAATATGAGGAAGTTGTTAAAGATTTAGAGACTATAGATGTTGAGATCCTTGCACACAAGGAAAGATTGTTGAGAGCTATGGAACAATTAGGTAAAAGTCATAGGATAGATATTTCTAAATTCTTTTGTTCAATGCATCTTAATGATTTGATAGACCGAATAGGAGAACTAGAAGATTAGTTTGAGTTTTTGTTCCATAGAGAGTTAGTTTAGCAAAAACTAAGTTGAAGGGTCATGTTTCCTTATGGAAAGAATTGTAGAAGGATTAAAAATAAAATGATGGAATGAAAATCACTAGGTGGAGGCAAAATATTGCTAGACTAAAAGCTAAATTCAAACTTGAGGATTATGAATTAGAATTATTTAAGATGTTGCATAATTTGATGCAGAAGGACATGAGTGTGAAGGAATACATTGAAGAGTTCAACAAGAAGACAATCAAATTTGGACACCGAGAATTGTCTATAGAAAAGGTGCCTGGACACATTAATGTTTTTTGATTCAACATTCAAGATGGGTTGAGTATGGTGAGGTTTAGTATAATAGAATATGATTATTAATGTGCATTAAAGAAACATATAAGAAGGAAGAAAAGTAACCCTAGGTGAAGGAAGAAGCAAGGGAGTAACAATGGCAAAGAGAAGTAGACCATTAAAGAGGGGATCGATCAAAATATCACTTAAAAGAGGGAATGTAAAAAAATATTTCAAAGGACTTTCTACAAATGGGTTGCATAGGACATAGATATTTTCAAGGTTTTGAGGGATCTAGTAAAAGCTTGGGTAAGCAAAAACTTGTGGCACAAAAGGAACATACTACTAATGCTCATGTGTAAAGTATGGAAGAACCTGAGATGGGAGAGTCTCTTATGCTTAGGAGAGTCATGTTTAGAAAGAAGGAAGTTGAACCTATACAAATGAGGAATTTTTTTAGAAACTATATGCAAAGCAAGAGGCAATTGGTGTATGTTTGTAATGGATATTGGTAGTATTGATACTTTGGTGTAAAAAGAGATGGTTTATAAGCTTGGTTTGAAAAGGCTCAAATATTCTTATCTTTATGGGATAAATTGGTTCAAGATTATCTTATGGTGAAGGTGAAAAAATGATGTTTGGTGAACTTCAATATTGGACCTTGTAAAGTATTGAAGTATTATGTCATGTAGTACGTATGAGTTCTTGTCATGTTCTAATAGCTATACCTTGGCAATATGATAGGGGAGTTATCCATAATTGTAGTCAAAGTAACTTGGTCATAATAGAAAATGATGGATATAAAATGATGGGGATAAGCTTACTTTGGTTTCCTCAAAGGAGGAAGATAGAAGAAATGCAAGAAGTGTGAGCATTGTGAAGAGTTACTATTCTAGGAATCCAAATGCAAAGGTTAAGCTAAATGAAGACTTGGATATGAACCTGAGGATCTTGGACAATGTTGAAAGGTGGCATAGGTAAAGTTGTAGTAGAAAGGATTTGGCTGTTAATATGATGAGGACTTGTAACAGAGGTAAACCATATGTACAAAAGAGAGAGGTGGTATTAGAAGTCCTTTACTATCTTATACTAATTTGATACAAAGTACAAAGTTGAGTACATTGATGGATCTAACAAGAAATAGAGCATAATTACAGAGAAAGAAATTTGTAGTTAAAGAGGATATTTGGATTAAAAATGAGCCTAGGGTAACATCTTCATCTCACCAAAGGTTGTTGATGTAGGAGCATCCTTGGTTCATTGGCAATCTTGCATCAACAAAACTTATTTCCTTTTCATTTTGCTCTTGTTTTTTTGGTTTTAGTGTTTTAGTAATGGTGTTCTTTAGTTTGTCATCACAAAACAAAGACAACATTATGAAACTTTACCAATTAATTTTCCAATTTCCCTAAGTTAACTCATTTTATGATTGATGAAAATTGGTAAATTAATTGTTCCCAATTCAATTTGTGAGTCTTTTTATTGAAGGTTCTCGTCAAGGTTTTTAAATTGAAATCTTGATTGGAATTGTCATATCTAGTAACTTATACTTGATTTTTTAGGCCTTTAAAGAACTTTCTAGTGTTTTAGAATATTTGTTTGGATTGTTTTAGTCTTTTGTTTTCTTAAATCTCTTTCTTTCAATCACACCTATGTTTTGAGCTATCTTGGGATTTAATTTGAGTTGTTAATTAAAAGTTATTAAGGTTTAAGTGCACGTGTAATCAGACTTTAGAACCCTGATTGCATATTTTAAATATTGGACCTTTTATTTTGATTTATGTTGCACTTTTTGAAATTTATAACTTAATATCACTTTTACAATATATTTTAAAGTTATATAGTTGTGCATTTTGATCTTTTAAGTTATAACTTAAGTCACTTAAGTTATAAAGTGCACTTTTTAATTTATTTGATATTATGTTGCACTTTTATGTTATAACTTAAATCACTTAAGTAAGATCTCACTTTTTCAACCCATTTACACATGACACACAAAATATTATGTGTAATATGTAATGAACCCTAACAAGTGGTGCATTCACTTAAGTGAATCCATTAGACATGTGCAAAATAGAAAGAAGTAGTTTATGATAGTCATTTACACATGTCGTTGCACCCAAGAAGTCTAATTTTTCTTGTTTTACCTCATTCTAAGAGGCAAATCACATTTTTTGGAGCCAACCACATATTGCATACATGAAATTTCTTGAATTTTCAATGCGTATTTCTCTTCCAAAACCACATTTGACTCATAAAAACTACTTATTTACTACTAAAACCACTTGGCTGGGTAGTTTTGCATAACATTTTAAATATGCATTAAATTGTGAAAACTCTAATTTGTTAACTTGCATTACATCCCAATTTTTGACCTAATTTAAAATGTTCATATAGTTTTTGAGGTTCACATGAAGTCAGTTGATAGTTAATTTTTTTATAATCCTATGAAATTGTAAGATGGTGGTCATTATAATTTCATATGAAGATAACATGCTAGTTGATTATTTATCACAAATTTATGGAATCAAAAAGGCAGTTAGCTGTTGTGATTATTTATGATTAATAAATTGTTATGATAATATGATTTAACTATGAAGAATTTCCTTGTAGGGAGCATGTCTAAGGGGTGGAAGCATTGTTAGAAAAGAATTGGGAACAGGAGCATCACCATCATTGGGAATATGGGTATGAATCTTGAATCACCATGGTTGAGGACCTAGCCACTACATAACAAGATACATACATTAGACGTGCATGAGCTATTAGATAAACATTATAAAAAACATTAATGATCTTAACTTAATTAAAAAAGTACATACCTTTATTGGATTATGGTTGACATTTTCATCACTTCATTATAAAACATATTTATGTACGTGCACATAGATATAAAAGTAAAGGTGACACCATGGTATTATTTTATACGAGATTTTATCTATTTAATACATACATTTAAATATGTGTACAAGAAGATAAAATAATCTTCTAGATGAAACATGTATTTAAATATACATATTTAAAAGGTATGACCTTGGATAAATATTTAACATGATGTCATCTTAATAAATATATTTACGTGAAAGTAAATAAATATACTTATAAATTATCCTTGTTTTATAACCTTCAAGTTCTTTTCCATATTTATTCATTTCTTTATTTGAAACTGAAATGGACACTTGGCATATAATATCGGTGTTCAAGAAGACAAATCTTTTAATTTGTCAAGAGTTATGGCTTCTTGGAATCCATTGAGATATCAAATGCCTCTATCTCTTTGGAAGCCGAGAGAAGGCAGGGAGATGAATATTGTTCTCCACATGATTTACCTTTGCATATTTCTCCACGCTATTACTTCATGTTCTACCCCCTTGCTGAAGGTCGAAAATCAAAAATATTTTGAAAATTGTATACGGATTGCTCACGTGACGGAACTGATTGTTAAACATCAAGCTAAGGCTCATGTTTTCATTAAGTTAGACCAAGTTAAGTGATCATTTCCTTTTCGAGTGATACATCTTCATTCTTTTATCCCTCCTTTCAAATATATAGTAGAAGGAAGTATGTCCATGAGACTTTTGTACTGTATTATCAATGAGCCTAATCTTTCCATATTGAGTCAAGACCAATTATACATGACAAGTTTATACATCATTGTTTTTTTGTAGTGTAACAAAATGTATAACCTTGCAATCTTATTAAGATCATTCTTTGTTATTTGATACAGTAAAATATTGCAATGTTCCAACCCCTGCTGGGGCTTAGAAAAAGAGTTGGATACTCTAAGATTATAAACACTTGGGACTCACCCGGCTATATGGCCAAGGAAAATAGTGAAGAGGTGAAAGATAGAAATCTGCAATAACATGAAACAAAATTAGTGACATAATAATTATTTAATATTTTAAAAGGAATATTTAATAGCTCATGCATGTCCAATTCATTCTCTATTTTCAAGTAGAGTGGTGTGATTAAATACCAAAATGCTTAGTGGCTGACAAGGTGCTCCATGTCTATTCTGGGTAGGGAGGGTCTTTCTAGCTAAAGAAAGTGTGCGAATAAGTATAAGGTTCGTGGTTGGGTGGTTAACCCCCTAATAGTGTTTCTCCTCTCCACAAAATGTCAGAACGTGCATTAGACAAAGATAAGTTAGGCATTCAAACCTTTATTGGTAACAAGTATTTTACTTTTATGATGTCTATTCAAGTAGAAGATAAGATGAGTTGAGTTGTATCATCGTTACAACTATTTCTTTAAATGAAAGAAACTCTTATCATCAATGTAATTGGCAACCAATTAGATTGGTTGATCTTCCAACTGAACATGGAATATATTTATTTGCAAGAGATAGGTTTATCTGATGGATTGTTATTTCAGTCTTTCATTTATAAGAATATTGATTATAGTATATCTTCTAATCTTATGTTATTGCCACAACTAGCAATAGAAAGAAAATGAATGATATAGTGGTATTGACACCCTAAAAGATAGAGTGGTATTTGATGCCCTAAATGATACAGTAGTATTTGATGTCGTAAATGATACAATAGTATTTGATGCCCTAAATGATATAGTGGTATTTGAAGCCCTAGATGATCCAATGGTAATTGATGCCCTAATTGATACGGTGGTATGTGATGCCCTAAATAATCCAATGGTAATTGATGCCCTAATTGATATAGTAGTATTTGATGGTAATCCTCATTTGATCTTGAGTGGTATTTGTGGACTAACCTAGGTTTTGCAAAAGCATCCCTAGATTGATTTCAGTTTCGAATTCCATAGTATGTAGATTTTAAATTCTTGGGTAAATTCATTGATGGCATCTTCAATTGTTAGTTATGAGTTTTCCGTTTAAGTAATTGTAACTGCTAATCTCATTCACATGAACATAACTGATATAATTATCTTGCTATGAATATGAAGCAATAACTATATATCTTTGCTATGATAGTTGTTAGTTAAGACTCAAAAAAAGTGTATGTTACAACTTGCATGTAGATATTGTATGCACCCAAAAATGGTCGCCTAGACTATGGGCCCCCATTATTCAATTTATCAATTTATCAAATTTTCTGAATCAATGGTTTGTAATATATTCAAATCAATTTCCTTGATTAAATTTGATTTATTTCATTTCTAAGATTGATCATTTTATTCCAAGTCTTATTTAATTAAAAGAAAATCTTCTCTTTTAATTAAATAAAATAAAATCCCCATTTAATTAAAAGAAAACCTCTCTTTTAATTAAATAGTTCATCCACATTTAATTAATTAAGAGAAAAACCTCTCTTTTAATTTAATTAAATATCTTCTATTTAATTAAAAAGAACTTGCTCCCTTTTAATTAAATAAAAATCCCACTTAAATATCTCTTTTGATGAAAAAAGGAAATAAAATAAATTCTTTTTATTTAATTTCTCTACACTTAAAAATGTGATCTAAGTGGGATTTATCTTTCCACTTTCTCCTCAACCACTCCTCTTTTCTAATTGGTGGAATCTTGTCTCACATGGATCACCACTTTCTTCTCAACCACTCCTCTTTTCTCATTGGTGGAATTTTGTCTCACATGGATCAAGCTCTATTATCCCATATTGGTTGTGAGAAGCCTCTCACCTCCATAATTTCCTTTATAAGGGAGAGCTCTCTCCTCATGTTAGACACCCATGATTATGTTATCGTTATGCTGCAGGTTTGAAGACCAATTTTTGAAGGAGTTTGAATACAAAAGCTTTTTGTGGAGAACTTCTATTTTCTTGTCTTTTTCTCTCTTGCACCCATCATGGGCTTTTAGCTTAGATCTTGCATTTATAGATTAGATTTTTCTTTCATAGATGAGATCTTATTTTCATGCATATTTGAAGATCATGGAGACTAGCATTCTTGCTTTTCCTCTTTGAATCTCTGATCTCATGGTGTACTTGCATGGGCACAAAAATAGGTCAAACTGAGGGCCTTCATTGCAAACCCTTGCACTCTATGAGTAGAGAGCTATGGATCGATTTGTGAGGGCTCATTCTTGAGTTTTCTTACATGTAATGATTCATAGAAGTGTGACAACATTTTAGCACACAGATATAATATGCAATCTTCCCCCAAAAAGTACGACGAACTCCATACTTGGGTTTTTATCCAACAAGACAACATGTAAATGAGTTAAAAAAAATTGACTATGCATGTGTAATTTGTAAAATGGCTAGAAAAGTTTGACTTCTTCTTTTTCCTTTTACATAACATTTTTAAATATGTAAATACTTGCAAAAACCTTTATTCACATATTCCATTCAACTCCAACATGCATATGCAAGCAAAATGTACAATTTACACTTAATGATTTATATGTAATTTTTAAATGCTCAGAAGAAGTGTTATTTGCACTTTGAATGGAAAATACAATATGCATTCCATTGCCAAAACTACAATTTGCATGGAATGGGCAAATATGCAATGTGTATTGTGACTCAAAAAGCTCTATTTGCATAAGATATATTCTTCCAATGTGTAATACTCATGAAAAACCTTAATTTTCTTGGACGTCTTACTTACATACTCTTGCTATTGTATTTTAAATATGCAAGTGCTCATGTAAACCACAATTTTAGGAATTTGAATAAGAAAAATTCATATGAGGCTAGAAACACTTGATATGCACTAAAACTCTATTTTAAACATGAAAAATGCCATAAAAAGTTTGATTTACTTTCGCATTTGAGTTCATATGCTTTTGATCTTTTCATAAACACCATTTTAAAAAAAGGCAATAGAAGAAAAAAAAATTTTCGAAGTTGCGAGTGGAAACCATTGTGGTGATATAAATTGAAAGATGTGTCTATAATTGTGTTGGTTTATTTAGTTCATGCAAATCTTGCATTTTTCTCTAGAGAAGGGTGAAGATAATAAACAATTTTTTTTAAAGTTGTGACTTGAAATGATTGTGGTGGTATAAATTGCAAGCTATGATTGCAATTTGCATTACTTCCTTAGTTCACACATCTTATTAGAATAAATTACTTTCATCTTTATGTGTTGAAATAAATCATAGGTGTAGAATTTAGAAGTTGTCTACTTCTAGAAGTCTATGTGCCTTAATAGTAGAGACATGTCGTTGAAGGATTGCATAGGATTCTTTGAGCCCCATAGTCATCGTTAAAGTATATTAAAATAGACACACATCTAAGTCGGTACACCTTCAATCAACATCTGAGTTGATTTTAGTTTATCAATATCAATGTTTCAAATTAAAGATAGAAGTTTAGTTAAGATATTCATCTTTCCCACTACCCACTTTGTGAGTCTTAAAAAGAGAAAAGAATATTAGTAATATGCCTTTTAGTATCTCTAAACTTATTTCTCTCCTTGCCTTGATCCAAGTAACAATGCGAAGGGGGAGTCTTCCCCTTAAGGTAGGAGAGTCTTTGTCTCACACATTGTGGCTAGAAATCTTGTTTTGTGACAGAAGTTGTACAAACAACTGGTTACAAAATATCCACCCAACTATTTTTGGTAACTCTACTAGGGATAGGATGCTCATTTGAGAGTCTCTCACTTTCATTTGAAGCATACCTATGTCCTTTTTCGTTGTAAATATTATTTATAATTTTATTTCTTTTAGTTTTTTCAAGTGTTTACCAAAGACATGTAATTAGCCCAAGGTTCATGGGAAAACATTTTTGGACTGTTGAACGTAGCTCCACCTCTACATGCTCTTCATGGTGGCTCACAAAAGAATTTTTCCAACTTCTTTGGTAATGAACAACAACATCCCGATCAACATATTGTTGCTTTCTACATTACATGTGGTGTTCATTGTAATGTCTCTTCTTTTAGATACTTAAAATTGAAAAACAAAAACTTTATTTCTTCGCACTTACTCTTTGTATTCTTGTTCATGAACTAATTCACTTCACCCACTCAATCAATAATATATGTGGGGAAATGATTTGATCCATCAATCATTATCAATCTGTTTTGATTCTTTCTCTTTTAACCTATAAGGTTAGGGACAATCACCTTCTTACATTTCAAATGTGTTCTCTCATATCAAGGAATGGATGATCTTATAATTTTTTTTACTAAATGAAGTTATATGCCATCTCATTCTTTGTTCTTATCTCCTTTATTATCTATGGTTTCAATATCTTGTACCTTCTTTCAATAATATTTTTTTCCCATGATCTTTTATTTTTTCTTTTATTATTGTGTGACTAGTTTGAGGCAGAACTTGTTTGTATTCCTCTATGGAACATTGACTAATATCGAGGTAGACAATGTGTAGAGTTATAAGACATTTGCTCTTATTTCTACTAGTATGAAACATGTTTGATGCTTTTGCAATCTGAATCTATGTCAAATAATGCTTGTGCAATGTAAAACCTATAGGTTTATAAATATTTTTCCTTTATTTTATTATTCCATCTATGTATGTAAATTAACCTTTTACTTCTATTATAACTAGGCACTTCTTTCTTTAGACTTTTTGTTATTGACTCGGGTGCTTATGCATTGCTCTACAGATAATCTTATTCATTCACTATCATATGCAAGAGTAATCATTCTCCTCTCCATAGTCTCATTTCTTATTAACTATGTGGATATGGGTAAAAGTACAAACATGTGTCACCCTTTTATAAAGGAAAATGCTAACATCAAAATAAGTGTTAAACTTCAATAATGTAAAAGTTATATTTCTGTTTTGAATTTTATGTTGGTGTAAATTGATGAAATGTGTATAAAAGGATGAATTTTATATTTGTTATTTTTAAAAATAAAATAAATATAAAAAATAGTATGTTTTTATAAATTTCAATGACCTTTTAGATAGTGTAAAAAATCAAGCAAATTAGGGTTGTAGTTCCCACCAAAAAAATAGTGGCAAATAATTTTTTTTCATCTAAATTTGAAGCATGTTGACGACATATGTACCTAGAACTATCAAAAAAATAAATCCAAAAATATTTTATATTTTGTCTGTTATAGCTATTTTAAGTTGAACTTTTCATAATTTAATGATTTTTTGTTCCCACCACTTTTCCCTAATAAATCCATGTTAACCATTACAAATGTTATATATCATTGAAAATGACTCTCTCCTCTAGAATAATTCATCATTTACAAAAAAAATCAATACCATCTACTAATTTTTAAATTTTTTCGAATGTGCATCATCTTCAATATTGAAATACCTACTTGCATTATTTTACAATTGTGTTCTAGAAAATGTGACATGTTGGGAGCACAAATCAACAAACAAATATTAGTTAAAAATCTCAAATATGAATCAAAGACTCATCAAAATGAAAGAACATTAACTAACTAATGCTTGCTTGAGTTTTGCAACTCTAAGAAGCTAACAAACCAAATCCTCTAGCCACCTTTACAGCTCAACAAGGACACCCATGACAAGCCTTGTTAGTGTGTTAAGATGGGGGGTATGTTTGGTGTGCTCTCCCAAACACAACAATGTGGTGGATCTCTTGAATGTGAGTGTGCAAATATTAATGATTGTGAAAACTATGAACCTAAGATATATGAGATGGAGAACACCTCAATAAATGGCTATGGAGAAAGCCATACTTGAAGGTATTCAATGAAGATGATATGAAATGTAACCAAGCAAGCTAACTAGTATGCAAACTACACTAAAATGTAACTGCAATGGAAATGTGCATGCATAAAGAAACTAGATGAACAATGCAAATGCAAAAGCTAAACTAGCTACCAAAAGGTTAGTATGCACTTAAAAATCACCATGAAAACAACCATGAAAGCTACTATGAAAGCTTAAACTAACATGCAAACTCAACTACAATGAAAGCTCAAACTATGAATGCAAGCTCAAATCTCAAACTAACATGGTAACAATGCAATAATGAGAGATGTAAACGCTTGAGACAAGGCCTCTATTTATAGGCTTGAGGGAGGGCTTGGTGAGGTGGCACCCATGTAGATGCCACATAAGGTGACATGCAAGCCATGAAAATGGTCAAGAATTCAAAGTTTTCTCACACATGTGTGAGCAAACTTGAGAAGAAGAGTGGGAGACAAGAGTGCAAAAGGGGAGTGTGTAGGCATGCCATCTCACACATGTGTGAGCACACTCTTAGGCTAATGAGGGGGACTAGGAAGGAGATTAAGAATAATTAAGTGGGATTAGAGAAGAAGTAGGCTTAAGAGGATGAACATGATGGTTACAGGCTAGGCTCTAGGTTAGGCTTAAGATTAAATTAAATGAAAATTAATTTAATCATGGGTTTAGAGGAATTGATAGGATGTGAGGATTAAATAAAAAAAAATTATTTAAAAAAGGGGATGATGGAGGATCATGTGTTAAATTAATTTAACACATTAAGGCTAGGAGTATTTAAATTAAATTTAAATATTTAGGAGAATGAACTCATTTAATTAAAATAATTTAATTAAATAAGTAGAAGAATGTGAGCAATATAATTAATTAATTAATAATTAATTACAATGTCACAGGCAATATTAATAAATTAATATAGTTTTTAGGGATGATTTTAAGCGTCTACATTTTGCCCCTCTTTGATGTGATGTCGAAATGACATCATATCAAAGAAAAGATAATATAGGTTGCCCTAGAGAAGGTTGGAGTCCTATGGTGATGACAAAGAAGGAGGGTGCCCCCTCATGAAAATTATGCAAAAAATAAATTTTGGGCAATTTTTGCGAAAAGGTCTTAAGAAAAGAAAAAAAGGAAAAAAAAGGAATAAATGACAACATTTGCATGACTTGCAGGTAAATAGGGAACAAACATGGCTCAAGGAAGACATGGGCTCAAACGGGGTCCACGGGGGGCCTATATAAGCCTTCGAGGGGCCTAAAGAAGGTCATTGCCACACCACAAGTAGAGCATCCAGAGCAAACATGGACCTCTTTGATCAATTACAGCTTGGTGAGCACGTTCGAGAGTACTAGTGAGCAGTCGAGATGGGCCCACCGGTAAGTCATCTGATCCTCTTCATCTTTTGGTAAGCTAGGATAGATTAGGCACATTTAATATGTCATAAATGCACCAAAAATGAGGTCCAAGTGGAGACGACAGTCTCCACCCTTTCGTCTGTGCAGACGACAAAGCGGTGATCTTGGCATCTGCAAAGATGCCAAAAAGGTGAGAAAAAGACGTAGAGGCGACAAGTTTCATCTTGTCATCTTCATGGATGGGAAAAAAGGTTAGGGTAAGCGAAGACGACAGAGAACATGTCATCTCTACAGATGACAAAATGTTATCGTCTAAGCTGATTAGCATCTGTGCGGATCAACATTTTTGCTGATCAATGTCTGCACATATTAGCGTTTGCGTTGATTACCAACTCTACCAATTGGGATAAATCATAGGAGGCTAGGGAAGATGCCCCATTCTAGGGACTCCATAGGCTAGAAAGACTGACACTCTACATGTTTATGCTGCAGAAGGACACGGTGATATTCAGGTTGAGAGAGCACTACCCTCCAACCATGGTGATCCAAGAGAGACTCACAGATGTGGATTGGGGACACGTGCGACTGTGCGGCTTAGAGCATCTTCACGAGTGGCCAAACCTAAGGGCCCACTCAACGTAGCTATCAATTTTCATAGAGTGATGGCACACATCGACAGGGAGCTTTCATTTGCCGACGGGGGAGGCTACAGTCACACTCTTAGATGTGTGGCAGATCTTGCAAGTGCTAATGAGAGGCACATACCCAGAGTATGTACTAGAGGGTTCTGATATGTTCTTGAAGGAGTGCTTTGACAGACGACGATAATGATTACTAGTCCAACGATCATGGTTATCATGGAGAGAAGCTCTAGATCAGAGGCTACCGAGGTTGGCAGTATACCTAGCCTCATTGATATGGTGGATGTTGCCAGATCATGCAGGACACGGGTGGTCGATAGGTTGGGCGCAAGTATTGAGCACATTGCTACAGGAGGAGGGAGATGTCTACTGCTCGGGACAAACAATCTTGGCTGAGTTATATCATGATTTGCACATGTGTGCATATTAGTCCCAACACACTGTAGGACCAAGACTGATGCTACTGATGGTCTATTCATGGAAGCACATTGGGGTCACACAGCCTATCACTCAGTGGGAGACTAGGCAGCCTAGGGAGCCATTCGCTTGTAGATATCAGCCTCCTATCCAGTATACATCGATAAAGTCTGTGGGGTTCTAGCCCCAGTGCATAGATGAGATTATCATGTTCAAGTGGAATCCGTATGATGGGGTAGAGCGGTGGGGGAAAAAATTGGCAGCAAATGGCAAGGATGACATAGAGGATCAGATGTACCTCCCATACACATAGACTAATTGCTAGATCATTGGTCCATCCATGCACATGATTATGCAGTACATGCCTTCTTGGGTGCGATGGAAATTTGGTAGGACACAAGACATAGTGCCAAATAGATTCTTATATCTTGTGGTGTCTCGAGAGTATGGTCGACTGTGGGGGCAGAAGACCACTCTTCAGATGGCCCATATATCATGGGTATCGATGCCAGTAGTACCATGGGTCCACAGAAAGGATAGAGGAGATGTGGGTGTCACACCGGCATATGCACAGTGGTGGGCAGCCCACCAACGAGTCAAACTCACAGTGGCAGGGGCACCTGCACCGACAGAGCAGGCACGAGAGGAGGGGGATGGAGCATGGGATGGTGGGCATGCAGCTATGATGCTACCATAGCACAGGGGGCACATGAGGGACCACGAGGGTGCTGAGCTCGAGTGAGGAGAGGGCCAGGGCCATGACTAGTACAAGCACCAGCACAAGCACCTACATAGGTACCAAGACAAGGGCCACAAGTATAAGTACATGCACCACTGTAGCCATAGGTATAGGTATAGGTGCTCATAGGGGGACAAAGATAGGGGCCAGTAGAGGACTTGGATATGGTGAGGGTTGAGCGAGATAGCCTCTGTGCAGAGGTAGCTTGGCTATAGGGGATAACATAGGTGCAACAGGCATGAGAAGACAGCTTAGAGCAGGCCATGGGGACCATACAGGCAGAGCTGCAAGTGCAGAGGGATAGGAGAGATAGTGCACAGGAGGCCTTAGCAGCCCTATAGGCACGGGTGGATGCCAGAGAGTTTGTAGGGGTGGGTATCCATACAGGGGTGGAGGAGCAGGGAGAGCTAGAGAGACTCTAAGGGGAGGTAGCCACCGAGCGGACCACCCATCAAGCACAACTAGACAAATACCACAGGCAGAGGGACATAGCTAGACAGATGCTATAGCTTGGGGCAATCGTCTTAGAAATGCAAGAGGCCATCACAACTAGTCAAGCAGAGGCACGATCCATATGAGAGGCAACCTATTATAGGTCACTTTATATTGAGGCTATTCCTGCTGATTGGCGACAACCAAATTTTGAGAGAGGAGCCAGCTCATGGATCTCGGGGGGCAGAGCCAAATCAGAGCAGTCTGTAGGATAGCAGAGACCTCCTTGAGGTGGGGATACAGGGGGGTTGGGCCCTCACAGCCAACGACTTGATTTTGTATAGTGATCAATTTTTTGACAGATATGTGCAGATGCAATGAGTTTTTTGATGATGCATTTGTACTATATGATTCTACATGATTTGTATATGGACTGTACAGACACTATTTTTTTGAGATACATACATGACATGATTCGATGGCTCT
Source organism: Cupressus sempervirens (assembly GCA_028749045.1). Classification (NCBI taxonomy): domain Eukaryota; kingdom Viridiplantae; phylum Streptophyta; class Pinopsida; order Cupressales; family Cupressaceae; genus Cupressus; species Cupressus sempervirens. The sequence goes on from CM053792.1 coordinate 257,608,889, forward strand.
ATATGTGTATGGATTTATGTGATGCATATGATATTTATGATGTGGATATTGATGCTTGTGATGTAGGAGGTGATGCTATGTGATGTTTCCTATGATATATGTATATGGTGGTTATCATGTGTGATGCAAATTTATGGGTGATTATGAAATGTATGCTTTACTTTACATGTATGGATGCACTATGTGAGATGATGTATATGCCCTTAGATGTGATGACTAAAATGAATGTATGCAACTAATGGAATGAACTAATGCAATCTAATAAAATGAACTAAAAATGCCTAAGGAACACTAAATGAGATGAATCAAATGAACACTAATGTAATGGAAAATGAATGAATGTAATAATGAGAAGTTAATGCAACCTAATGGAAATGAACTAATGAATGAATATCTGTCAAAACTGTCACTCATAGAAACCCAGGAGCATATCGTAGAAGGGAGGAAATAAATAGAACCTTGTCTCAAGTATGAATCAAATGAAACCATATACTACATGCATCCTAATGACATGATATCAAGAGATTCCATTGTGTTCATATGGAGAGCACACCTTAAGTTGATTTTGCAAATGAGTTTATGCATTATATGCTATAGAAGCATAAATGACATGACTCTTTTGTGTGGACTAGACAAACCATAGAGACTTTAGAATGATATGTGTAGTTTGCATAGTTATGATGGATCAAATGTCATATATGCAATAGAGAGGTCTGGGAACACCCAAAGTCTTTTAGGGATCTTTGGTGCTACATGTGCTAACTTGTTGCCCCCATTACACAACTCATTAACATAACATGAAACTAACACATATGAAATAAAGCCTCAAAAAATAGATCATACCACAAAAAACATGTGTAGTCAATGAGAGCCATTCAGGTATGACCAAAATATGGAACATCAAGGTGCATCCTAAAAAGGCTTCCATTAACACACAAAAATAAAATCAACCAAAGAAAATATCTCATGACCAAGTAGTCATTCAGTCCATAGTTCCTGCCAAGAACCTTAGGTCTAGAAGTGAATGTCGCAATGTTGCCTCTAGGAAGGATTCATCCTATACTAATGTGTCAAATCGAATGTCAATGATCATAAATTCATGTGATTTCAGCAAGGGCTATGAAGTGAACAAATTTCTCTAATCATCCAGCCTCCAATGGTGATTTTATGTAAGTCCAAGTGTGGTCACTATTGTGAAAAAGCTCAGTGTAATGGGATTGACAATCACTTGATGGAAAAAATGCCTCACGGACTAGAGGTCTTTCAAAAGATGGAAGTGAAGCAAAGCCTCATGGAAAAGAGGTCTTTTATTGTATGCATGACAAGCAAAAGGCTAGATAAGACTTTGCACAAGGGAAATGGAAGGGTGGAATGAAGTGAGGTAGAACGAGCCTTATAGACAATGAACCCACCATACTTTTTTCAGGAACTTTTTCTTCTTTTAAGGCTTTTTTCAAGAACATTTTATGAATTTTTTTGAATTTTCTAATTTTTTTGGATTTTTGCAGAACTATAAACACTATACAAGAACTACAAAGGCTCAAGCATAGAACCACTTGAGATGTTGGATATTTACAGGCTCAGGGAGCAGATCTCCCTCTGGAGTAGCAATATGATATGCCCCAGAACCATACTTGACTGTAATAATAAATGGATCTAGCCAATTTGCCTCAAATTTTCTTTTCTTTTCATGATTCTGGAGATTCCTCATATTATGCTGCAAAACTAAGTCACCCACTTCAAACTCTTATGGCTTAACTTTCTTGTGATACTGAAGCTGAAGGCAATTTTGATACATATAGAGGTGGTTTAGGGCATTGAGTCATCTCTCATCAAGAAGTGCCAACTCTTGCAAGTGAGCAACTCGATATTCTTCTTTGGATATCAGATTCTTGAGAGAGATTCAGAGGGAAGGGAGCTCAATTTCGATGGGCAAGACAGCTTTAGAACCATAAACAAAGGAAAATGGGGTGGCTTCTGTGGGGGTATGGATGGAGGTACAGTAGGCCCAAAGGGCGAGAGCAATTTGGATGTGCCAATCATGGCCAGCTGCATCAATGATTTCTTTTAGGATTTTCAAAATGGTTTTATTGGTAGCTTCAGCTTGGCCATTGCCTTGGGGGTAGTATCTGGTGGAAAAATGCTGGGTGATTTCGAATTTCCTACCCAATGTGGCAACCTCTTGATTTTTAAAGGAGGTTCCATTATTAGTGATAATATCTTGAGGTATATCAAAACGACAAATAATGTAGTTCAAGATGAACGTCGAAATCTATTTTTCGATTATGTAGGTTAATGGAATGGCCTCGACCCACTTTGTGAAGTACTCAATGGCGAAAATAATATACTTGTGGCTGTTTGAGGAATTTGGGTATACTTGACCAACAAGATTGAATCCCCAGTGAGAAAAGGGCCATGGAGTGATGGTAGGTTGGAGGTCTTGGGTGGGAGCGTGTATCAAATCGCAATGCTGTTGACAAGGAACACATCTACTTCCATAGTGGGCCAATAGTAACCTATCCTAAGAAGCTTTTTTGCTAATGTAAGGCCACTAGAGTGGGCACCACAAATCCCTTGGTGAACTTTTTCTAAAGCTATTCTTGCTTCATCTGAACTAAGACATCAGAGGAGGGTTCCATCAAAATGTTTTTGGAAAAGTGTGTCACCTAGAATGTTATATCGGGCAGTTCAGTGGATGAAATTTTTACTTTGGTTTGGGGTGAGGGTTATGGGAATGGTTTTGTGATGTAAATAAGAAAAGATGTCAGTGTACCATGGAGACTCAGACCCAAAAATCTCACACACCAACTCCAAATCAGTTTGCTCATAAGCAGGAGTGAAAAGATTCTCAACAAGAAACTCACATTTTGGACTATATTCTGGCATGGCAATCATGGAGGCAATAGTTGCCATAGCATTTGCTACTTTATTATTAGCCCTTGGTATCTGCTAAAAAATAATCTCTATAAAGTGCTACTTAAGATCTTCCACTATCCTGCGATAAGGCAACAATTTTTCATCCTTGGTGTGGTATTCATCCGTGACTTGTTTAATGACCAATTGTGAGTCCCCAAAAAAAGAATGTTTTTGATATTCCATTTGATAGCTTGACATAGTCTTGTGACTAAACCTTCATACTTAGTTATATTGTTTGTGCCAAGAAATGAGATTTTATAAGACTTAGGAATGAGATCTCCTTATGGTGTCACAAACAAAATTCCTACTCTCGATCCCTTTTGTGTAAAGGATCCATCAAAAAAGAGTTTCCATGGTGTACTAGGGGCTATTGTCATGATGTTGTCATCTAGAAAATCTACTACAATGGGGTGGTCACCTTGAAGGGGAGCTTCAGCAAGATGATCTGCAATTACTTGTCCCTTAATGGCTTTATGATCCTTATAGACAATGTCGAACTCACTTAAAATCAAGACCCATTTTGTTGCACGACCTGTGAGGGCAGCTTTTGATAGCAAATATTTGAGTGGATCTACCTTGGCAATGAGGTATGTAGTATGATTAAGCATATAATGGCGTAACTTCTACGTGCAAAAGACTACAACCAAACATGCTTGTTCAATAGCAGTGTCATTCAACTCATAACCAACTAGTGTTCAATTGAGGTAATATATAGCTTTCTCATTCCCATTGTCATCTAATTGTGCCAAAAGTGCTCCTAGGGCAACTGAAGTAGCTAAAATGTATAGAATCAATGGTCGTCCTGCAGCTGGAGGGACTAGAACTAGACAATTAGCCAAATATGTCTTAATTTGTTCAAATGCTTTTTGGCATAGATAATCCCATTGAAACTTGTTTCCCTTGCGAAGCAAATGCTGAAGTGGATGGACATTATCTGCTAATTGTGACACAAACCTCCTAATGGATTGTAATTTTCCTTGAAAACTGCAAAGTTGTTTCAATGTTTTAGGTGGAGGCATATCCATGATGGCTTTCACTTTTGCAAGATCTACCTCAATACCTCTTCTTGACACAATGTAGCCTAACAGTTTGAATGATTTGACCCCAAATACACATTTCTTTGGATTAAGGCACACTTTATATATCTCCAACCTTTCAAAAATGGTGGTGAGAACATCAATGTGTGACTCATGTGTCTTTGATTTTCCTAGGATGTCATCAACATAGTCTTCCATTATGACATATAGAAGATCATGAAATATGGTGGTCATTGTTGATTGATAAGTGGCATCGGTATTTTTCAAGCCAAAAGGCATGACTTGATAACAAAAGGTTCCCCATGGGGTGGTAAATGTTGTTTTATGTTGATCTTCTTCTGCAATTTTGATTTGATTGTAATTGGAAAACCCATCCATCAAAGAAAACATCTCATGTCTAGCAGTCAAATCCACTATGATGTCTATGTTAGGAAGTGGAAAATCATCCTTGGGACATGCAAGATTTAAATCTTGAAAATATGAACAAACACAGATGCCCCCAAATGCTTTCCCTACAAGAACAATGTTAGAAATAGATGAACTTTTCCTCTAACATTTTTTGCAATTCTGCTTTGACTAAAAGTGCTAGCTTAGGATGCATCTTGTGCAATTTTTGCTTCACTGGTTTAATATTGGGGTCTACTATCAAACGATGCACAACCAAATTAGTGTCTAAACCAGGCATGTCTTTGTATGTCCATGCAAAATTGATTTTGCCTTTTTTCAAGAATTCAATCATTGCCTTTTGCTCTTCAGGATTCAAGGTAGTGGCAATGTAGGTGATTTGTGGATTATCCTCTGTACCCAAGTTGATTGGAATTGTATCTTCATTCAAAATAGATGACTTTTCTGGTGGTAAAGATCTGAATGGCAAGTCAATCTCTCCCTCTTTTGGTGCCTCTAAGAGGTTTTCACCAGAAGATGCATCCTTTATTTTATCTTTTTCTTCATCCAAAAGTGCCCCAGAGGAGTTTTCACTAGAGGATGTTTCTTTTATTTTTCCATTTTTATTTTCTTTTTCATTTTTATGACTAAGAGAGTTGACTTGGCTACCAAAGTAGGCTTCCTCATTGTATTGGATCTCATGTTCATAATATCAGAGACTCTTAAGGCCAAAGAGTGCCATCACTACTTCATCAAACTTATAGATATCGAGAGCTGGTGGTGTATCTTGAAGGTCCCAGCCTATCATGTTAGGGTTAGTGAGAGGAAGGTTGATGGATGAAAGATCATCTAGGGTAATGGCATGGACATAGTTATCTAGGTCATCCTCAATGTATTGGAAAGGCACTTCAAAGAATTCCTCCTCTTCAGTCTAAGAATCAGGTTCAACCGTACAATAGTTGTCAGCAAAGGATACCTTAGGTTTAATGGAACCCAATCCACGTCCTTTAGGATAGCTATTAGCTTCTAAGGGTTGTCTCATTCCATCTTCTTTAGGTCCAAGGCCAGTACCATGATATCCCATGTTTTTGATAATGGGAGGGGCCTTAACATACTTATCTTTGGGGAACTTGACAAGTTCATCTTTTCCATCATAATATATCTAATCTAGGATATTAGATTCCATATGCTCATCACTAAGTGAACCCTAACTTTCAAATGTTGTCTTGTTAATATGCACAATCTCTTTGTTGGCAAGAGGTGGCAATTGTGAAGGTTTTCCAAAGGAACGAGGGGAGAGTGGTAGTTGTCCAACACATAAGGCATTTTCAAACTTATACTCTCCCATTCCTAAATTAGTAAAAGTAACCTTCTTCCTTGTAGTATTGACCTTATCATCTCCCACCTTCTCTTTTCCTTTGCAGGAATTGGAATCATCATTGGCTAATTCTAACACTGTTGTGGAAGGTGATTCTGTTATGGTGAGAGGCTTAGGTATAACTTTGGAAAATTCACTGATTGGACAAAAATTTACTGGTGCACCTTCCAATCTTTTACAAAATGCAAAAGGAGTGGGATCCTCTGGGATTGTGATCTCTCTTCCTTGGTGGGGGAATTTCGAGCATTGATGATAGGTAGATGGGACCGCCTTTAGTGTATGCATCCAGGGCCGACCAAGAAAAATATTATAGGGAAAATCCAAGTCTAGGACATGGCATTTAGTATTTATGATGGCTGGTCCAACTTTTAGTGGTAACATGATAACTCCTTTTGATTCTCTTTCCCTTTCATCATAGGCTTTGATTGTTATCCTCTTATTGACATCTAGGAGATCTTCTGGAAGTCCCAAGAAATGAATCATCTTCAATGTACATAGATTCAAACCAGATTCATTATCTATAAGGACTCTTTTAATCTTATGTCACTGTATAAGGACTTCAATGTGGAGCGACAAATTATGGTGGGGATCAGGACCTTGGAAATTTTTATCTGTGAAGACAAGGTGTTGTTGGGCGGCAAGGTTTCCAATCATGGCGGTGAATTGGGAAGCATTAATGTTTTCAGGAACATGAGATTCTAAAAGATCCTTCTCAAAGATTTCTTTGTGGATGGGTGATGTGCTTAGGAGCTCAAGAATAGATATTTGTGTAGGAGTCTTACCTAAATGGGATAACACATCATAGCGAGAAGCAGGCCTTTGTGAAGTGGATGGCATAGTAAGTGCATGTGGCGCTGAGGGATATATTAGTGTGATTAGGAGTGGAAACTTGCAAAGTAAGTCTTCCTCATCAAGTGGTGGCATCACAATCAGCTGCTTGTAAGACAAGGGTATTCAAATGAGTGTCTACTTCTTCAGTGTGACCACACAAGGAGTCAAATCCACATATATCGCTCATTTCTATCTTACCACACAAGGAGTCAAATCCTGATATGTGGTTAGTATAATAATCATAAGGTAATGCATTTGATGTGGAAGCTTGATTCACATTGTTGGTATTGTTGTTATCATTGTTGTGATCAGGAAATGGCTTTTAGAATATCTTTAATTTAGCATTTTTAGAGGTTGGACCTCCTTCTACTTCAATTTCCCCATCATCAACAAGATTTTGGATAAAAACTTTGAGCTTGATACATTTTTTGGTGTCGTGTCCTTTGATGCGATTGTATTTACAATATTCATTTTCCCTATACCACTTTGACTTTGGTTGATTGTCATCAAAAGAACGTGTGTTAGGAAATACCATCAAGTTGTGATCCACTAATTTTTGAAAGATGGCTTCCAAAGGTTCATGAAAGTTAGTGAACTTCCTATTTCGATCATAGTCATGATTGTAATTGTTGTTGTTGCAAGGGAAAAATTGTGTTTGATTGCGAGATCGCTGATTGTCATTGTTCGAATTGTTGTTGTTTCGGTTATGATAGTTGTTGTTACCTCCTTAAAGATTTTTTACATCAGTGACACCATCGTGTGTAACACCCTTATTCTTGGACCAAAATTTGGGTTTGCTATTGTTGTTTGCCTCATTGTGTGAGGATGATGGATTATAATGTTTGATGGTACCTTTTTCCAAAAGTCCATTTTCAATATTCTTCCCCTTATTGACTAAAGTGGCAAAGTCTTTGAGGCTAGCCATCTTCATGTGGAAGGACATTTTGGGTACCAAATTCTTGATGAATATATCCACAAGGTGGGAATCCTCAATTTTGTAGGGCATGCAGTTAGCAAGATGCCTCCACCACTGTAGAAAGTTAGCAAATGTTTCACCATTTCGTTGCTTTGTGTTGCACAAATCATTCAGTGAGGCATTATGTTCAATGTTGTAAGAATATTGTGCTATAAACTTACTTGTTAAATCATTGAAGGAAGTAAAGGAGGCTTTAGGTAAATTCATTAACAATTCTAGTGCGGGGCCTCCAAGACTTCGTGCAAAGAGTCTCTTAAGATAATCATCATTGTAAGCTACTTCTTGGCACAGAATGGAAAATTCCTTGAGATGTGGGATAGGGCATGTCTCTCCTGTGTACTTGTCAAATTTAGGAATTTCAAAACCGGGTGGAAATGGTACCATATTGATGGATTTATCAAACGAAAAAGGACAAATTTCCTCAAAAGAGACATCCTTCACCCCTTTGTTGTTCATGTTAAGGACCAAATTTTGCAATTCTTGGAATTGTTGAGCCAAATCTTGATTAGGTTGCACTTGTGATTGTTAGGAGTTGACAAATCCACCTCCTAAATTGTAGGGAGCCCCAAATGTAGTATGAGGGGATGGAAGTATTCCACTTTGGCCGATGTATTGATATGCAGTTGTCAGAATTGGCGTGGATGTCTTTACCATACTGGTTGACACTTGTAAATAAGAGGGGTGCATTGGTTGTGTTAGAATTGCCATTGGTTGAGTAGGCACTTGCCCAATATCTAAGCATCCCATGGTTGAATTTGTCAAGGTAGATTGTGGAATACTAGCATGTGTGGTAACATTGGGCATGACACTAATGATTTGTTGAATATGTTTTGCACTCAATTGGAATGTGGGTTGTGTGGAAGTGCTAGATGTAGGCATAGCACTAGTTGTCACCATGGTTTCTTTCCCTTTGCTAGAAGTTGGAGCTATGTTTGAAGTGGGCAATACGGGAGCACCACCTTTTGTAATTTGTCTAAACAAAGTATTCTCATCAAAGCTTGGGGGAACATTAACACCATCCTTGACCAAATTTAGGAATATCTCAGTTTTGTTTGCCCTAATGGATTTTTCCATCATTTCCACATTGTAGGGATCCACAAGGAATGTCCTAACATCACTAGGTACATCGTTGGGGTCAATAGTGGTGCAGAAGCACGTCTGTGACAGGAAGACAACCTACAATATGACTAAAATGCAGGGCACAAAGCAAATATCAAAAAGTTTTGAGTTTAAAATCTAAAATTTGAAATGTTTGTGTGTGTGAGTTTAGAGTTTTATGTTTTAAAATAAATGTCCTTTTTTTGTGGTGGAAATGTTTAGGTGGCATTCTTATAAGCCTACCCAACATTATCCACTTAGGACTTAGTATGATTTTATTTTAGATTATTTTGGGTGTGTTAAAGGTTTCTAATTTTTGAAAATGTTTATGGGAAAAATCAAAAGGAAGAAAATGATGAATATTCCTAAAGCACCATGTGTAGGCATTCAATATGTAACCGCCACAAGAAAGCTATGATGGATTTTTGGGAGTTACATTAGAAGGTGAATATTCCTAAAGCACCATGTGTAGGCATTCAAAATGTAACCGCCACAAGAAAGCTATGATGGATTTTTGGGAGTTACATTAGAAGGTTTTTCAAAAAGAGAAAGAGTGCATATTGTAAGAGCGATTTTTGAAGAGAGATTTTTGGAGAGAGATTTTTTTTGGGATAAAGTGAATAGAATGAAGTTCTTGAGTTTTCCTATAATTTTCTTAAGTTTCTAGTGTTGTACAGATGTGATTGTGTAGTATTCTACATACATTTTTCTATTTGTATTTAGATCAACATCTTGGAAGAAATCTGAAAATCAGATCTTAATAGTTTAATATTTTCTTAATGTTCATTTCCTATCAGCCGGATCTCTCTGTTGTTTTGAGAGTGGTCTTTGCATGGGGGTTTTCTAAAGATCCTCTATAATTTCATGCATTTATTTATTTCTGTATTGTTGTCTCATATCAGGTTACAGAAAAACCCAGTTGTAATGTAGATTTGAATGGGCAACACCTTCATGTGTTGACCCTCATTTCATTAAATTTCTATGCATTTTCTGAAATCTACATTCATGCATGTGAAGCCTTAAGTCCTATATTTGATTTCCTAAAGGGTTCTAAATCCCTCTGCATCAAATATGATATTCATCTTGGTATACTTCTTCATCATTACCCCCCAAAGTTGTGTTATAGAAGGGATCTTCTGGTTCTTGCACGGATGTTGAGTTAGGCATACCAAGGTTCAAACTAGAGGGAATTGTGCTCCCTAATGAATTTGTGAGTGGAGGAAATGGATTCTCCATCTCTGATTGTCGCAATGATTCCCACAAACGTGACATGGGATTAAATGTGAACCTTCCTAATCGTGTGTGTACCATGCAATAGTGACCAACAAATGGGTGGAAGATTATGGAAGAAAAATAAAAATGAGGATGAGAGCTATTAACTTTATGTGATTAAAGGGTCAACTACCCAAGTTTGAACAAAAGACCTTGGTTTAGCAAAAAAAGTTTGATTAGAGGATAATAGTATCTTTCTCCCACCAAAGATAGTCAAGTGATCTTTAGGCAAGATATGGCACCAAATTGATTACTCACTATTTGGAGATAGACTTGTGATCCCAAATAAGTGTAATTCGGATAAATGTTTGCTTATAGATAAAAGGTCTAGCGTCACAATTTCAAAAGATGTTTTAAAGGTTCAAGCTACCTAGAAGAAGATTTGAAAGTGGTAGGTTAGGAGTTTGGAAAATGGAGGTAGATATAGAAAATGGAAGATATTATGGTCACTCATGCAATTAACTCAATCCTTGTTCACTAGAAATAAAAACCTTGGGTTCACTCCTGGGAAGGCAGACCAATTTTGAAGTTTTCCATTGTATTGGATTCTATCATAACGGTCTTGTCTAGCTTCTTCCTTTTGGATGTCCTTGATAGCATATCATAATTGTTTGTCACTGTGTGCTAAGTTCTTCCTTTCCTTGTAGACAGGTGGTTTGGACCATTTCAATTTCTTATGCTCTACTTGGTTGACTTTATCGGTCATGGCAGGAATAAAACAAGACCCAAATTTCAAGCACCCAAAAACTTTGCAACAAGACTTAACTAGACTCAACCACTATCAATGTAAGACCTGCTGAAAATAATCGTGAGTCAAGAGGACCTCACTTAGCACTGTATCACTCAATGAAAGGTTACCTCACAATTTCACTCATCTTATAACTTGTTTGATATTTGGCTTAGGTTTTGAATGTTTGAACAAGCACGCTGAACACGCCAACAATCCTAATAAGGCTATCACTAGGATGAACAAGGCTTATCTAAGGGGTGTCCTTGATATACACAAGGTACATGAGGCCCAAATTTGTAGATGAAAGAAAATATTGCCACGCAGTTAGGGAGAGACGATAACCCAAATCTCCTCCTTCACTTCTCAAAGGTATAAAGTTCTTTGGGGCTTAGCCAAGAGTGACAATATTATGCTTCCAAGAGAGGTGTCTTTCAATTCACCTCCCACTATTTATACTCTGCCAGAACACTGGAGTTGAGTTCATCCCAAGGGGTGATGAAATCCCCAAGCAGGCCTCCTAAAAAAAGAAAAAGAAAACCACTTATTTCTTGTGCAACCAAGATCACCCGCAGGCGTGAGGGGAGAGAATACGTAAGTGGTCTTGGGATTTAAAAGACACTTGTTCTTTCCCAATGAAGCTTTAATTTTTCTATCTACTTGAAGACACTCATGATTAAAACATGCAAGGTTCTTTCCAACTTGAAATAATGCCAACGTAAATAAAAAATGCGGATTCGTCAACAAGAAAGTAAAGAGAGTGAGTGAAAATAAAATGCTGAAAATAAAAATGCAAAAAATAAAGTCAGTTTACCTTAGAGCATTCAAGAATGTATGACTTCAGTTTAAGCACCAAATCCAAATGTGATCTAGCCTAGGCATACATGTCCATTTTAAACACCAATTCCAAATGTGATCTAGCCTAAGCATACACGTCCATTTTAAGCACCAATTCCAAATGTGATCTAGTCTAGGCATACATGTCCATTGTCCCTTAATGCATTTAAGATGGTGTGAACTCTTTTTAATCACCAAAAGAAAATGTTATTTCTATCCTAAACATTCATGTCAATTTTATGCACCAAGTCCAAATGTTTGCTAGCCTAAACATCCATGTCAATTTTAAGTATGAAGTCCAAATGTGGGCTAACCTAAACATTTATGTCATGTTTTAAGCACCAAGTCCAAATGTTGGCTAACCTAAAAATTCATGTCAAATTTAAGCACCAAGTCCAAATGTTGGCTACTTTAAACATTCATGGTTCAAATGAAAGTATTTAATCCATAAAAGTTCATTAACCCTTAAGTTTAAGTGATAAAAATAATTACAAATCTCCTTTAGTGATAAAAATCACTATTGATTTTTCTTTTTGTTACCATGCTTTTAGCACCCACATTCTAAACTTTCAAGTCAGCTCCATAGAGGAAATTTTGGTTGGTTTTAATTGCTAACAAAGATTTATAAATTGTCACTTGTGAAAAAGATAGTGTTGTGGGGATATGTTTAACTTGAACCATTAGGTTCAGAAATTCAAGTTCAACTTCGACTTTAAGTTCAGGTTAGCAGAATCAAGGCTCAAATTTCCAACTCTGCGATTGACCTTGCCATATTTTGAAGTGTAGATTTAGAAAACCAATTCATACAAAGTAGGTATTGCATATGACATGGCTCAATTTGAAGATCACAACCACTATCCAGGATTGCTTACAGTCTAACTATGAAGCATGCATCTAGTTAGAATATTCTACCTGTTATAAAAGAAGAAATTGGTATGGACAGAGACATGGTTAAAAGTCATAGGCAGTGTAATGGGACTCATGGTAATTTATGTTATGGCAAAGTTAGTAAGGATAAACACTGGAGTCACAGTTGAGCACAAATAAAATACTTCATGTTATTGCTAGCACGGATTTTAGTCCAAGTGAATCAATTTGGGGAACATCTAATAGAAGAAGGGAGACTGAGTGGATTCATATATAGTGGACTCATCATCAAATAATGTATTGTGTAGAAAGTCCAGTAAAGACTTACCAAGTCCCGAATATGGATAATCAAAATCATACTCAGGGAAATTATGTAAAGTATGGAGAGTAAAAACAAAGCACATATTTAATGTGTGTGCATGAAAGTGATATAAGCCTTCCAAGAGGTAAATGGAAACAATCATATGCAACTCCCCAAGTTTGTAATCTCCAACATGCTCATGAAGTGTCAATGCTTGAGCTTGGGATTTCTTAGCAAAAGTTACAGTATAAAGGCCACGTGCAAATCATAGGCACCTTGAAAGAGTCACAAGTAATAATAAGTGATACAAACTAAAAATGATGTGTCCTGTTGCATGGAGTGCAAAAATGTTACAATTAATAACATCTTGCATGTGTAGTGTTGAGCTTGACCTTTATCGGCATCTCCTAATGTCACCTCCAATATGCTCGGCTACCATCATGCAATGTCTAGGTTGGAGAAAACTATCATCCATACCATTCAAACTGACTCAAACAGATAACACAATCCTCGACAGAGGTTATTTCTAAGTGCAAAAATATAAAGTGTTGTTGATATATAATTCTGGAGACCACGCTAAAACAGAGACTATGGCCACCATGCCAAGATGAAGGCTCTTCTATTATCAATTGTTACAGAGTTTTCTTATAGGTATACCATGAATTGAATCTCTTAGTGCTGCATGGAATGAAATGGGAAAGCATATCAGTTATTGTCACATTCCCAATTTCCAATGACGCCCGCAGATAGGAAAATAGAAAAGATCAGGTTGAAGTTGACAGAGAGTATTGTTTGGAAGTTTTTGTTTTATAGATTGTGGAGTGAATCTTTAAGAACATATCTCCACATCCATACAAAGTGCAGTCATATCACCTGAGGTCGACTGCAACTCGTTTGACAAAAAGATCTCAATATAATCAACTCAAACCTCAGTGAATTGATATTAGAAAGAGCCCAATTTACAGAGATCGCAGGTCACATTCATTTTGCAATAGTGAGTAGTTAAAGATCTTCAAACACTCAATGGAAACCACCAAGCCGATCTCTCACACAATGTAATTCAAGAAAAGTTAGGTGAGGGCAGGCAAATTATGGACACAAATAGAGGCAGCCATTAGATAGGTAGATACTTCTGGGACTGAACTGGAATGTTTTCAGGCATTACATAAGCAAGAGAAATTGGAAACTTCTAACAGAATTGAAAGTTTACGAGAAGTCGTCAGTCAGCAAAAAGATCTTGAAAGACAACTACATATCCGATATGAAAATCTGCTTGTGGAACATGATAACATGCAAAAATTTATACAGGAACACAAGAAAAGAATAGCTGAAAAAAATGATACTAGCAAAGGGGATGGAAACAAACTTGAGTTGGCGCAGTCATCTTCTTACCAGGTTGATGTAGGTGGATTAGATACTGAGAAGGTTGTGGATGGTAGCAACCCCAAGTTAGCACAGTTGGCTTCTTACTAGGTCAATGTTGGGGAAATAGAAACTAAGGTGGTTGTCATAGATGCCTTGGAAGTTTCATCTGAAGGCAATGATATTGCAATGCAAGACAAGAGGGCTCTTAATGATCATCATTCTTTTTCACCAGTCTAGGATGGTGTTGGGGAGGCTAGCACTTCTGGTCAAAAAAAAGATAAGGTAGAAGATTCTGAAAAGGCTACAGATACGAGGACTGAGCATGCACTTAAGTTGGATGGACCTAACGCTATTTTAGAGGATGAAAAAGCTGATCAAATTCCACATGACGAGGCCAAGCAGGTGGTTGTTTCAGATGAGAAAACTCTTGTTTTCCCTGGTGAACTTGAACAAATTGTTCAACATCAGAGTGACATAATGGATAGATTTCATGGCTAGATTTCTATTACAAATGATGTGGGTGCTCAACATGAAAAGCAACATAATAGCGATATGGTGGCTTAGGCAGCGGGTTCAAATACTATTCTTATATGATAATGTTGAACAATCATACCAACATAATACAAACATGATAAATCAATCAAATGGTGAGAATTGTGCTTCAATGGTTGAGAATGTCGAACAAGCAAACCAATATGAAACAAGGCATATTAGCGGCAGACAAGAGTTCCCTAATGATGGCTCATTATGGGAACAACATGTGTCATGAAAGAAATAATATTCCCTACACCTTTGTTTTCATAAATAACATAATATTGATAAACATGATAGATATTATGGGCCTAATCCGAGAAAGTGAAAAATTGTGAATTGTTAATAATGCCAAGTGTACATCTCTGTCCACACATTTGAGAAGGTGGAGGGAATTGGTTATTCCCAAGAATCAATTATGAGGGAATTCGAGGGAGAAAAAGAAAGGAAATAAAGGGAAAGGAGAAGGTTAAACAAAGGGTTCTTCTTTTCTAGGATAGAAGTTCTGCAGCTGCTATAACAGGTAAGAAGATAGTTTTGGTTAGAACGGGAGAGGAGAGTTAAGCATTTTTATTTTATGCAGATTGATTGTAATAAGGAAATGGAACAGTACTATTGTTGTTTTATCATGTCTCTGAAATAAAGAGGGACATAAGTTTGTTAGATTTTGCAATCATATACATTTATGTTTCTGATTTGAAAGGATTTTGGAGTCCTTTTATTTCTATTTTAGATGCAGTTCTTTATTATTATGTTGGATGTGATATATGTAATGTTACAGTTATGTATTCACACTTCTGCATAAAGATGTTTACAACTTTCTCTCTTTCATTTTCTCTATCTTATGGAAACATGGTAGATAATCATATGACTGTTTACTGGTTTTTCATTCACTTCTAAGTTCAACAATCTTTTAATCGCATTTATTCCATATTGATAGATAAATGTTTGAAAAACCCTTCATGTCTTCAGGTTAAAGACATAACTAGATATCACATTCATTGAATATCTTTCTAAGAGGGAGCTGTACCTCTCAATTTAGAGGAAAGCTATCAATCTCATGATAGTATTTCCAATTGTTAGTGAAATTTTTTCTTCTATTTGGGCGTATTGAGTCATTCTTTGTATTTAATTTTGGAAGGACAAAACTATTTACTAACAGTTTTTAAGTTTTTAAGGTTAATTCTTTGCATTAAAACCATCAGTAAAAACCTGCAAATCAATATGTTAGCAAAAATTATTGTTCAAAATTGTATAATTCTTTCAGAAAATGGAGATGCCAAAATGCAGGTGGAGATGCCAATCTGAGGGGATGACAAAATTTGAAGACGCTAAAAGTGCAAATGCCAAACAACGCAGATGATAGAAGATGCGATTTTCAAGAGACTAAATATCTTGTTAGATGCTGACGACAATCTAAAAAGCAGAGAAACTAAAAATTAGAGACAACAAAGTAGGTCATGCACACAACGTAGATGACAGAAAAAACTTCATAGATGACAAAATAAACTTCACAGACGTCAAAATAATATTCTCAGACGACCAAATAAACTTCGCAGACACCAAAATAATCTTCACAGATGACCAAATAAACTTCACAGATGTCAAAATAATATTTCAAGATGACAAAATAAAAACCTGGATGACAGAATAAAAATGCAGATGCTAAAATGGAAATGCAAGTAAGTAGGTTTAACTGCGGTAAAGATGCTAAAGAGCATAGATACTTGTCTGCGCAGATGCTGATCTGTGGAGACGAGAAATGCAAATAACACTACGGCCTGCGAAAATGACACTGTAAGGTTCTCTCGACTGAATGAGATTTGCTCACAGATTTTTGGAATGAAATTAGGGACGTGAGTCCCACAGGGCATGCCAAAATGTGTGCTAGAAAATGTGACCTATTGGGAGCACGAATTAACAAACAAACATTAGTTAAAAACCTCAAATATGCATGAAAGACTCATCAAAATGAAAAAACATTAACTAACTAATGCTTGCTTGAGTTTTGCAACTCTAAGAAGCCAACAAACCAAATCCTCTAGCCACTTGTACAGCTTAACAAGGACACCCATGAGAGGCCTTGTTGGTGTGTTAAGATGGGGAGTATGTTTGGTGTGCTCTCCTAAACACAACAATGTGGTGGATCTCTTGAATGTGAGTGTGCAAATATTAATGATTCTGAAAATCATGAACCTAAGCTATATGAGATGAAGAACACCTTAAGAAATGGCTATGGAGAAAGCCATACTTGAAGATATTCAATGAAGATGATATGAAATGTAACCAAGCAAGCTAACTAGTATGAAAACTACACTAAAATGTAAATGCAATGGAAATGTGCATGCATAAAGAAACTAGATGAACAATGCAAATGCAAAAGCTAAACCAGCTACCAAAAGGTTAGTATGCACCTAAAAATCACCATGAAAACTACCATGAAAACTACTATGAAAGCTTAAACTAACATGAAAACTCAACTACAATGAAAGCTCAAACTATGAATGCAAGCTCAAATCTCAAACCAACATGGTAACAATGCAATAATGAGAGATGTAAATGCTTGAGACAAGGCCTCTATTTATAGGCTTGAGGGAGGGCTTGGTGAGGTGGCATCCATGTAGATGCCACATAAGGTGACATGCAAGCCATGAAAATGGTCAAGAATTCAAAGTTTGCTCACACATGTGTGAGCAAACTTGAGAAGAAGAGTGGGAGACAAGAGTGCAAAAGGGGAGTGTGTAGGCATGCCATCTAACACATCTGTGAGCACAATCTTAGGCTAATGAGGGAGATTAGGAAGGAGATTAAAAATAATTAAGTGGGATTAGAGAAGAAGTAGGCTTAAGAGGATGAACATGATGGTTATAAACTAGGCTCTAGGTTAGGCTTAAGATTAAATTAAATGAAATTTAATTTAATCATGGGTTTAGAGGAATTAATAGGATGTGAGGATTAAATAAACAAAATTTATTTAAAAAAGGGGATGATGGAGGATCATGTGTTAAATTAATTTAACACATTAAGGCTAGGAGTATTTAAATTAAATTTAAATACTTAGGAGAATGAAGTCATTTAATTAAAATAATTTAATTAAATAAGTAGAAGAATGTGAGCAATATAATTAATTAATTAATAATTAATTGCAATGTCACAAGCAATATTAATAAATCAATATAGTTTTTAGGGACGATTTTAAGCGTCTACAACAATTATTGTAATCGATATTGTGTCACCTATAAAAAAAATTATATTGGCATAATTCTGACTACAAGCTCTATCCAATAGTTTTTTTTTTGAGACCCTAATTTTGATAATGAAATTGGCCTTCGAAGTGTTAAGTTCTTTAGAATTGCAAAAAACATGATAGAAAGTGCCACATCAAATGACACATAGATAGTTTTGGCTAGATTGGATATGGTCAAATTTGATCCGGCCAGATTGGCACAACCCAAAAGTTGCTTGCACAAGGTCACATGTGCCAACCTAAACTTTTTATTTGGTTTAAACAATAAAATAAGCTTGTCTTTTAAAGGTAAAGTTTAATTTTTGAAAATTGTATATTTTATTCATATTTGCATTTGTACTATTAAAAAAGTTTAAGTTTTATTAAATTTTATTGAATTAAATCAATTTTATTGTAGAAATATTTGGAAATTAGATTTTTTAAAATTATTTCTGTATTGAAATCGATAAACAAAATTTATTGTTTATTTTAAATTAATTAATTAATTTGATTTAAATCAATTATTAGAATTAATTTAGGTGTTTTAAAGAATTATGAAAACTATTAAAATTATTAAATAGTTAATTTATTTAATAGTTTTCTTAATCTGAATTTAGCAATGCTTTAATGCAACTAGTTGTCTTAAGATTTTCTAGTGTTAGAGACAATCAAATATAATAAGCTTCTAAACTTGAAATCTTTTTTCTAAATTGTTTATGATCTACTATTATTTATGTAATTGAATTTGGAAGGCTTTTGTATGTAAGTGATTTCAAGTTCTCTATTCAAGTTTTTGTGCAATGGAGAATACAACATAAAGAGCAATAAGATATGATTGATTAAGAGATGACCAGAAGAAAGGATGGACAAAACATAATATAGAGCCACCAGTTGAAGATCCATTGATTGAAATTGAAGAAGATCATGCTGAAGTTCCAAAAAGTAGTAAGACATTTGAAAAATATGATTTATAGTTGGAAAATTTGCTAGAGATGGACAAAGACTCTCTTTTTAGAGAAATTGAATCATTTGAACACACGATGTCTGAAAGTATAATTAAGATACATCTAAAAAATATGTGGGAGGAATTTGAAAATAAATAAATCTCTGATTGGTAAAGCACAATTATTTGTCAGATTATTTAGGAAAAGAGAAATGAGTTTTGTTCTAGAGTTGCTAGGTGTGAACAATATGAAAAGCTCTAAAGATAATGTCAAGGCAACAATAGTTCAGAATTTGATAGATGCATTAAATGCTATTGATAACAGAAGTCGAGTAGCCGATTTAAGTACTACATGGATAACATTGATGACTATGATTACGAAAAAGGACTTGTCACAGAAATAACAAGTTCGAGCAATTTTTGAAATGCTCAATCTATCTAGAAGAACTTTTCAAAGATACATAAAAAGAAGAAATTTTCTTGATGAGAACATTGAAAAGAACATGGTTAATATTTGTTGGCATCCTTGAGAGGATAGAATTTATGAAGATGTTAGAAGATAGGTTGTTGAATATTGGACTAGTTAGTCACATGTTTCTTCCAATAGAAGAGACACTATAAAGATCAAAGATGAAGAGACGGGTATGAAAATAGCACATCCAAAACACTTTGTAGACACAATACAAAGTGAATTATTTGAAGCTTTCAAAAAAGAAGTTGCAAATGTGAAAATTTTCCAAAGAATGTTTGAGAGGTTGTGCCCATGTTTTGTACACATAAATAAGGTATGTGAAAATTGTTATTGTTGAAATCATGTTGAGTTTCATCTTTATTTGCAATCTTTTAGAAACATTATGGAAACAATTAAGCCAAATGTTATAATTCCTAGAAGCACAACACAATTTTTCAAGTCTTTGTTATGCGATAATTTTGAAGAGTCAGATGAATTCAATGTACAATGCATAAAAAAGGCATGTACAAATTATGGAGGGTTGCAGAAATTTTCATATGAAATGGACAATATTGATGTTTCAACACCAGTTGTGTGGAACAAATTTAAGTATGAGATATATTGAACAAAGAATGGTGAAGAATAAAAAAAATAGAACTGAAGTAGAGAAATTTTCCATATGGTGAGTTTATGGATAAATTAAAAACTATAATTTATCCACACATCCAACATTGTCATGGTGTAAGATGACAAGCAAAACATTTTCAAGATTCAAAAAATTGTTTCCCACTAGGATGTATTTTGTCAATTGTAGACTTCTCTAAAAGTATACTTTTTCTCCTCAATCTGAAATTCAAGCTAACTATTATCACTCAAATCAAGTTGCAATTTTTGTACAAGTTTCCTATAGGCATGTGCAATTTGAGGTTGATGGGGTAGAAAGTATCGATTTAGATGAAAAAATTATCATCAAGGAGGTCTATTTTTATCTTAGTGATGATAGGGTTCATGATAGGAGCTATGTAGCTCATTGTTTTGGAATATTTTTTGACAATCTCATGAATTGTGGGATAAATGCTTCAAAACATTGAATTTGGTTTGATGGTTGTGTTGGTACATGTATTTGAAAGTTAAACTTTAAAATTTCATGCACATGTTTAATTAGTTGAACAATTATATATATATATATATATATATATATAGAGAGAGAGAGAGAGAGAGAGAGAGAGAGAGAGAGAGAGAAAGAGAGAGAGAGAGAGAGAGAGAGAGAGAGAGAGAGAGAGAGAGAGAGATTTGATTACCCATAAATTTGTTTTAATTTTTTTCGTAGGGAAATTTAAGTCTACAAAAGCGTTGAATTGGCTTGCAACACAACATGCGAGACAAAATGTTAAGTTTCTTTGGAACTTCTTTGAAAGTGGTCATGGAAAAGGAGAGCATGATGGAGCAGAAGCATGTGTAAAGTGTGCACTTCGCCAACATGAACTTTTAGGTATAATATTGTTATGTAATAATCAAATTTGATGTATATGACCATTTTCTAGATAATTCTTTTATATTTTGCTAAAATTCATACAATTGTCTTTCCTATACAAGTGCAAATATACACAAAGAAAATCAAGTTGTTGAATGGTGCAAATCTCAATTTTGTCCTCGTGATACGACATATAATAAACATTATTTTGGGAAGTAAAAGGTAAGCTTTCCATTTTTCTTTGATATGATTACTTTTATATTTTGATTATTGAAATAAAAACTTGCCAATTTAATGTGTTATGGATATTGATCGATCCAATCCTTACAATTGTCAACCCATTGTTGGAATTAGAAGATTGCATCAACCGATGACTGCTGGACAACACAAACCTCTAGTAATTCAAGTAAGAGAAAAAATATATTTTTGTGATGTCTGCATTCAAAACAATGCAATGGTCAATGCGATAATATTGTGAATGGGTATGTCTCTGAATGGATGTGGAAACATAATCATAAGTACCCCTTATGAAGAAGATGACAATGGCATAGACATTCATAATCCTATGTATTTAGCTGATTATGAATGTGTTTCTGATTTAGTTATTCCAGGCGAGTTTCTAGAAACATGTTTCATTTTTTATATTTAATTATTTTCATATTTATTTATTTATAGTTTCCATTATTTTTGTACATTTGTAGGTGACATCTTTGTTGTGTATGCGGATCCTCAAAATGTGGAAGGTGTAGATTATTATTTACTTAGATGCACACAAGTGAAAATCAAGTTAATTGAACCAACTATAGATGATGATAACCAATCATATCCAACTAGTTCAGTTGTTATAGAATGTATAGATTATCCCCTTATGAGATCTATATAAGTAATTAGAGAGTGAAAGATTAATTATAAAAATTTATTTCTTTTCTATATTGTTAAGAATACTCAATGAAGTACATCTTATTTTGTAGGTACCTATTATTAGCAAACAAAAATTGACCACAATGGTGTTCAATTTATTAAATACATGTCTGGCCAAAAAGTTTTGCATTACAGTCACTTGGTTTTAGCCACAAAGATTCAATTTGACATTGTGCCAAAAAGAAGATGTAGCAAACCAAAGTGGAGTGGAGGTTAGATATCGAGGAGCATGAAAAATTGTTGGAGATTATTAAAGATAGAGAGGATCTTGACCATATGTACTAGCAACTTTCTGATTGATAAATAGGTTTAATGATTCATAAAAATATTTCAAATTTATATATACATAAATTATTTTTTTGTTTACATTGCTTTAAGTATCTAAATGAAAATAATTTAATTATTTCTATTTACATTTACATTTGCAATACACATTTACAACACATCTGGAAAATTATGTAAGACATATTTTCATTAATTTATAGAACATGTAAATTTCTTACACATTAACATTTATCTAAAAAATAATGTATAGAGATTTCAAAACCATGTTTCCACATTTATGTAAAAGATATTCTATAAATATAAATATCAAATATATCAACTACCTATAAACATGGTCACATAACTCATGAAAATATCAAATATGTCAACTATAAATATAAATGGTCACATAACTCATGAAGATATCAAATATGTCAACTATAAATGTAAATGGTCATGTAACTCATGAAAATATCAAATATGTCATCTATAAATGTAAATGGTCACATAACTCATGAAAATATCAAATATGTCTACTATTAATGGAAATGGTCAGATAACTCATGCAAATATGAGCATGTTGTAAATGTAAAATGTCTTATAGCTATAAATCTAAACGATATCATTGTAAATCAATATCAAACATCTAAAACACATGAGCCAAACTCATGTATATGACATGTATAAATATCAAGCATGATCATGTCATGCTCCATGATGTGATTGACTGACATGAGATCTCGAACCCTGTGTCCATAAAAGAACAAATGTACCATGACCATGTGAATATATTCAATAAATAATAACATATGTAGAATCAAATTTACCTACGAGTCAGGATGACTAGGGTTGATAGGCATCTCTTCGTCTCCACCCTCAAGAGCTGCAGATGCAGCTTGTATGCAATAGAAGAAACAAATATTTCACAAGTTATACTTTACTAAATTGAATTTAATATTATATTTAAATTTAAATAGAAGATCTATAGACAATTAAATATACATGTTTGTAAAGTTTAACCTATGTCTTCTGTTGTATAGGACTGCAAGTCCTCATATGACATCATCGTCACAAATATATGTCTACCTATCTCACTTAGGTCTATATCTCTAAAGGTCATATCTTTGATGTCAACTGTAGGATCTGTGAGCATATCTATGAATAATGAAAGTCAAGGTGGGTAAAAACCTGCCTTGGTAGGGGGGGTTGCATCCTCTTTAACTATGGTATGTAGTGTAGTTGTAGCTACAACATGTATGTCCTCCTTCCCCTTACCACCCTGTGCCTTTGATGTACCTTTGATGATACCACTCACATATGATTGCATCACACTAAGAGGTTGTCTAGTCAACAACTGAATAGCTTAATAGGCTGAAAGTAGATCAATAGAAAAACATGTATTGATAGCCCTCAAATGTTATATTGAAGACTCCATAGAGATGTCTACTAGAGATGGGATGTCAACCTCATGATACATATCATTAGTTGAAGATGATGCAACATTGTGACCACCTGTAGATGTAGATCATGAGTGTGTCATGTATTTTTGCACTCAATCATAAGACATCTCATTCACCTGGGTAGTAGTAGTGGCAATCCTCTCATACACATATCTACATGTATCTTTTCTCACTCTATCTCTAGCCGCAACTAACTCCAAACATTTTAGCATCACCAAAATATGTGGACCAATCAATGCCTATTTATTAATGGGCTTACCAGCATCTGGGTTTCTAAACTTATCTGAGAACCTACCCTGACCCTTCCCACATGACTAGGGATATTAGTGTAATCAACATCTTGAAGTAGATGAAATTTTGCAAACAATTGTTTGCACAAATATAAGGAGAACTCATCCTTTTGGGGCCACATGTGATGTGCAACCAACCAACAAGGATATATGAAAGATTCGACCAATGGATCACTACACCTCGTAGTATGGTACCCTCTAAACTTTTTGAAAGGCTGAAAATATGGGAACATGCTCTTCACACTCCACTGACACCATCTCATCTATCTCCCTCCACCTCAAACCACCATTGACACTATGGGATAGAGCATTATAAAATGTACCCAAACTGACACTATGATAAGGGTTAAAACCCTCGATAGTGTGCATCATACTGATTAACTCATCTCTAATCATAGTCACCTTATCCCAATGTTGTAGGGTAGGTGAAGCCTGTAAGCTCTTATCAATAGCATCAAGTGTGCTCTATATGTGTTGAATAGTCTCAGTGAACAATGTCTGCCTATCCTAGGTGCTAGTAGTGGATCTATGTGATGAACCACTATGGGATGACCATGTACAATGGCCTACCCAGAATCACTACCCCCAGATGCCATAATGATGAAATATATAAACAAACAAAACAAGATAGTTGATAATAGAGATTTGCACATGCATTTATAAACATATATACATATATACACACATTATTTAAAAAACGAATTAAATCAAAACACACTAAATGAATCTTGCTAAACAAACCTATTGTACAACATATAAAGAAATGTTAAATACATTATATTTTGATCTTAGTAATAGGTATTGTAAATCAAATTTAGATAAAAAGTTTAGGGATTATGGGATTAACGAGTAGTTTAGGGTTTATAGAGATGTGGTTTAGGAGTTAGAGACCGGTTTCTAGATTTAGAGAGATGGGATTTAGGAGCTAGAGAGAGGCATAGGGCCAAAAGTTAGAGAGACAGAGGTTTAGGAATTATGGGGTTAGAGAGCGGTTTAGGGTTTAGGAGTTAGAGAGATAGAGGGTTAAAAGTTTGAGATCTGGAGAGAGAGAGAGAGGAGGTTAGGGTTGGGAGAGATGAAGTTATGTAAGTTAGATAGAGAGAGGCTCAATTTTATGGATTATGGGGTTAGAGATTGGTTTAGGGTTTACAAAGATGGGGTTTAGGAGTTAGAGAGAGACACAAGGTTAAAAGTTTGAGATCTAGGGAGGGGGAGAGAGAGAGAGAGAGAGAGAGAGAGAGAGAGAGAGAGAGTTTTAGGGATTATGGGGTTAGAGAGTGGTTTAGGGTTTTGAGAGATGGGGTTTAGGAGTTGGAGAGAGACAGAGGGTTAAAAGTTTAAGATCTAAATAGAGAGAGGTTTAGGGTTTAGAGAAAAGGGGTTTAGGTTTTAGAGAGAGACAGAGGATTAAAATTTTGAGATCTAGAGAGAGATAGAGGAGGTTAGGGTTGGGAGAGATAAAGTTATTTAAGTGAGAGAGAGAGAGAGAGGAGTTTAGGGTTTAGAGAGATCGGATTTAGGAGTTAGAGAGAGACATGGGGTTAAAAGTTTGAGATCTAGAGAGAGAGAGAGGAGGTTAGGATTGGGAGAGATGAAGTTATGTAACTTAGAGAGAGGGAGAGGTTCAAGTTTAGGGATTATGGGGTTAGAGAGCAATTTAGGGTTTAGAGAGATGGGGTTTAGGAGTTAGAGAGAGACAAATGATGAAAATTTTGAGAGAGAGAAAGAGAGGAGGTTAGGGTTGGGAGAGATGAAGTTATGTAAGTTAAAGAGAGAGTGAGAGAAACAATTTTAGGGATTATGGGGTTAGAGAGAGGTTTAGAGTTTAGAGAGATGGGGTTTAGGAGTTACTGAGAGACAGGGGGCTAAAAGTTTAGGGTTTAGGTCAGCATATTTGGATTTAAGGTTCAATATAGGAGTTAGAGTCTAATTTGGTTCAATGCGAGAGTTTTGTTAGATTTTGATTAGGTTTAATGTTGTCATTTAATTACATTCAATGTTAAGTTATGCTCCTGCTTATAATTTATAAGGTTCAATGCTAAGGTTTCAATTAGAATTTAATTGGGTTCACTATAAGAGGTAGAGTCTGATTTAGTTCAATCTGATGGTTTTAGTTACCAGTTTCATTTGCTTCAATAATAGAGTTTTACTTATGCTAGAAAAAATTTTGCACTATTTTCTAAATTTAAAAAAAAAAAAATCAAATATTTCAAATAGTAGTTTCTAAACTTTTACATAACAATTCCTAATGATTTCTAAAAAAAAACAAAATAAAAATATTTAAAATCTCTAATGTTACCTCTAAATAATTTTCTATATTTAATAAAAAATTCTACTATTTTCTAAACTTTCAAAAGTTTCTAACTGTTCTAATATTTTCTAAATTTTCTAACTTTTCTAATATTTTCTATATAATTTTCTACTATTTTCTCTAAATAATGTTTACAATTTATCTATTTTTTCTAATAATGTCTAAAGTTTACTAAATTTCAATATTTTTTCTTAGTTATCTAATGTTACACTATTTAAAAATTAATACACTACTTAAAAATGTAGATGTAAAATAATAAAAAAACATTTGAAGTGTTTAACATTGTAAACATTAAAAACAATATTTTTACTTAAGAAAACATAAAATAAAACTTAAAACATATTTAAAAAATTAGGAAAAATTATTGACATACCTAATTTAGCCGAATTACTCATGTAGCTCTTCCTGCTTTGTAATTCTAGCAAACTTGTTTCATGCAAATGAGCGACAAATTGGATTTTGTTCTTATATAATTTTTTGGGTTCTAGTCAAAATCGATCTAACTCGACCTAGTCTGGCTAGATTGATTTCGACTAGAATCTTGTAGAGGTGTACACGCCATGTGGCATCTAACCACCTGGATTCAACTAGAATTATTCTGACTGAAAGTTGTCCAGCCAGATTCGATCCTACTTGATCTGTAAAGTTAGCCTGAAAGATGACACAAATCCATTCTTTCACCCATATGTAATTAGTTTTAATCAAAAATATCAATCAATTCATGTATTAAAGGAATTCATGGTATGGATTTCCTATTGGAAATATAAGATAGGTTAGCTTATTGACAGGAAAGGGGTGAATCAAGAACTAATAAAACTTATACTTATTTCATCAATTAATCCTTCATATATATTCAAATCTAATTGCGTGCATGAGAAACTGAAAGCATAAAAACATTCATAACACTTTGACACAAAATATGGTGACCAAGAAACCTTCCAAATAGAAAGTAAAACTAGGGTGGGGATGATACCCACAAGCTTTAGTATTGCAGTATAAAGTTGGCCAGTTAAGGCTTACAATGATCACTTCTGATGATCTGCCCTGTTAGGAGAAAAAGGACTGCTAGGTCCATCTTGTAAAAGGGTTTACAAAACATACAGTGAAGTATGCACTCAATAAAGATATTTGACAAAGACTGTTAAGTCTACCTTGTTAAAGGATTTATTTGTTCCACCTATTATGATGAACTAGTGGTTGATCTTTGATATGCAACTTTGATTTTTTGAATGAGATTCCTTTGCAGTGTAATGATCACCTTGCTATGATAGATAAATCTTTGTTGCTCCTTATACTACTTGTAGCCTTCTTAATTCACACTTCTACTCTTAGTGTGTCTCATATTCATACCATATATTCTACTTTGGATGTGATATAATAAATTACATATTTAACAATCCAAAATACAATATAAGAAAGTCAGCTACAATACAAGTTTTACCAAAATACACAAAGTTAGCTCAACTGCTAGTACTCAAGTTTTGAAGACAAACTTGGTGAGGTTTTGATACTCGGCAACCATTGTCAACACTCGGCATTGTCATGCACTCAATAGACGTAGAAGCTTGGTTCATACTAATCACTTCCAAGTAGTTTAAACTCGGTCAACACTAGTGACTCAATGGACACTGCAAAACTTGACTTATAAACTGAATCACTTGGTTGACACATCCTGGTTTGGTCAATACTAGATTCACATCACTAAAGTTGCAAACTTGGTAAACACTAGAGAACTTGATTTGCACTGAAAAACTCGGTAAACACTATGAAGCTCAGTTTACACTAATAATCACTAACTTGGTAGATATTGCTCAATGTGAGCTAGATACTATTTTTGGAACTCGATAGCAATTGTAGAACTCGGTAGAGCCTAAATTACTTGGTTAACATTGTAAACTGCAAGATAAGCTAAGTAGCTGCTAACCATTTGAATTAAGTGTGTGCATCACTAATAAACAAATTTGACTCTAATGTCAACAATCTCCCCCTTTTGCATTAGTGACAAAAGCACTTATCAATCAAAACTAAATTCTCAAAAATTTTAAGTTCAAAACAATCTTTAGTCTCCATCCAGTGTGTTCAACTCAGTAACATACTCTGTTTTGAGATTTTTCAAAATTTCTTTTGTAAGAGATGTTTTCTGATCATCTGTACATGTATATGTATAATATTATGATGCTCCCCCATACATATATATACATCATACTTTACTTGATATATACATATATCTCATGTCTGTTATATTATATCTTCTCATCTTTTCCCCCTTTATTGCATCTTCTCATTTTCTCCCCCCTTTTGACATTAATGCCAAAGGTGTATGCTACATGGTAATACCAAAATGTGACAAGAAGTTAGAATGTACCTTTAAAATCGGTGACATTGTATTGTCCAAATTTTCTTGTAACACCTTGCTTGCATGTAATGCAATCTGTACTTTTGCTGATAGCTCCATCATGTGATCAACTATGGAGAAGTTATTGTAATGGATGAGAGTTTTGGCATGTGCAGTGTGTTTCTGCAATGCAATCATGTTTGGAAGAATCATGCCTTGAATATCTACAAGTGTGGCCTTGATCCTGGCTTCTTCCCTTAATAATTTTTCTTGCATATTAGTCAAAAATCTGATCTTTGAATAATGAGTAGAACTATAGCTCAGGTCAAGTGACAATTGGTGTGCATTTTCCTTCAAGTCTTCATTTATCTTGGAGATTTTATCTTTGATTTCCTGAGTAAAGATAGATTTATCACATAACTTACTGAATAATGAAGTAACATTATTTTGCAGAGGTTTCCAATGAGCTGAGGATAGTAGACAAGTCTACTTGATGTATTACAATTTTCTGTGCAACTAGCTCAAATACTTTGTTTTCAAATTTCTTCTCTGCTCCTTGCAACAACTTTTTTTTCCCATTCAGATATTCATTAAATTTTTGAACAACTTTTGCTAATTGAACCAAAATAGGTTGAGTAGAATCAACCTCGGTACTAAGTGCACCTACAAGTACGTTCTTTGCATCTTCTAGCACTTGGTTATCTATGTTTTTCTCCTCTCTAAGCCTCTGTTGCTTAGATTTCTTTTGCAATAGCTCACCTACTATGTGCATTTTATCAGGATTTAGAGTAGAGATATCCCAATAACTATATCCTCATCAAGATTAATGTCTTCTTCTTTACTTTTTCTTTTACTTGAAACTATAGTACTTGGTTGATGCTTACTCTCAATTGTCTTTGTACTAACTATTTGTACACTGGGAATAGTAACAATAGTTGAAATAGAAGGACTAGCAACAAGAGTAGATATTGTATTGATAGTAGAAATACCTAGTTGTTGTTTAGCCAAATTTGATGAAGGAAGAAGCACTAGCTGCTCGGTAGATGAAGCGTTGATTACTTCATTCAATGTAGTACTTAGCTGAACAGGTGCAAAGATTGTTTGGGTGCTTGGAATTGCAATGCTTTCCACAACCAACTCCGCAAAAGCTTTATTTGAGCTTGATGGCTTTAAATCTTTGCTTAGAGAATGAGGAAATGAGGTCATAACTGCTACTGCAATCTTCTCTGGGCCAGTTTCCTCAATACTCTGAATCTTAGGGAGATTCTCCTTAGTAGCTTCCTGTTCTTGCTCCTCATCATTTTGATCAACATCATATATTTCTTCTTCATCATCATTATCCTTTTCTTCCTTTTCATCTTCATCATCATCTTTATCACTGATATAAACAAAAAGTTCACTCTTTTGATGAAGATTGTAGATATTATTCCATGTAGTAGTCGCATTCTTCACCACATGTTCTATGTCATTAACTAGTATCAAGCAAGTGTTGAATTTTAGAGTATGTTTTTATTCTTTCCTCTTGATGGATTCTTTCACTTCTTTATCATTAAGACTCAGCATGAGTTGCCTCGAAGTCTATTCAAATATATCCTTTGCAATCTTCTTGGCATGTTCCCATCTTGGTTTGATTCTTTCCATTAGTTCATTGGAAATTTGTTGCACAAGTTGATCGGGTGAATACTTCCATTTACCTGGCTTGGACATAATCATGTCTTCAATTTGCTTCTTCTCTTCTATATTTTTGGTCTCATATCTCAATGATTTAAAGTTTTCCATGCTAGCTCTTGCATCATTCTCTTTTAATTTCTCTTGAAATCTAGGTGGAAGCCATTTAAAAATAACATCCTCTGCTTCTTCTTCACCTAATTTCTTGATCTGGATGGTCTTCTAGTGAATACTGCAGTAGATGACTTGGTAGGTTTGGTTATGATAGCCATACCTTTCTTTTTTATTGGCTCTTCTTTATCTGATTTAGTTTCTTCTGCCTCATCTTCTATGTCATCTTCTTCCACATCATCTCCTTTACCTTCTGTTAGTAAGAGAGTAGAACTTAATTTCCTTAGTTTTACTATCCTCTTCTTTCCTTTGATGACTACTTGAGGAAGCTTTATTTCAAGTTCTATTCTCACTTTGGCTTCATCATAAGTATCGAAATATGTAGGCTTGGGATCCATAGGTTCATTCAACAATGCCTCAATGATGTCCTTGGTGTCATCAATGTTAATCTCTTAGCTTGGAGGTTTAACCCACATTGCTCTAGGTTTGATTGCTTGAATGTATACCTTGTCACAGTCTACCATAAAACAAACATCATCCTTGTAATATTCTACAAGTTTCTTGGGAATTTTGAATCTGTTATTCATCTTTTCCTTGAATGAATCAAAATAATTATCCATGATATTGACACAATTTTCACCCATCTCTGCTATATACTCATTGATTTAGTATAGTACTGGTACATCTTTTCTCCATATGACTGAACCTTTTGAGGGGAAAAAAATTTACACAAAGAAGGATAAATAGGTTAAGAGTGAACCAAACTTACATTGGTTATTCTTTGAAGTCCTGATGCTCTCCATGTTTTTGTTGAATTGAATTAACATTAGCTTGGCAAGGTTGAAGGACATGTTGTTCTTCACCACCTGGAGAGCTAGATCAACTGCCTCACATGATACATTGTTGAGATGACTAGAGCTATAGATTTTATGTGCTATCCAAATTCTCCACAGTAGTGACATTTGCACCATGTATTGTAGTTCCAACCAAATATAGCTTTCACAATCTGTTCTTCTAGGTTTAATATCTTGGTTTTGCATTCAGAAAATTTATGCCCATGCTTCTTGCATTTGTGACATTTGTCTTCAAATTTGGGTTTCTCTTTCCATTCATTAGCTCTATGACCATGTTTATTACAGTTGTAACATTTTCCATTGAATTTAGCTTTACCATTACTCCAACATATCTTTGATGTATGACCTAATTTACCACAGCGATTGCAAGTAGGTCTTTGATTCTTTTGAGCTCCTTGCTTAAATGATTCACCTTCTTCTGTGTATCCTATTCCTGCTTTAACTTTTTGTATGTATTGACTTTGCTCATTCAACTAATTCATGTCTACTTGAGATTTCATCATCCTCTATTTGGTTTGCTTTTTAATGTTTAGATCATTTTGTAATCTTTCATTTTCTGATCTTAGATTTATGATTTCTTCATTTGCATTAGTAAGCTAATCAATGAAGTTTTCTTGTTGAAGGGATAGATGTTGAATTTCATTGTTCTTTCCTTCTATCTCTTCTGTTTCCTTGTCTTTTTCTTCCATGATTTCACACAATCTAACTGATTGAATTCCTTGTTCTCTTTTTATCTTTCTAACTTCTTCTTGAAGGTTACCATTCTTTTCTAACATTTATTTGATTGCCTCATTAGCTTCATTTGAATTACTTTTTGAATGGGTATCTTCAATTCTTTCTTCAGTGTAGATTTTTTCATTCATCTGTACTGCAAGATCTTTTCTTCTTTTCAAGGATTGAGAGAGTTGCTCCTTTTCTTTCTTAAGTTTCCCAATAGCCAATTCCAAATCCATATTTTCATTGTCAATAGTCTTATCAAGTCTGAATACCTCCATTGCCTTTGATCTTTGCTCAAATTGTTAAATTTCTTCTTTGAGAACCACAAAGCTTTGATACTAATTGTTGGAAATATAAGATAAGGTAGGTTACAGAGAGGGGAGGGGTGAATCAGGAACCAATAAAATTTATTCTTATTTCATCAATTAATCCTTCATATGTATTATGATCTAATTACATGCATGAGAAATTGATAGCATAAAAACTTTCATACAATTTGATAGACAATATGGTGACCCAAAAACCTTCCAAATAGAAAGTAAAACTAGGGTGGGGATGATACCCACAAGCTTTAGTACTATGGCATAAAGTTGGTCAGTTAAGGCTTACAATGATCACTTCTGATGATTTGCCCTATTAGGAACAATAAGGACTACTAGGTCCACCTTGTAAAAGGATTTACAAAACATAAAGTGAAGTACGTACTTGGTAAGGAGATTTGACAAAGACTATTAATTCTACCTTGTTAAAGAATTTAACTGTTCCTCCTATTAGGATGAATCAATGGCTGATCTTTGATCTGCAACTTTGAATTGATGAATGAGATTCCTTTGTAGTGTAATGATCACCTTGCTGTGATAGATAGATCTTTGTTGCTCCTTATATTGCTTGTAGCCTTCTTACTTCACACTTTTTCATTTAGTGTGTCTCATATTCATACTATATATTCTACTTTAGATGTGATACAATACATTAAATATATACCAATCCAAAATACAATATAACAAAGTCAGCTACAATATAAGTTCTACCAAAATACACAAAGTCGGCCCAACTATTGGTACTCGAGTTCTGAAGACAAACTTGGTGAGGTTTTGATACTTGGTAGACATAGAAGCTCAGTTCATACTAATCACTTCCAAGTAGTTTGAACTTGGTCAGCACTGGTGACTCGGTGAACACTATGAAACTCGACATATAAATTGAATCACTTGGCTAACACATTCTGGCTCAGTCAACACTAGATCAACATCACTGAAGCTGTGAACTCAGTAAACACTAGATAACTTGGTTTGAACTAAGAAACTCAGTAAACGCTATGAAGCTCGGTTTACACTGATAATTACCAATTTGGTAGATATTGTTCGGTGTGAATTGAATACTATTTATGAAACTTGGTAGCAACTGTAGAACTTGATAGAGCCTAAATTACTTGGTTAACATTGTAAACTGCAAGATAAGATCGGTAGCTGCTAACCATTTGATTTCCTTTTGCTATTATATCTTAGGAAGTTTGATTTTTGATCTCATATACTTATATTCCTCCTTGGTTATGTGTTCTCTGTAGTATTTCTCTACTTGTCTACCCTCTTCACATATAATCCTCTATTGTCCCATTTATATCTTTTTTCTCTCGCACTCATTGAATGGGGAGCTTCAAACACTAAATAGACCTTGAATGGTCACATTATTTGACAAATTAGCTCTTCATAAAGATGATTGCTAAAGGATTTCCTTTTAATCTACTTAATCATGTGTTTTAGCCAAGTTCAAGCCTTTTAATTTTGTGGGTATAAAAAGTGTTACACTTCTATGAACCATTATTCTTGAGAAAAGAGAGTATCTCAAGAGGTGTCTTATAATTCTCTATCTATGATGTGCAAAGGTGAAAGAAGTGAAATGGTGGCTCTCAAATGAACCTAATCTATACAACCCTTGCAAGGTGCACCATAGAATGAGAGATTCAAAGAATAGTGGCAATGGGTACCAATATCCAAGAATAAATGGTGGATGCAATGCAAATGCAAGCTATTCTAAATGAGATGCAAGAGCTAACAAAGAGAGTTGCAAGATCCTTCTAGTTAAGCTATGTGATCTAAGCTAAAGTATAAAGAAAACTAAGCTACATGAAAGTAAGCCATAATGCAAGTGTGAGAATGCAAGTGTGAGAATGCAAAATGCAATAATGAGAATGCTCCAAGTATTTAAAAGCTCCAAAAGCACCTAGAAATCCTGCAACATAACTTTAGCATGAAAGTCTAATATTGAAAATGAGAAGAGAGCTCTCTCTTTTAAAGAAAAATGGACGGTTGAGATCCATGTGCACAAGCATCTCACCAATCACAATCAATAGTTGACTTTTGAGAGTGTAAAGAAATGCGTGGAGAAGAATTAAAGTTATTTTAAAAAGAGAAGATTCTTCTCACATAGAAAAATGTGCATTCATGTGTAGACAAAAATATCTTTTATTTTATTTTTAAAACAGAAATAATACTTAATCTGTGCACACTTACGATAAGTGGGAAGTGGGGCTTTTTATTTAAGTAAAAGGGAGCAAGTTCTTTCAATTAAATAAAAGACTTAGGATATAGTGGTCAAACCATAGGTTATAATCGAATAAATTATTAAATGAGAATTTGATTAAAGTTAAGTGATTAATAAATTATGCAAAAATGCTAGAAAGGGGCTAATAGTCTAGATGACTATTTTTGGGTAATTACAAATTTATCATTTGGTTGATTAATATTTGTAGATTGACGTTGGATTTCATGTGTGACTCAAACCCTAATATTAGAATGTCCTTTAGTCAAATATCATTATCCATCCTTATTTTGACTAATATATTTGATATAATTTAGCTTATGATTTTATTTTATTTTATTAATATTGCTATCATACTTATATCATCGGTATAACTAATGCTAATACGAATAGTAATGCTATTTGGTTAATTAATTAATTATTATCATCATTATTATAATAATATAATAATGATTGTTATCATCGCTATATTATTCATAATCTCAATAACATATTATTATTATTTTTTAATTTTAATACTTCTTTTATTACTCTATAATATGTCAAATATATTGTAATGGTATAGTTAACTTAATATTTATACTATACTATTAGGTATTCATAAATTTTAATTTTATTATATTTCATATTCAATTTGACTATTATTTAATATATAATTTAATTATTTGAATCTTTATGTAGAAAATGAGGACTGTACATTCATTGTGTTCGATATGGGGACGTGTTTATAAGGTTGTTTGTGAAAACTCTCCAAGGTGTGATCGATAATTTTTTTAAACCATTTACCACCACATAATATCACAAAGAGGCCTATTCTCATAGCCAAATTTGAAGAAAGGTTCAAGCCTCCTGAAGACGTTCATGCATTGTTAGCTCAACTTAGTTGAAGAAGTCATCTCATGTGCCTATGAGTGCATTTTTCGATCATTTAAATAAACATTCATGAAGAGTTCCAGATGTTGTTCAACCTAAAACCATAAATTTGAAGCATTTCTTTGTCAATGCTCAAATTCCTAAAGTTAGTTTTCTATTAAGGAGAGTAGTCCCAACTACTCTTGTTGGGAAGATAAGAATCGAAGCAAGCGAGTTCGAAGAAAGTTATATTTTTTTCTAATTTATTTTGTTCCATCACAAGGATAGATCTTGCAATGGAGAGGTTAGCAAATGAGTTACCCTCAAAAATCAAATAGCTTAACACATGTTCTTCATTCCTCGCGAAGATATACAAAGGAGGCCTCTTCAAATGATTCCTCGTAGTTCTGTTGTTAAGAATTGACAAAAGTTAGTTTCACCATCAAAGAAGCTTGCAATTGAGGAACCATTACCAAAGACAATAGTAAAACATCATGTATTTGAAGCTAGTGATCTTATTATACCCTTATAGGAAAATGAAGAAGACATAGCTAGCAAATCCCATATTTGGTGCACATAGTCTCAAAAGGCCAATGATGAAAAGATGAGGAAGGAAAAGAAAAATCCAAGGTTCAATATAATCATGTTATAAAAGTAGATATACAAGAAAGTTTTAATCAAGCTGAAAATAATGTATTTTTTTCTCAAGGTTGTGAACTTGGGTACACTTTGCATAAATGTTCCACCCCAAAGCTTGAGAAAGAACTTCTCATAAATAATCAAGTCTTTCCCAAGTCTAGAGTTTGTGAGTAGTATGTTGAGGTAGGCATTGCAGTTATGTCATCATTGAAATCACATGAGCAATGTTTTCTCTTCATCTAATCATCTTGAGGTGCTAGTGATTGATGAACCAATCAAGTAAGTTGTAGTTGGCAAGAAGAATCTAGATTTTATTCAATCAAGGGGATGTCCAATCTGATATCTCGCTTGATTGGAGGATAACAGAAATCTAGACATGACACATGTACTTAAACATACATATATAATTGAAGAGAAAGTCAAAGACGTATGCTCAATTCTGCAGGAGTAGTTTCAATTCATGGACCTATATTAGAGCAACAATACACATGATTCATCTCAAATAGGTAAAATTTTCCATCTCTTCCAAGAGGTGTTACATCATGCGTTGACATCAACAATCTAGTTGTTTGTGTTCCACATATATGAAGTTTCTTGTGAATGTGCAAGGTATTGCAAGCTGTTGAAAAAGGTAGCTATTTTGTTGAGCCAGTAAATGGTTTCATCTAAAAGTTGCAGTATCAACTAGTTTTAATTATGTAGGTCTTTCTATGTTTTTAATAAGTGTGCTTGCACGAGTTTGTTTTATTTTAACTAGGTTTATTTTTCATTGATCATGTTAGAGTATTTTTGTTTTTGGTCACCTGACTCTATAGCTGAATGGAATGGATAAACATACTTAAAGAGATGGATTCTATGTTACTTATTGTTCCCAAGAACAAAGGAGTTACATTCTCCAAATAGAGCCAGTTATTGTCCTTCATTTTGTCATCATAAATTGGAGGCAACACTATGAAACTTTACCAATTAAGTTTCCAATTTCTCTAAGTTAATTCATTTTATGATTGGTGAAAATTGGTCAATTAATCCTTCCCAATTCATGTTGCGAATCTTTTTATTGAAGGTTATCAAGTTATTGTTTTTTTTGAAAGCTTGATTGGAATGGTCGAATCTAGTAACATATACTTGATTTTTGAGGCATTCAAAGATTTTTTTGCATTAGAGTGTAATATTTTTGTATTGTTTTACTCTTTTTGTTTTCTTCAATATCTTGCTTTTGGTCATGCTCTCATTTTGAGCTATCTTGGGACTAAATCATAGTTGTTAATCAAAAGTTATTAAGGTTTGAGTGCATGTGTAATTGGACTTTAGAACCCTGACTGTGTATTTTAAATATTAGACCTTATATTTTAATGTTATGTTGCACGTTTTAAGTTTTATAACTTAAAATCACTTTACAATATGTTTTCAAGTAATATAGTTGATTTGTTTGATCTTTTAAGTTATAACTTAAGTCACTTAAGTTATAATGTGCACATTTTAATCGAACTTGATGTTATGTTCCACTATTGTTTTAATATAAATCATTTTAGTTAAAAACTCACTTTTTCAACCCATTTACACATGACACGTTAAAATGTTATGTGTAATATGTAATGGACCCCAAAAAGTGAGATTCACTTAAGTGAATCAATTAGGCATGTGCAAAATAGAAACAAGTTTATGTAAGTCATTTACACATGTAGTTGCAAAAGTCTGACTTTGCTTATTTTTCCTCATTCCAAGAGGCAAATGATACTTTTGAGAGCCAACTGCATATTCATGCATATGATATTCCTTGAATGTGCATGTGTATTTCTCTTCCAAAACCATGATTGTCTCACAAGAACTACTTGTTTTCTTCTAAACCCACTTGGCTAGCCAATTTTGCATAGAATCTCAAATATGCATTTCATTGTGAAAACCCTTGTGTGTTAACTTGCATGTAGATGTAATATACAATCTTCTCCAAAAAGTGTGACCAACTCCATGCTTGGGTTTTTATGCAAGAAGGCAACATGTAAATGAGTTCAAAAAGGCTGACTATGCATGTGCAATGTGAAAAATGGCTAGAAAAGTCTGACTTCTTCTTTTGTCTTTTACGTAACATTTTTAAATATGTAAATGCTAGCAAAAACACCAATTTTCATATTCCTTTCACCTCCAACATGCATATGCAAGTAAAAATTGCAATTTACACTTAATGGATTACGTGGAAAGTGTAAATGATCACAAGAAGTGTGATCTACACTTCGCATGGAAAATACAATATCTATTCCAACACCAAAATTGTGCTTTGCATGGAATGGAAAAATATGCAATGTGTATTGTGACTCAAAAAGCGCTATTGACATAAGATGTTTTCTTCCAATGTGAAATACTCATGAAAAACCTCAAATTGTGTGAACATCCCACTTACATGCTCTTGTTATTGCATTTCAAATATGCAAGCACTCATGTAAACCACAGTTTTGGGCATTTGAAGAGGATGCCATATACTAAGACTCCATTTAAACATGTAAATCACCATTATAAAAAAGTGTGATTTACTTGGGCATTTGAGTTCATATGATATTGGTCTTTGCACAAACACCATTTTAATATATGTAAGTGCCCATAAAAATTGCAATATGCACTTGTGAGTCCATATCGAACATGTAAACAAGCTCAAAAAGTGTGATTTGTACATAAAAGGAACATTTGCATCATTTAAAATATGACATAGCACATGAAAAGTGTGATTTAAAGTTGTGACTTGAAGTATTTTCAAAATCATTGATCATTACATGCAAGTGCATCCAAAAAAAATTGGAGAAGAGAATTTCATTCCAAGTTCTTCTAGCTCCAAGTTTTGGTCTTTGCTCTCCAGGTAAGTGTAATATTTGGGGTTTTATTTGCATTTATTGTTCTTGTTGCTTATTTGATGCATTCTTTTGTTGTGTTTTCCATTTTTTTAGTTGCAGCATTAGAGTTTTGTTTTAAGTTCACAAATTTGTTCAAAACTCACATTCTTTGTTATGCAAAAAGGTTCTTCCAAAAATAAATTGCTTACAAGATTGAATTGTTGAAAGTTAGCAAGTTGTGTCTAAGCAAGAGGTATGTTTCATAAATTGTTTGTTTGTAAAGAAAATGATGAAATTTCTATCAAAGAATGCAAGTATCTATTCACATTTCCAGCGTTCATATTCATTCCATTTTACAATTTGTCCTACTTCACATTTCCCAAATATGTAATTTAGTGCCTACCCCTAGTTTACTTTTCATGTTATACTGTCAAATTCTTTCAGGGTAGCTTTATGATTATGTTTTATGATTTAGTTGTACTCAGTTACCTGATTTGATTGGATGTTATTTCATACTTAGTTTATATATTTGATGAGCTAATTGATACTCGATTATTTCATGTGTTCATGTTTATTCTTTCGATAATGATGCTTTGTATGTTCATATAGTGATTTTAGTTGTTTCGTGATGATAATTAGATGGATGATTTATATACAGTTTTCTATGGTTACTTACCTCATACTTGCATGTGTATGGTGTATATGTATGTTTTACTTTATGTTTGACGTTCTTGATGTGGTTAAGGGAGGGAGTCGTAGTCACCTACTAGTCGGGATCTACAAATGTACCACTCTCCACCATTGCTTGTTTAGTTTAGATATATATGCATATGCACATGCTCGACTTTTATGTAGATTGCAGGTACCAGGAATCAACTTCCCTAAATTGTCAAGATGAGCGTGCCATATTACAATATTTCAATGGTAAAGAGGGGAGATAGTCCTCGAGTCCAAATCCTAACCTTAAGTCAATTGCCCTAGAAAAAAGGACAAGTATTTGAGTTATTTACCCTTTTGAATTCATCAAGTGATGTGAATTCGAGATTTTGACCCTTGAACTTGATTTAGTATTGTCTTTAAAATGGGTTTTCTTACTTAGATTTGTGGGTTTGTTGTGATTTTCAATTATAATTAAATCAAATATTAAATTATTTAAATTAAATTTAGAAAATATTAAATGATTTAATTATATTTAATTAATTGAGAAATTAATTAAATAGAAGAATTAAATTTAAAAGATTTAATGGAAGTTCCAAATTTGGCATAACTATATTTATTTAATTTAATAATAATTAATTTAAAATTTTCATTTAGGCAAGAGCCTACAACATAGCGGTAAAATAATTAATTACAACACATAATAATAATGAATCTCAGCTTCGACCTCTTACTGATAAAAAATAAATAAAAAATTAGGTTTTTCATTTTAATAATGAACTCTAAATATTAGTATTAGTTAAATTAATAAGTATACTTTTTTATCACAATCTTGGTATACTTTTTTTATCACAATCTTGTTATTTAATAAAAGCAAGAGAGAATCAATTAAATAAAGTTTATTTTAATTAAAACGCAAAAAGGTTTGCACATTAAATTAAAATAAATTAATAAATAAAAGAAAAAGAGCTTTGCGTGTTCGTAAAATCGAAATCCTAAAGGTGAAAGCTCTTTATTAAGAAATTAGAGCTCATTTCTCCACACACAAGTTTGGAGGAGCAAATTCTTGGAAAGGGGTTTCGAGGGGGGAATTCTTGCAACTTTCAAGCATTTGTCTGTTTAGTTTCAGATCGAGGTAGGAACTCAGTTAAAATTATTAAAGTAGATTGCTTCAAAAAACCTATATGTCTGCTTCTTGTTTGGTTTTAGATCTTGTTTTAGAGATTGATTCTAGTTGAAACCCTTGTTTGAGAAATTTTGTTATTTTGTGAGAGAGATCAATTGAAATTTTTTATTGGAAATTAGATTGTTCTAGGAAATTAAGAATTGGGATAGGCTTGAAAAAAAAAAAAAAAACCAAATTTAATTAAAATTGTTTGATTGTTTGCAATTATTTTCCCTATGAGATCTATAGGGAGACCTATACTGCAAAAGTTTAAAAACAAATATTTTTATATAGAAATACCACAATAATGAGAATTACTATGGTAATGTTTATATTGTAATAGTAATTACATTTAAAAAAAATCTATCGATTGCTTATTTGTTTGGGGGCTTTGTTTTAAAAATATATATATTAAAAAATATATAATATATATTTTGGGAGGTATAGTCCATACCCGTTATTTGACCTTGGCTTTGTTCAGTGTATAATTGCATCTAGCCAAACTTTGTCAATGACTAATGTTCTTGTTGTGGCTATGACCTGGCGGAAACCAATTTTGAAGAAAAGAACGGTTATCATAAACCTTTGAATGTATATTTCAAACATAACAGAATTCATAACCATTGTTGTTCACAAAGAATATGTGATTGGGCATGATGGGGTATGAAGTTTCAAACTCATCAATGTCACTTAGGGATCACTGATGAACAAGGTTGTCGAATGACGCAATTCAACTTCTCTTATTACCATTTCTATTGTTTATTCTATTTAACAATTTAGTTGTTCTAGTTTCTCTAGGTCTATTTAGAATTTAGGTCTCCAACTTGATCAACAACAAAACGATTGTACCCTCTGCACATTCAAGGTGCCTCATTGTCTTATGGATGAATCCAGAGTTTGGCCTTATTTATTATTTTACCTACATACATCTTTGGTTTCTCTTCGTTGTATTAATTATCATCTTTCTTTATACCACTGTGTCATATCCAATGAATCCACGATCAATCATATCCACATGGGATGGGTTTTTTTCTTGTTATCATTTGCCTTTAGGTCTTTTGATCAAGACTATTACACATCACATTATATCTCCTAGCATGTCGAGTTGTAATTTTTTGGTAGATAATGTCTATACAGCCATTATTATGACGTGACTGCATTAAAAAACGGTGTAAGCATGTATCTGGTGTGATTGCCTTCACAAAATTGTTGCACCCTTATTCCCTGCATATCAAATTCTAAAGCCTTTGATCAATCTGAATTATTTCCTTGACTACTCATGTTTCTAATGAGAATTCCTTTGAATTTTAAAAGTTAACCTTATCATTGGTCTCAGATCTATTGCACATATACTCAGAACTATCGATCTCTTTGAATTTGTATGAAAAATAAATCGAGAAGAGACATATCCCATGAAGGGACATGTCTATTCATTAATATAATTAATGTTGAAAACGTGTGTGTGTGTGTGTGTGTGTGCGTGTGTGCGTGTGCGTGTGCGTGTGCGTGTGTGTGTGTATCATTGTAATTACATTAAATCTCATAGATTTATCCTCCTAAAACTACCATAACAACACATTTAGAATGAACACATTTATTATTATTGTCAACTCTTCTCAACAATATTGTGTTATTACCAATGTCTCCAAATGCATTATATATATATATATATATATATATAAGGTGAATTATATATGTATATAAAGTAATTATATTTTCTAATGAACATGGGTGATTATAGATTGGGAAATCATGTGTGTGTGTGTGTTCTCAAAGTATATATTTAAATCAGATTTTTTCAAGAAAAAGAGGACCAAGAGATTGAGATTTAGAAGGAGACAGACATTTCACTAGAAGGCAACCTTGAAAGAGAGGGAGCAGATAGAGGATATGGTTCAGTCTACCTTCGGTCATCTTGATCATATTGGTTCAGAGGGAGTAGACCATGTTGAGATGGATTCTCGAGTGATTAAGAAATTGTAGCAATCAAGGAGTATGAATCATGAATATACTTCATGACTATTTGGGTCTAACCCCTATGTACATCATGAGGTAGTGACGACTTTTAAATGATCATCACCTGTATTTACAAAAGTAATTGAATCATAGATATCTCTACAAGTTTGTCATACCTAATATTACCAATGGTGCAATACATGTCATGTGTTTATCCTCCCTAGCTAAGAGAGAATGCTGGTATTTTGGTAGCTTTAGAAGGATAAAAGTGTGAGATCAAAGAAGTTTATATATATATATATATATATATATATATATATATATATATATAT
Organism: Cupressus sempervirens; assembly: GCA_028749045.1. Lineage (NCBI taxonomy): Eukaryota > Viridiplantae > Streptophyta > Pinopsida > Cupressales > Cupressaceae > Cupressus > Cupressus sempervirens. Next base: position 257,651,398 of record CM053792.1, read on the forward strand.
ATATATATATATATATATATATATATATATATATATATATTTACTTCTCTTTGATCTCACATGTTTAAAAATATTATAAGAAGCAATACCCTTAGGGCCAATGATGCAGGAGCATCTTTTATGAGAAAATTATTGAAAAAAAAAAAATTTGAAAAAAAAAAAAAAAAAATCTGGAGGAGAGAGAAAGTGACGAAAATTAGAGGAGAAATAATAAATAAATAAAAAGGGAAAAAGGAGGAATTTCTATTTTCGAGGTGCATAGGTGGCATAAAATTAAAAAAATGATAAATTAGTTGTCATTCTATTAATCAAGGTGTATAGGTGGCATCTTAGAAGCTTGTGGAAAGTTTCTTAAATCTTGCATTTAATATTTGTTGTGATCCATAAAGGAAATGTAATTTTCTAATTGGGCCACATGGTGGTGCTTAGTTATAATTCTAGAAGGTTATGGAAGTTGTAGAAGGTTGTGGAGGAATTCTGAAAAGTTGTGAATAAGTCATGTATTGGGTGGTAAGTGCCTATTTAAGCAAGGCATATGAGCATTTCTAATCAAGCTCAACAAGTAGCTTGAGAAGTGGAAGCTTGAGGAGGAGTAGCTTAAGAAGGAGTAGCTTGGAAAGGTGAAAGCTTTGGAAGGAAAAGCTTGAAGGTGTGAAAGTTGGAAGGTGTGAAGGCTTTAAGGTGTGAAAGAGAAGGAGAAAGTGAAGAGTGAGTTTTCCTGAGTCTGTGGACAGAGCGCCGAATGTGAGGCAGTTTACAGCAGGATTGTGATAGACTTGTTAGTGTAGACAGAGCGTCGAATGTGAGGCAGTTTACGCTTGGCTCTTGGATAAAATTGGAGAAGAGCTAGTGACTATGGTTTAGAAACAAGGAGGTTGCTTGGTGGCTTGCAAGCACAAGTTGAGATCTCGAAGGTTTCTACCAGAGTGTGGATCTGGACTAGCTTGGGTTTGGGTTGGATCTTAAGAGATCTTGAAAAAATGTTATTGTAATTACTATTGGATTTTCGAGTATAATAAAATTGTTTTCATATTGTTGCATTCTTGGTTGTGAGTTGGGAAGGGTGGTGTGGCCCTTTGTCAGTGGTATCAGAGCGGACCTTCATCAAGTGGTATTAGAGCCATACTTCATTAGTGGTATCAGAGCAGGAGTTCCTGAGTGTACAAGCAGATCGCCGAAGTATGAGGCAGTTTGTACTAGAACCTTGGTTGGGTGAAGTTTATTAGAGTGGGAGTTCTTGAGCATGTAAACAGATCGTCGAAGCTGAGGCAATTTGCATTAGGACCTTGGGAGGACATGCAGATTGATCGATTGATGCAGAGATGGAAGACTGGACTTGTTGAGGCATGATTGTGGTGCGCTGGTGGATTGCAAATCCGTTGTCCTAAACTTGTGATGTGGTTCTTGATTGTTCGTGCAAGGTGGCAGGTTGCGATCTGACTTGCAAACAATTTGGTTGTCACAAGGAGTGTGGGAAGGATTTGTTGCAGAGAGTTACGAAGATCTTGGAAGATGGCTCTAAGAGGATTGGACCCTAGATGATTGCAAAAATCCATGATATAGTGGAGATGAATTTTTCAAAAATGATTTCTCGGTTGGATGCTAGATTGGCTAATCAAGCTAAGAAGGTCGAGGTGGAAGAGATTGGTTTTGCTGATCAGATTGTGGAGTCTGATGCAGTATCTGCAGAGCAACTAGAGGTTGTTGCTGAAGATATTCATAACCTTGTCGATGTTGGGACAGAGGTTGGTTTTCATGATCAATTGGTTGAGTCTGACATGGAGACTGTAGAGCATTTGGTTGTAGATGATCTAGTTGATGTTGGTGGTGACTTGACTATTGCAGAGCACTCAGTCATGGATGATCTAGTTGTTGATGGTGGTGGCTTGTATATTGCAGAGCATCTTGTTGTGAGCAATGAGGTTGCTGGTGTTGAGAGTTTGACATGTGTTGATGGAGATCTACATGTGGCTGTTGATGTGGGGTTTGTTGCTGTGGGTGTGGATTCACTAGTTGTTGATGTGAATGAGAGTTTGGTAATGAAGCATTATGTTCAGTTTGTTTATGAGGGTGAGCATGCTAATTGGATGGTTGAGATTCGGGTGTTTGATAGAGTAATGCAAATGTGGAAGATTTGCATGGTGGTTTTGTTGTCTCCGTTGAAGTGGAAACCTTTGGTGAAGATGAAGATGGTGGTAGATCTTTCTTTTTTGGTGTCAAAGTGTGGGACACACTTTTTTATCTACCGAGGGAGTGATGCAGGAGCATCTTTCATGGGAAAATTATTGGAAAAATTTTTTTTAAAAAAAATCTGGAGGAGAGAGAAAGTGACGAAAATTAGAGGAGAAATAATAAATAAATAAAAAGGGAAAAAAGAGAAAAAGAAAAAAAGAGAAATTTCTATTTTCGAGGTGCATAGGTGGCATAAAATAAAAAAATGAGAAATTAGTTGTCATTTCATTAATCAAGGTGTGTAGGTGGCATCTTAGAAGCTTGTAGAAAGTTTCTTAAATCTTGCATTTAATATTTGTTGTGATCCATAAAGAAAATGTAATTTTCTAATAGGGCCACATGGTGGTGCTTAGTTGTAATTTTAGAAGGTTATGAAAGTTGTAAAAGGTTGTGGAGGAATTCTGGAAGGTTGTGGATAAGTCATGTATTAGGTGGTAAGTGCCTATTTAAGCAAAGCATATGAGCATTTCTAATCAAGCTCAAGGAGCAACTTGAGAAGTGGAAGCTCAAAGAGAAACTTGAAAAGTGGAAGCTCAAGGAGAAGCTTGAGAAGTGGAAGCTTGAGGAGGAGTAGCTTAAGAAGGAGTAGCTTGGAAAGGTGAAAGCTTTGGAAAGAAAAGCTTGAAGGTGTGAAAGTTGGAGGGTGTGAAGGCTTTAAGATGTGAAAGAGAAGGAGAAAGTGAAGAGTGAGTTTTCCTGAGTCTGTGGACAGAGCGCCGAATGTGAGGCAGTTTGCAACAGGATTGTGATAGACTTGTGAGTGTAAACAAAGCGCCGAATGTGAGACAGTTTACGCTTGGATCTTGGATAAAATTGGAGAAGAGCTAGTGACTGTGATTTAGAAACAAGGAGGTTGCTTGGTGACTTGCAAGCACAAGTTGAGATCTCGAAAGTTTCTACCAGAGTGTGGATCTGGACTAGCTTGGGTTTGGGTTGGATCTTGAGAGCTCTTGAAAAAATGTTATTGTAATTACTATTGAATTTTGAGTATAATAAAATTGTCTTCATATTGTTGCATTCTTAGTTGTGAGTTGGTAAGGGTGGTGTGGCCCTTTGTCAGTGGTATCAGAGCGGACCTTCATCAAGTGGTATCAGAGCTGTACTTCATTAGCCAATGATGTTCAATTCATCTCTCCACAAGAGAAATGACAACCACCCCACATGGGGTCCAATATCTCAACAAGAGGCCCATTTTCTCCCATAAAAGAGGAGGGATTATACCTATTCACATTATCATGATTTGTTTTGGAGGACATATCTCTCACAAAAGTGAGCAAAATTGTTTGAGAAAATAGGAGTAGGCAAGGCAGAACAAATATCTTCCTTTGAAACTACAACCTTCTTTCTCCAATGAGACTCTTTCTAGATCATAGTAAATCTCCTAAAACTGAGGAGCCAATAATCAAGTTTGCAAAAGAAAAACCCCTAAGCATGAGGAGCCAACAATCAAGTTCGCTAAAGAAAAAGCCTCGAGACTTCCCTTAATAGACCTTTAAGCCAAGTCATCAACACAACACAAATTACATTTTGAGGTACTTGTGTATGATTATGATGACCAAAATTGAAGGTCATCTAAACTAAAGACTTTACACAAACCTAGAAGTTACTTATTTACAAAATACAAAAGACTTACAAAATACACTCATTGCACATTTTGGTGCAATTGACTCAATCTTGATTACTAATGAAAAATGACAATTACTCAAAAATGACATTTTGGAAATTGAACCTTTTAACCTCAAAATACAAAAGACTTACAAAATACACTCATTGCACATTTTGGTGCAATTGACTCAATCTTGATTACTAATGAAAAATGACAATTACTCAAAAATGACATTTTGGAAATTGAACCTTTTAACCTTCCAAACCCTAGACATGCACCCATTGCTCACTTCGGGAATTGAACCTTGATTACCAATAAAGAAAACAAAACTTACCCAAAAAGAAAACAATACAATAGTATCCAAAACCAAAACCAAAACCAAAACCCAAAACCAACAATGTTCATCTGTAACTTTAAAATTCAAGAGTCAAATAAAACTGCAGTAACTAAGGGAAAAAAAATTGAATTAATTGTGTTATAGCAAAAACGAGAAAACAAATTATTTAGATAAGCATTCAAATCAGTACCTCTATGAGAAGATCTTCAAAATTTCGGAAAAGGCTTAACAATTTAAGCTTGAGAATGGATTTTTTTAAAACAACCTAGACGAGATCAGGCGATGCTTAAAATTCAGAAACCCATAACAATAAAACAAGAAAACTAACACGCATATGAGAACCTAGGTTTTTGAAAGTTGTTTAACGCCCGAAACATGTAAAGCCAAAGCCATTTTCAAAATAACCAACAATTTAACTCACATAAGCAGAAAACCCTAAACTCTGGTACTTGCTTTAAAAAAAAGAGTCCATCACATTGAAGAATAAAGCAGCAAAACTGAAAATAGAATTTTAAAAAGAAAGGAAAATCAAAATTAAACATGAAAAAAAACACAGCTTAACATAAGGTAATGGTGGAAATGTATCTGCCCTGAATTTGGGGGAAGCCATGGGAGGATGAAGCTACCGCCAATCGGGTAGAAGCAGAGAATCCATTTAGGCCCCGTGCAAAGGAGTGTTACGCCTTGCATTTGACGCTATCACCCCGTTCGTATCTGAGAGCCAATCAAATAATAAAAAGCCAAAGTAAAAAAACTAAAAGATCGCCATTGTTGGTGAATATTATAGCATGGAGCTATCGATGAAAACAACTTCACACTTTCTTCAATCACCAAGAGTTTTTATCGGCCCTAAGCGGCAGACAGAATGCTATTATCAAGCACCCGCTGTTGACTCGTGTTTAGGGCCTTCAAACTGTAATTGTTTCAAGCGGCTGGAGACTACATAATATACGAGTATGAACTCCATCCAGTGCGTAGACATCTCCGTAGAGCGTCAAGGCCGCAAGGTGAATCCGGACCAGTAAAAGCTTTCAACAATCGCAAAAAGAAAAAGAACAAACACAAAATATTGATCTGCCGCATAAGAGTCATATCGAGGGGCATAAGACCCCGATCAAAATACACCAAGGGTTTTCTACTCAACAGGGATTTAAAAAGAGCTAGGGCTTTCAATGCTTGTGCACGATTAGAGCTTTGAAGTCTAGGGTTTCTACTAAATCAGGTCTGCGTTCTAGGGTTTGTGCGTTACTAGGGTTTGAAAGTTATGCGAATAACTTAGGTGCATAATACAGTCAATATGCGTTGTTTCAAATTAGGGATTTTTAGGATATCAAATATATATTTTGCTTTTAGAATAATGAAAAATTCGTAATAATCTTTATCTTTATTTAAATAAAAGAGGAGTGGGAGGAAATATATATTATATAGAAGAAGAACATAAATGTTTCGCCCTAAAGTTTTCATTAATATTTCAAAATTGGAAAGGGATTTTTGTGAGGTTATAAAGTTAGTGTTTATGTGTATATATGTGTACGCTTATGTATATGTATATCTATATGTGTATATATGTATATGTATATATATGTATATGTATGTGTGTGTATATAATTTGTAACATTTCATTTGGGAATTCAAAAGGAATAAATCTAATATGTAACAAAGTTCATCTAAGTTTTTAAAAAAAGTTTATATAACATCAAAGTAACCATACCCTAATTGAGTATTTTGGGTATTTTGTGGGTCACACTCCTCCTGAAAGCATGCTCAAAGAATGGGTTGCCAAGAGCTGGACTCTGCATGGAGTCTGAATTGACAACATTCAGAGTCTTACAAAGGATTTTTTCTTGTTCTGCTCTATGAACCCTTCCTAGACCAACGCAGTTTTTAACCACAGGTCGTGGTCAGTTAGGTCCTCACTGCTGGCGTTCCAACGGTGGTCTCTTGATTTCTTGGTGTCGGATGACAAAAAACTGAAAGCCCTTGTTTGTGTCGAGTTTCCAGGCCTTCTAGTTTTCTGATGGAAGTTTATCCATGTTATTGCGCAAACCTTTGGTCAGGTGGTATGTGTCGAGCCAGAGAAGCTTTTCAATACATGTCCTCAAAGTAGGGTTTGCATTGAGGTAGACCTCTCCCATGACCTTAAGGAATCCGTGGACATTCAGGTTGGTGTGCATACCTTTTCCTAGAAGGTGCTTTTATCTCAACCTGCCAAACACCTGCTACAGGTGTCAATCGATTGATCACAAGATCAAGTACTGTAGCTTGTTGGTCATGCCTCGCAAGCCATCTCCTGTTAAGGAATTGCAGGTAAAGTTTGTTGATAACACCAAAAAAGATGAGTGGATAATCGTGACACGCAAGGGTAAGACATCCTTGCCGCCTAGACAACTGTAAAGTTTCTACAAATTTTGAACAACCAAATTGATATAATGCCTTTCTTGACTTGCTGAAGATGGTCTTGAATATATCAGACTTGTATATGAAGTGTTATTTGGTGTATAATAATTATTCTGCAAATGTTGTATACCTGCTACAAATCGCATAGGTCAGTAATGCTAAAGGAGTAGACCTTATGTTTTCCATGTGTCCTTTATCCACATTCACACCCTACATAAATATAGCAACCAAGGGGCATGTCCTTAGAAAGGACATGTCCCTATCTACGTCGACCTTAATTACTTTCTTCAAATCGGCGTCCAAGAGAGAATTACCTTTAGTTAGTGATTAAACTAACTAAGTTGTGATATTGCTATCAGGATTTAACTGTGTGATTTTGAGTCAAACCCATTGACCCATGTTTCAAGAGTAGTAATTCAACATGAATCCATCTCTCATGAGAATAAATGGAACACTTAACACTCATTGGATCTAGGTGATGCTCATAGGGGTGAAGCACTAGGACTTCTCGGGAGGTTACGCCCAAGCACGCTTAACTATAGAGTTTCCTCCATGGTTCAACCCAAAGCTTGCAATCCCATTTGCTCCAAGGAGACGCCAATTAGAATAAAGGGAATGACAATTATATATAGGCCTTTTATCTAAGGGATTTCATGCATTATCATATATGTACGATCTATGTAATTAGACCAGTATGATGTTAGAGTTACAAATTTAACACTCCCTCTTAACTTGATAATCATACTGAGAGATAACATATCTAGCACCATCAATTAAGATGAATAAGCATAGATTGATACTCTATATCTATCTAAATCTTCTAAGCATGCGGTATCATTGAACACATGATACTATGTCATATTATTATACCTGTGATATGACTTATCACTTATACTTGTGATAATAATATTGCATAGAATGCAATATATAGGATAAAATCCGAAGAATGGTTAAATTTTTCCTTTATCCAAGTTGTGACTCATAGGTACTAGCAGTCCTATATCACAATATGATCCTGAGGTTTTTTTTAATTAAGTAAAACAAGTTTTTTATAGGGGTACTTGAAACCCACTAGTTAACAACAAAATACTACTTAAAGTCCAGTGCTAGCAACAAAGAAACATAAAACAATAGGCCAAACCAGGCCACCATAACTAAACAAAATAAAAAATAGCCACAAAGGAGAACAGACAGACAAAAACCACCAAAAGCCAGGGGATAAACAAAAAACCAGGAGCATTGATCAGGGCACCATATCTTTGACTAGCTCCACAGTCTTGAACTCCAGCTCTCCCACGGTCTCAGCTGTGACAGTCTTCAAATGAATATCATCCAGAGACTCCTCATTTTCCCTCTTCCTCTTGTCTGATCTCCTTCTTTTGCTTGGGCTCTCATCCTACAGGAAGTCATCTTCATCTGCAACCCTGATTTCCTCTTTGTCCTTTTCCTCCTTCCACCTATTGCTTTCCTCTAACATCAAGTGTTGTTGAATTATATTGTCATTTAATGCTTTGATAATGTTGAGGCTCTGGTTAATAGAGCTATGGAGAGAGCTCTCCATCGCAAGTTGGATGCGAGGGTTACTGAGATAGAGAAAAGAGTGGGAAGGATGGAGAGCTCTCTCCATAGCTCTATTAACCAGAGCCTCAACATTATCAAAGGATTAAATGACTCGTCCCCCCCTTCCATCCTTTCCTACCCCTGCATCTTGATCTTTATCTCTTCAATTTCATGGAAAATCCACTTAATTGACCAGAAATTGTCCACCATACTGTTGCGGGCGTTGTTTAGGAGGTTCATCCCCATTTCCCTTGCATTATCGCTTAGAATCACCAAAGTCGGGTCGATGAGTTCCTCCAATTGAATTCTACCATCCCTTCCCTCCAATACCTCTAGATGGATATGTTCTCTCATCAAACTCATTTTTGTTGTGCTTGTTTCAAAGTTCCTCGCATTTTTCCTACCCTTTGTGCCAAGAGTACATGTGGTTTTTTTCGAACCATACTCTTTACTCTCCTGCTAAGCTTCAAGATTGGTCTCTTTTCCCTTACCATGTGCCTTCTCTACTTCCTTATCTCCAACCCTCCTCCTTTTGGCTGGGCTATCATCCTTCTCGTTTTCTTGTGCCTTACTAGTGCCCACCTCTTTCACATTACCCTCCTCATTCATTTCCATCCCCTCTTCCTCTTCATTGCAATCCTCCGTAAAGTTGACCTCAAGCTTAATCCTTCCCTCCAATCCTTTCCTAATCTTCTTCTTCTTCTTCTCCCTGCCCATGTCCTTCATAATTTTGGCCACCTCCTCTTCATCATCTGAATGCAATCCTGCACTATCCTCCATATTAGAAGGAAGGCAAGAGCTTTCTGTATTCTTTGAGGACTCCACCTTATGAGCTATAACTCTTCCATGGGTTTGAGCCTTAAAGTGCTCATATATAAGTAGCAACAGACCCTCATGGAAGGTTGGGTTAGCATACACTTTCTTCTTAAAACCCATGATATTGTCATTTGGAGACAAGAAAAGGTAGAAGGGGATGGAGATTTTTGTTCCATACCTGAAGTGGTTTAGGATAACAAAATGGTGGGTATGGATTCTATCATACTTAGTGTCAAGCGTTATGTAAGAAATAATCACCCTTAGAACAAATCTCTAAAGTTTCTTTATTGGTGCAAGTTCATAGTACTCACCAATCTTCATTAATTCCTTCATCTCCTTGGCATCCTTAGTGAAGTCTTTCACAACATTCAGGGATATTTTCTTATCCCTAAAGAATTTTACGCCTTGATTAGGAGAATCTATGACCTCCACTATGACCCCTTCATTTACCTGGAAATCATTATCATCTATCTTCACCTTCCCATCCTTCCATGACTTTACCATAAGGTTTGTTATCTTAGGATCCCAGTCATGAAGTTTCTCTATGAAGCTCGTGATGTTTCCTTCTCTCAACTTCTCTCACACCTTCGATCTCCTCTTCCAGTTCTCTACTTCACCCTCTGGCTCTCTATGATACCTTTCCCACACCATATTGTTGCAGAAATTAGAACAACTACTATGTGTTCTCCAAGTGTGAAGAGCCGAACACTGGTTTTTCTCACAAAAATTGTACTTTCCTTTTTCCTTAGTAAAACAATTGTAATAACAATTACCAATCACCTAGAAAACGTGCCACAAAACCCCCCAATTATGATAACTCTGTTTCGACCCGTGCCAAGTTTTCATTACTTTAAAAGTAAAATGACAGCATTAACTTTCATTATTACACATTATGTTTCCCGTCATCCCCTCGATTCTCTCAATCTCAATTAAACTTTTAGTGGGTGTTGAAATCCCCTCACCACTTGGCCATCTATGTGACGTGTCCCTTCTAACCACCTCATTTGCCATCCAGTCAGCAATTGCATTAGCCTCACAATAAACATGTGACACATAGACCCTCTCGAAGGTAAGTAATATTTGTTTAGTTTCTTCCATCATATTATTTATACTCTAGGATGGGGGGTGTTCACCCCTTAGGCATTTAATGATATTATTCAAATCCCCCTCAAGCCATAGGTTTTTTACCCCTACCTCTTTTGCCAACTTGGTTGTTTGAAGGGCTACACAAGCCTCAACATAGTGATTAATTTGGTGTCCCAGAGGGAAAGTAACCGCCACTATACCGTACCCATGGCAATTTCTAATCACCACTCCACTACCCGCAACTCCCGGGTTACCTTTAGCTGCTCTATCAAAGTTGGCTTTGTGCCAACCCTCCGGGGGTAAAGACTAGAGACATTCCTTTCTTCTTTTTTTATTATCATTACTACTTCCAATTTCACTTGTGAATGGGTTAGATCCTTTATTAAATATATAATTTTCCAAAAGGGCATTTTGAATTTTACCAGACACAATATTGGTAGGAAGGTTGGCATCCCTGAAGATACAATTATTGTGTTCCTTCCAAATTCCCCGTCCAAAATGAGGCAAATCCCATTTACTTATTGCTTGGAGCCCTGATCCCTTCCAAGAGTCATCCCACTGCCTGAAGAATTCAATGGTCGAGATAGGAGCACACTAGCTCATCCCAAAAGCTTGATTGAAAATAGACCACACCTCTCTAGTGAAGGAGCAATGTATAAATAGGTGATCCAAAGACTCAGCCTAGTTTTTGCAAAGTACATATCTATTAGGAATTTGAAGACCCCTTTTACTAAGATTGTCTATAGCCAGGATCCTGTTATGGAGTAAAAGCCAGAAGAAAATGTTGATTTTAGGGATAAGGTCAGGGAACCGGGCCTTTGCTCAGTCTAGTCTCGAATCCTGCCTCATAATAGCTTGGTACCTCGAAGCCACCGAATAGATGCCAGTAGAAGTGTTCTCCCAAACAAGTTGGTCTTGATCCTCATTTAAAACCACAAAGTGGAGAATTGTCATCAGAGGTTTGAGGCCCTCGGATATGTAAGAAAGGTCCCTCCAACCCTAGCCTTGTTTGTAATCACTAACATATTTCACATACCTCTAGATACAAAAATAGGCCCATCTTTCATATTTAGGAATGTTGTGAAGAGGCCCCTAGATTAGCTAGTTGTCTTGCCAGAAAAGGGTGTCCTTCCCATTACCCACACTCCATTTCGCCTTACTATTGGCCTTCTCTCTAACTCTTAGAATGTCATTCCATATATTTGATCCATTGGGAATTGACCCTCCACAGAGTAAGTGTCTAATTGAAGGTCTACGAAGGTATTTGTCTTCCATGATGTCCTTTTGGTCCCCCTTGTGGGAAAAAATTCTCCAAATTTGTTTAGCTTGGAGAGCTTTATTGAAAGGTCTCAATTTTCTAATACCCAACCCCACATTTTGTTTTGGGAGGCACACATTGTCCCATGCCACCAGGGGAAATCTCTTGTTGTCTTCCAATCCAGACCAAAGAAAATTCCTCTGGATCTTCTCCAAATGATCAGCATACTTGCTGGGAATCCTGTAATGTCCTGTTTGGGAATATTATTTATTTGACTTCTATTTGTAAGAGTTTTATAATATTTTTATCTCCTGATTCCCTTTCAATGTTATTATTTCTCATATATATACATATTAATGGTAAGAGCCACGTCTTTTCATATTATATTAATAATACTTATATTATATTAATAATTATTATATTATATTAATAATATATTTATATTAATAGGCTTAGTTAATATATTATATTAACAATCATATTATAATATATATTAATATATCAACTATACATTATAGTACATTATTAATATAGTATTATTACATTGAAATATATCTTAAGCATCATTATATTAGATTATTAATATTTCATTAATTATATTATAATATGTTATGCATAGTATGATATTATTATATGATTATAATATAATATTGTATTTATAAATCTAACATGATTTATAAAATATTATATGATTATAATAGTATTACTAAATATTATTTTAATATAATATTATTATAATATAATATCATTATTTTAATTATTAGTATTACTTTATTTATAATACCTATTTGAATTATATGTCAAAACGGGGACATCACAGTCCTCCCCTCTCAAAATTTGCTTGTCCTCAAGCAAAAACATTCATACACAAGCTCTTTAATAGACAAGAAACATATTTTCATATAAAGGCCTAGAAGATTTTATAAAACATAAATCTCTAATGAATGAAAACACGAAGCAGACACGATGTAGATAGATGAAGACACGAAGCAAACATGATGCAAACACATCATACATTAATTTTCACAATGAAGTAGAGCAAAGGGAATGATTTATAAAATATACTTCCCTAGTATGCTTTTTGATCATAGATCCTGCAATACAAACAATTATTAGCATGTGCATGTATATAATAGCTTCAAAGAAAAGATTAGTCATGATAAATTAGTCTTGAACCAATGTCCTATCAAGCCCAAGAGCAGAACTTTGGCCTGTATATGCTACTTTAGTATGTTAGAAACACTAAATTAAAAACAATCAAAAGCATTTGTATACTAATTTAACATAACTTCATGAGAGACAAAGTGAAGTCCTCAAATGAGAATATGAGCCATGGATAGGCTCTCTCAATGAGGATGATCACTTGATGTAGAGGTGTGTCTAATAGCTAAGATGGTTTGATTATGTATGTATGCTCAAATGCTCAAATGGGCTTTATGGAGGATTTTTGATAGATTTTGGTGAATGGATTTGATGTAAAAATGGCTTCTCAAAATGGCATTATGACTTTACTTTCTAGATTGTGTTAACATGGCTTGGGAGAGGATTCTTTAAATAGGCAAAGGGCTTGAGGGATCAAGGGCTAGGATGCAAAGATGGGAAAAAGCTTATGGAAGGTTTAGATTGAATGAGAGGAGAGCACATGGATTGTGCTTCCTTACAGCCAATCAGGGAGTGACACATGTCACAAAGTCATTGGTTAGAGCAAGAGGGGTTGAGGGGTCAACAAAGGAGGCTCAAAGCTTATAAAGACCTCATAATGGCTTGTAAGAGCAATGAATGGGCTTGTAAGAGTCATTTATGGCTTTGTGGGCTTCATAAAGTTTTATGGTTAGGCTATTTGTGAGAAAGTTGAGATATTTTGACTTGGGTTGGATTAAGAAAGTCTTAAGCTTGACTTAGGAATGTGCAAATGATTAAGGCTTGGATTAGGCTTGGGTTAAGATTAGATTAGGCTCGTTAGAGATGGGTAAGTGGATGGCATTTAATGAGGGTGGGTGAAAGAGGAGATATTTGCTAACTTTGGCTTGGGTTAGCAAGTCTTAACCCATGTTTAGGGAATGTGACAAGGTTAGGGGGGGGGGGGGGGATTAGGATTAAGGTCAAAGATAAGGATTGACATCTTCTAGAAGAGTCTAGGCTTTGGATGAGGATGAAGACTTTCTAGAAGACTCTAGAACTCCTAGGATGAGGATAAATAAGGTTTTTAGGAAATAAATAAAGTTTTATTTATTTCAAGGGTTTGGGTTGAGGAGATATTTATTAAAACTTTTTTAATAAACATGAGGATTAATATTTAATCTTAATTAAATATTTTGAGTTGGGATTAGGGGTAGGAAATGATGGGATTAGCCTTTAATCAAAATTAAAGAAGGATTAGAAGATTTTGGAAGAGGTTAGTAGTTTTAAGGAAATTGGCCAAGTTTTGGGCAAAAAATAATTTTTTAATTTATTTTGGAATTTTTGGTCAATTTATTAATTAAATAATTAATAAATAAAGAAATAATGTTTAAATAAGATTTAAACATTTTTGGGAGGGATTCCTTAATTAAATATTTTTAATTAAGATAAAGGGATTTAATGGCATAAAAATACATTAATTAATTAATCAAATAATTAATTAATAAATGATGATGTCATCAAAACTTTTTTTTCAGAAAATAAAAATATTATTTTCTAAAAGATTTTTAGGTGTCTACATTTTGCCCCTCTTTGACATAGTGTTGAAACAACACTATTTCAAAGAAGTTCAGATATAAACGACATGGAGACGACTTTATGGAGCAACACAGTTGCCCCAGTCTCAGGTAGAAGAGAGAGAATGGACTGCAAGATGCCCCCTCAAGAAGGCAACGGGGGGAGAAAGCGAGGCTCGACGGCTTCTTGAAAAGTACAAGAATCTTGGCGGGTGGGAGGACGAAGAGTGGCTTAAGAGAAGAGGTTTAGTTAGCTCAAACTCTCACTATGGGAGAATGATAAAGGAGAATCAGATGCACAAGAGGAAGCAAGCTTAAGACTTTAGGAAGGTGGAGGATGAAGGAGCGAAGCGCTATAAAAAAGAATCTAGGATAGGGAGAAGGATGAGGGGATTATAAAGCTGATGCAATAGGATTTCAAAGAGTCAGATTGGCAAAAGATTATTTTTGGAGATCCCTAGGACTAAGATTGTGGATCTCGAAAGATGAGGCTTGGTGGATTGATTTGATTGGTGGATCCCTAAGACTAGGATTGTGGATCCCAAAGGCTAAAGGTGAAGATTGATTCAAAGAGATACTGATGCATAAGCTGGGGTAGGAGATACAGATGCTGGATATGGATGGGGGATAATGGAGATGAAGGAAATTCATTGAAGCTTATTTGAGCAAGGGGATACTTCAAGGAGAAGTACCACCATGTAGTTGAGCACTAGATTTTTTATAGGACTGTTGGTTAATTGCCAAGGTTACCAAGAACATCAAGGCCTTTTCACCAACCGTCCAGAGGACTGACGAACTAACTCAAAACAAACACACAAGGATTGCCCCAACATCACACATGATTTCCAAAGGAAGCAACGTGGAACCGACACTGGGTAATCCACAAGCAGAAAAAAAAAAAAAATGAAAGACCTGATCAAGACCTTATGCTCAGATTGCCCCATTCGCAGTATACCATGATATGGAAGATCATGGAAACTTTGAGGAGGGAACAAAATGATTGCTCAGAAAAGATACTTCAAGACCCAAAAGGGAAGATTTTAAATCAAAAGAAAGCAAAAATCCAAAAGAGATCCATTTGCCAACGAGATGGGTAGGACGAGGTACTAATGGACCAAGATCAAACATGAGGAAAGCTATATCCTGCAAGGATCTATCAGAGAGCACCTAAGCTGATGGATCTAGATGAGTGATTCGTCTAGCAAGCTGAACTAAGAAGGATAACACTTTGGTGATAGGAGATCTAGCTAAAGGATGCATTGGAATAGCTAACCAAGGGTTGTGCGATGTGTGCAAGATGCTGATCAAGGAGGAACTGGCACAAAAGCTAGATAGATACAATGGTACTAAGCTAAAGAGGATGTACAAGCTGACGAACCAAGATTGGATATACAATCTATGATACAAGATTTACAAGCTGGGGTACAAGATTTAGAAGCTGTATAGGAGTTTCGGATGATAAGATAGTGGGATGGCTCAAGCTGGTGCAAGATGCAGAAGCTAAGGATGAGGTGATAGCGAAAGATATGGATTTGGTAGGATGTATCCAATGATGATGATAGATGTACGACCAAGGATGGAGACAATGCTAAGGTTGGTGGTAGCTGAGCTAATAGATGGCGCTAGAGTGAATGGCTAATGAGAGGATGACATTGGATTTGCATGAGGATAGCCTAGAGCGAGATACCAGTGATAAGGGGGAATGGACAAGACAAGATCTCCAAGGAATACAGTGCCCCCAGTCAGAAGACGACATGTGGAAGGAGGTCTTATGATGGATGTGATAGGATTCAAGCTAGGATGGAAAAGTTGAAGGCACTAGGGAGATGGATGATGGCTGGGATGATTGGTTGAAGCTGCAGAAGATAAGTGGATGGTGTGAGATGGAAGCTGGAGGATGGAGGATAGGTGTATAGATTGGAAGATGGAGTTGGATGTCAAGATGCGACCAAAAGCATGAGGATGATAGGCTAAGCTGGGGATGGCCGAATTATGCATGACGCTTGTTTGCCAAGTTTTCATCATGGTACTTGTCCAAGGTGCTTGAATTGCCAAGTTTTCACTAGTGGACGCTTTATTTTTCTTTTTTGACTTTTTGACTTTGGACTTAGCTGGAATGATTTTCGCTTTCTTCAGCTGTTTTTGGCTTTTTTAGGATTTTTCACTGGCTGTTGGAATGTTCAATTTTGTTGCTAGCTGTTGGTACACCGGATGTGTGATTTATGCAATAGATTGGATTAGATGGGATTGATGGTAGGAGATGGAGGGATGAAAAGGTTGGAAAGGAGCATGAGATAGGGATGCTTGCAGGATCAACATTGGCACATGTTGGGACGGGTGTGAAAAGAGCATATGGGGGATAGATGGTAGATGCGAGCTTGATGGAGGATTTGTGGAAGCGTGCTTGGGGATATAGGCACCCAAGATGGATTTAGGAGATGGGGGACACGAGTCACTAGATGAGGGATTAGCAATGGTGGATGCCATTATGCATTGGGTTTCAACTTTTTTCTTTGGGATCCACATGGTTTTGGATTTTCTTTTCATAGGCTTTTGCATTATTTTGCATTCTTTGATTGGATTTTGCCTTTTTGGAGTATGTTTTTTAGAATAGACATATGATTGCCTAGGATGTGGATTTTTAGCTTTATACATTTTGAAGTTGGAATTCACATTGTTGTGGTAAGCTTTGGGAAGATGGTTATGAGAAGCTTTGCAAGATGGAGAGGATATGTAGGAGCCTATAGTGGGACGATGATGGATGATAGGTAGAGAGATGTGCCTTTGTTGATCCTGAATAGGAATGAAAGGAGTGGGATTTTTATGCTGGATGATAGGAGGATGGTTGATGGTAGATTTTGGTACATAGGGACCCAAAATGGATTTAGCAAATGAAGGGGGGATATGGTAGGTTGTTTTTGGTTGCAAAGATGGTGGAGGGGAGATGACATAAGATTTCTTGAAGGAGTGATGGGAGGATGGCATGGTGGGCCTAGAGATAGGCTTGGTTTGGGGATGGCATGTACCAACACTTTTAGATGGTGAGCCTTTGGATACATATCCAAGACCATGAAATCTTGGATTCTTTTGTGCAATAATAGGCTTTATGATTCCTTGCTCTTGTGGTCCTAAACCTTGACCTTGATAATGCCATCAATTGAGCATTTGAACGAGCTGAGGAAACTTTTTGCTTGTAAAAAATGGTAGAAGTTCTTTATTAGATGTACTGCAATGGGGAGATATTGTTCTTAATTCTTCTGCGGAGAGGGGGCCACCATGGATGAATGTAAGTGAACCAAGAGGGTAGATTATAGATGGTGGAATAGCTTGGATAGGTGGTAAGATGGAAGCATGGAGCGAAGGAGATGGTAGGATAGGATCTTGATTTAGCTGATGGGATGAAAAGATATCCTACAGTAGAGGAGGTATGACTTGAGGTTTTGGAGATGGAGGGGATGGTGACTGCACTATGGGTGGAAGACATGGTATGATGATATCTTTGTTTATGCTTTGGGGGATGTCAATATGCTTTTGGGCAGGATCTTGATAGGATTGGATTGGAGTGGGTGGTGGGATAGGAGGTGAAGGGATGGATTCTTCAAAGGCAGCGGATGGATAGATGGGAGATTCGATAGTGGAGATGGGTGAGTAAAGGATGGATGCATAAGGGTCATTATGGGAGATTTGGGAAATGCTAGGAGGTGATGTGGATAGGATTTGGAGGGATTTGGCAGGTGGTGGGATTTTGATGCTTGCGGGAAGTGGAAGGATTTTAAGCAATTTGATGGATGGTATGGGGATGATAGCTTTGGGAGATGGAGGTGATATTATAGATGGGGAAGCTTCATCACTGACTACTTCACATGGTTGGATTAGATGACATGGCTTATCGACTATTGGAGGTGGCTTTTCTTGTATTTCCTCTAGGAGATTCCTGGGAGACTCGTCTGTCAGAGGTGGAGGTGGTGGATTGATAGGAATAGCTGGCATGATGGGGGTGGAAGATTGGAAGCTTGGTTGATTGGGTGATGGAGGAGAAGTTGGGATATGAGATGGCATGACTAGATAATTTGGAAGAATTCTTGGATTTTGGGGGATGGTTGGCAGAATGTTTCTAAGGCTTTTAATATACCCGTCATAGTCAACAAGATTTTCATCATCATTGGAATAGGAGGTGGTGGGAGCAAGGACAATGCGACCAAACTCATCATGATAGGATTGGGACTTCATGCTTTGATGGTGAGTTTGATGGGGATGAGGCCTTAAATATGAATGAACATGGAAGCTCATGGTTGGATTTGGATTAAGCTTAGATTTTGGATTGGGTTTGCAAAGATTTCCTAGGGAAAGTCAAAGCTACATCACAAACCTAAGGAGGATTGTATGGGGATTTTAGGCTTTTCTAAGGATGGAAGACTTCAAGGGCATGCTGTCAAAAGGTGAGGGTTTTGCTTTCCTATGTGCAAGATTGGTGGTTGTGTCAACTTGAGGATAGACTAATGATCCTATGGGCATGACACGAGATTGACCACTTGTGGATCCCAACCTTTAGCTCAAGGTGATGAGGGATACAAGTGACAAAACTAGATTACCCTAGACAATGCTCTATCAGAGGGATAACCTTGGTGAGATTGGTTGATTGGTAGGATTGATTAGATAGCAAACTCTGGCAGAGTAACAACAATTTCTTAAAGGCTTGGGTGATTTTGGATTGGGTTGCTAGCTGGCTGGGGGGATGATTTGGATGGACTTTGGATTTGGGATTGTTCTAAAGCAAAGAACTGGATAGATTCATTTGCGGTGGGGGAGCTTGGATGATATTCTGATGAGGCAGTGACTACGCTAAGTATGCCTTGAGTTGGGAGATTTTTGCTTTTCTGGTATTTTGACCAAAGTTGGCAAACATTCATTCAAAAGCTATGAACAAACAAGCAGACAAAAGTTTAGAGCAAGCACGTCAAACACACCAACATCCTAGGAAGCTTTCTACAAGGCTAAAATTTGGTTTAGCTAGGGAGTCCTCGATATACGCAAGGTACGTGAGGCCCATATCTGTAGATGAAACCAAAAAGATGTCACACAGCCGAGAGGAGCGGTAACCCACTTCTCCTCTTTCACTTCTCAAGGGTATAAAGTTCCTTGAGGCTTAGCCCGAGTGACAAAATCTTGACTCCAAGAGAGGTGTCTTTGGATTCACCTCCTAATCTTTATACTCCGTCGGAACGCTGGAGTTGAGGTCGTCTCAAGGGGTGATGAAATCCCCAAGCAGGCCTCCTAAAAAGTGTAAAACAAGACCACATACATGATCTTGGTTTTAAAAGACATGCGTTCATTCTAATTGATAATTTAGATTTTGTAAGCTATGATTGAAGACACTTGTGATTATGGCATACAATGTTCATTCCAACTTGATAGCGTCGTCAACATAATGGAAATCAAGAGATTGTCAACATAAGAAATGCGAGCGTCATTGAAAATGCATCAAAACCATGCGATGTTCATTGATTTTTAGGCATTCAAGATTGAGTGTGAGTTTGTTTTAAGCCCAAAACAAAAGTGTGTGAAGTTCGATTTCAAGCGCGCGCCCGGAGGCCCTCCACGTCAAGAGTTGTTCAATTTTAGTGCCCAAATGAAGTGTTAGCGAACCTAATGTGCATTCAAAGAATTTTCTAACTTAGAAAAACTAATAAAAACACAAGTAAGTAGAGTTTGATTTTTGTGGAGCACTTAACACCCTCTTAGGTAGACCCATCCCAATAGATGACACTGAGAT
Organism: Cupressus sempervirens; assembly: GCA_028749045.1. NCBI lineage: Eukaryota > Viridiplantae > Streptophyta > Pinopsida > Cupressales > Cupressaceae > Cupressus > Cupressus sempervirens. The sequence goes on from CM053792.1 coordinate 257,671,159, forward strand.
TGCAACCAATGGTTAAATTGATGGGTGATTAAAGAGGGTGAGTCCAACTACAAACTCACTTAGAGCGTCTTTATTTGGTTTTTATAATTTAGGAAGTTTCTAGAATGTAGATTTTTTTATGCCCCAAAAGATGATTATTTGATCTATGGCATTCAATATTGAATTTTTTGTTTTAATCATGCATTCCAAGAAAAAATTGATTTTAATCCATGGCACTCAAGAGTGATTTTAGCAACATGAATTTAAAGACAAGTGATTAAACATTCAAATTTTTTCCTTTGAGCATTCAAGATTGAGATTTTGTGTGTTGTTTTAAGAACTTTGAAGTGCTTTGTTTTAACCTTAGATCATTCAAGATTGTTTTGGACTCAAAAGTGAAAATGACTCTTTGGACTTTGGTGTTCATTCAAGATTTTGTGTTCTAGTTTGCATATTTTAAGCCCAAAAATGATATTCCTAGGTTGTTTTGATACATGAAAAACTTAAGAAACATTCAAGATTTTGCAACAAGACATTTTTTTGGAACAAATAACAAAGCTTTTAGGACAATTTTTGGCAACCATTTAGGACTCTTAGTTTTCATGAGATTTTTAAAAGAACTTTAAAATATTTGCAAATGAGGTTCATTTTATCCTTGATTGATGCTTTGAGTTTGATTTAGATTTTAGTGTGTACTTAGTATTGATTTTGAACCTTTTGAAATGGAAACTTGAAGTTCTTTTTAAATTCCCAAAAATGAAGTGTTCCTAACTTTGTATGAATGCATCTAAAACTTTGATGTTGCAAGGATGCAAATGATTGGATTGGTTTAGTTTCACTTGTTAAAAGATTTTTTTTTTTTTTTTTTTTTGCAAATTTTTAGTTTTTAATGGATTTAAGTATGATTTGGGGGTTCATTTTAAGCACTAAAAAGAAGTGTGTATGATTTTGCTTCCTAAAAAAAAATGGCCAAGATCTCCCACAAGAAGAAGAAGAAGAAGAAGATGGAATAAGAAGAATATAGACAAGAAGAGGAAGAAGAATTCCAAGTGCTTTGTCCACCTACAAGCTTGAAAAATTTGCAAACACTATGAGATAGACTATGAGTTCCTTTGTCTTCTTCATCCTCATGTGGACCTACAAAACCAATTTATACAATCCTACCAATCACAAAAAACAAGCAAAATTAGCCAAAATTAGCAAATGACATACAAAACTTGACTAAAAAAGCTAATGAAGATGACCCATGCGGGGTCCCACCGGGTGTGCCAAAATGTATATGCTACTTTAGTATGTTAGAAACACTAAATTAAAAACAATCAAAAGCATTTGCATACTAATTTAACATAACTTCATGAGAGATAAAGTGAAGTCCTCAAATGAGAATATGAGTCATGGATAGGCTCTCTCAATAAGGATGATCACTTGATGTAGAGGTGTGTCTAATAGCTAAGATGGCTTGATTATGTATGTATGCTCAAATGCTCAAATGGGCTTCAATGGAGGATTTTTGATAGATTTTGGTGAATGAATTTGATGTAAAAATGGCATTATGGCTTTACTTTCTAGATTGTGTTAAAATGGCTTGGGAGAGGATTCCTTAAATAGGCAAAGGGCTTGAGGGATCAAGGGCTAGGATGCAAAGATGGGAAAAAGCTTATGGAAGGTTTAGATTGAATGAGAAGAGAGCACATGGATTGTGCTTCCTTACAGCCAACCAGGGAGTGACACATGTCACAAAGTCATTGATTAGAGCAAGAGGGGTTGAGGGGTCAACAAAGGAGGCTCAAAGCTTATAAAAACCCTCATAATGGCTTGTAAGAGCAATGAATGAGCTTGTAAGAGTCATTTATGGCTTTGTGGGCTTCATAAAATTTTATGGTTGGAATATTTGTGAGAGAGTTGAGATATTTTGACTTGGGTTGGATTAAGAAAGTCTTAAGCTTGACTTAAGAATGTGCAAATGATTTAGGCTTGGATTAGGCTTGGGTTAAGATTAGATTAGGCTTGTTAGAGATGGGCAAGTGGATGACATTTAATGAGGGTGGGTGAAGGAGGAGATATTTGTTAACTTTGGCTTGAGTTAGCAAGTCTTAACCCATGTTTAGGGAATGTGACAAGGTTAGGGGGGGATTAGGATTAAGGTCAAAGATAAGGATTGACATCTTCTAGAAGAGTCTAGGCTTTGGATGAGGATGAAGACTTTCTAGAAGACTCTAGAACTTCTTAGGATGAGGATAAATAAGGTTTTTAGGAAATAAATAAAATTTTATTTATTTCAAGGGTTTGGGTTGAGGAGATATTTATTAAAACTTTTTTAATAAAGATGAGGATTAATATTTAATCTTAATTAAATATTTTGAGTTGGGATTAGGGATAGGAAATGATGGGATTAGCCTTTAATCGAAATTAAAGAAGGATTAGAAGATTTTGGAAGAGGTTAGTGGTCTTAAGAAAATTGGCCAAGTTTTGGGCAATAAATACATTTTTAATTTATTTTGAAATTTTTGGTCAATTTATTAATTAAATAATTAATAAATAAGAAAATAATGTTTAAATAAAATTTAAACATTTTTGGGAGGGATTCTTTAATTAAATATTTTTAATTAAGATAAAGGGATTTAATGGCATAAAAATTAATTAATTAATTAATAAATGATGATGTCATCAAGGACTTTTTTCAGAAAATAAAAATATTATTTTCTAAAGGATTTTTAGGTGTCTACATGGCCCTCTTGGCCTTGATGGCAGCCATTGACATCCATCAAGGTGGTCTACTTGGCAGATTCTTAACTGAATTAAGTTGACATGATGTCAAATCTTAACTTAACCAAATCTAAGCCCAAGAGTGGAACTTTGGCCCTCCTGGCCTTGATGGCAGCCATTGATATCCATCAAGGTGTTCTACTTAGATGGTAATCTTATTCTTCCTACCTAAGCCCAAGAGCGGAACTTTGGCCCTCGTGACCCTGATGGCAGCTTTTGACATCCATCAAGGTGGTCTACTTATGAGGTAATCTTATTCTTTTTAAATATCCTACCTAAGCCCAAGAGCAGAACTTTGGCCCTCTTGGCCTTAATGGTAGCCTTTGACATCCATCCAGGTGGTCTACTTAGGAGGTAATATTTATTCTTCTTAAGGAACTTCTTATAACAAATCCTAATAAAAGTATTTATATTCTTAGTTTTAAAGAATACAACAGATTTAACCTTAAGATAATCTTTACAATCAAAGACATAGTCCTTTGAAGTGTTAGAAACTTAATTTATTATTAAAATATAAGAGGAGGAACCATAATAGGTTGCCTTGTTACCCAACCAGTGGGCCTCACCATTTGCCCTCATTATCGTTACCTCTCTCCGATCATCATTTCCAAGAAGGTGTCTTTGTATGATGTACCCTGGGATATTCACTCCATTGTAGGCCTTACCCGGTACCTGTAGGCTTTATCTAGTACCCCAAGTGGTGTCACCCAGCCCATTCCACCGCAGGCCTTATCTCAACTTAGGGAATCATGATCTTATTAAGTTTAAGATTTATTTGGTTACTATTCTAATGTCTCTTTGATAGAGCAATTAATTTGTTCAATTATTCCCATAATATATTCCTTTAACAGAGAATTAATATTAATCCAATCTTTAATGTATATTTTGCAATGAAGAAGTTGATATTAATTCAATTATCAATCTTAGTGTATATTCTTTTAATAGAGAAATTAAATATTAATTCAACTATCAACTTAAATGTATATTTTTTAATAGAAAAACTAATATCAATTAAATTGTTAACTTAAATGTATATTCCTTGGATAAAACCCAATATTAATCGCATCTTATTATTAGATACCATTGGTCACTTTTTATTTAGCTCAGTATCGAATTCAGGCATTATATCATACCTGGCAATGTTGAAAGCAAAATTGGACACTTGTTTATCTTCGTTGAAAACATGCTTGGAGTCTCACGTTGGATTCTTTCCTCCAATGCGCCGTAGATGTAATAGGCAAGCCTCCATGTGGGACTCCCAAACTGACAAGACATTTTTTTTTGTATTTGCTCACTATCCAAGCAGCTTGATCATACTCCTCATCTCCTATCGTGTGACTAGAGGCTAACAGAAGTTGAAGCAATTCCACCTCCTCTACTTTTTTGCAATGATCGAGGCCATCATGAGGGCATATTCTTGCACGCTGAGTTATATCAAAATCTGTGATTTACTCTGAAGACAAGATGCCCTCATTTGGTACCATATCGTTACCAATATCTATCTCAGGTATGAAAATATTATCTATACTAAGGGAGCTCTGTTGTTCAAAATTATGGCTCATGGTTTCCTCCCCAAAAGGAAGCATTTTATACTCAGGCTGTGCAAAGGTGTCTTCTGTGTCCATGCTAACAAACATCTGACAAACATCTGACTCGCAGGGTAAGATTTTCACTGAATAATCCTCTATCGATAGAGATTGAATTCCATAGCTCGATATGACCATCTTGATTTCAATTTTCTTTAGATTAGCCTTAATATTCACTCAAGAAATATGAAGGATGAAAGAGGCATCCATAAGGAACAAGAGTATTTGTGTAGACTTGAAAAGGAATCTATGGCTGACAGAAAAAATAAGTCACTACTATTTTGCTAATAAGTGGATGTGGCCATGACACAAAATACATTGATAAATGGATTGAATCGGGCTTAGCGAAATCCTCCAAAACATCAACTTGCCTATGTTGGGGATAATACTTGGGCTATTAGTTTTCAGATGGATTCATCTATTAAATTATGTCTTGCAACTCTAACAATTATGCTGGTCAGACGTGACTCTTCCTCTGATTATAATTATTTTCCTTCCTCTTGCGTATCCAGGTGCATGCTTTTGCTATGGTTCTTTTTCCCTGTATAACATGGCTTCGAGTGGTCCTTCCATGAAACGACACATCCATTTAATACAATTGTTCGATAATATGTGTTTGGATGGGATGCTGATGTTGACTGGCTTCCATAAATAGTTTTAAACTATTTTGGGCTTCAGTTTCTAGTACAAAATAGGTTATTTGTGCCCAGGTCTCCGTAGATCCTCCTTAGAGTGGGTCGTTGATGCGTATTCCTCTGCTGCTACAAATATTTGTTCATTCTCGATCTTTCTATATCACTTCATTTTGTCACAAATTTTGTAGTGTTAATAACTATATCACAAGTTGGTAGAATCTGTGCTCTGATACCACTTGTAATGCCCTATTTGAGAACATTATTTATTTGACTTCTATTCGTAAGAGTTTTATAATATTTTTATCTTCTGATTCCCTTCAATGTTATTATTCCTCATATATATACATATTAATGGTAAGAGCCACATCTTTTCATATTATAATAATAACAATTATATTATATTAATAATATATTTATATTAATAAGCTTAGTTGATATATTATATTAACAATCATATTATAATATATATTAATATATCAACTATACATTATAGTACATTATTAATATAGTATTATTACATTGAAATATATCTTAAGCATCATTATATTAGATTATTAATATTTCATTAATTATATTATAATATGTTATACATAGTATGATATTATTATATGATTATAATATAATATTGTATTTATAAATCTAACATGATTTATAAAATATTATATGATTATAATAGTATTACTAAATATTATTTTAATATAATATCATTATTTTAGTTATTAGTATTACTTTATATATAACACCTATTTGAATTATATGTCAAAACAGGGACATCACAAATCCCATAGTGACTTAGAGCATAAGTTGGGAGATTCTGAAGAGTTGATTTGACCAATTAAATCTTGCCAGCTTGGCTAAGAGTGACTCATTTCCAACCAACCAATTTCTTATTAAACCTGTCTATTAGGCTATTCTAGAAAGATTCAAGGGGTTTGAGGCCCATGGGGATGTTGGAAATATTCCTAAAGGCTAAGTTACTAAGAGGGGAGGGGTGAATTAGTAACTTCTAAAACTTTAACTTGATTAGCAATTAATCCTTTATATGAAAATTCTGATCTAACTGCATGCATGAGAAACTAAAAACATGAAAGCATACATAACACTTTGACACAGATTTGGTGACCTAGAAACCTTCCAAATAGAAAGTAAAATTGGGGTGAGGATGATACCCACAAGATTTAGTACTACAGTATAGAGTTGGCCTGTTAAGGCTTACAATGATCACTTCTGATGATCTGCCCTGTTAGAAGCAATAAGGATTGCTAGGTCCACCTTGTGAAAGGATTTACAAACATACAATAAAGTATGCACTCGGTAAGGAGATTTACATAGGACTGTTAGGTCTACCTTGTTAAAGGATTTGACTGATCCACCTGTTAGGATGAAGCAGTAGCTGATCTCTTATTTGCAACTTGGTTTGCTGAATGAGATTTCTCTAAGTGTACAAATCACCTTCTATGACTAATAAATCTTTGTTGATCCTTATACTGTTGTAGCCTTTATAATTCACTCTTCTCTGCTTAACATATTTGTTTCATTATATTACATTGGATATGATACAATACATTACATATATACCAATCCAATTACATAATTACAAAGTCGGCCACAATACAAGTTTACACAAATATCACAAAGTCGGCCAAAGTGTAGAAACTCAAGTTCTGAAGAATGATAGTGAGGTTTTGATACTTGACATCCACTGTCACAGCTTGACATCATCATGTACTTGGTAGACGTAGAAGCTCGGCCCATACTGATCACTTCCAAGTAGTCCTGAACTCAGTCTAGATTAGTGACTCAACGAATACTGTGAAACTCGTGTTGCCTGACTTTAAGTCACCCATTTTTTTTTAATCTTCAAAAGTTGCCTCTCATGAAAAGAAATTCTCTTAGGGTGTTGTCCGGTCCAAAAGTTGGTGTTTTGACTCTTAATGATGAATTGGAGAAGACAAAGCAATCTTTTAGCATTATTGTGTAGGAAGAACTTGCAAATAGAGAGAGAGAGAGAATTGATGAGACAAGAAATCCGCAAATGAGACAAGAAACTACGATGCTAACAATGAAATAATTGAAGATGCAAAGACTGACATAAACAATTTTCTACTCAATGGATGCTTAGAGAAAATTAACGAGGCATGGGAAAAGAGCCTCATTATGAATAATGAAGTCCCTGATTCACTTGAGAGCTTCTTAGGATTTCTGTATTTCGCTCAACTATTTCATGTCACTTCTCACAAAGGATCTATGATGAATGTGACAATGGAAGTAAAGACCTTATCACTTTTCTCTCTAAGCCAGAAGCTCCCATATAATGTTATGATTGAAGAGATATATTGCAGTTAAGTTGTAAAAGAGTGCAGAAAATTACATAGATGTAGCACAAGACAAATTCAGATTTCTCAAAGAAATTTGACAAGGTGATTCGAAGGACAAGAAATATGTTGTCAAGTTTCTTGATCATTTCTAGGTCAATGGTCCCAATGGAGAGCATTTCTATCTTGTTTTTGAGTTTTTGGGTGACAATTGACTCACACTTACTAAGTATAATGGCTGTAAAGGCTTACCTTTGAACATGGTGAAGGAAATTTGTTATTAGTTATTGAATGGACTGGACTACATACATTGTGAGCTTTCTATTATTCATACTAATTTGAAACCAAAAAATGTTATTCTTGTATCTCTCAATCGACCCAAGCACGAAGAGTTCCCTTTGGTGAAAAATGCCCTCACATGTTTGATGTTCATTTTTCGCTAGAGAAGCAGGCACAACTAGATATTTCCTACAATGAGATGGAGGCTCGCAAGTATACCACATCCTCTCGAATTATTGAAATTCGGGTGAAGTTGACAAAGAGATCTCTAGAACTTCTTCCTCTACCGGATGATGGAATACCTAAAGTTCTACTTGATATCGAGTGTGGGTCAAGACTCAGCTGGGAAACTCTATTAGAGAATGGACATCGCTGGATTGCATTTGATATTTCCCCATCCATGCTTGATGTTGCATCAGAGCATGAAGTTGACGATGATCTATTACTATCTGACATTAGACAGGGTTTGTTCTTACGGCCTGGAACTATTGTCGATCTTGCATATGCTTGGATTGATTCTCTAGAAGAAGAGCTCTAATGGATTGTATTGGTATTCACCCACTAAAAGAACATGCTTACTATGCTAGCTTTGGTCATGCTTCAAATATTGTCTTGGATATATTGAACATACTTGATGGAATAGATTCTCATTATTTTCATTCTGGGTCTCAAGGATATCATTAGATTTGGGATTCAAGGCTTTCGACTATGGCTATTGGAGGCATCAATTTGCAAGGTTATGATGAATTCTTTCTCTTCATAGATAGAAACTTGCAAGTTCTTATCAAACATCTCCAATATTTGGTTGAGCAGTATCAATTTCTGGTGCAAGTATTCACTAGTATGAAAGATCCGAAATGAGAAAGCAGTGAAAGACTTTAGCGATTTTGATCAAGTTTTGGAGGGAGGAGAGTACGTTGAACTCAATGATTTCTTAACTTCTCCAAAGGAGCTACATGATAATAATTCTTCTCCAATGCAGGTTGATTGTCATGCTGATCTCATGGCTGCTGAAGTCCAATTGCGTCCCTGAAAAGAGAAATGTTGGCAAGAAACAGCTCTAGGGGATTTGCTGAGTTAGTTTACTGCTAAGAAAAGGATCTGTCTACAGATTTACTAAGAAGATTATGCTGAACAATACCAAGAAGATATGTACATAAGCTGCCCTTAGACAGGATTGGGCAATCTGGATATAAGTGATTCTGTGTATGATCCAAAAGAGGGAAAAAAGTGTTTCTTGATACCTTAAACAACAAGACTCAGAACTCAGAGCCTGGAACACCACACCATAAACATGCACCAGCAACTATGTCAAGGGAAATGGGTAGCATCAGAGATGGTCCTCTGCATGACCATTATGAAGGTGGTGTGCTTGATATGAAGCTCTGCAAAGCTAGCTCTTTTGGGGGTAGAGACAGGTCATTGCCAAGAGATGCCACCCAGCTTGAAAATTTTAAAGCAGATTTGGCTTGCACATATAGCCTATTTATGAATCCTAAAATCTTAGTGATAGTCGAGATGTCTGAAAGTTGCCAGTACTTCTGGTCCGAAGAAGGCTACTGTTGTTGTTGCTCACAGCAAAGGTACTATGCTGACTTGCACCTGCATGAAAGAAAGAGCAGAGCTGGCTGATTCAAAAATCACATCATCACAATTGATACACAGAGTGAAACCTAGATCAAACCCAAAATAATCCCAAATGGTTAGAATTGAGTACAATTATTGTATGCTATGTGGTTGCAATTGATAACACCACTCAGGTGGATGACATATATAAATCGCCTCCAGATATATATGGCCTTGAGCTATACAAAGGGGAGTGGATATATACAATGGTAATTTGTCATTACTGGAGACACTCTTATCATTTGAGTGTGATTATGGAAGATATGTTAAAGAGAAAAGGAGTATTGAAGAAGAGGTTTCAGGTAAAGGTGAAAAGTGGAGTGTTCATTTCCTCTACCAATATTGCATCAACTCAATATGAAAGGTCACCATGAAAATTGAAAAATCACGAGAAGAGGTGCCTAGATGGTTCATTCTAGCACAAAGGAGCAATCAGGTCATTTCTATGGCTCATGCAATTCTTGTTTCAGAATAAAAAGGTAAAAGGACTGTTCAGTTCCTTTATGAGGAAGTGAAAAGATAGGATCGACTTGATCCTTATTCCTTGCATTTTCTTGTCTCTTGATTTTTGGTATTCTGAGAAGATGAAAGATCATGAGTTCCTGTGAACTCTATGGATTGTAAGGAAATTCTATAAATGCTGTAAAAAACTCAGTATTGAGGGTCGGCAAATTGTTGGCATGAAGAGAGGTTGCAGAGACAATTATACTTGGTGTCAATTCTTTACTGTCTGTGTGCTTCCCTTTTCTGCATACAGTTAGAGAGCTGGAGTGGAGGAGAGAGCATGTTTTATTTTCGTATTTTCATTCATGTATTGAGATTAATGTTCAGTTTTTGTAATAGGTTTGGCTATAGTCTGCAAGCAAATATGATCAGAGTATTGTATTTGTGTGTTTAAAACAAAGAAAGGTTTTGTTATGAATAAGAGTATTTGGGCAACACTTTTCTGATTACTTTCAATCAAAGTATTGTTGTGATTAGTTTTGAGCATTTTCTTGTATTCTTGGTCAAATGATGATTGGGAGATAGATCAAAGTATTGTCAACTGATCCTATCGCAAAGGTTTGAATGTTCAATCTTCATTTTTTGTCATTGCATTTGCATAACAAATAGCATTCTTGCATCACCAATGTTGGGAAGTCATAGGATGTGTGAGTTCCTGAAATTGGATAGGATTAGAATCTAAATCTGCCTGAGTTAGTCCTAGATAGGATTAGCTTGGTTTTGCATCTGTTGTTCTCTGGTTAAGGACATACCCCACAGTAGGAATTAGAGATAAGACATAATTCATTGAACATTATTCACATAGGGAGCTGTACCTTAATTCAAAGGGAAACTAGTTATTCTCAGAAATAGTTTCCCAACTGTTGTGTAAAGTTGTTCTTTGTTATAAATTTGGGCACATAAAAAGAGGAAAAGAAGAAGAACAATATGTTTACCAACAACTCGTTATATAAACTGAATCACTTGGTTACCACTACATAGCTCAGTAAACACTATCACCTGGAGCTCAGTATAAACTGAGTCACTTGGTTAACATTGAGTAATTCAATCAACACTGGACTCACGACACATCAACTGTGAACTCGGTAACCACTACACAACTTGGTTTGCACTAGTAAACTTGACATACACTGACATGCTCGGTTTACACTACTGATCTTCACAATAGTTGTAACTGCTCGACATTTACTAGAATTTGTCCAAAGGACTTAGTAGCAACTATAGGACTCGGTAGCAACTGAAATGCTTGGTTAACACTATTAACTGTACAATATGCTTGGTATGAACTTATAATCTGAATAAGTGTATGTCACTAATAACAAACATGACTAGAATGTCAAAAATCTCCTCTTTTGGCATTAGTGACAAAAACACTTATCAGTCAAAAATTGAATTATCCATCACCTTATATCTCCAACTCGGTAGAGTATACTGTTTTAAAGATTTTTCAAATTTGTTTTGTAAAGGATACATTTACGCACATGTTAATGCTCCTCCATACATAATATACAATATACTATACATACAATGTACATTTTCTTTACACTTTTCTTAAAATCTTCCCCCCCTATCTTTTTACATCTTTCTCCTCATGACTTCTATAGTTTCTCCCCTTTATATCATCTTATATCTTTCTCACATCTGTAAATAGATATCTTCAATCTTCTCCAATCTTTTCCCCCTTTTTGACATTAATGCCAAGGATTTATACAATATGTATTTACATGGTAATGCCAAAATGAGACAAGAAGTCTAAAAGTACCTTGAGTATGATAGCCAAAGCCTTGTCCCAGTTCTCTTGCAAGACCTTTCTTGTGTGTAATGCCACTTCCACTCTTGCTAAAAGTTCAATCATATCGTCTACAATAGAGAAATTATTATCATGGATGAGGGTTTTGGAATGTACAATGTGCTTTTGCACTGCATCCATGTTGGGGAGTACCATATTCTAGATATCTACCAATGTAGACCTAATTCTTGGTTCCTCTCTAACCAATTTAGCCTGCATATCTGTTAAAAATATGATCTTCTTTAAATCTGTAGAGCTTGAACTTGGGTCAAGCTGCAATTGCTGAGCACTTGCTTTGAGATCTTCATCAATCTTGAACAATTTTTCCTTTATTTCCTTAGTAAAGCTTGGAATATCACATAGCTTACCAAAAAGTAAAGTTACATTGGTACACAAAGTTTCCAAAGAACCCAAAATAGTAGATAACTCTACTTGACAAATGACAATCTTTTGAGCAATAAGTTCTAAGACCTTATTCTCAAACTTCTTTTCTACTTTATGTAATAATTTATTTTGTCCATCTAGATCTTCATTGTACTTATGGACTGCTTCTACCAATTGAAACAAAACTGGCTAAGAAGTATCAATCTCTATGCCTATAGCTTCTACCAAAATATTCTTGGCATCCTCAATGATTTTAAATTCTTTGTCTCTTTCTTCTCTTAGCCTCTGTTGCTTGGCTTTCTTTTGGAGAAGTTCACCAAATGTTTGCATTTGATCTGGATTGAGTTTGGAAATGTCCCAATTTGGGACTACTATTTCCTCATCAAGGTCTATTTCCTCCTCCTTTTCTTTTCCTTGGCCCAAAAATATTGTGCTCGGTTGAGGCTTGGTATCAACTGTCCTTACACTTATTCCTTGCTTACTAGGAATGGAAACAATAGTAGACATAATAGGACTAGCCAAAAAAATTGATACTACACTTATTGTAGAAATATTAGTAGAAATACCTGTAGTAGCCAATAACCATGTATCCAAAATTGATGTGTCCAAAACTATTGTATCCAACACGGTAGAAGAGGGAAGAGTCTGTAGCTCGGTAGATGAAGTGGGGGTCACTTCAGTCAATGATGTGTTGAGTTGAACTAGTGCAAAGATTGATTGGATATTAGTGTTTTTATTGGTAGTCACAATCAATTCTACTGAGGCTATCTCCATGCTTGATGTTGTCACTATTTTTCTTGGAGAGTGAGGGAGTGAGGCAATAATTGCTGCAACAATCTTAACTAGATCAATTTCCTCATCATCCTATGTTCCTTCCTTGGTAGCCTCTTTCTTTTGTTCCTCTTCATCATTAAAGTTATCAAAATGTGTTGTCTCTTTATCATTTCCTTCTTCATCTTTCTCTTCTTTATCATCATCATCATCATCATCTTTCACATCAACAAAAAAATCACTCGGTTTATGAAGATGATATACATTCTTCCATGTATTTGTTGCATTCCTTACAACATGCTCAATATTTTTCATCAGAACCAGATAAGTGTTAAATTTTAGAGTTAATTTCTCTTCATTTTCCTTTAAGGATTCCTTAACCTCCTTGTCTGTTAAGCTTGGTATAAGCTACCTTAGGGTTTGAGCATAGATGTCTTTAACAGTTTGCATGGAAAATTTCCATCTTGACTTAATCTTATCCATCAAAATATTAGGAATATGAGAGGTAGGCTGGTCAAGTGAGTATTTCCACTTACCCATTTTGTCCAGTACCAAATCTTCAACTTGCTTTTGTTCTTCCTCAGTCCTGATTTCATACTTTAATGTTTTAAAATTTGTTATACCGGCCCCTTCCTGCAGATCTTTTAATCTATCTATTTGCATTATTAACCTCATATGCATTTAATAATGCACTCATCCTATTAAATGTTGTTTGTTGTTTCATTAGCATAGGTACTATTTCATTTTTAACTCCATCTAATATGTTTTGGATGGATTTCCTATTTCCTTTTCTCTAGATAGTTTTATGAGGGTCAACATTAGGTTGCTTGGATTCTTTATCAACAAACTGCTTCACATCATTGTCTTCAAGAATCATCATAATTATGAATTTCCAAGCAACAAAGTGTTCTTTTCCATCAAACTTGTCTTCGGGTATGATTGCACTAGCCATTGAAGGTAGAAGGATGTTGCTAGATATTTTAAATTTGATAATCAATATATAGAGCCTAGGTTCAACTACAAGAGCTCTGATACCATGTAAAGTTTCTACAAATTCTGAGTAACCAAATTGATATAATTTCTTTCTTGACTTGTTAAAGATGGTCTTGAATATATCAAACTTGTATATGAAGTGTTATTTGGTGTATAAATAATTATTTTGAAAATATTTTATACCTACTACAAATCGTATAGGGCAGTAATGCAAAAGGAGCAGACGTTATGTTTTGTGTGTGTCATTTATCCACATTCACACCCTAAATAAATATAGTAACCAAGGGGCATGTCCTCAAAAACGACATGTCCCTATCTAGGTTGGCCTTAATTACTTTCTTCAAATCGGCATCCAAGAGAGAATTACCTTTAGTTAGTGATTAAACTAACTAAGTTGATTAAGTTAGTCTTTAACTATATTGCCCCAAGGAGATGCCAATTAGTATAAAGGGAATGCCAATTATATATAAGCCTTTTATCTAAGGAATTTCATGCATTATCATTTCTGTACGATCTGTGTAACCAGATCAGTATGATGTCAGAGTTACATATTTAACAACAACAAGGGTCCTCTTCTTTGCAGCCTTTGATGGAGATTGTTCTTGTTTTTGCCTCGATGACGTCTATTTCTTCAGTGGTCCAGCCACCCATTTCAATCCCTGGTTTCTAGGGGATAGACTCGATGGTGAATGCTTCTCGACCCGCTTGTGTCTACACCCCACAGGTGAATTTTGCAATTATTCCCTATGGATCACAGGCTTTATGATGCCCACAAAGCCCTGATGGACATGAAGAAGACTTAGATGGGGGTTTGGAGAAGCGATGGCTCCTTTCTGTGAGAGTTGCCTCCCCAATTATCACCTCCAGCTCCTTGCACAACAATTTCTCCTCTCTTGGGGACAAGAATGATATGCAAGAGTTGTTTGAATGAATGTTCTCTCATGGAATGTTTGAGATCTCATTGACCTCTTTGGCAAGTACTATGTGTGAGATACTAGACGCAGGATAGGTATCTTGGATATCCTCTGTCTCTAAGCAATCAAGATTTCCAATTTCATGTTAAGAATTGCATGCCTTGTTATTTGTCCTGATAGTGCTATTTTTCTTCATAGCATGATGTTGGTTGAGGTGGTGTTGTGTCTCTGCTCTCACCTTGTTTAATTTCTTTTTTTATTGATCATGGTTCTGACCCCATGCATAGGATTGTGTGGATCTTGTTGTCCTTCCAAAATCATTCTTTTGGGATTGTTAATGTTTATGCCCCTAATGATGTTGATTGATCCCAACTTTGGCATTAGATGGTGGATTCTTTGCCACTTGCTGCTTAGGTTGTTTGTGGGGATTTTAATATGGTTGAGTTGGCTATGGACAAGGAAGGCATTCTACCATTTCACTGGACAACTGGTGAACGAGAGGCCTAGTACTACATGCACAATAAATTAGGCCTTTTTTATCCCAATATGCATCACTGCCAGCCTAGTGGACTTTGGCACACTTGGTCTAATTTTATAGTTGGTTTTGACAAGATTTTTAAGAGGCTCAATCATGTGATGATCAATGCACAATCTTTTTTATCCTTTTTTGAAGAATATGCTTTACCTGTCATTTCCCTACTTGATGTGACCTTGTCAAACCATTTCCCTATTCTTTTTATTATCACCTAGAAAATAACTCAGTGACATCCTTCCAAGACTCAAATTTTTCTCAACACATCATTGATGGGTCATGAGCCCACTATGGATCATATTCTGCATGTTTGGAATTTAGAGCCTTGAACCCACACACAATTTGGATGGATATAGTGGTGGAATGATGCCATCACTTGTATGATTAGATTTTTCTGGATCTATGGTAGGCAACTTTCTATGTATCATAGGCATTCATATGAAGCCACCATTAAAGATTTGTGTGCCGCTTCAGACGCTCTAACCTTGAATCCTTTTCACTCTGATTTGAAACTGAGGCTTGCCAATCTTCATTGACAAAAGAAAATTGCTAATAATTATGCTACCAAGGGCGCCCAAATCAAAGCCCATCTCCACTGGCTTCAAATTAGAGATCAAGCTTCCAAAGAGTTTTTTGAATCTCTTTGTGCCTGTCATACCTCTATGGGGATCAAAAGAATCAAATATGGGAAACAGGTTCTTTCAAATATTCCTAACATTCTTCAAGCCTTTGCTCGTCATTACGAAAAGGTTTTCACTGCCCATGATTTCACTCTAGAGCATGAACAAGCCTTGAAGGAGTGTATTGTTGTTACTAAAAACTAGCTTGCAGCTAAGAAGCATGCTTTCTGTAAGCAGTTGCTTACCCTCAGTGACCTCAAGGAGGTCTTTTTCGTGGTGGATGACAAATCCCCTAGGTGTGATGGGTTTCCTTGTGAATTTTACAAATTTTTTTGGGATGCTATTGAGCCTGATCTTCATAAGATGTACCTAGAAGCATTTCACTCCAAATCTTTAGGCAATATCATCAATAAGGGAAGCATCAAGTTTATACCTAAATCTAGCAATCTGGAGGACATTTGTAATTGGTGGTTGATCACTTTGCTGAATTTTTCCTACAAAATCATAGCTAAAGCATTAACTCTCAAAATTCGTCACCTTCTGCCCTTGATTGTTCAACCTGAGAAGATTGGCTTCATCAAATATTGTTTTATCTTGGATAACATCATTGTTGTCTGGGAGGGTATGGAATGGGCTCATAGATCTAAGCAACAAGCTCTTTTTCTTAAAATTGACTTTGCCAAAGCTTATGATCGCATAGAATGGTATTTCATTCTTGCTATGCTTTGTGCTCTTGGTTTCAATCCAATTTTTCTTTAGTTTGTGGAGATGCTTTTTGGAGAGGCCTCTATGTGCATGACCATCAATGATAGACAATCTAAGGCCTTTGGTCTTTTCAAATCCATTCTCCAGGGTTGTCCCTTAGCCCCTGCTCTCTGTGTTTTGGTTGCAGAAGTTTTTGTCTATTTGTTGGTTCACTCCATTTTTGCTGGTTGGGTCCATGGTATTTTTCTTCTGGCATCTCCATCCCAATTGGTCAATGGTCATTTTTCTTATGACTCCTTTCTCACTCTCATTGAAGATGAAGCTAATGTCAGCAACGCCCTTGATTGTTTGGAAACTTTCTGTAGAGCCTCTAGGTCTGCCATCCAATGGCACAAGCTGCTTTGTTGTAAGCAGTCCTTCCTCCCTACTCCACCTTGGCTAGCTCAATTCTAGTGGAGATGGATCTAGCATGGAGAGATTTTTTGATTTCTAGGTTTCCCTTTTGCTTTTCAGGCCTCGATGATTAATCTATGAAATGCTGCATTGGAAAAAATTGCTAAAAAGCTAGACTACTGGCTTACTAAGCCTCTCTTGCTTGTTGGAAAAATCCAAATTTTCTCTAAAGTTTTAGAAGTGACCCATGTTTACTACTCTTCCTGTTGGTCCCCTTCTAAAGCCTCTTATGTTAAACTATAAAAGCTTCTCAGAGATTTCCTCTAGGCCTCATATGCAAAGCATATGGTTTCCATCGAGTTGCTTGGGAATATTGTTGTTTGCCCAAAGAGTCAGACGATTTGGGTCTTATCTCCACTAAAAAACAAGGCATTGCCTTGTATTTCAAGTGGGTCCTTAGAGCTCTCACTGGGGATGAATCCTCAAAAATTCTCCTACAACATTGCATCTCCTTTGGTTTTCTTGCTTATAGGCCAGTGTGGAAGGGGATAGGATTTTAGACCCTTCTCATTACCTCTAAACCTATGCACATTCAAGGCTCTTTTGTGGTTAAGAGCATCTAGAAAGCTTGGGAAGTGGTCAAGCCGTGGCTTTGTTGGGTTGGCAGTGGATTCAAAGATGGGCTTTCCTTGAATCATCATAACCTGTGGTGGTTGCCCTTGTTTTCCATTGAGGGTGTTCCTCTAGCTAAGATTCAAGGTGTCAATGCTCTGTATTTTTTCAAATGTGGCATCAAGACACCCAAAGATTTATTTTCTAGAGTCACCATGAGTATGAGATCTTGGGAAGATTTGTACGTCTAGTTCCATTTGTATCACCTAGATTGTCAAACTTGATTTACTGGTCTCTACTTTACCCTCTCATTTGCTTCACAAGCTTGGTATCCAGTATGTTAAGCCTTAGTGGAAGGAATGTAAATGGTATCTATGTACTCCTCTTGTTAATTACAAGACTAAATGGGATACCTGTGGTTGATGCCTCACTTGCCCATGGTTGAGACTCTTAACCAGTGCTGGCACCTCCACTCCATTTAGCAGAATCAAAGATATAGGTTTACTATTATTTGGAAAGCCATTACCGTGCTGAAGATTGCACACTTTTCTTGGTGTGTCTTCTTCCAGGGTTTGCCCCTAGTTCCTTGGCTCAAGCATATAGGTATTCCTGACCCTTGGTGTTTGTTTTGTGGTCAACCAGAGTCTTTCCTACACATCTTCTAGTTATGTCGTAGAGCTCAACAGTATTGGCTTTGGATTCATGATTTTTTAGATCCTTTAAGCCAGAGCCTTTTTCTTGGCATATGATCCTACTTAGGGTCTCAACCAAAATTCCCTTTAAGTTTTCTCAGATTTGGCATGCTTTTAGGCTAGATATTTTGTTCACTTTATGGAAAGATAGAAATGCAATGCTTTTCACTCACACTTTTCTTGATATCAATGTATCTATGTATACTAAAGCTTGCATATGTAATAATGTTTTCCTCCAGATTCAAGTATAAGGTAACTAGGTGTCCTTGGAGGTGGCCCACTTGTAGGAGCTACTCAATCATTGGGGAAATTCTCTATGTATGATTGCCCAAGTGTCGTCGAATTCTGCTTCAGCAAAGCAGACTCCGCCTCATGGGCATCACCCACTAGTGCATTTTACCCTAAATTGCGACAAAAAATTATGACCAAGTATTTTAAATGGGTTGGTTGGTCGAGTTATAAAGCAATTTTTTTTTTTTTTTAATAACATGCCCGTGTTGGTCGCAATTGCGACAAATTATTTTTTTTGCAATTGTGACACACACCGCAACATAAAACAAAAAAAAAGGGCAAAAATATAACACATTTCATTTGGCACGAGGGTTGCTTCTTGATGTGTCGGTGGTCGACCTCCATTGACCCACCACTTCAACTCCTTCACTTCCAACATTTCGCTCGCAGGAGGGCATAGATTTTCAAGGGCGAGTTCTGAAAGAGAGGACTCGACATTATGTAGGGACCATTGTAAAAGGTAAGAGTTTAGCGCTATATGGTTTTCTTTACCATAGCATCGTTTAGGGTTGTAATTTATAAAATTTTGGTGGTAACTCCCACAGTCTAGTTTTGTCACCCTCTATCTTGTCCAGACTCCACACAGATTCACTAGGAATGGCTTTGTCCCCTCTTCCAAGCACTCAACTCCTCATGCACAATCAAGCCTTGGATCATGCCTTTTTCTGCATTCAAGCCCTTGTTTATGTATTATTAGTTGGTACATGATTTACATGATTTATTATCCTCCTATATTCAACAGTAGAAAGTGTTCCCTTCTCTGCCATGTGGTGTCAATTCAACCACACTATAAGGGTTTTCATAAGAATGCGCTTGGGGACTCCATGTTGGTGGCATTTTCTCCAAAATCAATGGTTTGAGCACTCCATGCATTAATCTTGTGCTACTTTTTCAGTATTGACTGCTTAATGCATCCCAGTCTTCTGCAACCACGTGTTTTATTCATCTCGTGGAACTTTTGGTCCATCAAACTATCCATTAGAAGGGCTTTGAATGTGCATTACAAAAACTTTCAAACAACTGTAATACTATGTACCATATAACAGCTGAAAACAACAATACTTATGAAAAGAGATTGAAGTTATATTGAGCCCATTGAATTAAACAAAGAAATTAACCAGGATAGTCTTTGATTTCATGTGGAAAGTGTCTTGGTGAGATATTAATTTATGCTATCCTGACAAGGCAATTTTTTTGTTATGGCATCCTACTTTTGGGGAGCTGAAAAACTGACAATTCAGATCTTAATTCAGTGTGTTGAGCAAGTTCTACCAAAAACATTTAGATTTTCTAAACCTACGTTATGATTGACTTCATTGACTTCAACTATTTCACTATTGTAAGCTTCATGCAACAATCTGGCTCACGTTTTGTGTCAACTGTACAATGCAATTTCTTTTAGACACTCCAATGGTTTGAATCTGTAGCCTATGACCTTTTGTCTACCAATTACTTTGGTTATTGGTAAAACTGATGAATAATATTCTGTATTTGGAGAAGTTATTATGGATTGCAGAAATCTTAGCTTGTTTAATAATATTTTATATAGGATCATGAGCATTAGATTGGAACTTTTTATATTGGGAGCAACACAATAATTATATTTGTTATTTGATATGGAAGTAGAATTCTTAGAGTGAAACTTTTTGGATTGACAGTTGAGAATGATATATTTTTGTTATTGGATATAAGAGTATGAGTTCTAGATTAATATTTCTTGGACAAATAATCAAGAATAATAATAAATTTTTATTGTTTGATATGAGAGCATGAGTCTTAGATTAGAGCTTCTTCAATTGTAAGCTAAGAGCAATAATTGTTTTTATTCTAGTCTATATGGGAGCAAGAGCCTTAAACTGAAACCTTTTCAATTAAGTGCCAAGGACAATAATTATTTTCGCTACTTGGTATAGAAGCCTGTGACCTAGCTTGAAAAACCTCTTTGATAAGAACCAAGAACCATAATTGTTTTTGTTACTTGATATGAGAGCACAAACCTTAGATTGGGATATTCTTAATTGGTAGTGAAGAATACCAATCGTCTTTGTTACTTGGTATGGGAGTGCGAGCCTTATATTGAAACCTCTTCAACTAAGAGCTAAGAATAATAATTGTTTATGTTACATCACTAAGGGAATTTCCCTCTCATTTTCTTATAGGCCCTCCAGAACTAGTGGAAATCAGGAAACTAATATGATGACTGGTTTGAGTTTTCTTTTCTTCTACATTAAATGGAATCTGCTTGAAACTTAATGGAAGTTTGGTGCTTTCACTAATTGCATGTTATTCGCAAGGTTACAAAATAGTGTTAGCAAAAAATTTCTAGTTGCATTTGAGATGCACAAATCTTAGCTTTTTCAACTAGTTATGGGTATTTGTAAGGGTAATTAAAAATGTCAAGTTTATCACTTGTAGTGGTGCATTGACCGGCTAGATTGGGGGCATCATAGAAGTTCAATTCATTGACTTTATTTTAATGTTCTCCACGAGCAATTTGGTGTGCCTATTTAACAATTTTCTCCTATACATCTTTCCTTCTATTAAGTGGCCTTATCTCACCATGCTTTTCTTCTTTGCTTTTGCATTGATCTGTGTCTTATCAATACATCTGTATTTTATTGATGGAAACTTATGGCTCAGAATTAGTGTTTTGTGTTTTAGTTAGGAGATAATGGAAAATGTAGAAGTATCCTTTTAAATGGAAATGTTGAAAATATGCTTTACATATATACAACTAAGCTAGTCTTGATACCAAGGATGTCTATGAGATAAGGTAATATCTTCCAAAACTCATAACACATTTGTACATGATCCATAAATAAGCATTACAACAAGTGAACAATAAGGTAAAGGCCATGTGAGATAAATGTACATTTAATATATAGTAATTATTCTATTACAATTTGAAATGATTAGAACTCTTGAGTAGTAGTATATGAAATACTATAGATCTCTAATGTAATTTGTCTAGCATTTAGGAAAAACACTGGCATCATAGAATATCATTTCTTTAATATTTTGAGAGTTAAAAACTATGGTGAACTACTTATATATTTTTAATATTTCAAAAGTGTCATATAAATGTGGAACCAATTTTTGTTGTCTTATAAATGTGGAACCACATTATAGTGCAAGTTTGGTATATCCCTACCTTACCTTCACCCATTTTGTTAACGGATTTTGACTGTAGTGAAAACAAAACCTTCCATAATTATTAATTATAAGTCAAGTAATAATTTGAATCATAATGGTTCTGGGATTTATATACATAAGTTGTCTATTTTTATCTTTCAAATGTGCTTTACCTGTTGCAGTTATTTCTATAAATTAGATTTTTTTGAATGTAATTTTTTGACATCTCTGGTAAAACTTAATCTTTTGTGGCATCCTCTTGGGTGATGGAGTTAAACAATCACAATATAGGAGTTATAAACTAGTATAGGAGTAGTTATGCATATAATGTCATACATCTGCACTGTAATTTTCAGAAATGTGGAAGCACAACACTGCAATCACAATACCAAATCCAACTCCATAACTTAATATGTCAATTTCAACAGCATGTATTGAAGATGAGATAAGTTCTTTGTTAGATTTCAAAGGTGGCCTTTATCTTTCCTCAGGTCAGTTAGCCTCTTGGCATGGATTGAATTGTTGCGAGTAGGAGGGTGTTGGCTACGATTATCATACATCACATGTGATTACTCTTGATCTAAGCAATCAGTTGAGTGGTGAAATTCATCCATCGCTATTTGATTTGCAACACCTGTAGCACTTGGATTTCAGCTAGAATTACTTTCAAGGTATTTCTATTCCTCCACAGTTCTCAAAATTGTAGAGGCTTTCATTTCTTAGCTTGTCAAATGCTAGATTTGGCAATGAGGTTCCTCTAGTGTTGGGAAATATGTCAAGCTTGTGTCATCTGGATCTTTCATATAATTGGGAATTTAAGGGTGGTAAGTTTGATGTATGGGCCAGAGGTCTGAGAAGCCTTGAATTCTTGGGAATGAATGAAATGAACCTAACAATGGGCTCAGAGCACTGGGGTGAGGCCCTCAGCAATCTTCACAATCTCACCCAAATTCAACTATCTAGTTGTTGGTTGTCAGGTAATATTCCAGATCTATCAAATCTGACCTCTTTGTCCCATGTGCATTTATCATGGAATTCATTCCCTTCTGAACTACCCTCTTGAATTGAGAATGTGTCTTCGTTGGTTTCACTTGATCTCAGCTACAATAATCTAAATGGCTCCATCCCTTCCAATTTCATGCCCTGTTCAAAATTGAGAAATCTTGACCTTAGTGGTAATAGTGACTTGAAGGGAAACCTTTCTTTGATTTTAGGCCATTCCAACTCACTTGTTGCTCTATCTCTTTCTGGCTGCAATTTAAGTGGAGAGTTTCTCCACTTTGCTACAAACTATTCAAAACTTGAGACCATGGATCTGTCCCATAATCATTTCAAGGGAACCATGCCGTCCTCTTTTGACAACCTTTTATCCCTTGCACATCTGGACCTCAGTAACAACCAGCTATCAGGAAGAATCCTAGACTCCAATTAAAAGTTGGCAAGTTTAAGAGTATTGTTACTCAACCATAATCATCTGACTGGCCAGATTCCACCCTCTCTATGTGAGCTTTCAACATTAAGTGAGCTGCATCTGGGCGATAACCAGCTGTCAGGAACAATTCTAGATTCTCTTTTGAAGATGGCCAGTTTAAAAGTGTTGGCGCTTGCTTCCAACATATTAAGAAGCAACATTTCATTTCAGATGCTCAAAAATATGACTCGCTTACGAGGATTGGACCTTTCTAAAAATTAGTTATCTATTACTATATCTACAAGTTGGATTCCACAGTTTGACCATTTAGAGTACTTGGGATTGAGGTCTTGCAATATAGAAGGTGCTTTCCTTGCATTTTTGTCCCAACAATATCAATTGAAGGAACTAGATCTTTCAAGTAACAACATTGTGGGAAATATTCCTTCATGGTTGTGGGATCTTCCTAATCTTGATACACTCATTCTTTTAGATAACAATCTGGAAGGTTCTCTACCCTGGCAAATATCCCATTGATTTTTTGCGGTGGATTTGCAAGGGAATAGATTGTATGGCACACTTCCTACTCTGGATTTTGTTTCATTCCTATTAGATCTATCAGATAATATGTTTAACGACTCGATTCCAAACATTAGACCTCCATCAGATATTTGGGTATCAATCTTTCTATCATTGTTAGGAAATAACCTCTTCGGAGAAATTCCAAGTTCTACTTGCACAAATTCAGATAGAGTGGGTATTTTGGACTTGTCAAATAACAAACTGATGGGCAAGATCCCTGCAACTATCAGGTCATGTTCTCAATTAGTGGTTTTAAAATTGGCTCATAATGATTTGGAAGGGGAGATTCTAGAGGAGTTGGGAAATCTCACAGCTCTTCATGCACTAAATCTCAATGGCAATAGGTTTCAAGGTAATATTCCTCCATCCCTTTCAAATTGCACAGGTCTCAAAATATTTGATTTGGGAAATAGTAAATTTGAAGGTAAAATTCCTGTTTGGATAGAAAAGCTGAAAGATTTGACAATTTTGAGCTTAACCTCTAATAATTTTGAAGGTAAAATTCCATCCCAACTTATGAGGTTGCAGAATCTCCAAATTCTAGATTTATCGAGTAATTGTTTATCATAAAGTATCCCTCAAGATCTAAGTAATCTATATGCTATGGTCAATCAATCTCAAATTATCGATGAACAACTTACCTTCTCTTATTTCACTGACTTAAATCTAGACTCTCCTTATGAATCAAAGTTCGAGGATGAAGTAACAATTTGGATAAAAGGAAGGGTTCAAAGATACGAGAAGATAATCTATGCAGACAAGTTCATGGATCTCTCACATAACAACCTCTCAGGCAATATTCCTCCAGCATTGGGAGTCCTCCAAGGTTTAATTTCTCTCAACTTCTCAATTAATCAGCTATGTGGTTCAATTCCTGAATCCTTGGCAAACATGGCTCTTTTAGAGGCTCTAGATCTTTTAGAAAACAAGTTGTCAGGAAAAATTCCTTTCAAATTTTCAAATCTAACCTTCCTTGAAGTATTGAATCTTTCAAACAACATGTTGTCAGGATTAATACCACAGGGAAAACAATTTGCAACATTTGAGGCTTCCTCCTTTTTAGGAAACCCCAACCTTCATGGGTTTCCCCTTGAAAATACGACACTGGGTTGTGGTTCAGGTTGCAGAGAGCATCAAGCAGAATGGAATAAGACTATAGTTGGTAGCAGCAAAGATATAATGGAGAGTCGATGGTGGGCAGTAGGATTGGGATTAAGTTATGGAGTTGGATTTGGTGTAGTGATTGTAGTGTTGTGCTTCTACAGTAGTTATAAACTAGTATAGGAGTAGTTATGCATATAATTTCATACATCTGCACTATAATTTTATTTTTATGCATGGTTAGAACACTAGCTATAGTTTCTTAGTTTAGGAATTGAAGCATTATATAAACAAGTATGTACAATGTAAATAATATTGAAAATTTTTTTGCAATAAAGCTTTATGCAATTGTTGCTTCACTCATGGTGTGAGAATGCTTATATCTATGTCATTTGATTTTTTTCCACATCTTGTTCAAAACATATAATACAATCTCATCTATGAAGCGTATTAAAAGCTAAGGATTTGGAGTGACTCGTATACAATTCATTTTTTTTCCTTTCATTATATGGTTTGAACAAGTGTGGAAAAAAATCAAATTTTTATTATGAATTTTTTGTTCACCGATCTATGTTAAACTAATCAGCAAGGTCACTTTCCTAATACTTTATGAACTGGATGCTATTCGCAAGGTCAATTTCCTAATACTCACTATAGTACTTGCTATTCAATTGAGATAGACACGGCTCATTAGTTTGTTTGTATTCTCTTTGGTTTTTGTTAAAGAAGATAGCTGAATGCTATATGAACTAAAATTTTTGTGGTGTCAACATGCTTGTGCATCTCTTGAGCCAAATTACCAGCCCCAGTGACATTTTTTGTTGTTCAAAAGCGACACCATACTAGACTATTTGCAAACAACCATGCAAATAGGCATTCTATAGATAGACTTGGGAACATCTTGCCAAGTCTTCAGTACATAATAAAGCAACTGAATTTCATAAAAAAAAATTTTGATAGTTGATTTGTTTAAATATTTCCCATCAAAAATTACTTAGTACATCTCGTCTTTTTTTTGCACTGAAGCTTGCAGTTCTGAAGAATCTGATAGCAAAGAATTTGAAGAAGAAATTGTAGCAAAGGTATATTTGGTGTTCTTTTTTAAGTGAAAATGTGATTGGAAATTTTGTATATTGTCATATTTCACTTGCAAAAAGGTAAAATTTTAAATAGAGGTTAAGTTGTATGGATTTAATTTTCTTCTTCATTATTTATAATGCTCTTGATTCCTCCTTTGTAACTGTAAAAATACTTGTTTATTTTCACCTTTCCAGATACCCTTTACCAGGTTCTTCAAGATTCCAAAATATCTTGGGTTGACCTCGCTCCAGCATGTCCTAACTCCTACTTGGTTTAGAGACCTAACTCCTTTTTATATGCATCTTCTTCTTACTACTCCATCTATAGGTTGCAAACAAATCATCCTTCTTAGACCAACGAGTCATTCCATTCAAGAAAGACCATGTCTGATGATATCAACGCACAAAAAAATAGGGAGACAATTGCTAGACTGTGGTCTAACTTAAAAAGAAAAGGTGATGGAAAATTTTATTGTCCTTGCAAAATGTGTAAGGGCTTAAAGACTCGAAGATATCTAATTACAACAACTAAGCAACATTATAGGAAACATGGTCACATTGAAGGGCGAAACGAGTATTGCCCATTGGTATGAATTTTAATAGTTTATAAATTACATAAGGCATGATTTGATGATGACATCATGGTCATGGTTAATATAAGGTCATCATTTTCATATAGGTCAACATCCCCGAGTTTCATGTTATGGACCATGACAATTCAGAGAATGCGGATTTCCAAACAAGGGAACATGGAGGTGTGAATATTGAAGTAGAAGGTAATGATACCATGGAAGAAGACCAGGATGATGAAGATCACGATGATCAAAATGATGATGATGATGATGATGATGATGCAAAGCCTGATGTACCTTTACTTGAGAAGGCATACTAGTCCCTATATGAAGGCTCCAAAATAACTCTTCTTACCGCTGTACTGCTATTGGTGAACTTGAAGGTTATGAATGGTTTATCCAACGTAGCAATGACACATATGTTAAGGTATGCCATCTTCTTTCATTATTTTACTCATAGTTCCCTTACAATTGACATTGGGTTCGTGTAGCAATTAATATTCTTTAAATTAAGAAATTATATTTTTGGTCGTAGGTTGATAAGTGAGTGTTTGTTACCACCATCAAACATTCTACCTCGCTCATACCAAGAATTATCTGCCATCATGAAAGATATTGGAATGGAGTATTAAACAATACATACATGTCTGAATGATCATATTATATATCATAAAAAGCATGAATTTGCAACACAATGCCCTACTTGTCATATCAGTAGATATCAATCAGATCGATTAACAAAAAAGGTGCCTTGCAAGGTTCTTCGACATATTCCCATTATTTTACATCTACAACGATTATCCAAGTGCAATAGCTTAGCACAATTTATGGATTACCATGCACGCAATAGAAGTCAAGATGACATTATGTGAATGCTTGCAAATGGTTCGACATTTAAGGAAATAGAGGAAAAATGGCCACACTTTAAGGAAGAACCTCGTAATCTCAAGCTTTCATTGGCAACAGACGGTGTCAATCCTTATGGAGAGATGAGATCTACTTACTCGGTGTGGCCTGTTTTTGTTATCAACAATAACATACCTCCTTGGTTGTCCATAAAGAGAGAGCACATAATGCTGACACTGATTTTTCTAGGTATTTTTTGATTTAGTGGTCATCTAAATTAATTTATTATTACTAATCCATCAAATGGTCAAAATAATTATGTAATGTTTTTGCTCATTCAACTAGGTAAGTACCAAGTTAAAGATATCAACGTATATATTGAACCCCTTATCGACGAGTTGGTGGTGTTATGGAATGGGGTTACTATGTATGACATTTGTAGACCAATAGGACAAAAACAATTTCAATTTCATGCAATGCTTGTATGGACAATACACGATGCCCCTGGGCTAACACATTTTTGTGGTATGTTCTCTTCTTGACACCTCTTTTTTGGTATGTCAAAGTTAACACATTTAATCCAATTATACACAATCTTGTAGGTCTTCAGACAAAGGGTAAATTTTCCTATCCAATTTGTGGTCCAAAGACAAAATCTCGTCATTCAAAAAGTTTAAGAAAGCAGGTGTTTGATGAGAATAGACACTTTCTGCACAGAAATCATGAGTACCAAATTACCAAAAAATATATTTTCAATGGTCTAGAAGAGACTATGTCAAAGCCACAGAGAATGACACCTTGCCTATGGAAGTTGGCACACAATAAAATAAATCGTCGAGGTAATGTCATTCCATTTGATGGTTTTTGTTTCAAATTTATATTTTGATATTGTGTTTTGTTTACTGATGATGTGATTGATGCTTGTGAAGGTCATCAAGACATCAATGACCAACTTTCAAAAGGACTAAAAATTTATCCTATGCAATTTACTAGGTTTCCGTACTACGAGCAACTCCCAATTGTGCATTTGTTTGATCCTATGCATATTGGAAAGAATGTAGTAGAGACATTATGGAAAATCTTGGATGGAAGGCGTGACAAAGATCACATTGTCAAAACTTGTAGTGACATTGAAGAATCAAACCATGCAATGAAAAATGGCATTCGATCAAATAAAAATAGATACCAAATTGATACAAGTGCCCTTAGTTGGTTATTGTCAGAGTAGCAGAGCAATGCTATAAAAGAAGTCATAAAAAAAATACGATTTTCCACAGGATTTGCTGCAAAAATAAACAATGTCATATCAAATAAAAGTGAATTTGGGCTAGGGTTGAAAACACACGATTGGCATACATTTATTAAGGTAATTCATGTTATTTTGTATTCACTATATATTTATATACTGCATGTAGTTTCAATTGCATTCTTTTATAAAATATTGACAAGATCATTTTACAAATATTGCAGTACGCTCTACCTCTATGTCAAATAGGTTATATATGATCTTGGAAAATACATGAGGTGGTTGTCATCTAAAGAAATCAATAAAGAAGATATAAAATAATTGAAGAGAAAAATTCCTCTTCTACTGTGTGAAATGCAAAAGTGTCTACCTCCAAGTTTTTTCAATGCACAAGAACACTACCTCATACATCAAGTCGAGGAGATTAAATTGTGTGGACCTGTACCAACCAGGTCAATGTGGATGGTTGAGAGGCACTTGAAATTTTTGAAAGGCTTGGTTCAATAGAGAGCACATCCCAAGGGTTCTATGGTGGAGGGATATATGGTATACCAGACCATGGTGTACATTAGTGAATATCTTTCGAAGTTTGCAGCAAAGATCCATGTAGATCGTATTTGGGATCCCAACTCAATTAACAAATTCAAAGGGGAGTACTTGATGGGCAAAGGTAGATCGAGGAAAGTGAGCGGTAAATCTAAGATGTTATTGTAGTTAATTAATTCTTATAAATCTTCAATATAAGTTATTTTTAATTGGTGTATTTTTTTGAAATAGGTGATCGAGAGTGGGATGCAATACATTTGTATATTGCGAACAATCTTTGATTGGATGACGGAATGGATTGATTGATGTCAACAAAATGGTTGCTCATTAACATGGAAAGGTGTTGCTTCATTGGTTACAGAAGCTCATCGTAATGGAGATTCCAATGTTATGCTGATGGTAGTTGATATAGTAAAGGGTTTAAGAGGTGGAGAGGTACGTAGAAATTTATTAATGATCATAACTCGATGTATGTTTCATATCAACTCACGATGCAAATAATTTAAACACACTTCAAAAATTGCAGGTCAAGCACCACAAAGCTATGTACTATCATGGCCACAAATTTCGCATAAAAAGGTTGGATGACACAAAGAAAACTTGTGATTCCGGGATAACTGCAATTTTCGAGGTCACCAATATATCATCTATAAATGACATACATCCTCAACAATCTCAAAATCAATACTATGGCATCTTGGATGATATAATTGAGTGTGAATTTAACACCTTCAAAATAGTTCTATTCGTCGTCAAATGGTACAATTACAACTAAATCAAAATGATCTAGATAGAATGGTTATTCAACATGATAATGGATTTACAATGATCAATACAAGGTCATTTGAGCTAGTTGGAGATGAGCCCTATGTTCTTCCAAGCCAATGTGAGCAAGTGTTTTACTCAGAGGTTCCACATAAACAAGGTTGGTCATTTGTTGTTAGACATGATCCAAGAGGAAGGCCGATAAAGTATAATGTTATGGAAGAAGAAGATATTGAAGATGATGAAGAAGCAGATGATGAAGATCAAGATGATGGTGATGACAATGATGGTGATGGTGATGGTGATGATGATGATAATGATGATGGTGATGACGATGATGATTGGGATGGTGATGATGGCGATGATGATGGTGATGATGGTGATGATGATGGTGATGATGGTGATGATGATGGCGATGATGATGGTGATGATGGCGATGATGATGATGATGATGATGGTGATGATAAAGAAGATAATCAATGACTACAAATGTCGTTACCCCTTCTGTTGATGATTTTGCATTCCATATATAAGGTAAATTTGTTCATGTTTACAATGTTGCATATTGTTCATGTTGTCTTCTAAGTTATTTGTAGCATACACGTATCATGTAATTTTTAGCTAACTTAAGATAAATGATTAACATATGTAGGAAATTTGATTACATATTTATTGTGTTCATTTCTAATGATTACAACATATGTTATTTATAGTTACCAATGTTTACGTTGTGTCTGATTATGACCCTTTTTGCAAACAGTCAATTGACTACAGGTACATCATCACCCCTTCTGTTGATGATCTTGCATTCCATATATAAGGAAAATTTGTTCATGTTTGCAATGTTGCCTATTGTTCATGTTGTCTTCTAAGTTATTTGTAGCAAACGTGTATCATGTAATTTTTAGCTAACTTAAGATAAATGATTAACATATTCAAGAAATTTGATTACATATTTATTGTGTTCATTTCTATTGATTACAATTTATGTTATTTATAATTACCAATGTTTATATTGTGTCTGATTGTCACCCTTTTTGCAAACAATCAATTGACCATAGGAAATTTGACCCGTTTGGCATGGATTGTGCATAGTGACATGGATCAGCAGGTATAAGTCAATAAATAGACATAATTTTCTTATATTCTTCTTGTTTATCATTGAGCACGTATGTTATAAATAGACATATTATATAATCATATAACGTATATATAGACAAAGAAGGTCCGTATAGAAATATAATTGTATAATCACTTTCAACTTACTACATTTTATATTTGTCACTTTCACTTTCCATTTGATGGATTGCAGGACCCAACAAATAGGTACTTGTTAGATCTATCTACATCGAATGAGGGAAATGAGGAACTGGTAGATGAAAGCTCTACATGTAGTACGACTAAAATAGGGAGATCAACTAGAGGTTAAAAGAATAGAAAAAAAATTTGATAAACAAATGCAATTTTTCCTTGCTAATGGGGGGTCATGTTCTTATGATGATGAGACCAAAGGTGACATCAAGGTGCCCTTTTGATACTCACACATTGAGAAAGAATGGGTACCCAATGAGTTACCTCCAATTAACACATATTTTTTGTGTTAATGAGAGGATAAATTGCATTGCTCCATCCTCATTACATGGTTTGGGCCTATTTTCCATGGATGGGATAAAGGTATGTTACAAAAAAGTTGTCGAATTATCAAGTATGTCAGTCCATGTTACAATTACAATGATTGGATGCGGATTGTTCAATATAAAAAAAGTATGTGTAGGTATGGGGTATCAACTAATTATATACAACAGAAAGAAAATGATCAAAGTAAAAGATTTGCTATGTACATTGATGGCAGACCAAAAGCAATAGGTAATATTGTAGGTTTTATAAATAGTACGCGACCTTCTTCAACTAGTAAGCAACCCAATTGCATATTTGAGGCGCGTGAGGGGAATGAAGTTTTTGTTTGTGCAATAAAATCAATAAGTGCAGGGGAAGAACTGCTAATTGATTACCATTTAAATCGCATAGATACAAACAAAGTTACTATCATGAGGGCTGTAAGTACTATTTACCATTTTGTTAATAAGGTTTTTTTTGTTGTCTATTGCTTTCAGTTAGCTGAATTTTTTATGTTTAATCTTTGTGTCAGGACGATATGGTTCCAACAGATGATAGAGGTCACCAGGATGCTACTCCAGCCCCTTCTTCAGCGAGGGTAAACCTTTTTGAAATGTACAAATTAGATAGTTGAAAAATGTTATATTATTACGTTATTTTATTTATGATTTTTTAGTTTTTATGACAGTTTTACTGATATTCCTCTCACAATTTGATGTTCAAGATAAGGGTAAAGCAGCATCAGTAAGTACCAAGCCACTAGCTACGCCTTTTGATGAGGATATTGCTGAAACTCCCAATTTCATAAAAATGTTGAAGAAAAAACTTTTAAAAATTAATTTAGAAGCAATGAAAATTTTGGATGAGGCAAATATGGAATTCGAGGAGATGATGAAGAGGCTATCAGATTTGAGAGCGCAAGCTCGTTGTTATGAAGTAAGCTCCAATGAATATTTAGTTATAACAAAAGTTCAATAAAGATTTATATTTTATAATCTTTTATGTTGTGAAGTAAAATATGTAATATGTGCAAAAATACTTTATTGATGCAATTTTTAAAAAAAGTTGTAAGAAACTTTACCTACTAAATTCTTGTTATACAGGAACTTTTGGCAACTTATCCACAACTTGGTCAAGGACAACGCGGTGAGGCTGGTAGTAGCAGACCTCCGACTGCCACTGGTAAAATAATCTTTTAGTTGACAAGTTAGAAGGAATTTTTTATTTCGAACATTCAAAACTTCTTAACTCTTACTTTTATTATTTCAGAATGTCTTTGCTAACAATGTATTGTTCAAGTCATCCAGTGCAGGAGACTCCTACGAGGTTGACAGACGCTCGTACGAGATTGCCGACTACAATGTCGGCAACAAGGGGACATCTAGCTAGTAAATCCTTGTTTTGCTATATTTGGTTTTGTGTTAATTATGAGTTGATAATATGTACTTTAATCTTGGGTGCATCACATAGTGTATTGTTTTTTTTTGTGGTAGGAGATGCATCGTTTGGTACATCGCCAAATGCAGATCATAGTGCATGTATTGGTGATAATTCACTGTCATTTCTTGGAGCTACTCATATTTCTAGCACGGGAGCTATGCAGACATCGTTGTTGATTGACGATAATGAATCAATGCCTTTGAAATGTCCTAAGATTCTAGGTACTTTAAATAATTATTTTTTATATTGTAATAAGGATTTTCTTGCAAGATGTAAACATGATAGGAAGTGGTGAATACAAGGGCTTTTGATGTGGAGTGATGCCTCATGACCTTCTTTAGTATGTCGTATTGTGCAAGTTGTTTAATTATTCTAGAATTCCTTTTTATTAGGGGTTTGGTAGGATCATCTGAATTATCAATGACCTTTTATCTATACCAGTAATTCTGTAGTTTAATAGTTTGGTACATTGCAATTTCATGCTTTCAGTAGAAGATACTAACTTCTTTTTTGGTCAATTTTGGTCAAGTTGATCCTCCAACCTTGAAATAGATCACTAAAAAGATGAAATCTATCTCATTTTATGTATTTGTTATTCATTATGAAAAGTATTCTTCACATGATTCATTTTAATGGTTCTTACTATTAATTATCCCATGACATTTTTTGCAAGAAACGATACATTTTATAGGAGGCTTTATGACCTATGTTCCGAAGATTCGGGCCCACCATACGTAAAAGGTGGAACATCATAACTGAACTAATTTTATCCCACTGTTTCCTTTCATTCAGGTCTTTTCTTATACTAGCTATATCTAACAATTTTGTGTTTTTTCTTAAAAGGTGGAACTACTAAGATCAAAAATTAAAAGATGAGCTCATCAAAGATATAGAGCATGAGTTTGGTAGTAATATTTTTTATCATAAGAAATTGTTGCAAAAAGCTTCCAGACATCTTAAGGTTGTGAGGGACACATATAGAAAGAGCCTCATCCTAAACCCGAAGTACAAGCGTCCTCCCTTTGTTTCAATGAGGGACTAGAATGAGTTCATTTTGGATGCAAAGGAGAAAAGGGAACGTCCAAAAGAAAGTACACCAGCAAATTCGAAAAGGTATGCAATAGTATTAACTACTAGTACATTAATGAGAAAATTTAGGGTTGAACTTCAGTATCAACAATTTCAACTAGCTCAATTTAATCTATCTATTGATGAAAGGTATGTAATTCATATGCTAACACACTTGCTTATAAATCTCAATCTCAATTTGGGCATAAATCCTACATAAGATATAACTGACACAACTGCTTATAAATCCTAAATTCATATGCTGACACAATTGCTTATAAATCTTAATCTCAATGCTGACACAACTATATATATCTCAATCTGGGCATAAATCCTACATAAGATATAAATAGTGAGCTTATAACTTCACATATAGCTATATTATGTCTTGAAAATATAGTAATGCTCAACTACATGTACCATAGTTGTATGTGTTAGCAGTATAGGTGATAAATGATATTCATTAATTGTAATGACAAGTACAATTTTTTTGAAAAACTTTTTAAGAATTTTACTAATGGTAAGTCTCCTAAAAGTAATAAGCATCACGTTCAATGCTAGAAACACAAGTTAATGACAACAATCACGTTCCTATCTTTGAGGACTGACAACAACCCTTGTAGATTTATATTTATTGGTATTGTGGAGAGATGATCCAACCTACACTAGGCAAGACAAACTATTTGAGACTTCATTTGGATGACATGATGTATGTTTCCTATAGACCATGGCTAGGCATAGAGCCATAAGATGATGTCTTCTCCTAGCTAGGATTCATGTTGGTATCTTAACCATTGAATGGTCATTCTTCATTGAAGATAGAGAGATTTCCGCTAACCCATGTCTAGAGACAGTTCGACTATCAATACAGTATATCACAGGAGTATTGTAATTACACCTGCTTCACCAAGGAGGTAAAGAAAGGTTGTTCTCCTAGATTGGACCCAATTAGATGTATGGAAGATGTTAGTGGCCTTACCATTTATAGGTGGGACTACTTTCTAGATGTAGTGAATGATGGTGTCACTCCCTAGTACATAGAGCATTTGGCCACACATTCATTTCCTCATATAACTGATCCTATAGGGGTAGTTAGTCAGGCACCACACCCTGATGTTCAACAACCACAAGAACATCCTTTGAGGGAGGAGAGACCTTTATAATGGCCACTAGTAGTTCTTGTTACAATTCCTTCTCATACTATCAGATTGGATGTTAGATCAAGCAATAATGAATAGGCACATAGGCCTACTCATGTGAGAACTCATAGAGAGATGAGCACCATGGGTGTGGTAAGAGGTGATGCCATGAGACATAGGGTAGAGGAGCCACCACAATAGGATGTGGGTGGAGGAGGGGATGATGACATGCCAAATTAGCCTCCATAGGTTTCACCCATAGGAGATGTATTAGCACATACTCAAGATTCTCTATGACATGTGAGGGAGAGATTGAGGACTTCTTAGAGGTAGGTGGGCAAGTTACAGGTGCAAGTTATAGTTAGAGATGCATGACTAGCTAGAAGAGGGGAACTGTGAGATAGTAGATCTATGGTCTGAGATCATAGAGCTAAAGAGATAGATAGAGTTAGAGCGAGATGAGACCTGTCATCATACCTCTTGGGCTGCTCATTATTATGTAGTATATGAAAATGCAGTACCTCTAGCTCAACATGTCTCAAGGTTCTTTGATTATGCTTGAGCTTTTGATGGTGTGGTGCCTCCTGCACATGTAGATGTTACTCCTCCTCCTCCTCCTGGTGATGAGGGGGGAGGCTGTAGTTAGGTCCATGCTATCTTTTGTTCCTTTTTGTATCTTTATATTGATCATGAGATTCATTGTATATTTGATGTATCATTTTGAGACTTGAGATATTGATAGTGCTCTGATTAGCACTTAGTTTTGATCTTTTGATTGTATCACCCCTCCGACATGTCAATGATATATATATGACACTGGATGTGAATTTTCCACTCTTAAAAAGCATTAGAATTATTGATTGCAGTTTGCGCAGTAAGATAATGGTAAGCTTCTGTTTACCTAAATGTCTCTATTTGGAAACTGACACTCAACTTCTGGAACATTTTGCAAAAGTGAAATTGATCAGGAAAATCACCTATTCTAATGATGAAGATTTTGCTAATGTCAAAGTTCTACAATGCTTTCCTTATTTGGAGGAGTTGTGCGTGCATTTCCATTATTGGCCGTGTCCCCTACAAGTGTAAGCATTTATGTTATTTTAATCTGCATGAAAGCATTTGTTTGCAAGCATTTAAAGTTATGAATTTTTTTTGGAAAACTCTAACCCAAATTTCATTCTTATAAATAATGTTGATAATATCTGCTATTTCTTTCCACTCTATGAAATTTACTGTTTCTTAAACTCTTATACCTTATTTATAGGATCAAAATTATGTGCCTGTGAGGCCTTGCCTTGACTCATCCTAGCATCAATGATACATTATTATTTTGATACTCATGACTCGATACGTCAGAACATTATTTGATGCACTAAACATTATTATGCTATTTTATGATGTGTGATGCTTTACTTTAGTTATTTGATTTCGTCATTTAATGTTTTATGAACATGTATAATGATGAAATGAATGCAAAAATAACACTTGGATTATGCAATTCTAATGGTCGAAAATATGAGTAGAATTAGATAAACAATTGATTATTAGAAAATGGATGCTTTAATTTATATGATTTTTCTGATATGTAATTAACATAATGCATGTGATTTCTTGATCTACTGATGTGTGCAATGAGTGTGTAGGAAATTTAGCCAAGAAAACTCAATGGAAAGACGGAACTAAAGCACTTGTTAATTTTGTGCTATTTTTGTATTGTAATTCTTTAAGGTTGTAATTGGTCTTAAAATTCTCTTAACTTTTGTGGGGTTCTATTAAGTCTTTAAGACCTAAAAACATTAAATTTAAGCACCCTAGGGGTAAGGGTATGGGTGGGGAGCACTTTCCAACCCTTTAGCCTCCTTGGTTGACTTTTAGGGTCACTCAAAAACCCTACTTTTGGTTGATTGCGAAAATAGATTGTCTCTTTACTTGAGTTTGTGACCCAAAACCCCATCTTGAGGTTACTTGAAGTCTAGTTGAGTTAAAGATCATACTTAGAGGCTTTTTGGAGGAGTTTTGGGATTGTCACCCAATCTCTAGTTTTAGAGAAAGTTGAAGATTGAAGGAAGAAAGGGAAAAGCTCTTCTCAACTTACCATTTTACCATAACTCTTTGTGAAGGTAGGATTTCTTCACTCTTTTGGTTTTGTTCTTCATGTTGTTCATGCTTGAATCTTGCATAAAGTATTGTGTTGTTCTTGTTTTTGCTTTCTTGTGTGTTGGGATGGATTTGGAGGGATTTTTGTTTGTTCTTGATGCATTCTTATGCTTGTCTTGATGATTTTTTTTTGAGGGAATTTCATGGGGATTGTTTTGGCATTACTCACCCTTGGATAGGGAAGAAGTGGCCATGTATGGGGGGTAGGGCCTTAGTTGGACCTCAATGGTGAAGAGTCTCCTTTCATGGTGAAAGGATGGAAAGAGGGTAGGGTGTATGGGCTCCTACTTGTCATCACATGCCTTGTTTGATATTGTGAATTCTTGAATATGGAAAGGAATGAAAATCCTTGTGGTATTAGCCTCAAAAGGGCCTTGTAGAAGAATGGAAGTTCTTGGAGTTTTAGCCTCAAAAGGGCTATGTTATGGCATGGTGATTGACATCTCCCATTGGGAAAATCCACCTCCCCCCTAGTCAGGTTCTATGCTTGGACCTATTGTGTAAAATCGGGTTGGGGTGTATGCTTAAAATTGCTCTCAATGTTGTGATGTTCAGCTCGGGCCAGCTCTTGTCTTCTCCTTGTATTTCTTTGAAGTTTTGAAGGTATTGAAGAGAGTACTTGTGAAGGATTTTGAAGAGACTTCATTTGAATTGTAATATTATGTAAAAATGTATTTGAATTTTCATGTATTGGCAAAGACATCGGGTTTTCTTACTGGTTCTTTCCCAATGGAGCCTTGAACCAGGATGAATAATAGAGAAAGAAAAAAAAGATTATGAAATCCTCCTTATATTGCTCTCATGTGATTTCAAAATTTGCATATGTTGTGAGAAAATAAATTGATAGATAATGGACTTTGAGTTATGAATTTTCAAGTTTTCAATTATGTTAATGAA
This sequence comes from Cupressus sempervirens, assembly GCA_028749045.1. Taxonomy (NCBI): domain Eukaryota; kingdom Viridiplantae; phylum Streptophyta; class Pinopsida; order Cupressales; family Cupressaceae; genus Cupressus; species Cupressus sempervirens. The sequence continues at coordinate 257,709,143 of CM053792.1, forward strand.
AAGCAATTTGATATGTTGAAGTTTCCAATTCGATGTTTAAGTATTAAGAAGAGATAAAAATCCTACATTGTGATAACAAGGTTAACTCTCTCATTGTTAAATTTCATAATTGGCTCAATCAAATTTAATTAAGAAATATGCATCACTTGAATTCTAGATAAATGAGACACACACTTTGTTTATGATGATTGATAAAACATGAATTGTAGGATGAAAGACAAAAGAAAATATAACTTTATGCACTTCCTTCAATTAGTATGCTTGTTAATGGAAATCAATGTTGTCATTAGGTTAAAAACCACTCCTTGTATAAATATGTATATAGAAATGAGAAGAATGCCAACACTTAGATAAAATTGGCTTCAAAATAAAAATGTACATCTTTAGGAGTGAAAAACCTCTCTGGAAAATGTATGGGGAAAATTTTAATCCCCCCCCTTTGGTCATAGAGTATATTCTCTAAATTATTCCTTTGAATCTCAACTAAAATCATTTGGTAATTTTTTTATGCAATATAAATTAAATAAAGTCAATATAAAAACATATAAATGCATATGTCAATGCAAATCATACGGTCTTCTCTCAACAATAAAACTTTTGGCATTTACTCCTATGGCTATCTAGCCATCGCTAAATCTAGCTCCAAATCCTCCTCTGCCAAATTTGGGTGTAGTCTCCATTAGCATTAAACTCCAAATAGCTATAGGGCAAGGTACTAGCCTAGGGTTTGCTACCTATAAATTTTTATAAATCAAAAAATATATATCAATGCTACCTACTACATTACCTTGCCCCATTCTCTTACTTTATTTGTTTTACCCGTCCCATTTAAGGCTTGGGCGTGAGCAAGTACTGGTGCCATCTCATGTCACTATTGACATGTCATAACACAGGTGGTGGCAAAAAGAAATATTTTATAAAAAAAACAAACAACATTTACTCTTCCCCTTTCACCTCCCCCCCCATATCCTTTCCCTCTCATGCACATGCTTTTTAGTTGAATCCTCAACTCACGGAAGGGCCAGGAGGGGACAAGTTTGCACTGACAGACCTAGGTTAGCGTGGAGGTACCTTGGGCAGCGTGGGATAAGATGGAAGGGAGCCAAGTGGTGGCTAGGCCACTTGGCTAGCTAGGAGATGTAGGTTAGTTTAGGTGGTAGGTAACTTAGGATAGTATTAAGATTAATTTAGTGAATTTAATGTTAGGAGTTGTCATTACTTATTTAGTTAGTTTTTAAGTTAATTTAGCAAGTAACATGCATTTTCAATAAATTGTTAGTAACTCATTGCATGTGCTAGTTGTTTAGTTAGTGAATTGCTATTAATTTTAAATTAAGAGTGTTATTGAATCCATAATTAGATTTGTAGTTGTGATAATACTAGGAAGAAATATAATGTTTTGTGTTAGTAAAAATATTAGAAATAGTTTTAGAAAGTGGTTTTGTGTTATTTCAAGTTAGTTATAACTTAGCTAGTTTTATTATAGTTTTTTTTTATTGATGAATTTTTATTTTATGTTACTAATTAATGTCATATAATGGTGAGATTATTAGATCAATTTTTTTATTATATTGGCGATATTAATGTGAACCTAAATTCTATAATAGTTTAAAACAAAGTTTAGATTTACCTATAGGTTAAATTGAAATTATCCTAGCCTTTGATTTTAATTGCAAATGATAAATTAATAAGTTAGATTGTTATAAGTATGTTGGAGGAAATTATAAATTAAGATATAGATAGTTTAATCGATAACAAAGTTGCCTCTATTGTACGTGTTTATCTAAGGTTAGTCTAGATGTTGGGTTAAAGTTTTCTTTTAAAAAAAACCAAGTTAGCATGGTTGAATGGTTAAACTTAATTGACCTCCTAGAGTTTTCAGAGTCTCTTAATGTTAAATGAACTTTTCGTTTAAATTAAATAAATTAATTTGCTAAGGAACATTAAGTCCATCCAAACCATTTATTTTATGTTATGTTTCAACTGAGTTGTCACCTTTCTATATCTATGTGAACTTGCTTCTATCTTCTAGTACCTTCGGTTATCTTAGTTTCTATCTCCTTGAACAGTTAGTTCCATTATAATTAATCATTTGAACCTTTTCAACCCTATTATCTTAATTAATTCTTATTACAAAAAAAATTGTTCTTTGTTTTGTCCTTATATTTCTAGGCATGACAGTGGCATTATTAAAGCGAATGGTTTAAAAATAATCACATACTAATCTTCATAATTTCTACAGTAAAAGTGTTAAAGTTGACTTTTTATTTTTTTCTATCCTTAATTCTTCTTTTACTGTGTGGCTTTTAAGAATAGTTGAAGCTTATCTAAACAGTTTTCTATCCAACTGTTAGCTTTGAAATCGTTTGTTGTGGATGTAGACTATACGAAACATCCTCCAAACTATGATGTAACATTTCTGATCTTCTCAAACATTCTGAATGGTGCTCCACTGCTAGAAACAATCAAAATAAACATAGATCTGACAAGTCTTAAGTCGTGAGTCTTCTGCTTTAACAATGCTAGGTAGTTCCTATTAGTTGCTAGTTATCTTAGTAAATTAGTGAGGATTTTGTTTCACTTACAACCACAATTTATAAAATCAGTTCCATGCAGTGTGGAGGCTAAAGAAGCACTTGATGCACGAAGGTGATGTCTTTTAAATTGAAAACAAAAAAATACTTACTTTTCAACTACGGGTAAAAAGGAATGCTACTAAAACAAGTTGAAATCTGACATTCGCCCTCAAGTTTATACCTGTTGCAACCTTGGGGATAAAAACACTTTGAGTGTGGAACCTATGGATACTCTACAGGACATCAAGAACCAGCAAGTAATGATACCAAGGTAATGCTACCAGACTCATGCCTTTCTACTAAGCATATAGACTCTAACCTGTAGTTTGAACCAGTGGTTCCTCCATGAAGCCCCCCCTCCCCCAATTTACCAAATATGTCCACATCCCATTCAACTAAATTGACTTATCTTTGATGGGAAAAAAAAATAATCTATAAAATCTACTAGTTGTTTGAACTTTTAGCTTATCGTTTACTTTGTGTGACAATGGATAATATAGATTGTCAAAATTGATGTGTAATTTTATGGAGAGGCATGTCAGAATATGGATAAATAGCATGAACTCCATGGATAAATAACATGATTACACATTTCAATTAAAGGCATGATGCTATAATTTCTTCCCTTTTTTCATATTTTTGGTGGAACATGCTACTTTATCCTAAAACCTTCATACCAATATATAATAATCTACTATTTAGTACTGATCTTTATATCTATATCATCTAACATATTTCAAACTTTTCATAGGTTGTAGGACACATCAAAGGCAACAAATGTGAGGCTGGAAAAGGTTGGAAAGCACAGACTTGGCTCTGGGGGATATTTGAAAATCAAAGCACGCGTTGTAAGTAGCAATAAATGAATTGCAAAGAAAAAATATTTATAAAATGAAAATAATTTTTTTAATTAATAAAAAAATGCAGGGCGCTGATTTTAATATGGAGACCACTAAAGAACACAAAAAAATTGCCTTCAAGCAAGGCTATGCAGTGGTGGTTGAATGCCTACGACAAACTTCCATTGCCCCAACCAAACAGTCTCCTGCATCATGTGCACAGGTAAATATGCCAAAATATATATTAGAAATTGAATACTTGAGCAACAATTTATTTGATAATAATGTAAATGACATTGCAATGCAGCCTGTTTAACGTGACATAGATCATACGCAGCATCATGAAGCCCCTGATGTGCATTGTACTATCAATGGAGGTGCTCATTTGTTATTTAAAACTAATTATATAATTATTAATACAATTTAACATCTTTAATTGAACTTGGTGTAACCTTTTTGTGTTGAGGATATAGAATCATGTCATGCTGAACGAGTGCCGAAGGATGTTCAGACTGATCAGTAGGTAGATCATCTCGCACATTCAGGTAAAGAAAATCTATGTTTTGTTCTTTTAAATTAATTTTTTGATTTATAGTTCTTTTACTTAAATAAAAACTCGTAATTCACTAATATAAAATGGTGTGAATTTAACTCATAAAGTACTTGTTATTGTAGCGGACCCCCCTTTGGTACAACGGCCTCATGATGTTCCTGAACAGATGAGGAGGAGACATGTGTTAGAACTAGTAGAGGAGGGGGATGACGAGGACATTGATATTCCTCTTAGAAATTTTATGAAAAAAAGAAACGGTAAGAAAGCAAAAAAGATATGATCATTCATGAATGACTTACTCTTGAATATTGTTAATGAATATTGTGTTAATGAATTATTCATGAATGACTTACTCTTGAATGTTGTGTGTTAATGAATTATTCACGAATGTCGTATGTTTATGAATTTTATGTGTTAATGAATGTTATCACGTGATTATAATGATTGAATGCTATATTTCAAAAATGTTATTAAATGTTAATGGGGATGATGAGGACATTGATATTCCTCTTAGAAATTTTATGACAAAAAGAAACGGCAAGAAAGCAAAAAAGATATGATTATTCATGAATGACTTACTCTTGAATATTGTTAATGAATATTGTGTTAATGAATATTATTCATTGATGTTGGTTGTTAATGAATATTGTGTTAATGAATTATTCATGAATGACTTACTTTTGAATTATTCATGAATGTTGTGTGTTTATGAATTTTATGTGTTAATGAATGTTGTCATGTGATTATAATGATTGAATGTTATATTTCAAAAATGGATGAATTGAATGTTATTAAATGTTAATGGGGAATTTAGAGTGATGTGGGGGGGGGGGGGGGGGGGGGGGGGAGGGGCCAAATGAGCTTCCATCTTCACATGGTTGGCCCTGTTAAGTAGAGAATATTTAACTATTCTCGAAATCAAGTGAAGCTCAAACTTTAAAGATAAGCTTATAGTTAATAGTGACAACCAATTAGCAAGTCGAAATGAAGTTCTTTGTTACAGGTACCTTTTTAGTTTTTAAAGCATGACATCATGTTTTAATATTTTATAGTTTTTTTTCTTAAGTTAAAAGTATTCTTTTACTATAACAACATAATTTACAACCATTTTAGTAACTATTCTAACATCGCTTTATGACAAATCCTGTTTTGGCAAAGATGGTGATACATGGTGTTGTCTATTCCTTGGGAGATTGGATTGCACAGGTTTGTATCTCAACATCAACATGGCAAATGGTGTGAAATTGCACTTTCCTTAGTCATGGTTGCATAACTACTGCACTCTTTCGTTTGAAAAATGAATAGAAATACCATATCTAGTAGTTTTTCTATGTTGTATTCATTTATTGGTAATGATTCAATGTCATGCCATTTGATGGTAGCTTCTAGAGTTTCATTTAGTTGTAAGGTGTGTCTTATCTTTTCAAGTTTGTATACTCCATTTGGTAGTTTGGTATTAATTGATGATGTCTGGGATCTTCTACCTTCACTGTAGTCTTCATCATCATCCAACTTGTTGTTTGGTATTTTCCATGTTATGCTCTATTTCCATGGTCTTCAACATGGTTGTGTATTTTATCTATCTAGTTCAAAGACTCTATGCACCTAAGGTGGAAGCCATTTAGAATTAACAGTTGGAGAGATCATGTTTCCCCCCATAAAACTAGAAAATGTCACGAGTTTAAGGTCAAGAAGGAAGAAGTCGTAACATTTTGAGTAGCAAAATATGCTTAAAATTACATATTTAGTTGGTTCTTTGGTGAAGTTTCTTATTTCAATTCAATTGATTTTGGTTGTCAACCAAATTCCTAACTCCAATGTATATTGTATTTCAGTGCTACATTTTCATAGGGATCTAAGTAAAATGACAATTGACTATTATTTATATTTGAGAATTTGTGTTGTGCCTTACTATGATCCTCTGATAATAGAGGAGAAATCAATCTGAATTTGTCTCTCATGTCCCATGTTGGATGCTTCTTCTTGTGTAACTAACCACTTTTGATGTGGGTTATGAACTTGATGCTAGTATGCTATTACACTGCCATTTATTATAGAGTAGATATAATAAGTATCTCTAAATATATTGTAAGGATCTCTAAACATGAGTAAAGCAGTATTACATAACGTAGATCTGAACTCAAAATTCATGATGTTTTCCACTCTGGAGAGAGAGGGGAACTTAATATACTCCTAACACACCCCATCAGAAGAGATCTGTTGGATGGTTTTTGTTGGGGTTTGACTCTCTTGGTGTAGCGCTAAGCTAGGCTTCTAGGTGCTAGGATATTTTCTCATGTTGGCGGTTCTAGACCCGCTGAATGCTCTAGATAATTGTCTATCAAATTTTGGTTAAAGGAGCTATGCTTAGGCTGTCAAGTCTTATGCAAAGTTTGTCCTATTTTGTGGTGATAACATGGACTTTTATCAGTGCAGAAGTATGGTCTATAAATTCTTAGAGTCTCTAGTGCCTCTAAGATTTACACCTTTGGGTGACTAATTCTTTGAAGTCCCTAATGTTTGGTGACATTGAGCTATACCTACGTGAGTTATGTTTGGGTTTTCCTTCCTCATCTTCATTTCACTTTTGTGAGTTGTTTTTCCTGAGGCCATTGGAAATTCCCTTTGCTAGTTCCTAAAATTGGATGGATCTAGTAAAATCTTGGGCTATTCTATGTTTGTATTCTAGTTGAAATATAGATCTCTCCACTTCAATCATGGTTGATGAGAGGCCATGGGTGAAACATTGAATATGAGGGTTTTCCATTTTGTTGTAGAGATTGCATCTCTATAGGATACATGCCTAATGATTGCCATTTTGTGTTGGATAGGTGTTGTCACTTGATGGAGGGCTGTGAAAAACGACCATTTGACAATTAGAGCTTCTAATTCTGTTTTAGATTTTCCTTTTGAGGACTTGTTTTCTAATGAAGAAGAAACTTTTTTTGATTATATTGATGCTTCTCATGCTGTTGGTCTGAGCTAGACTTCTATCACTTCCATTCTTGTCACAATTTTGGATGTTAGACCGTATTTCAGGTGCGATGCCTACTAGCCTTGTGGCCTATGTTGTTGAAGTTACTGCTCCCACTTTTTTTTTGAACAAAATTCTACTGATAATGTTGACTCTTAAATAATCACTCTTGGGCCTTGTTGACATGTTGTAGTGGGGTTTCCTTTGTTGCAATCCTAATAATAGCGTTACTTAGACTTTTGTCCAAGTGCATAGGAAGAGGTTTTTTTTGTTGTGTTGTTGATGACCTATGTTTATGCTTTCATCCCTTGTTTGTGTAAAGGTTAACAACCCCTTGTTTTGGCTGTTATAGAAAACCAACATATCAATATCATCCTTTCAGATTGAACAATACTAGACGAGTAATGATACTATCTTGAAAAATACAAGAAGCCAAGACTACAATATACACTCATTTGATGAAGCAAATAAAATCCTTCCAACAATAATTAGTCAAAACTATCAAAGTGAATTTTTAGGACTGTATAAACACAATTGGAAAATGGATCAAGAAGATTTCATGTCTTTCTCATGGCAACTTTGGCTATTATGTGTAAAATTGGCCTCATTCTTTTAACAATTATTTTCACGTTATCTGTAGAATTTTTTTTATCATTTAAGTTTCTTGTTCTTGCAAGATGAACTACGAGATGCAGTGTTACTGGTGTTTGTAAATAAGTAGGATATTCCCAATGCAATGAATGTTGCAGAAATCATGATAAACTTGGGTTGCATTCTCTTAGGTAGCGACACTTGTGAGTATTACATTCTTTATAATTTTCAGTATTAAAAATTGTAGATACTAATCATCTATTATGCTGCACTATTTCTACTTTGCATATAGTTTATCATCACTCTAGTAAATGAGAAAAAAATTGGAATGTTAAGTGTTGCTTGTGAAACAGCTTGTATCATGTCCTAAGGTATATACAAAGCATCTATGATAGTTTGTTAGAAATAAATCCTTTTATTTTAGTTCTTATGGCTTTTGTTTTATTTTGCAGGTTTGAAAGATTACATTGGAATAGGGTTCAAGAATTTTGTATTACAAAAACATCTTATTTCTTTATTGATACAAATAGATTGAGGAGGAGATAGATTGAGGAGGTGAAAATTCAGTTTTGATGCATACTCATATGTAGGATGCAAACTTATTTTGATGTGACATTATGTATGTTCTCTTTATTTTACTATCAATTTTCTATCCAATTTAACGACCCAAAACTACTGAGAAAAAATGTGAAGGTCACAATTGCTATTAAAATCTTGTACTACCTTTTTATGTTTATTGCTTACCTATTTGCAACTCCACAATCGATATTGACAGTCTCTTGCCCTCACCGTGCAACTGAACTACTTTAGTTTTATTGATGCAACTAAACTACGAGTGCCTTTTGTGTTCTTAACAAATTGTAAGCTTTCAACTTTTGTGAAGCCATTACGGATGCAAATGAACAACTGGTGAGGTGTCAATTTTAAGGCAAATTTTTTTTTTTATAATGTACAGTTCAATTGCTAGAAATATTTCATCTAGATTGTTAATTGATAGATTGTTAACTTTTCATGTCATTTTCTACTTTGGTTGGGTAGTTCTCCTTGCATTTGTAAATCGTAAATCTTGTTGCAGTCTTTAGCCTAATGACAGTTTGGTATTACATCCAGGGCGATAACATAGTTGACTTAAAACTCTGCATTAAAGAAAGCATCAAGGGATAATATTTGAATTGTGGATATTTGTAAATTATGTTGGTTTTAGACATAGTTATAGTTATACTTATATATGCGCTCTTATGATGCTGTGATTGGGACTATGAGTTTTTTTGTCATGTTTATCTGTTTGAAAAATAGATGAAATTATTGGCTTTCATTCCTAATAAATAATTCTTTCCTAATTTTATTCTTCCCTGCAGGAACCAAAATTTAGATGCGCTGTGCCAATTATTGCAAAGGCTTTGCTCTCATAGGAGCCTTTTAAACTGCACAAAATTTGAGTTGTAAAGCATAATTGCTCAGTGGAGACTCAGGATATCGTGCACATTTCTTCCTCCTTCCCATTGTTTTGTATGAAATAAATCATGTGATGAACGAAACAATGGTGTGGAGGTAGAAATGTGCACAATACCCTGACTCTCATGCACCGAGCAATTACGCATTAGAATCAAGTTTTGTGCAGTTTAGAAGGCTCCTATGAGAGAAAAGCTTTTACAATAACTGGGATAGCTCGTCAAAATTTCTACATATCTTGGTCTCAATTTTGACACAAATGCAAATAAGAATTGGAATTTTGGTCACAATTTCGACACCAAACTGGTTGCCTTTGACGTCGCTTGTATGGCACTAGCATAGAAAAGTAAGGTGTTTTCGTCGCAATTTCAACACCAAATTGGTCTAGGTTTATGTCAAAATTTTGACCAACGACGCTCGCAAATGATGAAATAATAGTTCAGCTTGGACTTAGGAAATCGATGAAATTTGCATCGGTAAGTACACCTTTATGAAGTCAAAATTTTGACACAAAATGTATGTGGCGAAAAACTAACCAAAAAAGACTGACAGCAAGCTTGGTCACCTTATCAACCTACTCGTGTCAAAATTTCAAACTTTTTGTGCTGAAATTTAGGCCTAAATTTACTAGTGGCCAAGGGCACAACTTTTTGGCCCACCGTTCATAGACATCCTGCTCTTAGGCCCCTTGCCACTCTTCTAGTGGCTGGGATGTTCAATGCTGTCACTTTGCCTCTCCACGGTGTGGCTCTGGGTGGTCCCTGGTTGGTGCTCCTACTATTGCTCCTGCCTCTTTCGGCTAGCCGACTCCTCCTCCTTCTGTTCCCAAGTGGTCCTTCCCTTGCCTGGACCTAGCCATTTTGCCTCCCAGGGCAGAGGGAGAAGATAAAGATGAAGTTGTTGCTGCTAATGATGGATGGGCTCCCCCTAATCAATGCTATTCTAATTTTTTTGGATAAGGCATTAGCAATTTTATGAAAGGAATCAATAGAATAAGGTGGCAAAGAGCAATACCATTGCAAATATTTGTCATGAAAGGTACAATCAAACAACTTAGCTAAAATCCTATGATCATGAGCATAATCACTACATAAAACTTGGAAAGTTTTAAGATGATTCATAGGGTCACCTTTACAATTATAAGTATCAAGATGAGGCATATCAACTCATTGAGGAGCAATGGTCAAGATAATGTCCAAAGGCAAAGGACTACCCATATCACATGCTGGCACATTAGACTTGGATTGAGTAAAGGAAGCAATTTGTAATTGTAAAGAAGAAATAGTTTGAGCAAGACTAATGATTGTAGAATCATTAGAGGAAATAGGTGGCACCGACACATTTGATACGCAAAGAAGAGTGTATGAATTAGCTAGAATAGAAGGTGCTACATGTGGGACACTAGGAACCACAATAGGTAGATTAGGATAAGTTTAAGAAATGATATTGTATGAAGGGTGTGAAGTAGGCAATGAAGCAGTTGGACCACTCATAGAAAAAGAAGGAACATGAAAACTACTGCTAAGAGGATTAGATGATTGAACAAAAGTAGTCACAATAAGAGTAACATAAGTAGGAATGCTAGAGATAGGTGCGGAAATAGGTAAGGTATAATCACTCAAAAATGGTCATTTAGAAGTCCCCTTTCTATCAATTTCCACATATTTATCTATCACTTATCCATGACCAAATCCTTAATTTATCATTTATTTGAGTATTGTATGGTTTAGCCATCATATCCTAAGTCTTATGGTGAGGAATATTTTTTTTTAAATAACTTTAATTCTCCTCCATATCTTTTTCCTCTTAAACATATCTATTGATTTTGCCTCTTGGAAGTTTGTTCACAAAGTCAACATGGAATTAATCCTCCACCATAGATTTTTCCTCTTAATCTCTATCATCCATTTTTATTTATAAAGGGCTCTCTCCTCAATCTCTCATATCCATCTAGTTCATGCTATTGTTATGCTAATACTTTGCTTCATGGAGTCCTATTGCATCTTGGCATCTTGCATTTTGGTGACTTTGGCATCTTAGGAGCTCTCATCTTGCATCTTGCATCCATGGTAAACCATTTTGATTTGTGGTATGATAATGAGGCATATCGTCCAATACTACAACTCAAGAATGATCGAGCACACCTCATCTTGAACCGAGTCCCCAAACTCCAAGATCAAAACACTGCAACATGTAGGATTGTCAACTACCCCAGGATGCTTTTGCATCAGACACCCCAAGTGTGAAAATATGTTCTTAACAGCTGGAAGAAAATCTTGTAGGATTCAACACATAATTCCTGAATTAGTTCTTCACATACATATCCTCCAAGTCTTCAACTTGTACACTCTTTCCTATGTTCCACTTCTGCTAGCCAATTCCAACAACAGTCAACTGTTTGCTCTACTTCTTCACATCCTTCCTTAGTGTTCCACAAGTTTATTTTCCACTCTAATCTCTAACCCTTTTAGAATCCTTCAGTTCAACTCATCTCCCAAATTTTAGGTTCTTCCTATCGAGTTCCTCATTGTGCAAAGGAATCAATGAAAACTTTTATCCACCTTTCTCAACTCTAAATACATTCTTGAAACAATGATGAACAACCTTGTGATCCTACTGCCAAGGTCTACTGAGCAATATGTGATAACTACACATGTCCACAATATCACACCACTTGATCCTTATAGTGCCCAATCTAGAAATCAACAAGACATTGCTCCCTTACTTCCAAAGCATGTTCATCTTGTAACCAACTAATCCTATAAGGACAAGGATGTCTCACTCTCTTCAAACCAAGCTTCTAAACCATCTCCTTAACAATAAGGTTATCATTACTACCACCTTCTACAATCACATTACAGATTTTACCAGCAGACTTACAACGAGTCATGAATAAGTTACTCCTTTGACAAGGTTCCAATACCCTTTTACCAAATAGTACTCACTAAGCCAACAAATTATCCTCTCTTGCTTGGGTTCATTGACTGAGTCATTAACCTCATTCACCACAACAATTTTTCAATCACTATCCTTCTAAGAACATTCATAAGATTGGTGTCCTTCTCCACAATGAAAACAAGTACCTTTAAATGCAACCTTACCCATCCTCTTCCTTTGCTAAACAGGTTTTGGTTCATCTTCTGCACTCAGTTTATCCTTTGTCGAGTGATACTGCTTCTCCTTCCCTTAGGAACTAGCTCAATGTCTTCTTTTTAGCTTATTATCTACGTTCAGGGCATACTAATAAGAATCCTCAAATAAATCAATCGTCAACATACCAACCTCATCTTGAATATAAAAGTTCAAACCATTAATATACTGAGCCACCTTTTGCTTAGAAAGTTCTCTATGCCCAAACCGAATAGTCAATTTGTAAAACTCTTCGGTGTAATGTTTCATAGACATATCCTTCTATTTCAGATTCTATAATCGCTTAAACAACTCAAGTTCATAATCAACAAGAATGAACTTAGCCTTAGTTTTGTCACCGTCAATCTCCATCTAGTAATCTTAATTTCACCTTCCTCTTCTCTATCTCTTTGCAATTATTTCCACCGAAGACAAACATGTCCTTTCAACTTAGTTTGTGCCAAACTCACTCTGAGAAGACCTCCAATATCCTCTAAATCAAAGTAGTCTTATAACTCAATAATCCAATCAATCAAGTCTTCATGATTCAAAGTACCCAAGAAATTAGAAACATCCATATTGTGCTTCATCTTCAAGTGAACTCCAAATCTATCAAGTGACCAACCCTATCTTCCATAGGTCTCTCCATGCATTCAGTTCTATCTTCACCACTAGATCAAACATCTTCAAAGTCTTAGACAACTCCCTCATAACCATCTTCAGTACCCATGTCCCTTAGTATACCAACAATAACTCTCATGATTTTAATTTTCATCAATTCCATCTCAAATATGAAAATTGATCTAACCTTCTCTGAAATCCTAGTCTCCACAACATCACAAAGATCATCAATCACCCTAAGGTCCAATCTTCTCAGAGGAATCATCCAAGATCTTTTCAAACCCAAAGCAACAAACCCATAAGAGCAACCAACTCCAACATCCACTATGATAATCTCCGACCAGATCAAACCTTCACTTTGATACCACCTAATGCAGTATAGAACCATATGAACCCCCAATGGAGGTGATCTAGTTCGCAACAATTAACCACACAAAAAAAATGCAAGATCTGATATCAATCTTGATGCAGGAGCATCCTGGGTCTAAGAGCAATCTTGCATCACCCAAAAATATTTTTACTTTCAACCTTTTCTATTTAAATAAGGACTAGTAGACAGGGGTGCTGTTATTTCTGGGAACTTGCTATTTTTACTAAGTTTGTCATATGAGCTCAGAATATTCTCATTTTCTACATGAAGGTTCATTTTAGAGCTATAAGCCTACCATAAAAATCCCATTGCTCCAACTTAAGTATTAGAGAAGTTATTGTGAATTTTTGGTGGGAAATTTAGGAGAAAAATCTTCAAGTTCATCGTTGGAGGCCTTAAGAGTGCTTAGATGAACTTGACAGAAGGGCGCTTGTGCAATTCTAAGCCTGTAGATTAGGAGCTGAAGTTTATGAAAAGTGGTCATAATAGCCAATCAAAGCAACAGTTCGAGAGTTATGGCCTTCCAAAGTTGGGCTACCCGAAATTTCTAAAATAATTGTCAAAGATGTATTTGGCCAACTCTATATGTATTATTAGGGTCTATAGGCCCTAGGTATTAAGTTTCAATGTCTACAACCATCCTGGGCGACATAAAATTGAAGAAAGACCCAAACATTGTCTAGGACAACTCTAGGTGGTAGTTCATAGCTTAGTCTTGCAAATTACTATAATGAATGAGCCCATTTGGGTTAGCATATTGTACTTGTGAATTTTGTAATTCCACATTTGCTAGGTTTGTGTTGAGCATGTAGATAGATCACCGATTGTGAGGCAGTTTGCACTAGGGTTTTAGTGAAAGGATGAAAAATGCCTCCACGAACAGAGCATAGCGGAAGAGCTGTAGGTGTTACACCTGAGGGTTTTAGAGCCCTCCAAAGAAAAATGCAAGCATTGGAAGAACAAATGTGCAGAGGAATAAATCTTTCCATAAGAGATGAAAGCGAGGACGATGATGAAGAAGAAGAAAATGTTGAACTAGAGGCAGTTCTAAACCTAAAGAAAAGAGGCTTTTTAAGGCCATCTCCAAGATTGGAAAAAGACCCAATTTTGAATTTCCCACATTTTTGGCAAATCTTAACCTAGAGGAGCTAATCAATTGGATCAATGAATTGGAGGAGTACTTTGAGTACGAAGATATTGAGGATCTTGATAGGGTCAAGTTTGTAAAGGCGAAACTGAAGGAACATGCAAAGATGTAGTGGCAGAAGGTTCAATTGGAGTGAAATAGAAAGGGAAAGGATAAAATCACTAGATGGGATCAGATCATAGCTAAACTAAAGCGACAATTCATTCCCATGGATTATGAGCTTGATCTATTGAAAAAAATGCAAGGGTTGAAGCAAGTGGGAAATCTATTCAAAAGTATACCGAAGAGTTCTACCGAGTTCTCATTAGAACCGGCCATGCAAAAGTTGATAAGGAGAAAGTGGCCTATTATCTTAATGGATTAAGGCCAAGTATTTAGGACGAGTTGAATCTAGTTCAAATGAATAATATTGAGGAGGCATACCAGTTTTCCCTAAGAGTTGAGGAGAAATTGAGCAAGAATTTTGACAACAAGAATAGTGGAAGAGGTTGCAATGGAAGATCTGGCAGATGATCTTATGGTGGTCATAATGATGATCAAAAGAACAAGGATGAGGCTAGAAGTAGCAGTCAAAACCAGAGGGGAAACAATTCCAATCGTTCCCATGATCAAAACAATAGAGATCAATGAGGAAGATGTTAGATTGCGGTGACTGATCAGGAAAGTACTGTACATATGGCCGACATGTTATAACCCTAAAGCGGTTTAATACTTGTATAAAAAGGGCTTAGGGTTGGGTATTTTTTATGTGTGGTGATACGAAATTGGTTCTTGCGGCGGTATTGAGCTGTAAGGGATTACAGATTGTAATCAGGTTGTAATCACTAGATTGTAATAAGATCGGACTTGCTGTTTGGTGGACGTAGCCCAGGGATTGGGTGAACCACGTTAAATCTTGGTGCCTTGTGTTCATTTCTGTGTGTTCTATTTTTTTTTTTTATTGGTTATATTTGCATGTAGTTTTTATTTCTGTCCGTGGTTTATCCTAACAAGTGGTATCAGAGCAAGGTTGTATTTCAGTTATCCTCTGCAGGAAAGTCTCACGGTTAAGTGGGAGTCTCACAGTTGAGTGGGAGCGATGGCAGATGAGGGTAAGTTGAGGGTTGATAGGTTTAATGGGCAAAACTTCCAGTTATGGAAGATGCAAATGGAAGACTATTTATATCAGAAGGATTTATGGAAGCCGTTGGAAGGAAAAGCCAAAAATCAGGGAACTATGTCAGAGGTTGAATGGGATCTTTTGGACAGAAAGGCACTCGGAAGCATTCGGTTATGCTTGGCACCATCGGTGGCATTTAATATTAAAAAAGCAAAGACGACAGAAGATTTGATGAAAACCCTAGCGACACTGTATGAAAAGCCCTCCGCTTCAAATAAGGTATTTCTCTTGAAGCGTTTATTTAATATGAAAATGGCAGAAGGTGGATCTGTTGCAGATCATTTAAATGAGTTTAATACTATTACTAGTCAATTATCTTCTGTGGGTATCAATTTTGATGAAGAAATTAGGGCTCTCTTGATTTTGTGTTCTTTGCCTGAAAGCTGGAATGGCTTGGTAATGGCGGTGAGTAATTCTGTTCCTGGATCTAGTACCCTAAAATATGATGATATGATCGGTGTTATTTTAAGTGAGGAAACTCGTAGAAAATCCTCAGGTGGATCTACATCAGGAAGTGCTTTAAATGCACAAAGCAGGGGCAGAACGACTGAAAGAGGAAGTAACTCTGGAAATCGTGGGAAATCAAGAGGAAAGTCAAAGGGGAGGAGGTCTCAATCGAGAGGACCAAATGATTGCTGGTACTGTGGGAAACCAGGGCACAAAAAGAAAGATTGTTGGACTCGAAAGAAAAATGAAGGAGATAAATCAGATGGAGACAAAGAGGCAAATGTGGTAAGTAACAAATCTGAAGAGGATGCTTTGCTTCTGTCTTTAGAGAGTGTTGATGATTCATGGGTTTTAGATTCTGGTGCTTCTTTTCATGCTACACCTCATAGAGGTTATTTCATTGATTATGTCCAAGGGGATTTTGGGCTTGTTTATTTGGGGGATAATGAACCCTGTCAGATTGTTGGAAAGGGAAAAATTAAGATTAAGTTGCAGAATGGGAATCATTGGCTACTACATGAGGTAAGACATGTTCCAAAACTAAGTAGAAATTTAATTTCAGCAGGGCAACTTGGTGATGAGGGTTGTGTAGTTACTTTTAATGATAAAAATTGGAAGGTTTCAAAAGGTTCCCTTGTAGTAGCAAAAGGTGTGAAAGTAGGCACCTTATATCTTTGTACAGGTCATATTGTTCCTTCTACTTTGATTGTTTCAGAGAAAAATGAATATTCAGGAACAATTACTGCAGTTGAGCAGGGAGAACAAATAGCTACTGTAGATTCTGATACAGCGCTGTGGCACAATAGACTTGGGCACATGAGTGAGAAAGGTATGAAAGTACTTCATTCAAGGAAAGTTTTACCAGGTCTAAAATGTGTGAATATGGATTTCTATGAAAGTTGTGTGTATGGAAAACAAAAGAGAGTGAGTTTTGTAAAGACAGGGAAGGAAAACAAAAAGGAGAAATTAGAGCTTGTGCATACAGATGTATGGGGACCGGCTCAGGTATCTTCCCTTGGTGGCTCTCATTATTATGTTACATTTATTGATGACGCAACTAGAAAAGTATGGGTTTATTTCCTTAGACAGAAATCTAATGTATTTCAAACTTTTAAGAAATGGAAATGCTTGGTTGAAAATGAGACTGGTAAGAAATTAAAATGTCTCAGATCTGATAATGGTGGTGAGTATTGCAGTCATGAATTTGAAGATTATTGCTCCACTAATGGTATTCGTAGACAAAAAAATATTCCAAGGACTCCACAGGAAAATGGAGTGGCTGAACGCATGAACAGGACTATAATGGAGCGCGCAAGGAGCATGAGGTTGCATGCTGGGTTGCCCTTAGACATGTGGGCGGAGGCTATCAATACTGCAGTATATTTGATTAATAGAGGTCCCTCTACTCCTTTGGGTTGTGGTATTCCAGAGGAAGCATGGACTGGTAAGAAGGTGAGTTATTCTTTTCTCAAGACCTTCAGTTGTGAAGCTTTTGCTCATATAGACTCTGAAAATAGAACCAAGCTAGAAGCTAAATCAAAGAAATGTGTCTTTGTTGGATATGGCATTAATGAATTTGGTTACAGTCTTTGGGATTTTGAAAATCATAAAATTATAAGAAGTCGGGATGTCATATTCAATGAAAAAGTGTTGTACAAAGATCTGTTGTAGCAACATGAGAAGAAAGAAGATGATTATGTAGTGCTGGATGATACTCCAAAAGCTTATGTTCCAGCCATTCCTCATGATGTGCAACAACTGCAACAACAAATACCACATACACCAGTGAATGTTAGACGGTCAACAAGGCCAATTAGACCTCCACAAAGGTTTTCTCCCTCTTTGTATTCTATTTTACTTACTGCTGCTGGTGAACCTGAAAGTTATGATGAAGCTGTGCAGGTGGATACTAAGATTCAGTGGGAGTCTGCAATGAAAGATGAAATGGACTCTTTGCTGAAAAATAAGACATGGGATTTATGCAAGTTGTCTGCAGGTAAAAAGGCTTTACAGAATAAATGGGTTTATAGGTTGAAAGAAGAGGAAGGAGGTAAGAAAAGATTTAAGGCCAGGTTAGTTGTAAAAGGATTTGCACAGAAAAAGGGAATTGATTTTGATGAGATATTTTCTCCTGTTGTTAAAATGACTTCTATTCATACTGTTTTAAGTCTTGTGGCTACTGAAGATTTGCATTTAGAGTAGATGGATGTTAAAACAACCTTTCTTCATGGTGATTTGGATGAAGAAATATATATGGCTCAGCCACAGGGTTTTGAGGTCAAAGGTAAGGAGAACTTAGTGTGCAAATTGAAGAAAAGTTTATATGGCTTGAAGCAAGCACCTCGGCAATGGTATCTGAAATTTGATAGTTTTATGCATGAGCATGGATATAATAGGTGTCATTCAGATTACTGTGTTTATTTTAAGAGGTTGGATGATGATAGCTACATTATTTTATGTTTATATGTTGATGATATGCTTGTAGCTGGGTCTAACATGGATCATATTAAGGGGCTGAAATGCCAATTAGCACATGCATTTGCTATGAAGGATTTGGGGGTAGCAAAACAAATCCTTGGTATGAAGATTTGCAGAGATAGGAAGAACAAAACATTGACGCTATCTCAAGCTGATTATGTTGAGAAGGTGTTGCAACGTTTCTCTATGGAGAATGCTAAAGCTGTCAGCACACCTTTACCTGGTCATTTGAAATTGACTAAGGAGATGTGTCCCAAGACACAGGAAGAGGAGGATAAGATTTCCAAGGTACCCTATGCTTCAGCTGTAGGAAGTTTGATGTATGCTATGGTATGCACTAGGCCAGATATTGCACATGCAGTGGGAGTTGTTAGCAGGTATATGAGTCATCCAGGTTTTGAGCATTGGAATGCTGTCAAGTGGATTCTCAGATATTTGAGAGGAACATCCAATAAGTGTTTACACTTTGGGGGCTCTACTACTGATTTATAGGGCTATGTTGACTCAGATTTGGCTGCGGATATTGATACTAGGCGGAGTACTGCAGGTTATGTCTTTACTGTTGGTGGGGCAACCGTGAGCTGGGTTTCTAGGCTACAGAAGATTAATGCTCTCTCCACTATAGAGGCAGAGTATGTTACTGCTACAGAGGCAGCCAAAGAGATGATATGGCTTCAGTTCTTCTTGGAAGAATTGAGACATCCTGAGAAGGATAATTATTTGTTCACAGATAGTCAGAGTGCCATTCATCTTGCTAAGAATTCAGCTCTGCATTCTAAGACCAAACACATACAGTTGCGGTACCATTTCATTCGGTCAGTTTTGGAGGATGGACAGTTAAAGCTGGAGAAGATACATACCAATGACAATCCAGCAGATATGTTGACAAAGGTTGTAACAAGGGAGAAGTTGAACTCCTCTTCAGCTTCGGTTGGTCTTTTAGACTGAACATGAATAAAAGAACAGTAGAGTCCAGGATGGTTTGATCCAGTGGGAGCCCTATGTGGTAGTGGTATTGCTATAGGATCAGTCTCAAAGTGGGAGATTGTTGTTTAGTGTGGAGCCTGATCAGTCCCCAAGTGGGAGATTGTTAGATTGCGGTGACTGATCAGGAAAGTACTGTACATACTTCATAAATAGTGGGGCAAATTTTTTTTTTTGGAAGTAGCCGACATATTATGGCCGACATATGGCCGACATGTTATAACCCTAAAGCGGTTTAATACTTGTATAAAAAGGGCTTAGGGTTGGGTATTTTTTATGTGTGGTGATACGAAATTGGTTCTTGCGGCGGTATTGAGCTGTAAGGGATTACGGATTGTAATCAGGTTGTAATCACTGGATTGTAATAAGATCGGACTTGCTGTTTGGTGGACGTAGCCCAGGGATTGGGTGAACCACGTTAAATCTTGGTGCCTTGTGTTCATTTCTGTGTGTTCTATTATTTTCTATTATTGGTTATATTTGCATGTAGTTTTTATTTCTATCCGTGGTTTATCCTAACAGAAGAGAAGGAGGACAAGGATTTGGAAGAGGAGGCTTCCGTGGGAAATGTTTTCTCTATGGAGAAAAAGGCATAGAGAATTTGAATGTTCCCAGTTCTAAGGAAGGATAGATCGAAGAATAGAAGGCCAGGCCAGAGTCGCACATGTTGATGAAGATGCCAGATCATCACATTTTAAAGATGTTGAAAGAGGAGAAGTCCTATTTCACAAAAGATTCCTGCTGAGTGGTGAGAATGAACCTGATCAAAGGAGTTTGTTTCAGATAAGGTGTAGATGTGAAGATAAGTGTTGTGATGTGATCATTGATGGTGGAAGTACTAACAATTTGGTGTCAAAAATGACAGTCACAAAATTGAAGCTAAAGATACAGAAACACCCGTGTCCATACCATATTGCTTTGGTGCAAGATGACCACAAGGTCATGGTCAATGAGTAGTGCTCATTGACGTTCAAGATTGGAAGCTAACAAGATGAGTTAATATGTGATATCATACCTATGGACATATGTCATATGTTGTTGGGTAGGCTGTAGCAGTTTGATAGACATGTTGTACATGATGGGCAAGCAAATACCCACACTTTGACCAAGGATGGAGTGAAGCATAAGTTGAAGCTGTTGAAGGAGAAAGAAGAAAATGTATACAATGTTGTTAGGATATGTTTTGTTGATGGAAAAGAGTTTCTCAAAGGTATGAAGCATGAACATATGTGTTTTTCTATAATTTCAAAAGATAGTAAAGAAGAAGTAAAGGAGGTGCCTGCAGAAGTTGCAGATATGTTGGGAGAGTTTTTTGATATTGTATTAGATAATGTACTTGATGGATTGCCCCCAATGAGGAAGATTAGTCACCAGATGGATTTGGTTCCAGGAGCCAATTTGCCAGACAAGGCAATGCACAGAATAACACCAATAAAAAGTGAAGAGTTGAATAGACAAGTTCATGAGTTGTTGTAGAAGGGGTTGATTCGAGAGAGTTTGAGTCCATGTGTTGTACCAGTCGTATTAAAACCAAAGAAGAATGGAGAATGGAGGATGTGCATAGATTCTCACGCTATCAACAATATTAGAATCAAGTACAGATTTCCATTGCCAAGGATGGATGATATTATGGACTATTTGAGTGGAGTTGAGTATTTCACAAAGATAGATCTGAAGAGTGGGTACCAACAAATTCGTATCATAGAAGGTGATGAGTGGAGTTGTTTTGAGCCAAGAAGGTAGACCTGTTGCTCATTTTAGTGAGAAATTGAATGATGCAAAAAGAAAATATTATATTTATGATTACGAATTTTATACTATAGTTCATGCATTAAAGAAGTGAAGGCACTATCTTCTTCCTTAGGAGTTTGTTTTTTATATTGATCATCAAGCTTTGCAATATTTGAATAGTCAAGGAAAATTAAACCAAAGGCATTTGAAGTGGGTTGAGTTTTTGTAGAGTTATACATTTGTTTTGAAAAACAAGAGTGAGAAGTCTAACAAAGTTGTAGATGCTCTTAGTAGAAGACAACTTTTGTTGACAGAGATGCAGATAGAGTTTGTTGGGTTCAAAGAACTTAGTACTTTGTATCCAGATGATCGTGATTTGGTGAAACGTGGAAAGTTTGTACAGAATTTGTTACACTTGACATGACAAAGTGGTTGGATTTCATGATCCAAGATAGTATGTTGTTGAAAGGAAGCCAGCTGTGCATTCCTAGAAGTTCAATGAGGGAGAATCTCATCAAGGAGAAGCATAGTGGGGTTTTGGCTGGACATTTTGGCAGAGATAAAACCATAGCATTGGTTGCTGAGAATTATTACTAGCCACAATTGCAGCAAGATGTGAAGAAGTTTGTACAAAGTTGCAAAGTATGTTAGATGACAAAAGGAGTGAAGCAGAATACAAGGTTGTATCAACCATTACCTGTACCAAAGAAGTTGTGGGAGGATGTTAGCATGGATTTTGTTCTCAAATTACCAAGGACACAACATAGGCATGATTCTATCTTTGTGGTGGTTGATAGGTTTTCAAAGATGACACATTTCATTCCTTGCAAGAAGACTAGTGATGTTGTTCATGTAGCAGAGTTGTCTTATAGAGAAGTGGTGAGACTACATGGTTTGCCAAAGAGTATAGTTTCAGATCGAGATACCAAATTTGTTGGGTATTTTTGATGTACATTGTGGAAGAAGTTGAAGACAAATTTGAAGTTTAGTTCATCACATCATCCACAAACTTATGGACAGACAGAAGTTGTGAATTGTATTTTGGGAAATTTGCTGAGATGTTTGGTTGGAGACAAACCCAAACGACGGGATCTAATTTTACCATAGGCAAAATTTGCATATAATAATTTTGTCAAAAGGAGTACTAGTAAATCACCATTCTAGATTGTATATGGAAGTAGTCCCAAAAATGATTCTAAATTGTGGCAGTTGGATAAAGGAGAGATAAGTAGTGTTGTAGTAGAAGAATTTGCTAAACATTTGAAGAATATCCATGAGGAGGTGAGGAAGCACATCATAAAAATGAATACACAATATAAGGCTAAGGTAGATGTGAAAATGAGGTATAAGGAATTTCATATTAGAGATGAAGTCATGGTTCATTTGAGAAAGGAGCGTTTTCCATTGGGTACATATAATAAGTTGAAGACGAAGAAGTTTGGACCATGCAAGATAGTGAAAAGGAATGTTTCTGGAAATGCTTATGAAGTGGAGTTGCCTACTAAACTAAATATTTCACCAGTATTTAATATTTCAGATTTGACAGTGTATTATGAAGGAAGTGATGGAAATGAAGTTGCATAAGCTCAATGGAGTATTCCAGCAACTAGTTCAACTACAAAGGAGATTGAGGAGATATTGGATAGTCGTGTTGGCAAAAGTACAAAGAACAAAACTTATGAGGAATACCCAATCAAATGGAAAGGGAGGCCAGTAGAGGATTCATCATGGCTAGTAAGGGAGGGGGTTAATCATCTTGGTTTTCCTCTGAACACCTGAGATGTGACAAAGTCACTTCTCAGATTACCCCAGGTGTCTGATGCAAGAGCATCCTGGGTCTAAAAGCAATCTTGCATCACCCAAAAATATTTTTATTTTCAGCCTTTTCTATTTTAATAAGGACTAGTAGATAGGTGTGTTACTATTTCTGGGAACTTGCTATTTTAAGTAAGTTTGTCATACAAGCTCGGAATGTTCTCATTTTCTACATGAAGGTTCATTTAGAGTTATAAGCCTACCATAAAAATCTCATTGGTCTAGCTTAAGTATCAGAGAAGTTATTGTGGATTTTTAGTAGAAAATTTAGGAGAAAAATCTTCAAGCTTAGCGTTGGAGGCCTTAGAGTGCCTAGATGAGGTCCAAAAAATCAATAGAAGGGTGCTTGTGCGGTTCCAAGCCTGTAGACCAGGAGCTAACATTTCTGAAAAGTGGTTATAATAGCTAATCGGAGTAACGGTTCAAGAGTTATGGCCTTCCAAAGTTGGGCTAGCCAAAATTTTTAAAATAATTGTCAAAGATGTATTTGGTCAACTCCATATGTATTGTTAGGGTCTATCAGCCCTAAATTTGAATGTCTAGAACCTTCCTGAGCGACATAAAATTGCCTATTTAAGAAAGGTTCGAACATTTTCTAGGACAACTCTAGATGGTAGTTCGCAACTTAGTCTTGTAGATTACTATAACGAAGGTGCCCATGTGGGTTAGCATATTGTACTTGTGAATTCTATAATTCAGCATTTGCGGCGATAATAAGAAGTTCATATTTTGTTCTCACATTTTTTTTTTTTTTTTTGTTTCTATTATGGGTTTATGGTATTAAGGGGAGCACCCTTCATCAACTTAATATGAATATGATTGAAGCTAACATACTTGTTAAAGATCTCATGCAAAAGTTGCACCCTGAGAGGGGAACAAAGTATGTGGTTGTCAAATCTAATGACCCACATGCTCAAATCATTTTCAAATAAGTTGGAATGGGTATTTATTATCTACATGCGGATGAAGTATTAAATTTTGAAAAGGATTGGACAGGCTCTGAAAGTTCCTCCTTTCTTTTAGTCATTGAAAGATTTGTTGATGCTACTAAAGATTTAGAGGAGGTTGTCATTCCAATTCAATCACCAGTTATGATTGAAGGAAAAATTGTTCATAAAGATGATCCTATGGATTATCTTAACAAAGAGGAAAATGTTTAGTTACTGATTCTACTGATTCTCTTGAAAGAAAGATTATTCTCATGGACTATGAAGCAAGCTCGACCAATTCTAATGATGTTTAGATCATGGAATTCGATGGGAGTTTTTCTTCTATGGGATCCAAAGTGAGAATTGTGATGATTTCACTAGAAGGAGAACTTTTCCCCTTTTCCTCCAAGTTGCAATTTCCTAATACTAATAACACAAATGAATATGAAGCATTGATATTGGGATTAAACATGGCGCATGCCAAAGGAATTAAGAACTTGCATGTTAAAGGAGATGTTGAGTTGGTGGTATGTCA
The DNA here is from genome assembly GCA_028749045.1 of Cupressus sempervirens. NCBI lineage: Eukaryota > Viridiplantae > Streptophyta > Pinopsida > Cupressales > Cupressaceae > Cupressus > Cupressus sempervirens. The sequence goes on from CM053792.1 coordinate 257,733,473, forward strand.
AATCAAAATTTAGTATCAAGCCAGAAATGACTGACTTAAACATTATCGCAATCTAGCTTGGGACTTCACAAGTTATTTGATGCCTTCAATATCTAAGTGCCTTACCCACTGATATCCATCTTGAAAAAGTGTGGGCCAACAGTATTCTGCTATCAAAATTTTATGTGTAGTGATAGGTGTTGAGAATGTCTGATACATGCTTGATTATGGAAAGAATCCAAAATCTATACTTGCTGGCTTTTGTCCACACATCGAAAAAAAGTTCCATCCATTGCAAATTTGCATAGACTATTCTACCATAGGATGAAGCTAGAATCTTTCGATTTGAGAGTCCTTTGTTCTTTGTATGTTAAAGGAGAGGAGCATTCTCCATAACTAAGATAATATGCCATATTAGAATACCAATCATTTGTAGTACTGAAAAATAGAATGGTAGGAAGAGAAGAGGAATTCTCATCTTCCACTTGTAAAAGTTCATTTTTATCCATAAGCTCACATAGTCCTTTGCCACAAACTAGCTTAGTTGGTCATATCTCCATATCATATTCTTGAATCTTGGCATTCTAGTTTCCTTTTTTTGTGCCAAACTCTTGTTATGTCAAGATGGTCTTGACTGTAGTATAACAAACTTTCCCCCTTTTCCTCCAAGTCACCAGATGGACCTTCTACCCACTTGGTAAAGTAGTATGTCAATGCTAGGATGTGAGTGTGACCCTTTCTTCAGTGAGAGTCACATCCTAGCATCGACATACTACTTTACCAAGTGGGTAGAAGGCATTCCTGCAAAGAACTCTACGTCAAAAATAATTTGTGACTTCTTGAAATAAAACATCATTTTACGGTTTGGTGTTCCAAATAAAGTTATCACAAAAAATGCAACTGCTTTCTCTTCTAAGGAAGTGATTGAGTTTTGTGTCAATCATGGGATATCTCTGGCACATGTATTTGATTATTACCCACAAGGTAATGGTCAAGAAGAATCAAGTTACAAGAATATATTGACTATCACGAGGAAGTTGATTGAATCAAATCAAAGAACTTGGCACAAGGCATTGTTCGATGCTTTGTGGGATGACAGAATTACTCCAAAGAGGAAAATTGGAATGTCCTCTTTTCAGTTGCTATATGGGATCAATGTTGAGATTCCAATAAATTTAGAGCTTCCCACTTTTAAGTTAATACGAGCCATTGAAGATGAGACATATTCAAATGCTCTGGATAAGAGAATTATGTTCCTTCAACAACTGGAGGAGTGAACAAAAGAGGTGGTTGATACCCTTGCTTCTCACCAACAACAAGTCCAAGCTATTTTTGATAAAAAGGCCAAGTATATAGAATTATAAATTGGGATCTTGTTCTACTCTGGGACAAGAGGCGAGAACCAAAATGAATGCATTAAAATTTTGGTTCTCTTTGGCAAGAACCTTTTACAATTCGTTAGATTGCAAGTAAAAACAATTTTTGGCTTTCATATCATGACGGAACACCAATGTCACTCACTGCCTTACAATGGACAACATCTGAAACATTACTTTAAGTGATTATCAAATAAGTACCCCTTGTACATAGTTTCTTGTTTTTGAGTCGTAGGGTTTTTGTTTTTGCCTTATTTTTTGAGTCATCTAAATCTATTACCCAATGGAGTGGATAAAGGAACTTAGTGAACTAGATTCTAATGCAGGGGCATCCGAGGGTCAAGGTTGTTGACTTAGATGTGAGTTTTGGTTGAGCTTTACTTCCGAGGGTTAGAACTTTTGACTCGGATGTGCGTTTTGGTTGAAATTTTATAGGCAGTTGCATTAGGAGTTATTTGGATTGCCGATGAGCTCAGCTCGATAGGTGGCCATTTTGACATTTTTTCGGGACCCTAAAATCTCATCTTGACCTTTGAATTTAGCTTTTCGTGTTTTTTCCAAATTTTTTAGAAAGTTGTTTTTGTAATAAATCAGAAATTGTGTTTTTGATTTCACTGATTAGTTGGCAATTCGTCTTGCCTTAGTTGGGGGCTTTTCTTGGGAAAAATTGAGATTCATAGGATGAGTTTTAAAAATTACCAAAAATGGAAAAATCTATTTTTCCCAAAAATCTACCAAATATGGTCATTTTCGGAATTGTAATAAGTAGGTGTTTGTTTTCATTATAGAGGCAGAGTAGAGTTGCGAAAGTTTTAATGAAGAGTTATGGTATTCTGAAACATTTGTCTTGTGTCAGTTTCTGAATTATTCTTTGACAAGATTGGGTTACATCATTTGGTATCAAAGCGGTAAGATGGCTGAGAGAGGAAGAGGAAGAGGAAGAGGAGGTGTCATGCCGATGCAAAGATTGGTACTAGATATGCAGAGGTAGATTGAATGACTCAATGAGCGACTAGATAATCAAGGAATACAAAGAGGAAATGAATCTAATGAAGAGGGAGAAAATGTAGAGGAAGGACTGGGAGAAATGAGCTATGAAGATAGAGTTCTCAGGGCTTTAGAAGGAAGGAGTGAAACAATAAAGATTGATGTTCCAGACTATGCTAGTAGTTTTAAGTTGGAAGAACTAATAGACTGGCTGAATGAGATGGGGAAATTTTTCAAATGGAAGCCTATGGCAGAAGAAAAGAAGATGAAATTTGCATGCACAAAACTAAAAGGATATACAATGATATGGTGGGATCACCTCCAAAAGGAATGAGTTAGAAGTGACAAGGAGAAGATTAAGACATGGATCAAGATGGAGAAAAAGCTAGAGAGAAAAGTTCTTACCCATGGATTATTCACAAACTCTCCTTTGCAGATTCCAAAATTTGAAGCAAAGCTTGTCTTCAATGCAAGACTATACAAATGAGTTCTACAAGCTATCCATGCACATAGAGCATCAAGAAAATAATGAGCAGATGGTTGCTAGATATGTGAATGGCCTAAAATTCTCTATTCAAGATGAACTAAGCATGTATCATGTTAATCGTATGGAGGAAGCCTACCAATTAGCTTTGAAGGCTGAAGAAAAGAAGAATAGGCAATATAACCAGAGGAATAGAGGTGGTCAGAGGGGTACCTCAACTCCATTTCGGGGAGGTTATAATAATGGCTGGGGAGAGAGTTTTCAAGGTTCTAAAAAATATATAAACACTAGGCAAGATCCTCCAAATCAAGAAAGAGGAAGGGGATTTCAGTGAGGTCGAGGCTACGGAAGCGAAAGAGGTTGGGAAAACCAGAGAAGGCCTCTCACTTGTTTTAGGTGCAGAGAAGAAGGCCACAAGGCATTTGAGTGTTCTAATTTCAACATGTAGGATAAAAATCAAGGAGGGCCTTCCAGAGTGAACCTAGCCCAGGCTGACAATGAATCTGAACAAGAAGTATCTCTGAATATGGGAGAGAGTATCATGATGAGAAGGACAATATTTATTCCAGCCAAGGAGGATGCAAAGGAGAAAGGCATTGATGATTCATGGCTCAGGACCAACATATTTCGGACAAGGTGTACCTCAGGGGGAAAGGTATGTCAAGTAATTGTTGATGGAGACAGTTGTGAGAATATGGTTTCTAAAGAAATGGTGGATAAACTAAATCTCCAGTGTGAAAAGCACCCTTGTCCTTATCAAATTGCATGGTTTAAAAAGGAAAGTGAAGTCATAGTAGATAAAAGGTGCCTTGTCAAATTTTCCATAGGGAAGGTATACAAGGATCAGCTATGGTGTGATGTGATTTCGATGGACACATGCCATGTCCTCTTGGGTCATCCTTGGCAATGTGAAATAAAGGTTATTCATAATGGGGAAAAGAATATATACCTTTTGGAAGGATGGATCTAAGGTAGTCTTATTACCTCTCAAGGGTGATGAAAAAACTGAAAGTATGTTGTCTAAAGAGGAACTTATCAAGGAGATGAAAGTGACAGGATGTTGTTATGCATTGGTAGTACAAAAGGGGAAAGAGGAAGACTTAACTCTACCACCAGAAGCAACTGCAGTGTTGGAAGAATATTTAGATGTTATTCCAAAAGAGCTACCTGATGGACTTCCCCCAAAACGAGATATCCAACATCATATTCATCTTATTCCAGGAGCAAGTCTCCCCAATCAAGCGACATATAGAATGAGTCTGACACAACATGCAGAACTTGACAAACAAGTGACTGAGCTCATACAAAAAGGCTTAGTGCAGGAAAGCATGAGCCCCTATGCTATCCCAGCATTATTAACTCCAAAGAAAGATGGAACATGGAGGATGTGCACAGACAGTTGAGCCATCAATAGGATAACCATAAGGTATCGTTTTCCTATCCCACATTTGGATGACATGATGGATGTTCTTGCTGGAGCGACTTATTTCTCTAAGATTGATCTACGAAGTGGGTAGCATCAAATCCACATCCGAGAAGGGGATGAATGGAAAACAACTTTCAACACTAGGGATGGCTTGTATGAATGAAAGGTTATGCCTTTTGGTTTATCCAATGCACCTAGTACTTTTATGAGACATGAACACCGTGTTGTGTCCCTACATTGGTAAGTTTGTAGTAGTTTATTTTGATGATATACTAATTTTTAGTAAGGGAGGGGAAGAACATCTGCAACACTTGAGGATCATATTGGGCGTATTGAGAAGAGAAGAGCTCTATGCTAATTTGAAGAAGTGTAGGTTCATGCAAGAAAGCTTCCTTTTTCTAGGATTTGTCATTTTTGTGGATGGTGTTAAGATGGATCTAGAGAAAGTTCATGCCATTCTTGAATGGCGTAGTCCACGTAGTATTACCGAGGTGAGAAGTTTTCATGGCTTTGCTACTTTCTATAGAAAGTTCATTCATAATTTCAACATCATTGTAGCACCTGTGACAGACTGCACTAAGGGTCGGGAGTTTTCATGAACCAAGGAGGCTAAAGACAGTTTCCAATACCTAAAGAAGGTCACTAAAGCTCCAATACTAGCACTACCAGATTTTGACAAAGTGTTTGAAGTGGATTGTGGTGCCTCACATGTGGGCATTGGTGCTGTACTTAGCTAAGAAGGTAAGCCCATTGCCTTTTTTAGTGAAAAATTGAATGATGTGCGAAAGAAATATTCTACATATTATATAGAATTCTATGCAATTGTGCAAGCTTTAAGGCATTGGAAGAATTCTCTAGTAGCCAAAGAATTTGTGTTGTTTGCAGACCATATTGCTCTGAAATAATTGAACACACAAAAAAAATTAAACACTAGGCATGCAAAGTGGGTCTCTTTCCTATAGGGGTTCACCTTTGTTCTGAAGCATAAATTAGGGAAACAGAATCAAGTTGTTGATGCCTTGAGCAAGCGAGTTGTTCTTCTAACCATCATGGAAACAAAGGTGGTTGGCTTCGATCAATCAAAGGCTTGTATGAATCTGATAGTGACTTTTGGGAAGTTGTTGATCAGTTGAAGAATCTAGTACCTGGGCACATAGACACTATTCAAGGTGACTATCTAATGCAAGATGGTTACTTATTCCAAGGGAAGCAGCTGTGTGTTCTTATAGGCTCCATGTGGGAAAATATTATTCAAGAATTTCATAGTAGTGGCATGGCTGGGCATTTTGGGAAGGATAAAACAATAGCTTTGGTGGCAGATAAGTACTATTGGCCAAAGATGAAGCTAGATATCAACAGGTTTGTGGAGAGGTGTCAAATTTATCAAGTAGCTGAAGGGCACTCCCAAAATAACGGATTGTACATGCCATTACCAGTACCAGTAGGACCGTGGACAGACTTGAATATGGATTTTGTATTGGGATTGCCACATACACAACAAGGTAATGACTCAATCTTTGTAGTTGTGGACAGATTCTCAAAAATGGTTTATTTCATTGCTTGTAAGAAAACTAGTGATGCTACTAGAGTGGCTGAGTTATTATTTTCTGAAATAGTCAGATTGCATGGGGTTCCAAAAATAGTCACCTCTGATCAAGATACTAAGTTCTTGAGTCATTTTTGGAGGACCTTATGGAAGAAAATGGGAACAAAATTATAGTTCAGTAGTGCTTCCCATCCACAAACTGATGGACAAACAAAAGTTCTCAATCGTAGTTTGGGTAATCTATTCCAATGTATTGTTGGAGAGAAGCCCAAACAATGGGATTTGGCATTGCCTCAGGCATAATTTGCTTATAACAGCTCAGTGAATAGGTCAACTGGTAAGTCACCATTTCAAGTTGTTTATGGATGTAACCCTCAGGGTGTTCTCGATTTGGTGCAACTTCCCTTGGGTGACAAAGTTAGTGATGATGGAGAAGCCTTTGCAAAGTAGCTCTACCACTTGCAGGAAGATGTGAGATAGAAGTTGCAGGACAACAATGAGTGGTACAAAGCTTCTACAAATGCTACTTGAAGGTATCAAGTTTTTAGTGTAGGGGATCTAGTGATGGTTTATCTCAGAAAGGAGAGGTTTCCTACCAGGACTTATCATAAATTGAAATATAAGAAAATTGGTCCCTGCAAGATTTTGAAGAAGATTAATGATAATGCTTATGAGGTAGAGCTCCCTAGTGGACTTGATATATCTCTTGTGTTTAATATTTCTGATTTGTATACTTTCTATGGTGATGATACCTCTGTTGAAAAGGAGGATGTGGTAGACAGGACACACACCATACCCATCAAAAAAAGAGAAAAGGTTGCACAAATTCTCGACAAGAAGACTATTAAGACTCGCCAGGGTGCCTACAACAGATATCTCGTGCAGTGGGAAGGGTTGGCACCAACAAATAGCACCTGGATTATGGAATAGGATTTGTAGAAGCTAGATGAGCCTAAATGGACGCAGTTTGAGGACCAAAACTTGCAAGAGCTGCATTCTTTTCAAGCAAGGGAGAATATGCAAGGGCATCCAAGGGTCAAGTTTGTTGACTTAGATGTGGGTTTTGGTTGAGATTTACTTCCAGGGGTCATAACTTTTGACTCGGATGTGGGTTTTGGATGAAATTTTACAAGCAATTGCATTAGGAGTTATTTGGATTGCCGATAGAGCTCAACTCTATAGGTGGCCTTTTCAATATTTTTCCAAGAGCATAAAATCTCACCTTGACCTTTGAATCTAGCTTTTCGTGTTTTTTCCAATTTTTTTAGAAAGTTGTTTTTGTAATAAATCCAAAATAGTGTTTTTGATTTCGTTGATTAGTTGGCAATTCATCTTGCCTTAGTGGGGGCTTTTCTTGGGAAAATCGAGATTCATAGGATGAGTTTTAAAAATTACCAACAATGAAAAAATCTGTTTTTCCCAAAAATCTGCCAAATATGGTAATTTTCAGAATTGTAATAAGTAGGTGTTTGTTTTCATTGTAGAGGTAGAGTAGAGTTGTGAAAATTTTAATGAAGAGTTATGGTATTCTGAAACATTTGTCTTGTGTCAATTTCTAAATTATTCTTTGACAAGATTAGGTTACATCAGATTCTATGTCACTTTTTGTTTCCAAGAACAAAAGGGTAACATTCCCCTGATAGAGCCAACTATTGTCCTGCATTTTGTCACCACAAAATGTAACTGTATGAAACTTTTTCAACTTGGTTTTATTTTTATCTGATTTCATTCATTATTTAACTGACTAAGTTTGATCAACCAATCGACCTCAATTAATATAATGAATCATTTTACTGAAGCCTTCAACATCTTTTTTCTCATGTTTGAGCATGTGTTTGTTTTATTTTTGTCTTTTGGTTTTGCTTAAATCATTTTGGTTAGTTTTCCCTTCAATCCAGTCTATCTTAGGGTTTGATCTGACTTGACAATCAAAAGATATGACCAAATAAGTGGCCAAGTTTTTCAGTTAAGTGACTTTATTAACTATATAGTTTGATTTATTTTTTAGATACTTAATGTTTTATTTAAAACATCTAATTTTAATATTAGTTTTTGAAATGATATTTGCACATAGTAATTAAATAATGGTGTAAATATTATTTTCAATCCAATTAAGTGATATTTCCTCAATAATCAATTAGACATGTGCTTAATTGATCACTTAAGTTCTACATATACATGTTTTTCAACCTATTTACATGTTTGCATGCAAATATCTCTAGAGAATACAATTTTGCACTAGAAAGACATTTTGAAATACTTAAACATGTAAATGCATGTTTTTTTAAACATGCAATGAGTCTCCAAGAGTGTGATTTGCATCTAAAGGCTCAAAGACATGAAAATGCATTACATGCAGTGACCCTTGGACAATGTGATTTTGCACTATATGTTTGTTTTTGACAAAATTTAAAACATGTAATGTCTCTCCTAGAATGTGATTTGCATCTAGACTCCATATACATGTATTTTAAGAAATGCAAACACACTCCAAGAGTTTGATTTACATAAGAAACCAATTCCTTTGCATTTTAAAACATGTAATGAGGCTTATCAAGTGTGATTTGCCTCCTGCCTTCATTTCCATGCATTTTAAAACATGCAAACTCCCTTATAGAGTGTGATTTTCCTTTGAAACACATGCAAATGCATCTTAAGACCACAAATTTACACAAGAGGGCAAAATTGTTGACGTTCTTGCTCTTTAAGAACACATTTTTGCTAACAAACTCTAGATCTGCCCATTTCATGGCTTGAAATCCATGAGACCAGGGTCTTCTTTGCCCCTTTATGCATTCTCATACAGTTTTCCATTCATTTTTAAAAACAACCCATTTCATTGTAATTCAAGAACACGCTTTTGGCAAAAAATATCTCACTATTTGATATTTAGCAAAAACGACTTGTGTATCAAGGGTTTTAGAGAACCTTATTGACATATCCATGCAAAAACACTCATTCATTGCTCATTAATGTCCATCACTTCCAAAGTTGAAGGAGTCAATATATTTGTTTGTGGGTTCGTATTTGGAAGAGAATTTTTCTTCAAACCTATCAATCCTCCACATTTGGCTCTTTGATCACCAAGTAAGTTGAAGTTTCAATTCCTTGCTATTTCATTGCATTTTTTCATTTATCCTTGTACATTTGTCCCAATATGTGCCATGAAAAGTGCAATTTTTCTTTAAATAAGATGATAACTTCCATTTTTTAGTGTTTAGAATTTCCCCAAATTCTAAATTCGAATTTGCATAAGAGAACAATTTTGTTCTTGTCATGTTTGAGTCAAAGACCAAAGCTATGATTTTGTTTTGTGTTTAGTTTGTTGGTTGTTTGCTTGCTATTTTGTTTTTCTCCTTTTCGAATAAGTTGTAAGTTCTTTCCCAAGAATGTGAGATGATTCCCCTTCATTCCATTTTCCACCTTTTTCATGCACGTGCATCATTTCACTTCACATCCACCATCACATGCCATAGCCCATTGAATCATATTCTCCATATGTGTTTGCATGTAATCTCATACCCTATCCACACTTACATGTTATCTCATTCTTCATTCTCATTTACATGCATTTCCATCCTCTGAACCTAATTGCATGTTCACATAAAAACAACGATTACATGTAAATCACTTTACATGTTATTCCATTTAGAGAACCCAATTTTTGCTAAAGGTCACTCATTAAAATCCAAAAGTATCATCATTTGTACGCATTCCCATGTGCCTAGCCTTCATTCCTCAAAGCATTTACATAAGGACTCATCATTTTCTCACATACATTCCATTTATCTGAATCTCATTTTAGACCTTTGCATATTGCTTTCCATTTTCAAAGCCATTGCATAATAGCTTTGAATCCATACTCTGAGCATATTGTCCTTCATAGATCTATTGTTGCTGGTGCATATTGCTTTCCATTTCCAAAGTCATTGCATAATACCTTTGAATCCATACTCCGAGCATATTGTCCCTCATAGATCTATTGTTGTAAGTGCATCATTTCACTTCACATCCATCACCACATGTCATAGCACATTGAATCTCATTCTCCATATATGTTTACATGTAATCTCATCCCCAATCTACACTTATATGTAATCTCATTCTTCACTCTCATTTACATGCATTTCCATCCTCCAAACCTAATTGCATTTTCAAATAAAAACAATGATTACATGTATATCACTTTAAATGTAATGGCATTCAGAGAACCCAATTTTGGCTAAAGGTCACTCTTTAAAACCCAAAAGTATCATCATTTGCGCGCATTCCCATGTGCCTAGCCTTCATTCCTCAAAGCATCTACATAAGCACTCATCATTTTTTCACATGCATTCCATTTCTCCGAATCTCGTTTCAAACCTTTGCATATTGCTTTCCATTTTCAAAGCCATTGCATAATACCTTTGAATCCATACTCCAAGCATATTGTCACCTCCAGATATTTTGTGGTTTTATAAGGTGAATTTTCACAACGTTCACACTTTAGCACAAAAAGAATTGTAGAGCATTTGAGCAAAAAAATATTGATGAGATCATAGAACCTAAGTCAGTTGTTTGTAATATCAGTGTATCTACGAAGAGGAAAGTGAAGAAGGAAATCACGTTGAAGTAGTTTGATCACAATTGCCTCATATAGTTGGAGATTGGATTGCCCGTTGAAGGATTGCAAAGAGTCAAAACTATTGGATTCACATTTGGGGAGATTTCTCATGCGACGTTGATTCTAATTTCTTAGTTCTGAAGAGAGTCGAAAAGGGTATCCAAATTTGCAACCTGTTCACCAATTTGAGATCTACAAGCTACAATAAAAAAAAATTTAAAAAAAGGTTTTTGTTGTTGACGGGGGGTTTGTGGTGGTCAACCCCCAATTTACAAATTAACCTTGATTTGAAATAATTGAATAGCAAAAATGTAAACTAAATGCACAAATTCGCCTTACAATGGTAGGATCTCTCAAATCTAATGTAGTGTTCTTACTTCACCAATTGATTTGGATCAAGAAGATGAAGATGGATAGATATAGAAGATGAAATAGACGACCTTGAAGAAGATCTTGCTAGATAAACTTGTTCAATGGCTTGATGCTTAAATCCATGATCTTTAATGGAGGAATTGCTTGAATGATGCTCGAAGATTTGAATGCTTGAGTGCATGAAGACTTGAATACTTGAACGCGAGTGCTTGATCTTGTGAATTCACGATGTGAAAATGAAGAAATGGATGGGTTTATAAAGGGCTTGAATTGACTAACTCCTATAGGCTGACCCACCTAGGAGTTTGCACCCCAATACTATCCGGACACAAGATCCGAGAAGAGGACCCAAAATAAGGCCCAAATAAGATGCACTACATCCTTGACTAGCCCATCAGGGGCACATTGCATCCTTGATTAGATCGAGGTGCATTATGTCCCTATCAACCAAGGTCTAAAACCTCTGAGATTCCTTCGAGATCCCAAAACAGGTTTTGAATCCTTAAAATCAAGTACAAAACTCCAGATATTGTCATTTCGATGTGGATAAGCGATTCTAAGTGATTGGGTGAAGAAAAGGGAGGACCTAGGTAGTTAGATCCTACCTCAAGCTTTACGCCATGAAAATAGAAGCTTTAAAGAGGCTCAATTAGGTCTTACCCCAATTCTACCTAGGAAAAAGGGAAAAAATGAGAGATGAAAGGAGATGATGATCTCACATTAAATAGGTGATAAACCTTCATTAAATTGGAGTGCTTCCAATTTAAGACAATACAACTGATAACCTCAAAGGTCATAGTGAGATGATTGAAACAGAGTTGAACAAGACTGGAAAGACGTGATATTTTTAAGAATAGAGATGGGAAGCAAATAATCAAAGTTGGAGAGCTCTAGGCAGAGTTGTTGTAGTAGATACAAAGAGAGGACTTGATCAAGACTTTCCAGTTGGTCAAGGATATGGTTGAAGTCAGATTGGGATAAATTAGCATCCTAATCGTTGTAGAGAAGTATGAGCAATAGTCTCAGTCTTTGGAATGGACAAAGTCATTTGACAAACTTATGGAGTGTGACAATTTGTGAGCTTGCATGGGGATTGCTATTGCTAAATGGAAGGAGTATCCAACTTTTAAAGAAGAGGTACAAGAAGGTATTTTAAGTTAAAATTATTATTTTTCTTTTAGTAAATTTAGTTTTTTTTGGCCCTTTGTCTTCGTGGCCAAGAGTGGGAGAGAAGGAGAACACAAATGTTGCATCTACTCAAAGGTTCTTTTTGAGTTTTGAATTTTCGGCAAATCAACATATTAGGAAACTTATTGAATTTATCTTTTGGAGTTTCTCCATCAATACCAAAGGGGGAGATTGCTAGACTCATTGGGTTGGTGCTGGCATTTATTGTCATTGATGTCAAAACCTCCATTTCGACACTATAGTGGTTTCGATTGGTTGTTGGTGATGGAACAACATTTTTGGTTGTGTACAAAGAAGGTTTAGTATAAACATTTTGGTGTCCATTAGCCCTTCTTGGTAAGTGTATGATGATCTAATCATGTTCCATATATTTTGGTGCACTTGTATGGTTTCACTGTTTAGGTGTATTTTAAATATTCTATCAATTCGTGGCAATTATTATGGCTATAAGGTTCCTTCATATATTTATGATATGTAGGTAATGGTGTCATTCGACAGATGACTTTGGTTATTATTTGTGTCAATTTTTTTCAAGAATCATCTATACGTGATCTCAGTTAACTAAAATTTCTTGTTATGTCTAATCCGAAAAGTTGAAAAAAAAGGAAAAAACATTATAAAAGAACAAATAATTCAACAATCTAATTCATGTAAACAAAGCACTTTTACATTACATTATTCCTTGCCAAACATCAATTCCTCTCCAAAAAAAGAAAACCTTTTTTCATGGTTCATCTTTTGGACTTGGTTGTGGTATTCACATGTTCTTGAAATCTGTAATAAGCATTGTAGTATCTTAAGTGTGATCTATCGAAGGGTCATGTTGTAGTGTGTTGATATATGTTCTAGATTTAGGATCAATTCTACATATTAAATGTAATTGTAACATCTTTCTCTTTGGGATCATTACACACATTCGGTGTGGGCTGACACATGTATGAGTGAATACTTATATAAATAAATAAGATCTTTTATATCCAGAGGGCATGAATGTGTTGTGTGCAAAGTATAGTAGGAATTGGTGGTAGTGATGTATGTGAGCAAAGATTATTTGAGGCAATTGTTTGAAGATCAAAAGGAGGCTTACAAATCAATAGTAGTAGATTAGAGAATTGTATCTACTAGTGGTGGTTGTGTTTAACTATTAAATTGTTCATGCATATTTAGATGCTAACTTTATTAGTTCATAGCCTAATGTATCTATATTGATCATCCAATTGTATGAGGGTAGTGAGCCAACATGCAATGAGAAAAGAAAAGTCAGCAAGGAGCCTTTCTAAAAATCACCTTTAACAATGTCAACCTAACAAGTGTTCATTTCATTATAATTAGCTTCTCATTGGCTTTTTTCCAATTTGGGTTCCCATGTAAATCTTGATGTTCTCTGTGTTGATGTTTTTGTGTTTTCATGTGTACTTTTTCAGTCAATATTTAATTTGCCCAATCAATAGAACTGATTATATGATTTTGGATCAGAGATGGAAACCAAAGTTTGTTGATCAAAGTTATGACTAGAATTTAATAATGTACTTCAAAGGAACTATATTGGCATAGTTGATGCTTTCAGTCAATTCATCTTAGTGGATTGCTCTCCACTTATTGGGTTGTTGTTCTTGATATAATTGGATTATTCTCCAATCTAGATTGTTGCTTTTGTTGTAATTGAGCAATGAGCTCCAAGTGAGTGCTTGAATGCATGTGCATTCCTCATCAACATTTAACAAGGTTCTCTATATGCTAGTACATCATCTAGTGGATTTGACCCCACCATGGTTTTTCCCTTAATAAGGTTCCCATGCAAAAAAATTGGTGGTGTTATGGTGTTATTTGCTTTGGATTGCATTTAAGTTTCCATATCTGATATATGGTGAATGGTTTGGTGTTTTAATTCTATCGCAACTAAACTTTGGATTATTTTTAGAAAGCTTTGTTGGAATTTGCTCGTGTGTTATTCCTTCCACAATACCATACATAATAATGTTGGCATTATATTATAAAAATTGCAACTTTTCTTGGGTGATATGACTAGGGTTTCTATCATATTTGTTTTGTTATCATTTCTCTTCGTTTCAAGTGGCAAGTCCTTATTTTAGTTGTGTGATAATGTAAGTTGTGAATAATCTACTATTAAGTAATGTTGTGACCATTAGCATATAGGTATCATTAAAAAACGGTTGGTTGCATCGTGTTCATGCATATTTGTATATGTATATATAGGTGATAATAAAATAAACAAGCTCACCAATTGGGTTTCTCAACTTTGAAGAAAGCTTTGCATATTGAACCCCGTTTTTGCCATAATTTTAAACTACCAACAAGAACTGGATATTTTATAAGGGCTTGACTTCTAGAAAGCGAAGGTCTCATGTGAATCATGGGGAGGACTTCACAACAAAATGGGTTAGATCCAAAAGGCATTTCAAACATTGACCCTTCATGGAATGAGAATGATATGTATAGTAAGAGCAAGAACTTCTGACAAGTTATAGTCAAGATGTACTTTTTAATAAAATTGTTTTCCATAAGCTTCTAAAATATATGTTTTTGTACAAGACTATACCTATTGTTGCACAATACATGGTGTATAGCACTATATCATATTAATATTAGTTTTGTTGTGTATCGTATATTAAAGGTGGTAAGATACTGAGTTAATGGTCTTTTAGTTCATTATTTTTTTACAACCACGCGTAGTATATAAGAACTAGTATGCTATAAGACCTTAAGAGGTTTTTTTTTATAGGCAAAACTAAAATACTTAGATGTAATTAGTATCTTTTCATTACAATTTTTAATACCACAAAATAAACATAGAATACCAAATTCCACAAAGGTGATCTTAAAGGAGACCTCCTTTTTTTTTTGGAAAACACTAGTTAATCTATATTCCACCATAATGCAAAGATATTGGTGGTTAAGGAAAAAAAAAATGATAGAATTATTATCCTTTTGTTTACAGTTTTCAATACCACAAAATAAATATAAAAAACGAAATTCCACAAAGGTGATCTTAGAGGAGACTAGAAATCTTGGAAATCACCAAATATATCTATATTCCACCATAATGAAGAGATATTAGTGGATAAAAGGGAGAGATATGTAGAACCGCTTTAAGTTAACTAACCAAAAACAACCTATAACAAAAACAACCTATAAAATTACATACTTCTCACAATGAGTCTACCACACCAAAAAACCTAAGTTTTTTTTTTTAATGTTGGCTTGAGTTTAGTTTGTGAGTTCACTATATTTATTTATTTATTTATTTTGGAGGGGGTCCATTTTGGGTTCATTTGTACAAAAAACAAATACATATATGTGAAAGTAATAATGCTAAAAATACACCACTATTTTAATTGTCAAATAATATAGCAAAATAAATTATCATATTAACAATCAAAACTCAACTGCCATGATATACATTAAAGCTTTTCATTCACATAACATAGCAAAACACACCACCATAGTTTAGTAAAAAATAATAATGTCAAAGTGACACACAAGCACCATTGGTCAAATATCAAATGGATCGTAAAAAATCATAATCATCCATATGTTGTAGTAAATTAGAAGACCCGCATATAGGTACATTAGCCACAACACTAACACTTCTGCCACCATTAAGTGATACTAGCAATCTCAATCTCATGATTACTAGGCGGTTTGTGGTCATCAACTCCTCCACATGTGGCAAGGTGGGAAATTAAATCGTCCATCTCAAAATGCTCTAGATCAATATCTGATTGCTTTGTCTCCCCTTGTGGAAATTTTTTGTGTTAGAGAAGTTGCAAGTTTAAATGCACAAAAGACTAAGTCCTCCGCATTTTTGGAGTGTGAGATGGAGTATATGCTCCAATTTGTCGACATAGATACCCTCACTTGGCATATTGCTCTTTAGTTGCTATTATAGACTCTGATCCAGCCTCTAGGGCCCGTTGTTGGTACACTTAGGCTACTATCCTCCTGAGATCGATTGGGATAGACATCAACCGTCTCCCTCCCTACCCGTTTTCACTAGACGCTCCAACTCACCTCCTCCCCTCTCGGCAGGAGTTGAACAGATATGTTAGACTGGACATCTATAGGCAGTATAATATCCGAACTTGGGTTGATCCTCCGAGGGGTTTACGCTCGAGGATGGCATTCTATGTCGAACACTTCTTGGATATTCGAGACAGGATCATTTGGTGCCCAAACTACTTACATAGATAGTGGCCCCATGCCCTACATATCTCCCTTGGCTCCTTCCAGGTGGACTCTCACTGACTTCAAATTTAGATTGACCACCATATAGATAGAGAGGATCAGGTTTGTAGACTTTGTACCATGGCGAAGGTAGAATCTGAGATCCATTTCCTTTTCAGATGCCCCATATACTATGAGATCAAAGGGAGATTCTCTTGTTTGTTTAGAGAGTGCAGATCCCTCTCGAACTTCTTCAGGTACACAGATCAATGTTGCCTTGCACTCTATCTTTGTGAATCCGTATAGCTTTGCGACCACACTTTGCAGTTATCTTTCCCTAAGGGTCAAACCCAGGTACAACTTATCACGACAACCTTCTCGCCCTTATCTCATGCCGAAGGTACGAAGCGACTATATAGTTTCCTTGACACCGGCCACTCCAGATGAATGAAACCCCGCAGTGTTCCTCTTCGCCAGCAACACTCCTCCCGCAACACTCAGTGACAAAACAGAGCCCCTGGTCGCCCCCGTCCATCTCAATCATTGTTGTCCTTCTTCCCTTCGAGGAAGGATCCCTAAACCCTAATCATGTTCGAGGTGACTCTTGCTCTCTTCTTCATCTTCTATTTTAGGTTTGTGCTTGCTCTTTTATCGGCACTGTTTGGTGTTCCATTTGAGGCTATCTTCTTGGTTGTAAGCTCCCAATCCCATAGACCTATGTTGTGGTCTCTTGTTGGACATTAATATTAACCAAGCTGGAGAAGAGTTCGCAATCTATGAAGGTTTTGAAATTAGAGAGATAAGAGGTCTAAATAAAAGTAATATATAAATAAATTTTATAATAGTAAAATAATATATAAAGCAAGATATAAGTTTTTATTTATAAAACTAAGAACTTATGCATGATAAAATTTTGATGGCAACAGGTTGTGTTGGTACAATCTTTCATGAAAGTGTCGCCAACTAGGAGCATCAACCATTTACTTGTCCTACAACTTCAAGAGCACAATCATTTGTGCTACAAAACTCATGAATTCAACCCTCAATATGGGCTATATGGCATGGTGAAAGAGTCTACAAATCGTTGCCCTCCATCATTGAGCAAATTCAAGATATCTATGAAGGGTGAATCTTGTAGTCATAAGGAGCT
Source organism: Cupressus sempervirens (assembly GCA_028749045.1). Classification (NCBI taxonomy): domain Eukaryota; kingdom Viridiplantae; phylum Streptophyta; class Pinopsida; order Cupressales; family Cupressaceae; genus Cupressus; species Cupressus sempervirens. The sequence continues at coordinate 257,750,769 of CM053792.1, forward strand.
ATTAACTATAGTACTTGGGACTCGATGCATAGGCAAGACAATGTAATGGAGTTGTCATTTTGTTCCACCTCCTCGCCCTGATTCATTGTAGTTATTTAACGAATATTTCTTTGGGACCTTGCTCTTTTTCATGTATTGTAACATTCAACTTCCTAATCATTGAGTCATCACCATCATATACCTCTACCAAACAAGGTATATCCATGTCAATTTATTGGTTCATGTTCAATATAGGCTTTGTAAAACTCTGGAAGTACTCAACGCGATTCAACTAAGTGTCATCTAGTATAATTCTCCTAAGGTTTGTGACCCTTGTAGTGTTAGATTGCCACCATATGCTCAAATCAGGTTTCATTCCCATGCTAGATAGTGCACATGAACCTTCACAAGGTATCTCAACATATGTGCATTTAAGGCAAAACAAGCCTCAACAGCCTATTTCAAAATCAAAGTAGTAAAAAACTTAAAATTGAAATTAAATTATGAAGTTTACTTAAGTAAGACACATTTATATCTAGCTTACCTTCAACAACCCCCATATCAAGAATTGTCTAAATATGTCTTGCAACATTGACCCCCTCGACTTCAAGATGCACGTGTTTGATTTATTAAACTTTGTTGGCAATTTCTTGCAACATTAGGTTCAAGGAGTGGACAATATAAGATTTCCAAAAAAATGTGTCAATAGAACTCTCCAATCATTGAGCCAACAACACTATAGTTTTTTACCTCCATTTGTTATAGCTTAAACAAGATTTTGAATGTCAAATTCCTCAATAGATTGGCAAGGAATGCTAGCAATAAATGGGCTATCCCTGACCTTCCCCTGCTTTATAAAACATTGCCCCCTTTGGGGACACTACATTAACATTGACCAATAGATGATTTATTACATCTTTCCATCCATCAAACATGATGTAGACCCATGAATCCTTGATGGACTTCAAGGAGTTATCTACATATTTGAACTCTTTGTCCAATAAGTGTGCACCTTCTCATAACTTGAACCCTTGAACAACTTCAGAGGCTCGTTATTTGATCTCACAATTTTTTGCCAATAAAGTGAGCGAACAACATTAACGACTAATTTGTTATCATAGATATACCCAACTATTTCTTGCTCAACAATATGTATACCATCATTATGAGATGTCATTTCTAGTGTCCCTTTGTTCTCTTATCTGTCACATGTTCGTAAGGTATAAACAAGAATAGATGGCTCTTTGTAGGTACAATATTGTAAGGTGATGGAGAAACCTACAACCCTTTTTTAGACTTGGCAAAGGATGAGCACTAATCACTATTTTCCTAATTGATTCGTCTTCTTTTGCTTCCTCTTGAAAATATGCCAATAATTTTGGTATGCATGAACAAAACTTGATGCCTTGATGAGGGATAAAGCACAAAAATGTTTTCACTTGACCATATGAGATTCTACATCATACTTTGAAAGGAGAACAAATCCATGTGAAACCTCCTCCACCTAGAAGTAGTTGTCTCATTTCAACATATTTCCAAAGGGGTGTAGGTTTGTGTTGAAGCATGGATGGCTCCCAAATCTAGAAGTACTTGTCATTTTAATACCTAACACAAATTATCCTACAAACAACATGGATAGGAAAAAAGTTACAAACCAACATGTAAAAAAAAAAACTAGAGAATTCATTTCTATTCATAAAAAAATGCAAGTTGGGTGAAGAACCCTAAAATGCCTATATTTTTTGTTTAAATTTTTCTCTACATTGTCTTCAAGAGAAAAGCAATACTTGCAAACACATTGGAATAGCACGAAAACCAACCTTGAGTGTTCCCCAATCCTCATCTCTTTGAGCAATGTCAAGCAAAAAAGAATATTCAACAATGAAGCAAATTGGTCTTGTTTTTCATCCCATTGTGCATACATAAATGAAATAGGTTTTACCTTTTTATACTTTTTGTGCTCAAATAAGGGTTAGGGCCCAAATTACCTTTTTGGCATAAAATTTGATTTTAGAAGGCCAAATTCGATATTGGTTTGGTCAGAGAAATATTTTTCAAGTTCGATAAGAGCAAACCTACAAGCTGTGGGTTATACCCTACACAATCACACAGTGGAGCAAATCCAAACCTCAACTTGATTCGAACCAAATCAAGACATGGGTTCCACTTAACGACTCAATAACACAACTAAAAATAACAATACGCCCAATAAAGAAAGCTTAGTTTTTCAAACTCACACACAGCTTGAAATACTTTATCAAGCTACAATAAGGCTTTGTGCAAACATTGCCAAGATTCACTAGGTAAGTTGTGTTGAAAAGTTTTTTAGATGTATAATGAATTTGATAATTTGAATTATAATAAAATAAAGAAGGTAAAGAGTAGGTCTACCTCAACCAATTATCTCTTTGAATAAAATTCCATTCTGACAATAGAACAACATTAAGTTTTCTACATTATTAAAAATTTGTGCATGGTTCATTGAAACCAATTTTATTTGAACCAAATTACATTCCTATGATAAAGCATGTTTTTAACATTATGAGAAATTTATACAGGCTTCATAGGAGCCAACTAAATTTTATACAAGGAATAAAATACTTATATTCCCAATATTTCATTCAAGAAGATGTATATTTAAGGGAATTACATTTCTTGTATTTTAGGAAGCTTCCTATTCCAACTCCCCTAAATAAATAATTATGGGATGACAAATTAACACACACCTAACAAATAGTTTTGCATGTATCTTAGAATTAATGAACCTATCACATGGGATTTGTGATTAGGTTCAAATATATAACTAATCATGTAATATTCATAACACCCCTTGCATTATGGCATTCTCCAAATCAAGATAGATGAACTAACAACATTGGATAACTACTTTCAGTAGTTCATCAAAAACATAAGGTCTGATTGGGGACAAACACATTTATTCATGCCAAGAAAAAGTAGAACTAGCCTCTCTAGGTTTCTTCAATAGGATTCACCATACTGACATATATCCAAGGATAGGAACAACTGCAAGTATCCAATATCAAAGTCACAAGCAAGGACACATGCATCAAATATTAATGAACAACTTTGGTCAAGGACAAGCACATCCAATCATTATCACTCAAGAAATGTGACTTAGGCCAAACACATCGAAACACTACCACTCATTTCTGATTGCGGACAAACACATTCAATCATTGTCATTTGAGAAATGTCATTTTACGAGAAACACATCCAATCTCTATCATTCAACAAATGTAAGAACTCTTCTCATCTATGTAGCTATTGTTACAGATCTTTGCCACTTTGGTCACAAATGATGTGAGATACTACCATCTAAATACTGATCTTGACTTTAGTTATTTTGGCACACATAGTTCTCTCCCTCGAATAATTTTGCAAACTCATGGCTAATTGCCTATTTAGGCCATTGAATGTCCTCCAACCTCATGTGTCTCCCTCAGTTATTTGCTACTTCACAAAGTTGGCTTTGAAGCTCACTTTTAGAATGCCCCCCACAAAATAGACATCGTGTACAAAACAAAAGTGTGTTCAGTTATAAATGAAGGCAATTTTTTTTTTTTTTAATTTTCACACACGTTTTCGTTTTAGCAAAAAGCTTCTCCATGAGAAATAATGCAAACAATTTCAAACACAATAAATAACTCAATAATAAATAATAACCTACCACTACAAAACTATTAAAAGAAAACTTCAATTGAACAGACACTCAATCAACGAATGTAGGCTTTAAAGATATGACTCATAGGCTTATATAAATCCCCATCTGAAATTCATTGTGCAGAACATTTGTCATTGAAGTCATCTGATGTGTAATTTCATCGCTTCAGCATCCTAGTAATAGATTCACATTTGAAAACAGTGTCTTGGCTTGTTTGAAAGATCATACATGGCCAGAATTGAACAGGCACGATTCCCATTAGCATAGACATGAACATGCTTGTCAAACTGCATGTCTACCAATCTGGAAGGGATCAGGGTCAAACATGCAGTGTAGGAATGGACTCCTCACTTGAGATCCTATGCTTTGTTATCGTCCTCTTCTGTTTGTAGACTAAACTAACCAGTCTTGTGCCTGCTTATATTTTAACGCATTTGTGACCTACAAAGTTTAAAGCAGATTGCTCAAAGTTTATTATAATTAAATTTAAAAAATAGGCATAACATGTACTGCAAACAACTTAGGAGCTGTTCTAGCAATGTTGAGTGCTTTGATGGTCAATATGATGAAAAACATCCTCATATTAAATAATAAACAAAAGACACCATCCACCAACATTGATAGAACAAATCAAATATAACAGAAGATGATGTTCACAAACAATCATATGAAGATCAACAGGTGGCCTATAGCCAGCATTTGTGAACATTGAGATGAAATATGGCGAGTGTAACTCACCTCATTCTCATTCAAGTCCTTAGAATCAGTGGCAGCACCTCTTACTGGAAATAGGATGAAATAGGATGACAAAGAATATCTCGAAAATTCAATAATTAAACTTCTATCTTATGCTGTTCAAAAAACCAAGAAACAGGCAGAAACAGCTTTGATACCATATAAGGAATTTGTGTAGAGACTTCATAGAAGCCAAATAAATTTTAGGCACAGAATAACAGAGCTTCTATTCCTAATATTTTTAGATGTTTATAGGAGTTTCATCTCCAATTTTATAGAAAACCTCCTATAACACAGCTGCCTTACATGGATAACTACAGGATAACAAATAAACAAAAACCTCAAATAATATTACATGTATCCTAAGAGTAACAAATCTATCACATAGGTGACTAGGTTCTAACATACAATTAATAATGTAATATTCCTAACATACATAGAGAATTTTTTCTGCTATGTTATACTATTATAACTATGAATGTTTTAATCTCAAAGAAATCTTGCCTTGACAGTTCAGAACTACTTGCAAATCAAAACGAAACTGCAGATATAATCTATTTTCCTGTTAAATAATTAAAGGCCATTTTCCTAAAATGTTATGCAAAACATTTGACAAGAATCTGAACTTTTTCATTGATTACAATTCTTGCTTTCACATACAGAATTGGAAGCAGGCACAAAATATAAATAATCTAGTCATTCAAAATAGTTCTACAGTTAGTCATGCATGACATGTTTATGGGGCTTTGCCTTGAGAAAATGTTGAGTTCATATGTGACCTATTTATATCCAACTTCCTCTAGACACAACTTGTTAATCATCTTCTTCAACCCAGATTAGACATGCTTAATAATGGGCATTCAAGTAACAAAAAAATCTTTGATTAAAATGCAAAGAATCAGCGAAGAAAGAAAAAAGCTCTCTTGGTAGCGAAAAAACACAATTGAATAGAATCATGTACACTCACATTACATTATTCATGACCAATCTACATACAGCCTCTTAAAAACAAATTGTGTGGTATACGTGGAAGCAACAGATTGCAACTTATGTTGCACCACATACTAATTACTATATTGAAGAACTTTAATTGGATATACTGGAGTATTAAATATCTAACAAACGTCAAAATGCCTTCAAAGAAATATTTACTAATACTCTTTAAGAAAAAAATCAAGAAAATATAACTCTGACATGCAAACATTTTTACTTTGGGTTAAAAGCTTTCAATGTTGATGAACGAAATGATATTTAACAATATGAAATTCAAATCATAAGGAAAAAAGGACTTTAATATTATTCTTATATCAAGATTGGTGAAAGAGATCCTTTAATTTTGACTTCGTTATTTCGGCTTTGATATTTGTGATGATCACTCAGCCCAGATTAAATGCAATATGTGGATTATGTCTGAAAACTTTTTAAAGTTTTATAGCAAAAGCAACGTAGAACTGAAATTCTGAGAGTAAGATTTCATAATGTGTCTTACTACTGCACAACAGCATTTGTTTTAAGTTTTCAATCAACATTGGAAATTAATCAGTTTAAATGGGACCATGAATGTCTTATACAGCTTCATCTTGCAAACAAAGAAAATCCTTAGATTCTCATTAAAAAATGATCAGGATGCATTTGGAATCAATAGAACGGATGTAACAATAAAAGGAAAAGGCAATAGTATAATGTACAGCACTGAAATCATATAGAATCTATATTTGCAACAATAAATATGGATTTCATGATGACAACCTTTCAGAGTATAAAAACTGAGCATTTCAAGATTATATTTTGCATTAATAAATAACGCTTCTCTTGACATCTTCGGCTATAATCGTATTTAAAGCATAGAACATCGAATAAAGTTATCAATGATCATATGACTTTTAAAGTATCGTCAGCTAAATTTAAAATTTAGGGGAATGAATAGCATCACACAATCGACTATTTAAGTGAATAAGCAGAAAAGTATACTTTATTAGCAACCAATTTTTGCGCAAGATTTTACAGAATTAACAAAGTTGCATCATGTTTGACCTTTCTTTGCTCCCCTGGAGCCTTAACTATAAATCCACAGGGCATGCAAAGATGATCGGAAGAATACCAATTTTCACCAAGTTATACTTTGCTTGCATTAGGATCTCCACCAAGCTCCACCCGTAGATTGTCAAAAGGATATTCCCGGGGAGTCTGATAAGCATATATTAAGTCAATCAGGAGTAACATAAATGGAGTCAGAAGACTCAAAACAGGCAGCAACATTCTTACATTTTCAAATGCAAACATCAAGGGGAAATTCACCTCTAATAATATATAATATCATAGCATAGAAACATTTTTAAACTTTGATATTACAATAGAGAAGAAAAAAGGTCAATTGCGGATATTATAATAGTTTCTCTTTGCTTCTTTTTTGGGTCATGGATCTTAATTGAGAGAGATATCTTAAAAGTACCATACTAGGCCACATAGATAGTGAAGAGAAATTCAAATAGGGATATGGTATACAACATGGACATGGCAAAACCTAACACATAGCAAATGCATAATGCAAACAGTAAAATATCTGCTTAACTGGATTGATGGCATGAATTTCTCTCAAGCTTGCTCATGAGGTCAAAGGTGATGGTGAGCTTTCCTATGATAATTTGCCAAGCTGGATATCCCAGGAACTTATAAAAATATCTTTAAGCATTCATTTGAACACAAATAAATATTAGAGAAGTATATTACACTTCATCAGGTTTCAAAAAAGTAAAAATAAAAGATTCCATTAATATAAGACTGTGATAGAGAACTAGCATCCTCCAGTCTGTTGGGTTGTAGTTTAGTATTAGTGGGGCATCTATTGCCACAATGACCTGCATTCAAAGTCAGGCATACCCTCCCAGTTGATGCGTCCCATGTTTTACTGGTGTTGAAGCTAACTCTCAATGATGTTAATGTCATTATAATGTTTCTACGATGGTCATTTGGTTAGAAGTTCCTAAGTTGCTGATTGGAGTTCGGGGGTGGATTCCAGTTCGACATTCGGGTTCGTGGGTTTGGGCAAATTATTTTTTTCCTATTTGGGTTTGTGGGTGGGTTCGTGAGTGAGAGTGTGTGTGTATATATATATACTCATGAAACGTGCATAGTTGCAAAACTAAGTATTTTCACAGTATGAATATATGTTGCTTGATCATTGATCAATGCCAAATGTCAACGATAAACATTAAATACTCGCTCATTAATCTATCTTTATGATTGTAAAGAAAATCATACAATGAATTACTAAATTGAAAAATGAAATTGCAAAACATTGACTAGTTCATCAAATAATAAAGTTTGAAACAAAATGATAGATGAGAAGTGTTTAGTGGTTTATCAATGATCATAGTATCAAATGCCCTTCAAGTGTCAAATGGGTCATCAAAAAAAGAGAGGTCAATGGCTTCATCCCTGGCTGCATCTATATCTAGATCCTCATCGTTGGAACCCAAACCGGTTCCACTAGTCCCAAATGCTGCTATATCATCCTCCTCCACCTCAACATGAAAGATTAGATGAGTGAAATGTTTTTTATTAGGTTCCTTTTAGAGTTACAGAGAAATAAAATTTTTAAAACACTTTTTAAAGTTTTGTTATCTCACATTTTGGACCCTACTGCCCCGGATCCTCCCAGGTTTGCCATGGGTTTGCTGTGGGTTCGTCTGGGTTCGCTCCAGCAAGGACCCGGGCCAACCAACAGTCCAAATTAAGGACCCTGCCTGGACCCATAGCAAACCTGGAAACGAATCAGGACCCGCGCAGACCTGGACCCGAAACCGGGCAGCAGGGGACGAATTCAGTATTCCAGGATAGAACACGGTTTCAAGAAAAAATCAGCAAAAACCTCTGTTTTGTGTAAAACTGGTAACAAACCACGAACTCAAAAAATTGGAAAAAAAAACCCACAATTTTTATATGAACATATTGCACAAAGAAATAAATAAAAGCACTCACAATTTTTTTGATAAAAAAATTGAAAATCCAGAAATAGAAGACTGCAGTTTTTAGGGCAAAAGCATGCAAACGGTCCATGATTGTTTCTTTTTAGGAAAAAAAAAGAAAACCCTCCCTCCATGATATTGTGGGGCCAAAAGAATGAAAATCCAATATTTTTTGTGAAAAAATATCAGAAAGCTCTCCATGAGAGAACCCTTTGTTTTCACTTTGGTACCATGATATGGTAATTAATTGATATTCAATGAGTAAAACAAAGGAGAGGAATACTCCTTATATAGAGTTTACATGCAGAATTTCTTAACAGAAACAAAAGACAGAAAAGAAACATTCTAAATAAGAACTAAGTACAAAAAGTAAAATCCTAATTGAATGACTATTATAGAAACATTACATAAAATGAATCATAATGAAGCTTCTCACCCAAAGGATTTACCATCCTTTCTCTTCCATTGCTATTGTGACCTTTTAAGTTTGGATCTTTTGGAGGGAGTTGGTGGGTATATTATAACAAATTCTTCCCTACATATCCCTGAGGAGCATGCCCAAAATCATCTCTACTCAAAAAATCACAAGTTAACTACACATAGTATCAATTTGAGGAGCCAGAAACTGAAGAGTCATTGTCGTTACTATAAATGAGTCGGCACCAGTTACATTAAAGAGACGTTAGAGTTCCTCCAACAATGCACACAAACATGAAGAGAAACTCATACACGACACATTCACCTGAGATAATTGTTATGTGACAATTGTTCATTGACTTCATGAATTCTGGATGGTGACAGATACAAGAGAAAATTAAACAACTTGAACACATATCGACTGCTCTGTTACATTATTTATTCGTATGAACGCAATTGTGGGAAATGAAGGTAAGAAATAGATGATGCCACATAGTTGAAGTTCTCACTTGAAACTTGACGAACTTTACAAGTCAAAACTAACATTCTTAGAAGAGACGGATTAGAGAAAGGTTGTCTATTACTGTGAAGTAAATTCAAAGTCATCAAAACAAAGAATCATCAGAAAAGAATATATGATATCAATACACTTGGGTAAATACAGAAAAACAACCGCCAAAGAGACATCATAGAGAAGCAAGATGTAGAAAGCCATCAAAACCAATGATTGAACAAAACACAGTCTAGCAAGTATACTCTAATAAAACTAATATGATCAACACAAGTATGAAGGAGCTCTTGTGCAGCTACCAAATCTTTAACAATGATGACATAGGACTATGTTGGCATTGTAAGGAAAAGAGAACAAGAACACCTACTTCCAACAACAAGAATATTTCAATAAAACAAAAATATGCCATAACCTTAGCAAAAAAGTGAAGACTTTTTGGTAGCTAAGGAATATAAAATCATGAAAGGATATCTAAAAGTGGGAAGAGACCCTTAAAAGGAAGTTGTCTAGGTTCAATAAGAGTTCTACAACAAAGATAACAATTTCAAGACAAAGAGGGGAGGAGAACAAGAATGGGCCCTTTCAGGCCCCTATTACTAGGTGAAATGGGATTCTTGATGAAGGACAACACACTTTAAGCCCCCGAGTAAGGAAAGTTGTTAGGAATGGACATACTTTCAAACCTAAGTTGCTGGCTCGAATTCTGGTACGGATGCAGGTTTGAGATTCGGGTTCGAAATTCGTGTAAATTTTTTTGGACTTGGGTTCGGATTCGTTTCGGGTTCATCCATACAAAATATACATTTTTAAAAAATATGTATGTGTATGTTTATATATGCAACAAAAAATAAATCCATACTTGAATCTGCTAATAGTAAAGAAACATAGCAAAATACACCATCAAAGCTATGTTTCAGCTCAATAGGAATTAATTGCATCATTTAGCCATACAAACAGCTTGATACACTTGCTTGGTCACATGCATGGAATATATTTCCATATCTAGGGGACAGTTTGAGAATGAAAGGAATTGTCAAAAGATAAGTGCAGTTATCTGAATTTTTATTTTGTATTGGTTAGAGCATTTCTAACCAAGCTATATCAGAAGTTGAGATACAAATTTGAAGTCCCAGATTCAAAGATATCATATCTTTTTAAAGACATTCCTCTATAATCATCAATTTAGATGTCACCTATTGTCAATTTGGATTTCCTTTATAAGCAAGTTTTCATTTTCATACACAAATGCATAAATGACATATAAACATCTTTTTTGGTCTTTTTAGTGGTCACAATAGGTTTGGGAGGACAAAAAAAAACCTTAAAAAAGTCTAAAAGAAATGTTTTGAGACCAAATTCAGCCCAGGTCTAGACAGCGAATTCTGCCCAGGTTCCTCTGACAGGAATTTGACAAGGACCAGACTTTGAGGGTTTCTGGAGAGAATCTGGTAACTCAGTTTCAAACATAAGGAAGGGGTGATCAAGGATACACACCTCTTGCATATGAGAAGGCCAAATCAAAACAATCAATTAATATACTAAGGAAAGTGGATCCATGAAGAAAAAGGAAGGTTGATGCATGAAGCTTTTCCTCCCAATGGTGAAGGAAAAGGAAAATACATTGTACACTCTAGTGATAGATCCTTCATAATGAACATGCACTTTCAAAAAAGAAAAAACTGCAAACAACAATATCAATCTCCTGCAAAAGAGATCCTAATGCAAACCAAACACATTCATGCAAGAAAGGAAATCATGTATATGAAAGAAACAAGTCAACAAAGAGATAATGAATGCAATCGAAAAGAACATCATACATTCCCTAAATGAATGATCATTTATGATAGACACGCTCTTTGAAGCATAAAAAAGATTGTTAGCCAAGACGAATGCGTCTTGCATGAAACAAAAGACCCCGTGCTAGTAAGGATGTACCATCTTAAAAATGACACAGAAAGAGGAGAGATGGAAGGATACCACATTATACAAACTTAGTGGGAAAATCCATTATACTAGATATGCACTTCCAAGCAAGGAAGAGATTGTAAAGAAGGATACCAATCCCCTTCGAGAGATTGATTCTTAATTAAAAAAGTCTATGCATGGAAGGACATCATAACATAAGAGATTTGACCATCAAAGAGATAATGGACCCTTGAGGAGGAGAATGAACAAGAGAGAGAGACCTTAGCACCCAAGCCAAAGGACAAGGTAAAGGACCTATCATGTTGCTAAAAAGTAAACATCATGCAACACAAAGACCACCCACTCCCCCAAAATGAAGCAAGCTACTCAGAATTACATGATGGAGAACAACACAATAGGAGAAAGAGATGTCAAGAGATGCTTTTGATATCAAGAAAAAGTACAACATCCATTGCAATAAGACATCGATCTACTAAATCTTGGAAAAAATGTCTAAACTCCACACAATCAGCAAGAGAATGTCTATTGCTATGATGAACAAGACAATGTCGATTACCATTACAGGATTTTTAATTCTTTGGAAAATGACAAAAAAGAAAGCAGAATTGAGTATCCAGTTTTAATCTCCAATAAATTCTCTTAGCCAAAGTCAATTGGTCATCGACAAGAGGTGTAACAACAGATGGTGTTGGTAAAAGAATGCTTAAACAGGGAGGTTTAGTTCACGAGAAGAAGGATCTATAGGAGTGAAAGTAGGCAATGTACTGGCTTTGATATGAAACCTAGACCAACCCTAGTGACTTGTGTAGGACGGTCTATAGCAACTTTTATACCTTGTTCATTAACCTATCCCTTGACCACTATAACCTTGTTGGCTAGTGATGATATAACCTACATTGTAATTAGCTTTTGATGTTCAGGAGGAAGGACATTCATCCTAAGCTTTATGAAAGTGTGGTATAAAGAGGAACAGGAGGAGAAACATTCTCTTTAGGGGATTAGGATTCCAAGCACTATACTCATCCTCTTTGGGAGAAGAACAAGAAAAGGATTATCAAGACCTTCATGTCTACTTGATGTCATCTTGGGAGATATATCATCAAGAAATTTGTTTACATCAGGCTATGAAAGATACTTTGATAACAAGAAGAATGTTTGGGAACATCCAAAGAAGTACATAAACTAGCTTCCTTAAGACTATCCATTGATGTGGGTTGAGGAGGAGATCTAGGTCTCACTAATATAGGATTAGGAGGTTGATTTCTATCATCTTGATTAATGGGCATCATAGGAGAAGGACTAAGAAGGTTTATGCTATTGTCAGATGTGGGATCATCGTATTCAATGCACTTATTAACAATTGAATGAGGAAACCACATGAAATACTTATAAAAGCCTTCAAACAAGCTTTATATGGAAGAAAGATATTTGAGAGTCCCATAATGCCATATGCAAGAACTCCATGAAGGAAGATACAAATCATGAAATGCTAGAAAGTAAAATTCATTTAATGCGATGGTAAAGAGAAGTAAGAATAAATGTAACAAAGTGATTTCAGACACCAATCTAACTTAGTAAACTCAATGAAAGCTACTCAAATTAAATATACTAGACTATGGGCTTGTCAAAATTTACAAAGTGATGGGAAGCAATACAAAAGGGATAAATCACTACACCTTTTCAAATTGTACACTCCAAAGGAAAATGTCCCAATGGCTTAGGTAGGTCTAAAGCTTTGAATTAGACAATGATCCTTCGCTCACTATGGAAAGATGTGAAGGATTATGCAATGTAGAAGACCAAATAGGATAATATATACAAATTGAGAAAATATAGACGGACAAAAAATGTTAATCGACCCAATCCAGATTGTGAAACTTGAGTACACGGTTATACTAGGGGGGGTGAATCAGTATAAAAAATATTTTATACAAAATTAAACTTTATTCATCACAATAGCATCAATTACTAAATTCAATAATATGCACATGAGAATGTGATAACACAATGTTTTACATGGAAACTTAAATGGGAGAAAACCACAGAAAATCAAAGTTTTATATGAATCTTTAGCAAAGCTTGTAGGCACCAACCTCTAAGTTTACGAGCACCAACTCAATGGAAGCACCAACTCCCACTTTTAAATCCATAGGCACCAACCTATTGGAAGTGCCAACACCAACTGCTAAGTGTCAACTTAGCTAGAGACACCAGTCTCTCCTTTAGGAAGCACCAACTTCCAAACTGAAACTAGGTTCCACCTGGAATGTTGCTATCTCAATAAATGATAGCTAATTTGGCCCTTAACAAGTTCTTTATTCATAAAATATCTGTCTTATATCTCTTCAAATCCTGCCTTTACTTCATGTGAATCTTCTTCTTTTATCTCCACAAGATGATCTTTTGCCATATCAGCATATTCTACTTCTCTACATCTGTGTAGTATTTTTTTTATTATGCCCCTTAAAATCTCTTCATATTTTCATGTCCATTTATCTGTGGGTATATATGATTTATCTTTTTAAAAACGGTATCTTAAATAAACTCCATGATCATCATGCATTTCTTGTTTTCTCTAATATTTCATAATTCAATATTAATATCTTCACTTCTTTTATTGATTATACTGTTATATGCATATTTCTTTCAAATCTGCATATGTTTCTTACATAATCTTATATTTTTCTCATTGTCATTACTTCATCATCTTTTTCTAATACTTGTGTTTTATGATAGATCCTTTTCTAACATACTCCACACACCAGACTCCTCTTCACATCTTCAATCTCCAAAATTGATACCTTACATATATGTTTAATTTCTAGAGATCGTGCCTCCTAAAGTGAAGAGACATATCCCCCAAATATGTATCTCATTTTTTAAAAAACATAATTTACTCTTTGTTTAATCACACCACCTCATTTATTTCTATATATTGAATTTTTCACTTTTGACATATTGCTTGCTTACACAAGCCTCTTCTTTAACTTTTGATACCTCTTCTTAAGCAGCTCTTAATGCTGATCCCAAATTTACTTTCGTTTGCTTCATAAACTTGTTTTGAAATAGAAGATTTTTGTTTTAATATTTGTTCTTGGGTGACTCATCATTTTTCAACCTGGATAATTTGCCACACCTTTGAACTGTGGAATCACACTTGGCTTCTCCATATAATGAAACATATATTGTTGGAGAAAGTAGAACAATATAATATTTGTTGTCCTTAATTCTACTATTTTAAAAGTTTGTGAATCAGTGACAGTCACACCTGAGACCTTTATAGTATATACCAATATGAAAGATATTATTTTGCCAAAGAAAAATCTGTAACTACAAATAATTAGATGGTCTCTAAAGGTGTTGTCAATAGCAGCAATAATGCTTCTTAATTAGATACTGAGATTATGCAAATGTGATTTTAGGTAATGTTTATTTGCCTACGGTATGAAAAGATTTAGGTGCAACTCCATCAGCTATAACCCCCTTCAAACATTATTCTTGAAAAACCTATAATCAATTGAGTGAGAAGACATCAAAAATTAATCTTCTAATTCAACAATTTCATTTCATCCAATTGGGATTCATCAAAACTGCATTTTTATGCACCCAAATGCAAAAGGAATGAGACTGTGTGCATAATTATACCAATTGAATCTTGGTCGTCCATGATATGCAATGCAGCCTCTCCTTATTTCTATTGGAAAATCAAAATGGAAACAGCAAAAAGAAGGCTATATAATTAGAAGAGAGTACTCACAAAAGGAATTTTAGAGGCCTTGTCATTCCAAACTGCCAGAAGCCCCACAAGCCCAAAGAAGCTCAGCCCCCCACAGAGCCATGCCAGTGCTTCATACTTACCAACCATAGGTCCCACTCGATCCAAAACAGGCTCCGGATATGCACTCCCGTCATCCCAAATTAGTTCATCTTGCACTGGAAGCTGTTGAAACATGCCCCATATTCATCTATTCATTCTCCCAAGACATAAACATATATATAGCTGAATGGAGTCCGGTAACAACAAACTCTACAAAGTTTCAAAAATCTATGCTATGCGTATATAATGTATAGGAATTCAAAATCCACGTGACGTAAAACAACTATATGTATATACAAGGAAACTGGAAATTTGAGATTAGAATACATAAATGAATGCATACAATGAGAATGGAGAAATCCAAAGTAAATGGCACATACAGACACATATTTAGCATATATACATTAAAAAAAATGTAACTTGAAACCGACAATTCCTAAATATATATCAATAAAACTTGAGAAAACCAACTCCTACAAAACATAAAGACATTTGTATACAATAAAAATGGAGAATTGATAATTCCATATCCTCCATATTCACATACAAGCATCCAATATTTACAATCACTAATGGAAAATCCAGTACTAACAATTAATCAAGATATATATAGTGTAAATAGCAGATATGAAATACATGGAAATCTAATGCTCAAAAAGCATACAAGCTCTATATATATAGTGATAATGAAAGCCAATGCCCATAATGCAAACAAATACCCATACATTTATATATAACCAACAATATATTCAACACATACCTATAACAAATTATCCTTGTTTTACTGAGCTGTGAATTCACACAAGATTGTTGGAGATTTGTTTACAACCACTTGGGTTGGCAGTGTCCTTTGCCAAGGGCCATATTGGAATTATTTCAAGGTTGTTTTAGAGTTCAAAATTGGACCACCTTTGCAAGCATCTAGTGCCAATTTAATTATTGTAATGAATTTATTTAAATTCCATGTGTGCACTTCACGTTTAATTAATGCATCGACAGTAATTAATGAACCTTCCTCCAAGTGAATACGAGACATTAAATTTTTTGGCCATCCACACCACATTCATGGCTACCTAAGCTCCTTTGGATGCTCTATCAAAGTTCAACCCCATCCATCCTGGCTCTGGGCACTCCCAATTAACCTCCATAGTTGTACTACCATCTAGATCAACCCAGCATGGCCCATTCGAAGCCTAAATTTAATCAAGGGCCAATGCCACTATATGAGGCCCCTAAACGGTCATTTGGGAAGTAGGGAAAGAGAGAAAATGGATGCATCTTTCAGGACAAATCTGAGGATCTGAAGAGTATTTTGTTTTGCATTGAAGAGGCCATATGAGAATTAGAAAGCAATTTGGCATCTCAAACAAACCCATCTAAAGTTCCCTTTTGTTTTGGTAATAGCCCCATTCAGTGGCATTGGCCCTTGATTAAACTTTAGGCCTGTAAATGAGCCTTGCTGGGTAGATCTAGATAGCAGTACAATTATGAAGGTAAATTGAGAGTGCCCAGAAACAAGATAGATGAAGTCGAACCAGGGCAGGATTTGCAACAAGGGATTGGAAGGGGAACCTATTGTTGATTGGGTCGATGCAAATCTATGATATAACCAAGTTCCAACAATGGAGTAGAAGCTCAGGCAGCCTTGAATGCGAAAAATTAAATGTCTCTCAAATTCACTTGGAGAGAGATTCATTCAGTATTGTTAATGTAATTATTAAAGGGGAAGTGCACACATTGAATTTAAATAAATTCATTAATATAATTAATTTGTCCCTCATCATCTTTGAATATTCTAAAATCACTCAGGTTAAACGGAATGGAAATCAATCGATGAACATGCTATCAAATATGGCATTGAACTTAATGCACTATGATGGCAACAAGATCTTTGAGGATTTATGTGGGATTAGGGAAGAGCTGGTGTTGAGTTCTTCAACAGATGTAAGAAACATTATTTGATTTGACAGGCAAAAATGTGGAGCACACATAGAGCTACATGTAGAACACAAGTCCATTGCTAAGAGGGGGGTGAATAAGTAGTAGATAAACTTTTGCTATCTTTAAGCAATATGATCTTTTACTTAATTTCTTTAACCATATGTAGAGATTTATGCTCCAAATAAGAGGTGAGAAGAAACACCACAAAACGAAGAGACGACACTCAAGAATATGATGTGGAGTCCCAATAGGGTAAAACCATGGGAGCAATGCAGCTAGGTTCTACTGTCCTAATCCAGCCTCACAAATTTGGAATCTTTTACAATCTTTTAGGGCTACAACTGGCTCCAACACTAAGGAGTCTTCAACTCATATTCAAGAGCAACAACTTTTTCACAACTTTCAGACACCTACTTGACCAAACTGAACAACAATTCAGTTTCAAATACTATAATGTTCTTGACTTCCGGAAGCTAGTTGGATGCAACTCAAACAATATTGTGCAATCTGCAATATGTGTACGGCAATGGAAGTACGGCAGAAGAATGATACTGGAACCGTACGGTGACCACAAACAGTTGCTACCCAAGCCGTACGGTATACTTGATGGTCGTAAGGTGAGAGTGAAGGGAGATGTCATACATGAAAGCAAAGCCGTACGGTATCTTGATAGCTGTATGGTAGGATGAATGGAAGAGGTCGTGCGGACTCCGCCTGATGGCCGTATAGTGTAAGGAAGGCAAACTACAGGGAGTTGATGGTGTAGATGACTCGCGGAAGGGCAATGGAAGGCCATACGAAGTATGGAGAGCCGTACAGAATGAAATTTGTTGATGAGTGGAAGCCGTACGGTGAGTGTGGGGAGGTGTTCAGATTGAATGTACAGATGATGTGTTAACTGATTGAAAGCCAAAAGAAACACGAATCGTTGCAAGAGATTGAATTTGCCCAATACAAGACAGTAGATTAAATTAATCACAGTGATTTCTTCAATTCACAATATGATGGTGCTCCGACTTGTCAGATCCAAGCAAAGTATTATAGGCGATGGAATAAGGTGAGGGTTGAATCCCACCGAAACCAGATAAGCCAAATAGGGAAGGTCTTTCACTTCCGAAATGGCGAACAACAGAGAACTCCAACAGGAATTCGCAGTACAAGAGGTATAATCCAAATTGCCTCCCTACTACTACCTACACGCTGTGCTTAAATACACGTTGGGAAAACCTTCTGAGGGTGTACAAAGATAGCCGATGGCCAAACTACCTATGGGAACAATTAAAAATGGGTTTGAGATATATTAAACCAATCGGCCCAATAACAACGTTTAATTAATTACATTTATTTTATGACGGGGATATTACAGTCCTCCCCTCCCAAAATTTGCTTGTCCTCAAGCAAATGATAATCCGGTCGTAGGTATCCTTCAGTAATCAACTTCTGCAGTCCTGAATCAGGTACTAAGTAGATCTTCCAGCCGAAGTAAATGATGTCATCAATAATTTTGTATCTTTCATCCTGTACATAGCCATCCATCAACTGACATGGAAAAGTGTTCTTGGAATACTTGACCAATAGATGGGCCCACCAATTATCCAAGGAATGGGGTAAGGCGTTGACTGTCATGTTTTTTCTTGCAGTGTCTGGGGTCCAATCATGATTAAAAATGGCTTCCATCTTCTTGATTGTGACTTCCCTCAATCCTTTATTTGACATTCCTCTTAGCAACACCTTCTTGCCATCTGTCTCGAATGAAAAGTCCATCCTTTTGAAACTTTGGGTGTATCGGTCAAGAGTTTCCAACCACTGGATGCCCAAAATGATGTCTGTATCAACCAAATCAATGACAAAGAATTCATCTGTCATAGTATAGTTTCCCATGGAAAATTGTAGCTGTGGGATCACATGAGTGCAAGGTAACAAGGTTCCTCCTACAACCTTAACCTCAAATCCTCCATGCTCAACTGCATGCAAGCCTTTACTAGTGACCAAAGATGAATTGATGAAATTGAGTGTGGCACCACTTTCAATCATGATTGGGACTCGTTTTCTGTGAAGTGTGCCACGAACCCGAAGATACCACTTCTAGTTGTTGTAGTGAGGGTGGCAATGGAACCCCTTTTTTGTATCAAGGCATTTATTCTCTCCTGCTAGGTAATTTCTTCATCAATCATTGGAGGCATTTGTTCTTTATCAATCGCTGGAGGTATTTGTTCTTCATCGTCATCAAGCATCACCTCAATGTAATGAATCTTTCCCTTCCCAAGGCAGCAATGACTAAGACCCCATTGTTCTTTGCACGTGAAACAGAGCTTTTTCCTCTGAAGCTCTTGTCAAGAATCTTCATCAAGTTGAGGTTTTTTCTGAATTGGCTCCTTATCTTTGTCTTCTTGTGGGGATGGTGTTGGTGTAGCTACGTGAGTTTTGGAGGAAGATGCGGCCATGTCACACACCTTCTTAATAGCTTCGTTGAGTGTACATGGGTTGAACCCTTTGATCCAGCCTCTCAAAGGCTCTCTTAGCCCATCCATGAATAACACAATTCAGCGTCTTTCAAAGATGTCTGTGACTAATATTGACAGTCTTTAGAACTCAGTGATGTAGTTATCTACTGTGCCCGTTTGCTTTAGATGAGCTAGATCTTTGAAGTTTAGCTCAGGATCCTTCCCATCGAAACGATCAATGAGTCTCTCAGTGAACTCGACATAAGAGGTCACTTGCTCGCGACCAAGAGTGACAAATCCACGATGCCACCACTCATGCGCCACTCCTTCCAGATGAAGTAATGCGAACTTGATTGCTTCCTCTTCAAGCATTGGATTGAATTGGAAATAGGTATCTGCCTTTAGAACCCATGATTGTGCGGTAATGACTCCAGATCCATCAAATGGCGATAAGTTTACCTTTCCAATCTTTCCCGTGAGATCATCATGAAAATAATCGCAATTTCCCCTGCCAGAATATCTCATTCTTAGATCAACATAGTCTCTGTAAGATATATCACCTTCCATATTCACATTTTGCCAATCTTCACAAAAATTTTCTTGCATTTCCTGAAAAGTGGGTTCTCTTTCTTTGCGTGGTGCTTCTGTCCTTGGAAGGAAGATGGGTATCGAGGGTCGAGAGCGAGAGGGTTGAAAGTTTGCCCTACCTAAAACTGAGTCATCGCTATGCCCATTTTGTTCTCCTTTCGTCTTTCCCTTGGATAATTTTTGTAGTGTTTCCTGCATCAGCCTTTGAGTTTCATTGATTTGTATTTGGTTTCTGTTGAGCTCTCTTAAAAGATTCATGACTTCTGCCGTAGGATCCTGATGATCTGCCATTCTAGCAATGAGGTTATTTTGCCTTCTCCTTCAAGTATAAACTTGCATACGCTTCCACAGGCTAGCAAAATCAAACGCTCTGATACCACTATAATGTTCTTGACCTTCGGATGCTAGTTGGATGCAATTCAAACAATACTGTGCAGTCTACAATATGTGTACGACAACGGATGTACGGAAAA
This sequence comes from Cupressus sempervirens, assembly GCA_028749045.1. Taxonomy (NCBI): domain Eukaryota; kingdom Viridiplantae; phylum Streptophyta; class Pinopsida; order Cupressales; family Cupressaceae; genus Cupressus; species Cupressus sempervirens. Next base: position 257,771,250 of record CM053792.1, read on the forward strand.
AGAATGATATTGGCACGGGACTTTGACCACAAACAATTGCTGCCCAAGCCGTACGATATACTTGATGGTCGTACAGTGAGAGAGAAGGGAGATGTCGTACATGAAAGCAAGGCCATACAGTATCTTGATAGCCGTACAGTAGGATGAATGGAAGAGGTACAAACTTCGCCTGATCGTCGTACGGTGTAAGGAAGGCAAACTACAAGGAGCTGATGGTGTAGATGACTCGCAGAAAGGCAATGGAAGGCCGTACGGAGGGTCGTATAGAGTATGGAGAGCCATACAGAATGAAGTTTGCTACCGAGTGGAAGTTGTACGATGAGTGTGAGGAGGTGTTCAGATTGAATGTACAGATGGTGTGTTAACTGATTCAAAGCCAAAAGAAACACAAATCGTTGCAAGAGATTGAATTTGCCCAACACAAGAGAGTAGATTAAATTAATCACAGCGATTTCTTCAATTCGCAATATGATGGTGATCCGACTTGCCAGATCCAAGCAAAGTATTACAAGCGACAGAATAGGGTGAAGATTGAATCCCACCGAAACTGGATAAGCCAAATAGGGAAGGTCTTTCACTTCCGAAATGGTGAACAACAAAGAACTCCAACTAGAATTCGCAGTACAAGAAATATAAATCAAATTGTCTCCCTACTACTACCTACAAGCCATGCTTAAATACCCATCGGGAAAACCTTTCGAGGGTGTACAAAGATAGCTGGCGGCCAAACTACCTATGGAAACAATTTAAAATAGGTTCAAGATATATTAAATAATTTGGCCCAACAACAAGGTTTAATTAATTACATTTATTTTATGACGGAGATATTACAAATTCAACTCCTGAATGTTTTTCTGACCACACATTGCTCCTGTGATAATACTTCAAATTGCTTGCAATATTTTTCTGTTTCATATAATCTGAATTGAAGTTTTCTCAGAGACTGAATCAAATACATAGCACAGTAATTTCACCTTTAGTCTGATTTCTTTCAAACTAAAACAAAGAAAGTGTAGTAAATATACTGTCTAAGAAAAACTTTGATCTGAACATAACTGGATGCTTCTGAAGTTTGTAAAACTCTGTGTAATAAATGATCTCTTCTTGAAAGAGCATAACAGTCTTAACATCTGTTCTTATGGGCAATTACAACTTCTAAATGACTGCTCAAAAAAAACTTTATGCAGAACACTATAGTCTTTGATAATCACAAGCATACATATCACTAATAGAATCTCCTTATTTACAGCAGCATCATTCAGAATTTTCTTCAGCACAAATTCATCTTAAGTTCTCCACACCTTTTGCCTTTCTAGGACTGAATTTTTTATGAGAAATATATCTCTTTCATATCACATTCATTTCCTCTTCGATTGTTCACACACACACACATATATATGACTTATAGCCATCGACAGTTTTAAGGAGTTAAGCAGTTTAGACAACCAAATGCGGTTTGTCATTATGTGTTCAACAAAACAAATATTAAAGAATGTTTTGTTTTTATTCAGCTTTAATTTTTGTGATTCAAACTTAATTTAAAAAACCAATACTAATTCTTAACACAATCCATCGTGGCATATGTCTTTAACCGCTGAACATGTATCCAAACCAACCGAAAAAAACCGAATTTGCAGCATAACACAATGATTATAAAGAGTACTGATAACTACAGAACACTGCTGCATATTTTCTTATCAAGAATTGACACAGCATCAAAACATTCATGCCGTTGTTAACATGATACACAGATCACAGTTGCATTTCAGAATCATTAGAAGCACTTCTATAGCCTGTGACAAAGGTCCTCTTATGCTGTCGGTACGCATTGTTATCTTCAGAAATAAATTGACGTGAAGAAGCATTATGGTGGCAGACCCTATACTTCACCGTCTATGACAAATATATTTCATAACATGCAACTTAAATTCTTTGGTAGTCATTGCTGCAATCATTGTTAACATCAAAGTGTTTATTGGGCTATTTAAAACCACCGCTAGTCTTTAAAAGGACTGAAGTTTCCATTCATTCAATCAACAGAACCAAACATATGCATTACTGACAAAACATGAGAAATGACACCTGCAGCAATCACTGTTTCAGATTATACACAACAGAACTGAAGTATGTGACTTACATTAAGGTATGTATCAGAATACCAACACTTAGTTTTGACATCAATGACACAATTAAAATTCAAGTGGCTAACCCTAGTTAAATGCCACAACTTGATTACTTCAGCGAATCTTGTTTTGGTGGCAGAAAAGGCAGCGACAGAGCAGAGCATTTATAGTCATCAAAGCCAAATTTAAATCTCACCAAAACATCAAATATGCTTTCTTGGAAAGACTACAGAGAAGTGTCTACAAGGGGTGTTTGAAATCAATGAGCCCCTCTCTTGGCAAATTGCAGACCTCATTCTTGGCGAGGAATTTATGCAGATGGAACACAGATATCCAATGTTGATAGTGTTTCCCTCTTTTGGCAAATTGCAGACCTCATTCTTGGCAAGGAATTTATGCAGATGGAACACAGATATCCTTCCAATGTCGATGGTGCTTTGGTGTTTTTGGCATGGGCATTTGACTTAGGCTCCAAGAAGGCCGCAATTAGAGCAATGAACGAGTGAGTAAGGTCTGAATGGTGTCGCAGATTAACCATCACTCTTGCAATGGTGAAGCTTGGTGTGCAGCTCTGAGCACATCATGGTGACTAGAGACATTTCAGCCATGTGGAGCCACTGGTGCAGCCTTTTCTAGTTTGGAGCATTTTTGGCAACCAGGAGGAACGCCAGGTTGGAGCCCAAATAGATTGGAAATTGGAAGATTTTCTTCAGGCTCAAGAGCTGAAGCGCGAGAAGGAACTCATTGAACGAGGAAAGGATAGCAGCAAGAACGTAAATTTCAGGCCAGAGGTTATTGGTTCAAAAAGCCCATGGGAAAGAAAAGGGTGCCCTAACTAGTGACTCTGTTGAGTGGCTTTTTGAAATTTTGTCTCGCTTTCTCCTAGGTATTTTCAGGTGCTGTCTCTATTGGTTGAAATTTTCTTTCTTCAGGGCTTGGGGATTCTTTTACGAGGGAATGGCCATTTTCAAGTGTTGGGTAGGCTTTTAATGTTGGCAGTTTTCAGTATCAGGCCCATGGATTGTATTGTAACAGCTACTTGCTGTTTCAGTGTAAAGGGCATTGACAAGGGGCAGTTAGCATATCTACAGTTGATTTGCGTACTGCTGTTAGCTTGTAGTTTCTATAATAGTACGATCAGTTACAGCTGCTTTAGTTCATACTTGAAATGTAATTTTTTTATTCTATTCATAATAATTATTTATTATGACCGATCAAAACAAATTCCTTATATTATTATTTGGATGATATTCAACAATTTTCCTAGCTATGTGTTTTATAAAATTCATCCCTATGCTTTCTTTCCAGCATTTTTGCATACCATATAAATTTATTTTATGATTTTTTACACTGCCTAAGTCCTAAATTGAGCCGAAATTTTGGGCTGCTCATACAGAGTTTTTAGAACTTATAAATCCAAACTGTTAAAAATACAACGAAAGTGAACTGGACACAGATTTACGATGTCGTCAGAAAAACTTAAAAAACCAAACTGTTAAAAATACAATGAAAATAGAATTGGCCAAAGATTTGCAATGTTGTCGAATCCAACACCCACAAACATGCAGAAATAAATATATTATAAACATATAGCTAGGCCAAGAATTTCAATATACAAAGACATTTATACAGTTTTTATATTAAAAAAGGAAATCATGTATCTACATGCATATATACAATAGGAATTCATACAGATCCATAGACAATTTATATCAAAAAATATACGTATAACCCAATGGCTTCACACAGTCACATACGCAGTAAAAGACTTGAGCAGTAGACATACAGAACGAAATATGTAGAAACGAAAATGGAAAATTCAATACCACAAAAAGTAAAGACACGAATTCCCTACTATATATATGAGTATAGAACAGTCACATATATAAGGAAAAAACTCAAATCAAAAAGGAGAATTCCAATACCCGCACTACATCTATTCATACGTACAATGTATATGTGCAATGAAAACAGAAACGAGGGTGAAGATTTACCGGTTTATCGGGAGGGGGAAGGGTACCAACGGGCAAGCCCATGCCCGATCGAGTCCGTAGAGACCCTGCGGCCGCTGCCCTGGCTCTGAGCAAGCCAGCCGCTTGTCCAGCGATCATTCTTCCTGCCATTGTTCTTCTCCACTATGACTGTTCGTTTGTGGTTTTAATGGTGCCTTTAATTGGGTATCCGTCTCTTCAAATTGGTTTTATTTATTCTCGCAATACCGAATGATCCAGAATTTCCCGACTGGTTTTGGGGTTCATTTGTTAAAGTGTTATGAATATCTTATTCTTAGTTGTTTGATGTCGTGTATAGGACATAACTTCTCTATTGCATTTAGCACACTAGGTAAAAAATAAGTGTTCACATAAAGGGGTTTTTTTTTTTAGCAATATGTGCTCTAATATCATAAGCGATGAGGCCAGGATCGTGTTTTGGTTAATTTTGATGACGTGGATGCCCCTCAATCCTTGGCTCTAAGTTGAAGAGGTTTCAGACATGTGTGGGCCCATATTGGGTTCCTAAAATTATTTTGTGACGGCCTTTGCTAGTTGGTAGCTTGCAGGCTTTGTGCCTCGTTGGGCTACCTCATAGGTTTGAACCCTCCATTTTAAAAAAAAGACATGAAATTAATTTGTTACTTCAAAAATCTATGGACTCCCAAAGACGTGAAATTAATTTGTTACTTCAAAAATCTGTGGACTCCCAAAATATGATGATATAGGTTTTATTTGGTATAAAGAATAGATTGTTATATTGGGGTAAAGTATTTAGTAGTCATTTAAACTATATTTATGCACTTGGAACTTTTAAATCATAAGTAAAAATTTAACAATTTATTTGGTGCATATTTCAATATGAGTTAACACTTTAGAGCTATGGATTAAGGTTTTGGATATTCACAAATTTCTCTATAGAGATCATCATACATCAAGTGGCCAAAAAAAGACATTTTTAAAAGTGTCGTCTGATACCCACTATGTTATTGTACCAATACTCGTTCACTCAAAACTGTCAATACTTTGGCCAAACGTCCTAGTAGTCTTTATGAAATATCTCAATACCTAGTGGTGCACAAATAGATCAATTGGCAACCGAAAAAGCTAAAAAAATGATTGACTATTAGTACATGTGTGATCGGTTATTAGTATGTATTTTCATTTTTGGAGCTCTTTTAATAGTAATTAGGGGGTAAACGCAACAAAGAGGTCATGATTATTTGACCCTCTAACAATTATGGGGCACTTTCCCCTAAGTAGTAGTGTTTTTTTTTTTTTTTTTAAAAGGGGTAAACACTTTGACCTGGAGCTATGAACCAGTGAGGCCACAAACGGGGGACCTCATCCCCATTAGATTTGAACCTTGATGGCAAGGATAACAACTCAACAACTTAACCATCACAACATGCCACTATTGGCAAATCTAAGTAGTAGTGTTTCGATATAGAGACTTAGTTGTCTTATATGTGAGTGTAATAGTTGTCTAAATTAATAGTTATTTGTTTAATAGTTTCAAAAAAAACATTTTATAAAAATTATTTTTCTATTGTAAAAGAATGTTCTAGCAATTTTGGATGTATTTGTTTTATCTTTTTAGTTGATCAAGTTAAAGAATACATTACATAGAATAAGGCAATCATCTAGCTCCGAAAAAAGAACCAAATTTGAGTGAAATTCAAAAATGTGAACTCAACTCCTTCACATTTTTGTTATACAACAATAGTGGTGCAGTCTCTTTTGCCAAAATTAGATGTATACAATGGAGAAATACAACGTTTATGAAATGTATCATGCAGAAATATAAAAACTTACATCATACCTTGTTGTAACTATTCATAACATCAATGAAACAAAAATACATTAGATATGATGTCTTTGAGCTCCAACAAATATCAATTAATTAAAAATGGTTTTTATAAAAATGCCCGCTCAAAATGCGGGCACCAGGAGAAAAAGAATGAGGAAAAAAGCCCATGTTGTAGCCCCGAACCAAAGTCTTGCATACATGTGGAGGCAATCCTCCATTTTAATGCCTCCTAGAAGGGCTTTGGAGGGCATTCCCTCAAAATACATACATCATAAGATTTGCCTAACTTTGAGGCTTTGAGGTGACATACCATCTTTAACAAGAGTACAAATATACACTATCTAGCCACAATAGGTTTGATTGCATGTGCTTCAATTAGGAGGAATTGGGTAGGCATTCCTACCCTTACATTAGAGAGATTTGAGAAAGAAGTTCATCTAAGAACTTTGCTGAGGGTAAGAACCTACTCACCCACTGCCCTGCAAAAATTTTGAATATACAATCTTTGAAATTACCATACAATAAGAACGTAAGGGCATAATAGATAAGGCTTATATAAATCATATGTAGACATAGTTATTCAATATTGAAATGAAAGATAATATTTTCTCGATAAATCAAATATTTTAGGCAAAATAAATTTTAAACAAAAATGAAGTAAGGAGTGAAATCCACATGATCTCATGTGTTTTTGTTGGTGTAAATACATACTTTACTATTTACACTTACTTAAGTTTACTTAGGTCAATGCATTAGTTTATTATTTTGCATTATTTTATTATTTTTATTTGTGAGACACTTAGGAGTTTGCACACCTTTTGAGTTGTCATGTAGACAACACAGGAGTATGCAACTCTATTTGAGCACATGGTGTCTACAACACTATTTTGTGTGTCACACCCTTGTAGGCTTATCCTCTCATCACCGCACTTACTTCCGTGCTTAATGGAGGATAACCCATATCTGGTGGACATGTGCTTGGTTGTATGACACATCATGATGCTAACTTCTATGCATTCTAGAAGCTCTCCTGAGGCCTTTATATACAGGCACTCCTAGTGTACTCTCATGATGAACCAGTTATTGAATACATTGTTATTCTGATCATACTCTCTCTCTCTTTGGTCTACTGTGTGGTTGTGTTTAAGTTCTTAGTTCCTAAGTGAATTTTGCCCTTAGGCAAATTCTTACATGATATCAGAATATAGAGACTTTCTCATCACAAGTCGTTCAAGACCTCTTGCTTGCTTCATCACCTCAACCCAAATCTGGAGTGCTGCAGAAATTGGGAGTGTCCAGCACCAGATCTGACCTCGCCATTGCGTCTGGAATGTTGAACCGGTGAAAATCGACTATAAGCACACCTACCTTGGCCCAAAGTCGATCGTGAGGCAAAAAAAAATTTGCAAATCGAAACTTGGAGGCCCCGATTTGCGGTATGGGTATGATCTTATTTTCAGATCTGTAATTTAATTTTTCGGATCTTTTATTTTCTCTGAATTTTCATCAAATTTTCGGCCCTACAGGCTGGTAGCAGAGAAATTTTTTTTCGCAATACCAGGCTGTCAAATCCCGACCCTACGAAGGGTATATATTTGTGGCGGATATATTTTATTAATTTCACAGGGTTTAATTTTTTTTAATTGGCAGACTACATTTTAAATCCGACAAAGAAACCGTAAAACGTATATTATACGTGGGGGGCACATCACACACACCGGCGGCCAAACACTTATTTTTGAAATCTGCGGGAGTTTCCTTATATACTGCGCATACAACGCCAACCCATGCAATGTGGGATTAATTAGCGCAGTCATTTTCCCGGCAGACATCTCGCCATAGCCTGCATCAATGAATTCCTGGCGGCTTTTATATTTCCTGTGCTCATAGCGTTTCAAAATTTCGGCGAGGGTTTGCAGAGTTTCTCGCCCGCTCGCAGACATTTCCTGACGTGTTCCAAGTTTTTCAACGATCTGTTATTTCTGGCAATGACAGCAATTCATCATGCCTATGCAAGTTTCCCAGTGATGCTTCTTCCTAGTATGACCTACACACGTTATCTGCGTGTGGTTTGAAATTCCCAGTCCGCGCAGTGTTTGTTATCTCCGACGAAGCACAGTACAGACGTGTCCCACAGCAACCATTGTTTAAACTTTTTCAACAACAGGTGTTTAAACCCCCACCACACGGCAAAAGATCAGTAGTCGCAGAGACAAGTAACACTTCTTTCCGCCCACCCACATTGCGCCACACGACATTCACTTGCCCTCGAGGAACATTCTGCCACATGTCCTGCTTGACACACTAATTGCCAAGTAATCTGAAACTACCATGAAATCCAAGTGGAATCCAATTTTTCACCACATTAGCTAGTATTACGTACATTTCGTACAGTATGAAAATCTGAGTCAGCGGCCCCGTCATCTGCCATGTCAGCACAGGGCACAGATTTTTTGCTGACGTTAGCAAGACGCTACGTTAAATTTGACAGTCGTTTGATCGTCATTCCTAGGTGTTTTCTAACTGCTTTGACAGCCATTTGACCATTAAATTGAGACTCGCAATTTCTCCTCCAGACCCCTCTCTAGATTGCTTTTCAGTTTGGTAGCCTGACTTTGCGAGCTCATATCTTGAACATCCAGACTCCGATTCAGGTCCAATTTTTTTTGAAATCAGGTAGAATTTCTTGAATTTTCCAGTGGTAGCGTTGTTTTCTAGTTTTGGTGCACCGATTTTGCAAAAATTGTATTTTTTGGTGACTGTACCTACATAATCCTATGTTTTGCAACTTTAGAAGCTCTGTAGGGCACATCTGGTCACTTTTTAAGGTTATGGTTTTTTTGAAAGTGCGTAATTTTTTGTCTATTTTCCAGATCTGAATTTAGATTCTAGGGTTGTGTTGACCAATTTCTCACTTTCAAAATTAGGCCTTCTTTAGCATTGTAAAGCTTTGGTTCTTTTTCAAACTTGTTGTAAAACTAACTATAGTGCTTAAGTGATAGATTTAAGCCTCATAAGGCAGTTGTACAAGAAAAATAAAAAAGTCCACTTTGTTCATTTTGACAAGTAGCCCATTGTAAACGCACTACTTATAAAGTGCCAAAGCATCTTTTTTGGGGGGGTCTTTTGATTGAGTGAAAAGGGGGGGTGTGTATTGTGTTTTTTGTGTCTCTCTATCTTGTGCTCTTTTCATTTCTGCATCATGGGTTTTAAATGTCCTCCTCTAACTTCACGCAACTATTCTACATGGAAAGATATTGCATGGAGTAGATTAATGGAAAAAGGATATAGTTTGTATGTTGATGGTTCAATTACCAAACCTACTGATGCTATAGAACTCATTGAATGGAAAAGACAAGACCAACAGGCTTTAGGTGTAATTAGGAGTTGTGTACATGGGGATCTTCTCTTTTACATTAAAAATTGTTCAGAATCTAAGGAAGCTTGGGATAAACTTGAACAGTTGTATGGTAAAGTGGATGAAGAAAAGGGATTTCAGATTGAAGATGATCTACTTCTCTTAGATCCTAAGAATTATGACACAATTTAGGATTATATCATTAAAGTCAATGAGTATAGGGCACTTCTAAAAGATTGTGGAAATCCCATGAAGGATGACAGGTTGATTCATCACATCCTGAAGAAGCTACCTTCTGAGTACGCTAACTTTGTTTTGAGTTTTAATACTCACAAGTTAACCATGGGATCTGCTTACCAGAAGCCTTCCTTTGATGGATTTGTAGATATGTTGATTGTTGAACAATCTCACTTGGTGGATTTTGGCCTTCTCAAGTCATCTAAGACCAAAGCCTTAGTGGCTAGTGATGATCACAAATCAAGTCAAGGGGGAAAAAGCAACAACAACAAGAAGCAGTGGAAGTAGAAAACACAATCTAAGACACAACATAACTCCTCTCAACAAGGCAGTTCTTCTTCAAACAAGAAGGGAAGTAATGAAAAGAAGGACAAACTCTTTTGTGCATATTGCAAAAAGCCAAATCATGACGAGCATCATTGCAAAACAAAAAGAATCGATGAGTTACAAAATCTACTCAAGAAGAACGAGATTCAAGTGTCAGGTACTTCCAAGGATTCTACTCCAACCTCTTCGAAGGGTAAAGGTCAAGCACTTATGGAAAACTCAAATTCTTCTTCGGAATGGATACTTGATTCAGGTGCCTCTTACCACATGGGTTCTTCAAGGGAAGACTTTTCTTCATTGAAGCAGTCAAAGGTACCACACATCTTCATGGGAGATGATGCTAAGATGGAAGTTGAAGGGAAAGGACATGTCGAAATGGAAGATGGGGAATTCAAAGATGTTCTCTATGTTCCAAATCTAAGCTCTAATCTCCTATCAGTTTACCAAATCACTCACCTTGGAGATGGTCATAAGGTTGAGTTCCTTCCAGATTCTGTGATGGTGCGAAGTCTCAAAGATGATTCATTGGTAGCAGTTGGGAAAGTCGATGATGACAAGAGGCTTTATTCCTTCTCCTACTTTGTGCCTAAGAGTCCTTCCCAAGCCTTGTTAACTCACTCTACTTCAAACAACTTATGGCATGAGTGGTTTGGTCACCTTGACTTTCGCTCTCTTCAGCAACTTTGCTCAAAACACATGGTCAAAGGTCTACCTAATATCAGCTTTTCTAAGGGAGAGTGTTCATCTTGTTCAGTGGATATGAATCTCAAGGAGAAGTATGATAAAGGGAAGTCTTCTCGAGCTCCAGTTGTTCTTCAACTAGTTCACATGGTATTAGCAGGACCCTTTGTCGTGACTTCAATTAGCCAAGGCCACTACATACTCACATTTGTTGATGGCTTTTCGAGATTCACTTGGGTCTTCTTCCTTCATCACAAGAATGAAGTGGTTCATAAGCTTCAAGACTTCAAGGCTCATGTTGAACACAAGTCAAGGAAAGCCATCAAGGTACTTAGGGTGGACAATGAGAACAGATATGTAGATAGAAGACTTAAGAACTTTTGCAAAATTGAGGAGAGTGATCTTCAAAACTTACCAGCATTCAATCTGCACAAGACAGATGTTGCAGCTATGAGGATTAGGACTCTCAAGACCATGGCAAGTTGCATGATAAAGGCCAAGTCTCTTGATCCTACACTTGAAGTTGAAGCCATTAGTAGTGCTACTCACATACTTAACATATCTCCTCATCCAGCCTTAGATGGCAAGACTCCTTTTGAGGCATGGTGCGACAGAAAACCAGTTGTGAGTCACCTTAGAGTCTTCGGTTGTCCAGCATGGGCAAACCTTTCTTCCAGGAGTTGCAAGGTGTCGGCACCTAGGCCTTGTACCTTTATGGGTTATGAAGACAATGTGAAGGCTTACAGACTAATGAATCCCGAGACTCATGAGATTTTTGTGGAGAAGGATGTTCACTTTGAGGAAAGTTCACCGAGCTTATCCTCTACTCCTCTCTGCACAACATACACAATGGAAACTGATACTGACACCAGTGATAGTGCTTCAACAAGTTCAGACAAATGGGGTTCTATTGATAGTTGCAATGAGAGGTCACATCAGTCCAGTCCACATGCTTACATTGCCACAGTGAAAGGTCCATCACATCATGGTACATCTCGTCTTCCAGCGCCAGCTTCACTTGACTTGGGAGATAAACTTGAGGACTTACATCTTCTCATTGATGATGATACTTCTACAGTTGTTGTCAGGGCTCACTTTGACCCTCATCTCCATTCTCTACATAATCAATCTGCACAAGTTGGCGTGATTGTGGATCCTTATGAACAACAATTAGTGGAGGTCTCTTTGTCAGTTGAGGAGATAGATGGTTCAGTGGAACAGGTTCAACAGACATCCTTGACAAATCTGCATTCATTCTTTTCAACACAGTTGGAAGGGGTGAACTTCAGCATCAGTACAGGGATATTTGAGCAAGTTTCAGGGCCACTATACATCTTCAGGACTGTACCTTTGCCCTTGTTTCTTCCTAAGGGGAGGAACACCATTCTGCATTCTTGGACTAGCTTCTTCATCGGAGCAGCTTTCACTTGCTGGCATTCTTCTTTTGGGGGGGGAGCCTATTCTGTCTCTCTTCCTTCTCTTATTCTCTTATGTATATATTGGATGTATGTCGTAATAGGGGGGTCTTGATTACTCCATCCATCAATGCATCCTGATTTATCTCTTTTTGGGGGAGGGTTTTTCCCATGAGGTTTTCCCTCTTTCCCTGCTTTATGGGAGATTGCATTTTCATTATGTTCATGGGTACCTAATATGGCCTAGTAGCCAGGACCCATTCTGCATCTTCATTCTAGTTCGTAAGCTTAAGGGCATTCCCCTAAGTTACACTTAAGGGGGGGTGTTGGTGTAAATACGTACTTTACTATTTACACTTAAGTTTACTTAGGTTAATGCATTAGTTTATTAATTTGCATTATTTTATTATTTTTATTTGTGAGACACTTAAGAGTTTGCACACCTTTTGAGTTTTCATGTAGACAACACAGGAGTATGCAACTCTATTTGAGCACATGGTGTCTACAACACTATTTTGCGTGTCACACCCTTGTAGGCTTATCCTCTCATCACCGCACTTACTTTCGTGCTTAATGGAGGATAACCCATATCTGGTGGACATGTGCTTGGTTGTATGACACATCATGATGCTAACTTCTATGCATTCTAGAAGCTCTCCTGAGGCCTTTATATACAGGAACTCTTAGTGTACTCTCATGATGAACCAATTATTGAATACATTGTTATTCTGATCATACTCTCTCTCTCTCTTTGGTCTACTGTGTGGTTATGTTTGAGTTCTTAGTTCCTGGGTGAATTTTTCCCTTAGGCAAATTCTTATAGTTTTGTCCAAATTAGAATCACCAGCTTTTGTGACAATAAGATATTAAAAATTTATCTTTAAGTGATAACCATGAGCATGTTGGTAGTGGGTCAATATCCCTCATTGAATTTGTGACATGTTTTAATAGTCTCCTGTTTGTTATGTAAGTCTAGTGGTTTTATCAGGCATAACATGTCAATCTTTTGGTGCAACAATAAGCCTGACTTATAATAAGTGGTATCAGAGTCTAGTCACAAGTTTGAATCCTTGTAGGTTGTGTTGTTGGTAGTGGGTTAGCACCCCTCACTCGATTCATGACCCAACTAACCCCTTCACCCAAGGCTTCTCTTTCCTCCCAAGGGTGAGTGAAGCCTTCACACCCAAATAACAACATTCATTGCAAACAAATTAACCAAAGAAAGGAAAAATGCAACAAGGAACTCATCACCACAAACACAACATAATTGCACATATTACATTTACACTCCTACATGAACATATATCCAGCTCCATTATGCAAGCTTCAATGGAAACTAAGGCATGAGCACCAACCTTGGTTCAAGAAAATGGCAAATGATAGTTGTTGTAGAGCTCCCTTTTACTTAGCTTTTTCCTCCTGCAATAACCCTAATTGTCTCTAAACGTAGAGAGTGGGTGGACACCCACTAGTTTGTCCAAAACTCTCTTAAAAAAACCTCTAATGTTCCCACTATCTTAATTTTGGCAAAAACATAAAGCCTACTTTATCTTACACTATTGTCCCTTCTAAAAATAAAACTTTGGCCAAGTGGGAATGTGAGGGTAAAATCATGGGGTAACTGCATTTTTTAAATGGTTAAAGAATGCATTGTTTAGAGGGTCTCCAAAGTGAGTTAAGAAAATTTGGATCCCTAACATGTTATACTATCATGTGGGTGACTTATTATAATGGCCCTTTCCAATAGGCCACTAATAAACACTAATACTGAACTGTAAAATTTTGTCAAACACTTGACATGCAAACTAAATACACTGCTGAAAGTAAAACATTGAATAAAGGAAATTGTTGTGCAACAAATCTACTCAAATAGCTAATGTAAAATAGTGCCAATATATTTATTCAATGATAACCAAATGCTTTTACATATGATATGGGATTTTCAACTCAAAGTATTACAACATGGCACATTACAAACAAACCCTCACTTGCTGAATGCAACTGAGAATTTCTTGCAATTACAAACTGAAATGAAAGAACCTGGATTGAGCAAATGCTGGAGACTGAATGTTGAAGATGAAATGATGAAAATGCAACTCCAACCTGCCCTCAAACTTGCTGACCGTACAGCCTATAGGTACAACCATACATGTATAGACTGGTACAACACCTGGCAAAAATAAATGTTGGGCTGAAAGGTGCCAAAAATGCTATGGAAATAATCACCAAGCTCCAAGGAAAATTCTCCCAGGAAATAAAAATCAAACTCCCAACCAACAATAAGATATGAGCAAAAATGTATGTCCAGGCTAAAAATCAAACCCTGCTGAAAATGTCCAAATAAGCCCAACTTGAAGTAGTTGAATACCACTTCCAAAGTACAACCCTTCAAAGGATATTTCACCTCCTTAGTTATGCAAATCCTTAGGAGATTCTATTCCTAATGATCAAATGACAATTTGCAGACCAAGATGGTGCCACAAATGCTCAAAGAGAAAAGTAGTGTAAACTCAAGTCATAGGATGTCCAAATAAGAGGCCAAGCACTCTATTTATTCACTTTCCTAAGAAGCCACTAAAAAATTCTAGAAGTATCCATAAAATATTCTTATGAAATTCCTTTATAATGCACTTTTATATAAAAGGTAACTTTATAAAATAAAAAGTGCAACTCAACTCAAAATTATAATATTTTGGCCCCACATAACACATAAAATTAAAATATGATAAACCCCATCTCTCTAAGAGCAAAATAGGCATCCAATCCCCAAATAATCATCAGAATGACTCTCTCACCAAAATCATCTACCTACGAGAGTCCATGATAGGCAAATTCACTGAAAAATAACATGTCATTAAAAAGGGGACATGACAGTCTGCCCCTCCTGAAATTGCTTGCCCTCAAGCAATCTCAAAGTTGGATGTTGCAAAATATCTTCTCCCTCCCATGTGGCATCCTCCTCAAGTAAATCTCTCGATTTCACCAAGTACTCTCTGATAGTCCTCCTACGAAGTTGTCTCTCTCTATTATCAATGATGCACTCAGGAACAAGAACCAACTTCCCTTCATCATCCAATGGAGGAAGAACTGCTGAAGGCACAACATGCTAACCCAACGCCTTCTTGAACTGTGACACATGGAAAACATTGTGCATCCTGCTATCTATTGGAAGCTCAAGCTCATAAGCCATCTCACCTATCTGTCTGATAATCCTAAAACAACCATAATATCTAGGCTTAAGATTCTCTGACCCCTCTTCCTGCGAGTAGACTATCAGTAAGGCTGCAGCATGAGGTAAACCATGTCACCAACCCCAAAACTCCTCTCTATCCTCTTCTGGTCTACATACTGCTTATGTTGATTCTGTGCTCTGGCAATATTATCTTTGAGAGCATCAACAATGCCCTTGCTCTCCTGAAGCAAATCCCTACCACGAGGAACTCTAACGTCACTCATAAACAAATCAACAAAGCTCGGTGCATTATAGCCATATAGTGCTCTAAAAGGAGTCATCTGAATAGACATGTGATAGGTAATATTATAGCAATACTCACATTAATAAATCCATCTAACCCATGCTTTCTGTTGGCCAGCCACGTAGTTCCTCAAATATCCCTCCACCCACTTATTTACTATCTCTGTCTGTCCATCAATCTACGAGTGGTAACTAGTGCTAGGTGCGAGCTTAGAGCCACATAAATGGAACACTTCCTACCAAAAATGACTCAAGAACCTGCTATCCCTGTCACCCACTATGCTCTGGGGTATCCCATGTAGTCTAAAAATCTCCCTAAAAAAGACTTCAGCCACCTGCACTGTCGTGTAAGTAGTAGTGATGGGAAGGAAGTCTGCGTACTTTGTCAACCTATCTACCACCACATAGATGCAATCTTGCCCTTAGGCCTTAGGCAAGCGCATAATGAAATCCATGGATATGCACTCCCACTTCTTGTCAGGGATGGGAAGTGGCTATAGGAGCCCTACTGGAAAGGTGTGCTCTTGTTTGTTCTGCTAGCAAATAGGGCACTCTCTAACATACTGCAACACATATGCCTTGAGCCCCTTCCATGTGAATCGCTGGTGTACCTGCCTGTACGTTTTGAAGTATCCAGGATGTCCAGCTATAGGTGAGTCATAAAGTGCTCTTATAACAATACACTTCACCTTCGATCTTGGGACTAAGAATATCTTCTTCTTGTAGGTAATCAAACCATCCACAAGTGTATACCTAGTATCAACAATTGTCCCATCAACAATCTTGGATGCCCATGAATCTCTAGCATACTCAGCAATGATCAAGTGCCTCCAATCTTGTGATATCTGAATCATAGCACTGAGATGTGGTCTATGTGACAATGCATCTGCTACAATATTTTGAGTCCCTTTCACATAGGAGATATCAAAATCATAAGCCTGTAGTTTACTAACCCACTTTTTTTGCTTGTCATTGAGATCTCTTTGCCCAAGGAAATGTCTCAAACTATTGTGGTCAGTTTTAATACAAAACTTACCACCCACCAGATACTACCTAAATTTAGCCAATGCATGCATAATAGCCAACATCTTCTTGTCATATAT
This sequence comes from Cupressus sempervirens, assembly GCA_028749045.1. Taxonomy (NCBI): domain Eukaryota; kingdom Viridiplantae; phylum Streptophyta; class Pinopsida; order Cupressales; family Cupressaceae; genus Cupressus; species Cupressus sempervirens. Next base: position 257,787,770 of record CM053792.1, read on the forward strand.
ACTAAATGATCTCTCTGGCCCATGGAGCTTCCTACTCTCAAATGCAATGGGGTGCTTGTCTTGCATCAGAATAGCACCAATACCCTCTCCAGAAGCATCACACTGAAGCTCAAATGGCTTTGAAAAGTTAGGTAATGCTAACACAGGGCACATAGTCATGATCTCCTTGAATCTCTCAAAACAAGCTTGTGCCTTAGGTGTCCAAACAAAGGCTCCCTTGTTCAACAAATCTGTCATGGGAGCTACATGACGTGGATACCCATTGACAAATCTATAGTAGAAACCACACAACCCAAGAAACCTTTTCAACTGTGTCAGGTTCTCTAGAGTAGGCCAATCCACAATAGCACAAATCTTATTAGGATCCATCCTTACTCCCTCTGCACTAATGATGTGACCCAAATACAATAGCTCTATCATGCCTAAATCACATTTGGACTCCTTAGCGTACAAGGACTCCGATTGTAGGATCCCCAAAACTATCTCCAAGTGCTCCATGTGCTCCTACCAAGTCTGACTATAAATTAGTATATCATCAAAGAAGACTAACACATACTTCCTCAACTGGTGACAGAAGACCCTATTCATGGTGGGCTAAAAAGTAGCTGGCGCATTGGTCAGTCCAAATGACATGACCACAAACTCAAAATGCCCACAGTGACATCTGAAGGTAGTCTTCTCAATATCCCACTCTCTAACTCTGATCTGATGGTAGTCGGATCTCAAATCAGTCTTCGTGAAGTAACATGCACTGTGAAGCTCATCAATCCGTGGAATGGGGTACCTACTCTTGATTGTCCTTTTGTTCAGCACCTTGTAATAAATGCACATCCTTAATGTACCATCCTTTTTCTTCACCAACACAACCGAAGAAGCAAAAGGAGACTTGCTAGCCTTGATGTGACCCATCGCAGGAAGCTCCTTGATGGTTTTCTCGATCTCATCCTTAAACCTCTTAGGATACCTATATGGTGTAATCATCAAGGGTTTAGCACCCTCCTCCAACTTAATGATGTGCTCAATACCTCTTTCTAGTGGTCTGCCAGGTGGAATGTCATTGAAGACTTTATCATACTTCACTCTCAACCTCTGTATGTCTGGGTGATACTATGTCTTATATTGTCCCTCCTGTGTAGGCATGAGAGTACATACGGTTGCCCACTCAATGTCATCATGTCTGGTTAACCTCTCCAGCAATCTAAAGGAAGTAGTCCTAATGTCTCCATTCCTGATGGCTCTCAAAATGTGTTGCTTCCCATCCACTTCAAACTTAATCTCCATGTCCTTCAATCTGAAAGTGACCTCTTCCAATGAGTGCAACCACTTCATCCCAAGAATAATATCCAGATCACCCATGTTGACAACATGGTAGTCCGCCTTGAACTCATAGTTGTTCAGGTGTAAGGGAAAATTTCTAACCATCTTGTTACACTTAAGAGTGTAATCATCAGCAACCTACACTCATAGTCCCTCAAACTCCTCAGTCATAATTCCACGACGTTCAACAAAACATGCATCAATGAAATTGTGCATAGCACTTGTATCAACCAGAGTAATAACTCTCTACCCTGCTAGAACACCACACAGTCTAAAAGATCCTTCTTGTTGAATGCTAGACAAGCATGCCTCTTGAAAGTGCAACTCAGGCTCCTCCTTAATCTTTGGAGCTTCTGCTTCTACCTCAGCCTCTGCATCACTATGATCAACCTCATGTCCAGAATTAGCAGAATTTGAACCCTCGTAGTAAGCCCACATAACCCTGTTGGCCTTCCCCTTAGGCCTCATAGGACAATCATGATCTCTGTTGTAGGGACCCTTGTAGTAAAAACATAGCTTCTTTCTGTGCAAGTCATTCAGTGTATCAATATCCAAAGGTGTAGTAGGCTTACCCTTGGTGTCACCTTTTTTGCCCTTGTTTTTATCAAACTTCTTATTGTCCTTGAATGAAGAAGTGTTCCTAGAGGTGAACCTATTGGAGGGTGTTGTGAGCTCCATGCTCTGTGCCTTCCTCATAGCCTCCTGCAATGAAGGGGGATCAAATGCCTTGATCCACCCCTTTAGAGGTTCAAACAACCCCTCTGTGAATAGTATAACCAACCTCCTCTCGGACACATCCTGCACCATCACTGATAATCTCTGAAACTCACTGATGTAGATCTCCAAACTGTCTGTCTATCTCAACTGTGCAAGATCACAAAAGAAGACCTCTGGGTCTTTCTTATCAAAGCGCTCTACCAATCTATCCACAAAATCCTGATAGGATGTCACCTGATTATGTTGCAACATTTCCATAACATGTGACCACCAATCATGTGTTGTGCCCTCTAAATGCAAAGTGGCAAACCTGATAGCATCCATCTCTAACATAGGCCTCAATGCTAGGAATGTATCTAACTTATGGATCCAGGCTTGTGCTTTCATCTGTCCACATCCATTGAAAGATGGTAAGGTGAGCTTGCTAGCAGCTCGCTGCAACTCACTGTCTTGACCTCCTCTAGGCCTCCAGTTCTACCTACTACTCCTCATGTGCTCTCTTCTCTAACTCAGGTAGCGATCAAAATTCAGCAACTCACAAACATGTGGAGGTAGTGCTTGTCATTCTGCATCTACAGCTCGAAGATCATCCTGAAAGTCTTCTGGCATAACATCCTCTGCTACCTCCTAGGTCACCTCTCTAAGGAATGTAGGATTGTAGGCCTATTTGCAGTCCATGACTTGTGCCTAGGAGCACCCTGTGAACCTACTACACTCCTATTATCTTGCTTTGGTGTCCCCCTACCCTGTTCCCAATCCCTTGGCTAAGAAACTCTCTCCATCATAGTAGACAATGCACGTATAGACTAAACTATCTCCTGTTGTCTAGTAGTCATAGCCCGAAAGAAGTTTCTAGCCTCATCATCATCAGTCCTAGGGACTCTAGGTGGACTCTGTGACTGTCTTTCACCCATAGTAAGAATATCTCTAAATTCCTGCTCACCCTCAAGTGCTGCTCTCCTGTGTGTATAATACTTGTGATACCCAAAAGCTGAAGAATGCATAAAGATTCTTTACCCAACGGGATGGCAAGAACACCGGTCTGATACCACTATAATGGCCTTTACCAATAGGCCACTAATAAACACTAATACTGAACTGTGAAATTTTGTCAAACACTTGACATGCAAACTAAATACACTGCTAAAAATAAAATGTTGAATAAAGGAAATTGTTGTGCAACAAATCTACTCAAATAGCTAATGTAAAATAGTGCCAATATATTTATTCAATGATAACCAAATGCTTTTACATATGATATGCGATTTTCAACTCAAAGCATTACAACATGGCACATTACAAACAAACCCTCGCTAGCTGAATGCAATTGAGAATTTCTTGCAACTACAAATTGAAATGAAAGAACCTGGATTGAGCAAATGCTGGAGACTAAATGCTGAAGACAAAATGATGAAAATGCAACTCTAACCTACCCTCAAACTTGCTGATCGTACGACCTGCAAGTACAACTGTACATGTACGAATTGGTGCGAGACCTGGCAAAAATAAATGCTGGGTTGAAAGGTGCCAAAAATGCTATGGAAATAATCATTAGGCTCCAATGAAAATTCTCCCAGGAAATAAAAATCAAACTCCCAGCCAACAGTGAGATATGAGCAAAAATGTATGTCCAAGCTGAAAATTGAACCCTGCTGAAAATGTCCAAATAAGCCCAATTTGAAGTAGTTGAATACCACTTCCAAAGTGCAACTCTTCAAAAGATATTTCACGTCCTCAGTTATGAACATCCTTAGGAGACCCTGTTTTGAATGATCAAATGACAATCTGTGGACAAAGATGGTGCCACAAATGCTCAAGGAGAAAAGTAAACTCAAGTCTTAGGATGTCTAAATGAGAGGCCAAGCACTCTATTTATTCACTTTCCTAAGAAGCCACTAAGAACTTCTAGAAATATCCATAAAATATTCTTATGAAATTTCTTTATAATGCACTTTTATATAAAAAGTAACTTTATAAAATAAAAAGTGCAACTCAACTCAAAATTATAATATTTTGGCCCCGCATAACACATAAAATAAAAATATGATAAACCCCATCTCTCCAATAGAAAAATAGACCATTCAATCCCCAAATAATCATCAGAATGACTCTCACCAAAATCATCTACCTACAAGAGTCCATGATAGGCAAATTCACTAAAAAATAACATGTCATTAAAAGGGTGACATGATACTTATCTTGACTAAAATGACACCTTTGGACCACATTTTATTCCTCTAAAGTCCCTATCAAGTTTGAATTCAAAATCCAACATGATGGTGACCTTTTCTAACACTTTCCCAAGTGGGTTTACTTAAATAATTAATGGGGATTAGATTAAGGTTAAGTGACCTCATGCCCATAAACCCTAAATGAGATGTCATCTACACATGGAGAATACAAGTGTCAAGTGACATATTAAAGCACATTACACATCACAATGACATGTCTCTAATTACTCATGAATTTAAATCTATTACACACATGCAATTCACTTTTACGAAATAAAATACATAATAACAAGGTTTTGAATCTTCCAAAGATTCACCTTGGCTATACCGTGTTCACATGAGTTTGGACCTTGGTTCCTCAATTAAATTCCATGGTTTAATTTCTTGCACACTAAACTCGAGCATTAGTAGTCCAATGAAAATCATATAGAATACATGTATATATGTGCATGACAAATTAATATTGCCAGCATATTCGCTTATCACAATTAACTTTCTTTTCTAATCATTTTCATATGAAATATTCGAAACATTGAAATATCAAAATCTGCATATTAACACTAATCTCTACTTTACATAACCAAATTAACATTATGAATATCATCATAATCCATTTTCCATTCACATTGGCCAGCATATTCGCTTATCACAATTAACTTTCTTTTCTAATCATTTTCATATGAAATATTCGAAACATTGAAATATCAAAATCTGCATATTAACACTAATCTCTACTTTACATAACCAAATTAACATTTTGAATATCATGATAATCCATTTTTTTTCAGAGTAAAAAAATACCAAATCCATAACTATTAAATCATCAAAGCATATAAAATAGATGAAAATCACCAAAATGTAGACATCATCTCTAGTATCTTTTCAATTTGATTAAATATAGTGAAATTACTAACAATATCTCATTATCATTATGAGATATCACATCATAAGATAAGGTGTATGTCCTTAAAATCAATTATGTCAGTTAATCAAGATGTTTGCATAATCATATCAACGTAGGTTCAAAATCAATCATTAGATAAAACCATTACGTTTTATTGGTCAATATAATGTATTCTTATGAAACATCGACATATTAGTTTATCATCCCACAACAATATATCCACATAACACTACTTGCACAATAATTGACTCATTGTATTTACATCATACCTTAGTCCTACCATGTAGAAACTTATCCAATTCTAATAACCATCCAAATCAATAACCCTATTAAAGCATAAAATACGAAGGAGTACTCAACATAGTTCAAGGGCTAATACCATGACATCCCGAGCCTTAATTCAATAAGGTTTCAACATATCAATCTAATATAACCGACATATCATCTTATATCCCTAATCCATGACATCTAGGGTTAATAATAATGCACTAGAGAAAGGGTCTTACAACTGGTGATATTCACTGAGTTAGGATTTTCCCCTAACAGTAGAAATCAATGGGATTAAGGATAGTACTATGGTATAGTTAGGGACATTCTCAATCTTCTTCTCAATTGTGTGATGGTATGCTTGACCTTGTTAGGTGAAGGAAGGGTTGTGTTTGTGGGAATGAAATACGATGACTCCTCTTCCCATGTCTATCGGTGCAAAAGAGTAGGGAAAAGAATCTGACCTTTGGTGTAGTGCGCAATGCACCAACATTCCTTCTTTAGCTTGGATGTGTTATTAAAATGTGTTATGTAGGCGTTGTGTATTAGTCAAGTATGATTATCTTCGCAATGCATATTTGAGCCAATTATTATTATTATTATCTTTGTGATGTTTTTAAGGGCCATTGATCAGTTTCATTTTGATTCTTATATGAGGTTGTCATTATTATCTTTATGATGCCTATATGAGGCATTCATTATTACTCTGTGATTTCTCAATAACAGGTTATCATAATAATGGCTGTTGGATTTTGCAGAGCATGAAATGCTTCATTACTAGTCAATTTTATTACCTGGGTGATTCTATTTCTACTAGTGGCATAGTTGGACTAGGTAGAGTACATGTAGATAAGAACTGCCCATATGTGATATCTTTTAGGAACTTCCATTTTAAGCTTGTAATGGTGACTTTTCTTCATTGCACATGTATTTCCGTGCACATGTTCATATTGAGTTGTATAAATTTGACAAATTAGAATTTCAATTAATATTGAAATTTACATCGACATACTCATCATTCCCACAATGTGCATCCCAAACTAATAGAAGTTGCATAGCTTTGTTACCCACACAAAAGATTTCATAATATACTATAAATGAAGAGGCTAGTATGTGCATATGTTAGCTAGAGTGTATGTAGAATACAATTTTTGTTTGACTTGAATGTTAATGTCGAGGAAAAATATTTCAGTTTACGACATCAGAAACAAAGAAGAAAAAGAGAGACAAAGACATCCTACCAGTACTAGTTTTTGGAGTCATTTTACTTAAGTTTTTTCGTAATGGTAAATATGATCCATAATATATAGGTGCCCTACTAGAATTGATAGGATATATAAAAAAAGGTTGCAAACACCTTTAAGAGTGAAGTCATGCTTCCATACATGGTGCTGCCATTTTTATTTGAATATACCATTAAGCATTAATATATTGCAACCTTTCATCCACTGCAGGGAGCTTCAAAGGGTTTTATCATGTGATTAGTTATATAAAAATTGAGGCATATGTCCTTTAGAGTATTATATTGTTGTATGTTATTATAGACTTTTATCCTTGGTAGAATGTTGTAGAGGTGTTATAAAGAACTAGTTTGACTTGTGCATGTGCGAAATTGAATTAGAGTTGATTGCCAATAGTCTAGTGCGCAAGATTGATATGATAATGGTTGTATTTTTAATTAAGCAACAAACCTAGTTGCTATATCAAAAAGATAAACCTTGAGGTATTGAAACTAGAGTACTAAGACATCGATAAGGTGAAAGTGTTATAATATGATGATGCAGAGGAAACTTGGGTGAATGCAAACCCAACAGAATTCATTTCAAAAGGGACACAAGCTTTGGTCTTACAAAGGGATCTCATGACCATCTTCTCAAGGCAACTTGAGGGCATATTAACATAGCTATGATGAAGAAGATTTGGATGGATGTATACAAACAAAGAAATATTGTAGACTGATAAGACAAATCAAGCATTTGGTAAGTCCTGAAGGTTTGTTTTACAAGGCAATAGGAGGGTTGCAATTCGACCATTTTTGCAAAGTGAATACCAACAAATATCATAAAAAAACTTGGTGAATGGTTCAATACTCTACTAGTGAACTCCAAGAAATTGATTTGAAAGTTTTTTGGCTCCCACAACATCAATGTTTAACCTAACACTCCTATTTTCACGTTTAAGCATCATTCTCAGGCCTTCCACATAGAGGTGTTTGACTAGGGGATAACCTTACTTGCATCCATCAATACAAAAACATTGAAGTAAATGCAAGAAGACCATTTGAAAAGAAACAAGCATTTATTCAAAAATCACTGCAAAATTCAAATCTGTGATAAAAGTAATAAGCTTGAAATAGTAAGTGTAGGCCAAAAAATTACCTTGGAGTACAGTCTGAGAAGCACATTTTCAAGTTTTTCTGCACTAATGCATAGTAAGGAGTTGATGGCAGGGCACTGAAAAGGTGACACTGTAGACATGGACCTAGTCTGCCTCCTTGGCTAGAACAGTCATTAGAGCTTCACTCCCTCTTTGTCTGATCACAATTGTGACAAGATCATATCTTCTTGTTTTGTTGAAATGTAACATTTTCAATCATCACAAGGAAACATAGTACCTGATGCACTAAAATCATATATAAATCTATTGGAATATTTGTTATGAGTAGGATAAATATGACATATATTTTTCATGATCATTTTCTAGTTTCACTTAACTTTCTGATTTTTTGTTGTAAATGATAAGTATGCTTGTCCAACTAGGCCAGTGAGTATCCACTGAATATCATGGTAATTGTGAGTACTAGAAAACCAAACCTAACATAAAAAACAAGTTATGATGAATGAAGGAAATAATAAGTTTTTGAAAATATTAATCCAAATCAAAAGCTTAGTAGTCTGAACACTTTCAGTTGAAACTTTACCAAATAAAAAGAGACTGGCACATAGCTGTTTTGTAAAGATGACATAATGTAAATCTCGTATTACCCATACCTTTAGAACTCAGGGATTGTTCATGTCTAGAAGAACACCATTTCAAAAATTTGTGAAGCTTAAAAGATGTAATAGAATTAACTAGATGCATACACAACTAATTACTAGATGTTGTTGTCCAATGCTTTCAACATAAAAAATGTAATGTTCCTATTATAAAATAAATAATAAATTAAACTTTTGTAATGGGCCGGTTGATTTAGTGTATCCCGGACCCATTTTTATTTTGTTTCTGTAGTTTGTGTCGCCATCGACTATCTTTGTACACCCTCAGAAAGGTTTTCCCGATGGGTATTTAAGCACGGTTTGTAGCAAATTTGTAGGTATGTTTGGATTATTTGTCTTTGTATTGCAAATTCCTGTTGGAGTTCTCTATAATTCGCCATTACGGAAGTGAAAGATCTTCCCTATTTGGCTCGTGCAGTTTCAGTGGGATTCAATCCTCACCCTATTCCATCAGTGTTCAACTCGGTCTATATCTGGAAAATTGAAGACTTAATTGTATGTGGAAATATCAGTACCAATTGGTGAATCTTCTGGCTTTGCATCTGCAATTTGTGCATGTTACATTCTGCATTTTCAAGTAATATCATCGAGAATTCCCTGTACCCTCCATTCACTCACCGTACACCTAGCATCCAAACACGGTGGGCATACTCAAACACTCTCGTACGACCTCTTCATCATACTGTATGGATTCCTTTTGATCTCTCACATACATTCCACTCTCCAACATTTATCTACGGCTCTCCTCTAGCCACCATATGACCCCTTTCACCTTGTACAACTTTCCTTAATCACCGTACAACAATTTAGACTTCCACTGTATGGCCTAGACAAATCTCCACCGTACTGTTAGTCACCTGCTCACCATACACCCATCCAACACCATCATCCTTCCTCACCATACGACTTAGTTATTCTCATCGTATGACTTGTATGGTCTTCCGTACGGGCTCCCGAGAAACCATCCCTCATTTCCACTCCATACACCAGTCATATACCATTGTATGGCTTTGTTTTCCCTTCCAAATTCCATCTCGTACATCCTCCTAGCCTGTGCATTTGGTTCATTTCCATACAACTATTCTGAGGTTTCTGTAACTCATTTTTAATAGTTCAGAGCTAGCTGGCCCATTATGTACAGTGGTATCAGAGCCCTTCGATCCTGCCAACCTGTGGACAGTGAATGAGAGTTTATAGCTGGAAGAGAAGAAGGACACATTCCATTGATCAAATGGCTGACGAATGGAAACCGACCGTTGCCGAACCTGTGGCTCTACTAAGGGAACTTGCTAGGAATCCGACATAGATCATTGATACGCAATGAATTATGGAAGAAACTCTCAAGAAGTTGGCAAGGAACAAAATATCTGGAGAATAGAATGGTCACAGAGCGGACTCGGTGTTGGGAAAATCAAACCCTCAGCCAACATGCTCTCAATCTTCCATGCCGACTTTTCCACCACCAACGAAGGCACAACACAGAGGGAGACAACCAACTTCCGAAGGGATGAGAGAAGACTAGAAGAATGAAAGCCTCGAGGAAGATATATCCTACAAAGATTATGCAGATCTGAGAATGAGATATTCGGGAGGCAGAAATAGAGGATACTTTAACGATGACCTTAGAAAGAAGTTGAGTAAGGTAAATCTGTCTCCATTTGACAGATCCGGTTCCATATTTGCACAAGCGTGGGTAATGAAAGCCGATACCTACTTCTAGCTAAATCCTATGCCAGAGGAAGAAGCAATCAAATTTGCTGCGCTACACTTGGAGGGAGTTGCGCATGAATGGTGGCACCACAACACCATCACATTAAGGCATGATCAAATAAATACTTATGCAGAATTCACAGAGAAATTGATAGAACGATTTGATGGTAAAGATCCAAAGCTCAACTTCAAAGATTTTTCGCAACTAAGACAAATTGGATCGTTCGATTAGTTCATTGCACAATTTCAAAAACTCTCTGTTCTAGTCACAAACATTTCCTAAAGGAGGCAAGTAGTACTCTTCGTGGATAGACTATCAGAACCTCTGAAAGGTTGGGTAAAGGGGTTCAATCCTACCACCTTGTCGAAAGCAATCAATAAAGCATAGAGTATGGCATTGTCTTCAACATCATCCTCTGGAAGTTACTCACATTCAAAATCGTCGACGTTTCTAAGGGGCAAACCTTCGCCCAAGAAGCTATCGTTGGATAAAGCTACTAGACAAGAACTCCGAAGGAAGAAACTATGTTTCAATTGCAAGGGACCTTGGGAGCCTGGCCACCAATGCCTCGGGAAGGGGAAGATCTATTACATTGAGGTTGTGTTCAATGATGAGGACGAACAGGAAGAAATCCTGATCGAAGATAACCAACCCCACAATGACACCATCAGTTTGAACCGTACGGAGAGAATTACCGCTTTGGTACAATGCAGAGGAACCATTGCATTAGCTGGCAGCCCGAGGTGCACAGTTTGTTGTGTATGGGGTACCCTTTAAGGACAAAGGGTTATGGTGATGCTGGATAGTGGAGCTACTCTAAATTTCATAAACTCATCCTTGGTAAAAAGAAGAATTCTACCTACAGAGGTGCACACAAGCTTTCAAGTCAAGGTCGCCGGAGGGACTTTTCTGCCGTGCACGCATCTTGTTCCTCAACTGAGTATCACAATGGAAAATCATATGATGACTGAGGACTTCTTCATGGTGGACTTGGCTGACATGGAAGTTATTCTTGGCATACAGTGGATGGAGACCCTTGATGAATACACTCAAAGTTTCAAATGGATGGACTTCACTTTTGTGGTTGACGGAAAGAAGGTTGTCCTCCAAGAAATGGAAAATGAAGGTCCAAAGGAAGTTTTAGCACATTGGATGGAGGTAATCTTTTGGCACGATGATGTTGCGTGGGCTACACATTGTCTTATCTTGGAAAACCCTATAAAGGGGCATTGAACACCTTCACAGGATGACAAACTTTAGGATATTTTAAGTAGACATGATAAAGTCTTCATGGATATTCCTCCTGGCATACCACCTCATTGAGGGTTCGAACACACTATTGAGTTGGAAGTAGGGGCAAAGCCGATGATAACCACACCGTACTGCCATCCCAAGAAATTAAAAGATGAGATCGAAAGGACAATTCAGGAATTGCTAGAGAAAGGATGGATCCGTCCCAGTACTAGCCCATTTGCATCATTTGTGGTCTTGGTCAAAAAGGACGGGACGATGTGCATGTGTGTAGACCACCGTGCGTTGAACAAAAAAAATAAAGAACATATATCCCATTCCAAGGATAGATGGGCTATTGGATGAATTGCATGGTGCGGTCTATTTTTCAAAAATAGATCTCCCATTTCGGATACCATTAGATCCGCATGAGGGAAGAAGATGTGGAGAAAATGGCTTTCCATTGTCACTACGTAGATTATGAGTTTTTGGTCATGCCGTTCAGCTTGACCAATGCCCGTACTACATTTCAATCATGCATGAACCACATCTTCAACAAGCAGTTGCATAAGTATTTATTGGTATTCTTTGATGATCTTATTTATAGCAGGACATGGGAGGAGCACTTGAAGCATTTGAATGAAGTTCTAAGTATCACAGAGGAACAATCCTTGTTCGCCAAGTAGTCCAAATGTGAATTTGGTATGATAGAAATATTGTACTTGGGGCATATTGTTAGTAAATATGGAGTTCAAGTGCATTAGGAGAAGATTTAGGCTATCCTCGATTGGCCACCCCCAAAATCACTCATGAATTTGCTAAGATTATTTAGACTATGCAATTACTATAGTAGGTTTGTTAAAGGTTTCTCTCAGCTCAGCGCACCTTTAACGGATCTGATGAAGAAGGGGTCATTCTAGTGGAACAAAAAGGCACAACTCACCTTTGATAAGTTGAAAGAGGCCATGAGCACTTGTTTCGTACTTGCACTACTTGATTTCACTCGACCATTCATTTTGGAGTGCGATGCATCTGAGGAAGGCATTGGAGCGGTACTGATGCAAGATAGACACCCCATCGCTTATGAGAGTAGGAAGCTTGCACCAACATAATGCCTATATTGCATTTATGACAAAGAAATGTTGGCCATCGTACATGCACTAACCAAGTTTCGACAGTATCTGGTAGGTGCCAAGTTTGTCGTCCATACGGATCACAATAGTCAGATATTTTCTGGAGCAACGAGACTTGAATGAACGACAACACAAATAGGTAAGAAAAGTTCAAGCTTTTGATTTCGACATTGAATATGTGAAAGGGAAGAACAATGTGGTTGTAGATGCCTTGTTCTGAAAACCCACCATCTGCTCTCTAGACCAAATTTCAGCTAATTGGAAGGCACATCTGTTAGTGGAATATTCCAAAAATACATTTTCTTGTGAAATAATGGATGACCACACTCACGATGATCGGTACAGAGTGGTGGATGACATCATCTACTATAAGAACTGGATATACTTGGTGCCAAAATCCAAATTGAAGCATAAGATCTTGAAGGAAGTACACGACTCACCTCTGTTTGGACACTCGAGTTTCCTCAAAACTTACAAAAGTCTTCGGGAGAGGTTTTCATGGAAAGGACTTAAAGGGGATGTGTTGCAATATGTAAGAGAGTGTACGGTCTGCCAATAGAACAAGTCCGAGCATACTCGTCCTGGCAGGCTGCTACAACCTTTGCCAATTCTCGAACATAAGTGGGAAAGTATATCAATGGATTTCATAACAAGTCTTCCCAAGGTGAACATAAAGGATTGTATCTTCATGGTGGTTGACAGATTGACAAAGTATGCACATTTCTTTGTCATCCCCTCAGACCTTCAGGCTGCACAAGTTGTCGATCTATTTTTTAGAGAAGTCTTTCATTTGCATGAGTTACCCCAAAACATCGTCAGTGATCGGGATGGATGATTCATCAGTATTTTCTGGATAGAACTATTTTGAATGGAAAGGATAGAATAATCACCAAGTATGAGTTACCACCCACAGATGGATGGACAAAATGAGATTGTGAACAAATGGCTCGAAGGCTACCTTTGAAACTATGTTTCGACACAACAACAAACGTGTGTAAAATGGATCCATTTGGGAGAATATTGCTACAATACCTCGCATCACATGTCTATCGGGATGGCACCATTCAAAGCTTTGTATGGGTACAAACCCCTCTCCTTCATCAACACAGTTCTAGGTGATAGTCGCGCTCTAAGGGTGAGTGATTAGCTTCAGAAGGGATAGGACATACTAAGTTGCTTGAAAGGAAACCTACAATGGGCACAAAATCGATAGAAGATGTAGGCCGAAAAACACAGGATAGAGAGGAGTTTCAAAGTGGGGGATCTGGTCTATCTTCGACTCCAACCATACCGACAATCTTCATTAAAGGGAACAAGAAAGGAAAAATTGAAGCCACAATTTTATGGCCCCTATCACGTGGTCTGTCGCATTGGTGAAGTAGCGTACAAACTGGAACTTCTAGAGGGGAGCCACATTCATAATCTCTTCCATGTTTCTTGTCTGAAGAAAGCCATAGGGAAAAACGTGACAATTGCTACCAACCTTCCTACACTCAATGAAGAAGGAAAGCTCATTTTGGAACCTACCGAGATCCTCGAAGTACGTAAAAAGACCCTATAGAATTGCATCGTGAAGGAATACTTGGTACGTTGGCGACACCTATCGTTGGACGATGTAACGTAGGAAGGCAAGCACATTCTCCAGCACCCGACATTGCATTTTCTTGAGGACAAGCAAACTTTGGGACAGGATGATTGTAATTTTTCTGTTATAAAATAAATAATAAATTAAACTTTTTTAATAGGCCGGTTGATTTAGTGTATCCCAGACCTATTTTTATTTTGTTTCCTTAGTTTTTGTCGCCGTTGGCTATCTTTGTACACCCTTGGAAAGGTTTTCTTGACGATTATTTAAGCACGACTTGTAGGAAGTCTATAGGTATGTTTTTAGATTATTTGTCTCTATACTGCGAATTTGTGTTTGAGTTCTCTATAATTCGCCATTTTTGAAGTGAAAGATATTCCCTATTTGGCTCGTGCAGTTTCAGTGGGATTCAACCCTCACCCTCTTTCGTCAGTGTTCAACTCGGTCTGTATCTGGCAAATTGAAGACTTAATTGTATGTGGAAATATCAGTACCGATTGGTGAATCTTCTAGCTCTGCATCTACAATTTGTGTATGTTACATTCTGCATTTTCAAGTGATATCATCGAGATTGCCCTGTACCCTCCACTCACTCATCTTACACCTAGCATCCAAACACATTGGGCATACTCAGACACTTTCTTACGACCTCTTCATCATACAGTACGGATTCCTTTTGATCTCTCGCATACATTCCACCCTCCAACATTTTCGTATGGCTCTCCTCTAGCCACCATACAACACCTTTCACCCTGTACGATAATTCAAACTTCCTTCGACCGTACGGCCTGGACAAATCTCCACCGTACTGCCAGTCACCTGCTCACCATATGCCCATCCAACACCATCGTCCTTCCTCACCGTATGGCTTGTGTGGTCTTCCGTACATGCTCCTGAGTAACCATCCCTCATTTCCACTCCATACACCAGTCATATACCACCGTATGGCTTTGTTTTCCCTTCCAAATTCCATCCTGTACATCCTCCTAGCCTATGCATTTGGTTCATTTTCGTATGACTATTTTGAGGTTTTTGTAATTGGTTTTAGTTTGGAGCTAGCCGACCCATTACAAAAAATCAGCGGCAACTGTATCTTGAAAATATGATTCTTGATTTGAGTGAACTTTTTTCTCGCCAAACTTTCAGTTCAGTCCATGTTCCATCATCTTGATGAAGAAAGTAGATAGTGTGAGAAGATAAATTCTGTGTCATTTGAAATGTTAATGGAAAAATGTTTATGCAATTGAGTCCAAAAATAGATATTTTCGGGGAAATGTTATCAACAACTCTGGTTTTTTAATGTTTAAGCATTTATATCTGATAACTATAGTTTCTAGAGATTTACCATATTATTTCTCAAACTAAATTTTCACTAAATCCTTTTATCTGTGTCATCATAGTCTAAAGAGGACACCAATAAGAAAAAATAAAAAGCTTCTAGCTAATTTACAATCCTTATGGGCCTTGTAAGCATGTTGCCTGCTTTTTGGTCAAATTAATGGAATATATAGACAAGTACATGGATGTCATATTTATTTTTTCCAATATATTTCTGACATTGACATGTTTTCAAACTATAAACTCCAAACCAAGAAAAGGGCCACAATCATACTTCAACTGGAGGTCTAGATTTTGTGGGAGTATTTAGAAAATGTAGTGACTGTAACTTCTTAAGACAAGAAAAAAATAGGATGATAAAACATAATCTAAAACATTTTCTTCCCAATTAGTATCAAGCATTACAGTTAAAAAATTCAAACTAAATCACAGGCTCCAAATAAGTTTACCAAGAAGCTTCTCTTATATTGTAACAAATGGATTTTCATTAAAAAAAAAAAAAAAGAACTAGAAAGAGTTTTCCTCAACTAATTATGGGCCTTGGAAGCATGTTGCCTGCTTTCTGGTCAAATTAATAGAATATATAAACAAGTACATGGATGTCATATTTATTTTTTCCAATTTTTTTCTGACATTGACATGTTTTCAAACTATAAACTCCAAACCAAGAAAAGGACCACAATCATACTTCAACTGGAGGTCTAGAATTTGTGGGAGTATTCAGAAAATGAAGTGACTGTAACTTCTTAAGACAAGAAAAAAAAAGGATGATAAAACATAATCTAAAACATTTTCTTCCCAATTAGTATCAAGCATTGCAGTTAAAAAATTCAAACTAAATCACAGGCTCCAAATAAGTTTACTAAGAAGCTTCTATTATATTGTAACAAACGGATTTTCATAATAAATAAATAAAAAGAACTAGAAAGAGTTTTCCTCAACTAACTATTGAAACAAAATATCTTGAATTCCTTTTCATGAGACATTAACTAATTTTAGCTACTAATGATTAACTGAGATAACAAAACCAACAGAAATAATTGTAATAACGATCAATTGAAATAACTGTAATTATGATAAACTAAAATAACTATAATAATGATCAATTAAAATAACAATTTACTATCTTTCCTTGCATACAAGTAAAGTAAATGCATAACATGAAATAGAAAGAGGAACATATGAGAAGTAACTGGTCAATCTTTAATTAGTTGTGCAAGCCTCGACTTTCGATAAGAGGAGAAGCATTGACTTAGACTTAACGTCTCAATCTCAAACCATATTCATCCCCACACAATCTATTGAATAGAAAGGCCCTCCCTACCCCAAGATCAGGCTTGTGATACTTTTAGTCTAGCCACTTGAGCATTCCGATGTTTAGAATATTCACATAGTTATGGACGAACATGTTTGAATAACTGACACTACTGACATCAAGTGATCATAGATGACAAACATGTCTTTAATGACCTTGGCCAAGGTTTTCAGATGGGTTCAATTGCTCGATCACCATTGCTCGACTTGACAACAGGGGAACAATAAGTATGAACATGCATGAGCTATTAAATGATTTTGCTTTTTCAAATAATTTAGAATTGTTATGTCATTTTTTTTTTTATTCTTTGTTAATACAAATTTCTATCTCACCTCTTCACCTTTTCCTTGGCTATACAGTTGGGTGAGTCCTAGATGTTTGAATCTTAAAGCAACCAACTCTTTCTGTTGATCCTCAAGTGATATAAGAATATTATATGTTTCCAGCATATCACATTTATGTGACCTGATAAATATAACTTTAAGACTTGCAGAATAAACACCATTTGATTCTGACATTCAACGGTAGAATAAAGATATGATATCATGTCATGGATACTTGGTCCTGACATATCATAAGAAGTTTTATCCTAAAGAGGAAATAATTGATGATATTAAACAAAGATGACTTACGACATATTCTGGATCTGTATCTTACTACTGTAATTTCAAAAAAAATGTAGTAGTATCTGGTAAAAACATATTGTAATCATTGAGATATGGGAGCAACCACATAACTTGGTAAAATTCGGAAAGTAATTGAGTCTTGGCTAGACGCTATCAATCAGCTCCTTCACGGAAAGAATTTTGGACGTAGTCACATACTTCAGCAAGGAAAATATAAATGAAAGGAAAGTTATCATGGCAGAAATGTTATGCAGGGAAAGAATGAAAGAAAATTTTAGAGGAATCCACCATAAGAAATACTACAGAGGTATATCGTGAGGAATGAGACTCCATGGTCTCTCATGGCTTTCATAAGTTAAAGAGGTATTCGATAAACTGTTTGGCTTCCAAGAAGCCGTAACTTATAAAGAAAGGACTTGGCTTCTTGAACGCCAATATAATATGCCAAATGTGTATTTCGGTTTCTAGCAAGAAATTGAATAAATATGGAAAAGGATTTGAAGGTTATAAATCAAGGATAATTTACAATATATTTATCTACTTGCACGTAGATGTATTTCTGAGTTGGCACCATATTATATTTTTTACCCAAGGTCGTATCTATTATTATGTATATCTAAATACATGTTTTATTTGAAAGATTATTTTATTGTCTTATACATGTATTTAAATGTACCTATTAGATAAAATCTTGTATATATAGCACCTCACTTCTAAAATCATTTGGATGGATTGTTTACAAAATAGTAAAGTGTGTTCATTCCATGTTGGCGATATATAAAGGCATAAATAGCAAATGGTTAGAAAGTAGAAGTGTCAAAGAAAAACTTGATTCCCAACATACTTCTATTGGATGGCTTTTATTTTGGGCTGTAGATTTTGAACCACTATTGCTGATTAAACCTAAAATTCAAATACATAACTCCGCGAAGTTAGATCAAAAGGTATCTTGTTTTACAACACAAAATAGGAGAAAGTTCAATTCCAAAGGAGAGGACCAGAAAAATCAAGAAAACTTTGATAGAATGTTTCTAAGAATTTTAAATAAGAATTGTATTTTGTTGGAGAAAAGAAACAAGAAAAAGATAAAATAGATGCATGTACATGCAAAAACTTGTTAGCGTGAAAAAAATACACTACATTTAAAATTCAAATAAGGCTTACAATTAGCAAAAGAGCATATGATATGGTATATAAAACCTCTTTAATGTTGCCTCTAGAAAGGTAGGAAACTGTATACTTTGCTTGAACAGATTACATGGAAAAGATAAAACAGATATGACACTAATTTCCATAAAAATTTCCTCATTTATCATAAATTAAAATGACCATCTTGATCCTAAGAGGTGGTCAACCCAGGACAATCTAAACACCCTTGTGATAAAAAAATCCCAACAGGATAAGCTATCATCCTCCCAATTCACTCTACCTCACAGTGCTACTGCCCAAACTGAAGTTGGTAAAATTGAATTATGAGAAAAAAATGCCAATGAGCTCCTTATAATAATATGATTCAAATCTCAAGCAATGGATTCAACTGTGTAAGACATGCAGCAGTCATAGAGAATACGATAAGGTGATTCACCATAATTGAAAAAATATGTTTATTTTTGAGCAACCCATCGAGAATGTGAAAAAAAACAATGTTTTTTCACAGATAGAGATAGTCATGCAAATTGTTCTACTAACAAGAGACTTTTAATGGAATATCCATTGAATCAAATTAAATGACGTGTACATTCATTGTCTTCTGATAAATAATTCTCTTTTATCCTAATTCCTGTCCTTCAAAATCTATGTGTTTTCCATTTGAACAATGTTCAGAGTTCAAATAATAGTAAGATCAAAGAGGAAATTAAACACGGTCAGGACCAAAATAATGTTCATAGATAGACACCAAAGAAACATGTTGAATTACCCAATTTTAACGAAGTTTACATCCCAATGTTTTAGAATGTCTGAAACACAATAAAGGTGAAACTCCCAAAAAACCTTAGTTATGAAAATGAAGAACAATGCATTAATGTATTGTCCCCATTTTTGCACCTTCAAAGGATTAACCTATTGCTTAGGTCTTTATAGGATAATATCATGATTTGGAGACCATTATGGCTTTCATTAGGCTAATATCATTAAGTACATGGGGTTCCATTTCATGGCAACATCCATGGCATTGTAGGAAGGTTATATGGCATCCCAGTTGCATATTTATTTCAAATTATATACATAACCGTCTTTTACCTTTGATGGTGTGTAATACATTGTAAAACAGAGCTTGTCAATACCTTTCGTACTTTCTACGACTAATTTCCTGATAGCAGAACTGCTGGCATGCTATTGATCATGGTTCATTCTCATTAATATACCTTATTTTCATGGAACAATGATTTGAGTACAATGTTTCTCTTACGTTCAAATGTCAGCATTCTTGTTGACAGTGTGCTTATCTGGACACTCTTTATGACAAGTAGATTTATTGTTAACATTAATGACACAGATTTTCTCTGTTCTTAGTAGCACTGTACCTGTTAAAGTTTTGATCAGATTTGTGTGTAGATTTTTAATCTTAATTTCAAATTATATAATTATATAATTATATATATATATATATAATCAATGTAGATATAATTGAACTCTACATAGTTCTATAATATGAATAATTTCTGTTATATCTCACAAGCATATCACTGAAATATTTATGTCAATATTGATCTATGAAATTGATATTAACTATTGAATCTCTCTTTATCAATATTGATATCAATATCAATATGACTTGCCACTGTCGATAAACTCAAGCTCGATCTGTATTGAAGACTGAATGTATGTTAATCACCATCTTTCCAAAAATGATTTTGATGTCATATAAATATCATCCAAGGTCTCACGAAGAGATGCGTCTCTTCGTGAGACTAATCTTAATAGCGTGTAATACAAAGTAATTGGCTTTGAGTTTGTATAATATCGATTTGCATTATAAGGTGGTCAATACCGATATCAACTTGAGATAATATTAATATCAGCTAGCAATATATGATAGTCAATATCATTGTCGACTTTTAATATATGATAGTCGATATCATTATCGACTTTGTAATATGTGATAATTGTTATCATCATGTATGATAGTCGTTAATTTTAATGATAGCCATGATATTTATCGATGATAGCTATCATAGTTATCGGTAACGATAACTACTATCTTATCAGTCATACACAATTACAAGTTTGAGAACAATTTTCAGTAAACCCTGAAAACAGCAATAACCTATATTATTATAATAATAATAATATATTGTATGTATCATCAGATATTATCTAGTGGAGGATAGATATAAAATGCTTAAGGCTATGGGTCAATTGAGCATTTGATTTCATCGGTTAGAAGAATCTGACCGAAGCCACAAAACATTAACAGTACCATGCTCTTAACACCTTTAGTCACTGTCATTGCATATTGTATTTTCTAAAAAATCACTTAATTTGTATATTACAACAGCAGTATCCACCATATTCACGTTATTAGACTGCCATGGTCACTATCATTAGGCTTTAATGATCTTTGTCTTTATACTATCACAGTCTATGTTAGTAGTGAGAGTGCTGCTACTGACACATCTTTCTTTCTTTATATGATGTCCAATGACTGCTCCAACTACCTCAGCAGTCAAGATTCCTATTGTTATGGCTTGTGAACCATTGCTCATTTCTATATGTAACAACATTGCATCTCTACCTCTTTTCTTTTCAATATTGATCATGTCTCAACGTGTCAAGCACCACTACAGACACCATCTTTTGATTGTGATCTCATTCACTTGGTTATATCATTCAAACTAAATGATCGCTATACTCATACATTGTTTGATAATTGCTGGGGTTATTAGAAGTCACTATTTTTCCTTAAGATTAGACATCATTGTCACTTTTTTACGTTGTATTGACCTCACTGTGATAGCAGTAGCCTTATTCACTATTATTGATAGTAAAACCCTGTCTACTATCAAACTTTATCTTAGTTACTAGATTCGTGCTCTAGAGGTCGGATCCGGATTTGGGTCCGATCTGGATCTGGATTCGTGCAAATTCGGGTAGGATCCTTGTTTTACACAATGGATTCATGGCCCACAAATCCGGACGAATCCACTATGTAAAACAAGGGTCCTGCCCCGGATCTGCACAAATCTAGGCACAAATCCTCAAGGATCTAGTGCGAATCCTCAAGGATCAATAGGTTTAAGTGGGTCTAAGTTATTTAATATGACTTTTTAATTTTAATTTTTTGCTTTCTAGTCCTAAAATAACCCTTTTATGCATTATATATATATATATATTCATGAATCTTGATTGGGAAATAAAAAAATCTCGAATCCATAGATCCGATTCATATGCCTGAATTGGATTCGTATCCCGAATCGGTAACTAAGAACTTTATTTGACCAAAGATTACTGCACCGGTCTTAAGACTCTCACAATTTGAATAAATAGAAATTTGTTAAAAGAAAAAAATTGCATAATATGTTGCTTGGTTTCTAACTTATCCTTAGTGAAATCTAGCTTGCAAAGTTGCTACCAGTTCTTACATTGGGTGTTTTTGAATCCTTCTTTCTGACTGATGAACCATATTTGTTTTGCAACTCACTTAGATTTTCCTTTATGGAAGCCTGCCCTCCAAGATTTGTAGAATTGAATTTGTGGCTCGCCAAAGCTTTCTTTTTTAACAGCTCTGATCTTTTTTCTATGGAGCTGGTGATGATCCTTTAAAAAAAACTTCCAGTTGGAGGAGTAGCTATGGATGAATTATGTTTTGCTAAGTCTATCAAAATATTCTTGGTACTAAGAACATTTTTCTTAGTCAGTGAGCTAAATCCTTTTCAAGTTGTAATCATTGCAGTATGATAATCCATATTCTCTTCCTTCATGCTTTCCTCCTCAATAGGAAAACATCCAGTATGCTCTTGAACTTGCTTTGCAAACAAGTTGGAGTCTATGTCCAGGGAATTTGTGACAGTTCTGTCAAATAATATTCCACCTGTAGGAGTCAATGAATCTAAATAATCAATCTCTGATGGATTTCCCTTCCCCTAGCATTTGATGGAGTTTTCTGAGTGATCACTAGGGTACCACCAACCAAGGAACGATGACCAAAAAGAGGATGAGTACTGCTAGTGAAGGAACGACTGTCACGATGAGCATCTTGTTAACCGCTCTATTATTCGGCGGACGCTTGCAAGTTGCAATGAGTTCAGATTCAATATTATGACCAATGAGCTGCTTCTTCAATTCATCAATGTAGGAGTCCACTATTTTGTTATTGGGTAAGAGAAAAGAACGAGTTGAGAAGTGTGGTCTTTTAATCAATTTGTTGATCCCTTCGCAACTATCTAATAAATCTCTTAATAAGCATTGCCAAAATATCCATGGACGTGCATCTAGTTCCCTGACTAAATTCATCAGGCATACTTCTACTACCGTTGGAAACAAAAGTACTAACAATGTTGGTGCTGCCAAAAACATCATGGTGTCCTTCATCCTCTTTTGAGAGCTCAAAATATGCATTGTTCATTCTTATGTGGGACTGGATATATATACATATAGAAAACACATGGCAAGCGGACAAACAAACATATAACATTTGATAACCAAAAACATGAAGAGGTTGAGTGTCAACATAAATTAATTACACCGCACAATATGGTCGGCACCGAACAAGATGTTTCTAGAGGCGGCCATCCTTCCAACTGCCAACTACTCTCATTAAAAACATTACCAAACTCTTCTCTAGAATGCTCTGTACATTCAGCTATAAATAGACTAGCTGGGCCTGGAGTTTTTCAACGCTCATTTTCCTGAGTTTTCTGCTATGAGTTTTTGCTGTGTTATGATTAAGTTTTTGTTCATGGTATCAGAGCCATGAGGGAATGAGTAAAGATTGTTGCATTCTTCTATAGTGATTTGTGGATGACAGGATTGAAGAAGATTACTGTGAGAAGACTGCCCCCGATTCTAAAGCAAGATTCAAGAAATATGTCAGTTTGAAGAAAGAAAGAAGTGTTGTTAAGAAGCTGCCACAGAAGCCGGTGATACCATTGTAGATCAAAAGCTTCAATAGTGTTGAAGGTAAGTTTTAGCTACATATTTTCTTTATTGAGTAAGATTTCACGTGTAGTGGTGTTGATGAAGAGCTATTTGAAATATTGAAGGATTAAGTTGTTGTGTGGGACAGAATTGAGTGCCATTTATATTGTTATGGTTATCTATCTTACTATGATTTTTGAAGTACAGTTGAAGTACTGAATGCTCTTGTGATTTAGAAGATGCACTAATCCTTTGTTTGTTTAGATATGTTTGTATGATTGAGAAGTGAGAGTATCTTTTGGAAGATACAAATTGTGTGTGCTTCAAGGTGTGTGGATGTATTTCACGTGATTAAGAAGTGTTATTAAAGATTTATTGTGAAGAGATTGATAAGAATAAAAAGTGGGTAACTTTGTGTGGAAGTCTTTGTTTGATTGGTTCAGAAGGAGGCCAATATCAAGGGTGGTCTTCGCTAGATGCTTGATGCTTATGTGATTGTGTGCATGTGTGTTGGTATTTGATTGAAAATTAACTATAGCTGGTGAGATGTCTAATCTTGTGGTTAGTGAAAAAATGGATGGTTCAAATTATGCTAATTGGAAATGTGAGATGGAGTTAATTTTACAAATGAAAGATTTATGGGAACTAGTCACAGAAGAAGAACCTGAGAATCAAGATAAACTTAATAAATGGAATAAAAAGGATATGAATGCACGTGCTACACTTTTGTGGCAAATTAGTCCAGGGATTAGGCCTCATGTTCAAGGTCTAAAAACAACAAAGGCAATATGGGAAACTTTACAAACAATGTATGAAAGAACAAGTAAGTTAAAAGCAATGGATATTAAGAGGCAATTAACTCATTTGAAAATTAAAGAAGGAGATAGCATGAATGATCATATTGCTAGATTGAAAAACTTAAGAAATCAGCTTGCAATGATGAAGGTTGAGTATGAAGATGATGAAATCATAGAATTTTTAATTGAAAGTCTTCCAGAGGAGTATAATAATTTCATTCGCACTTTAGAATTAACTGAAAAATTTGAAAATATAAAATTGCAAGAAGTCTATGGTGCTTTGTTAAATGAAGAAGAAAGGCTTCACAAGTTTACAAGTGAGTCTAGCAAGAGTCGAGCATTTGTAGCTAAAGGGAAATACAAGTATTATAATCAAGAAAGAACATATCAAAATAAAAAACCTAATCAAGGGAATCAATAGAAATAATCAAAGACAATGGTCACAACAAAGAGATAATCAAAATAGGCAAAATTATCAAAGGCCACAAAATGAAGGGAGAAATTACAATAATAATCTCAAAGGAGAAAATACTATCAAATGTTTCAAGTGTGGAAAACAAGGACATAAAAGTGATCAATGTTTTAAGAAATGGCAAAAGAGATTTAATCAAAGAAGGAAATAAAATTTTGTTCAAGAAGAGGGTGATCATCATATAATGATAGCTTCTTTGGCTGCTCAAGGTGATTCAAGTAATGCATGGTATATTGATTCGGGAGCTAGCCAACATCTAATTCACAACACAAATATCTTTAGCTCTTTAGAAGCAACAAAAGGCGCAAAAATATTTCTTGGTGATGATAGTTCACATGACATAGAAGGAATAGGTACAATTTCAATGAAAAGTAATGATGGTAAAAATTTGGAAATAACTAATGTGAATTTTGTACCTAGGTTGGCCAAAAATCTTCTATCAGTGAGTCAAATAACTCAACATGGATATAAGGTGGAGTTTTATTCAGATAAGTGTTTAATCAAGAATATTAATGATGGATACAAAATAGTTGCTAGAGGAGTTGAGAATGATGGATTATATAAATTTCAAGCTAGTGTTGCTAAGAAGGCTTATATCACTACAAGATCATCCTTAAGTGAGTTATGGCATCAAAGGTATGGTCATTTAAATTATCAAAGTTTGGCTATGCTTTCAAAGATGAATATGGTTGATGGATTACCTTGGATAAAATTAAATACAAATGTGTGTGAAGGATGCATGGTTGGTAAACAACATAGAGACACTTTTGAGAGGTCTACATGGAGAGCAAAAAGAAGTCTAGATCTTATCCATAGTGATTTGTGTGGTCCTATGAATCCAACATCAAAGGGAGGAGCTAGGTATATCTTGACATTTATTGATGATTTTTCAAGGAAAATTTGGGTTTATTTCTTGAAACAAAAGGATGAAGTGTTTAACAAATTTGAAATATTTAAAGCTCTTGTGGAAAATGAAAGTGGAAATAAGATCAAGAGAATTAGAACTGACAATGGTGGAGAATATGTAAACAATAGGTTCAAATCATTTTGTGATCATCATGGGATCAAAAGAGAGATGACTATTAGATATACTCCTCAACAAAATGGTATTGCTGAAAGGAAGAATAGGACTTTAGTGGAA
Source organism: Cupressus sempervirens (assembly GCA_028749045.1). Lineage (NCBI taxonomy): Eukaryota > Viridiplantae > Streptophyta > Pinopsida > Cupressales > Cupressaceae > Cupressus > Cupressus sempervirens. Next base: position 257,813,628 of record CM053792.1, read on the forward strand.
ATGGCACGTTGTATGCTACAATCTAAGAATCTTCCTTTGTTTCTATGTGTTGAAGCTATTAATACCGCATCTCATGTTTTGAATAGATCTCCCACAAATGTTTTGCAAAACATTACTCCTGAAGAAGCTTGGAGTGGAAGAAAACCTAATGTTAAGTATTTTAGAGTGTTTGGATGTGAAGCCTATACCCATGTGCCAGATGAGATTAGAGAAAAGAAATTTGATAAGAAAAGCATTAAGTGCATCTTTGTGGGGTATGATGACCAAATGAAAGGATATAGGTTATATGATCCTAGTGTGGAAGATGTGTTTGCAATTAGGGATGTCAAGTTTAATGAAGGGTTTGATGATATGCCAATATCCACTCCTATTCCACATGTGGCCATTGAGAATCATGAAGATCCTAATCATTTTGAAACTGGTGAAAGTTCTAAGGAACCCTTTGACATGGATGAAGAATCTAGTCCTTCTCCAAAGACCAAGAGTATTCAAGAAATTTATCAAAGGACTCACCAAATTAATTATGCTTTGATGACCACCATAATGAAGACTAATGATCCTCAAACATATGAAGAGGCCAAAGGAAAACATGAATGGGAAGAAGCTATGAAAAATGAGTATGATTCATTGATAAAGAACAACACTTGGGAATTGGTAGAGTTGCCAAAAGGTAAGAATATGGTTAACAATAAGTGGGTATATAAGACCAAGTTCAAGTCAAATGGGAGTATTTAAAAACATAAGGCAAGACTAGTAGCCAAAGGGTATTCACAAAAAGAAGGGATTGATTACATAGAAACTTTTGCGCCAGTAGCAAAGATTAGTACTGTCAGAGTTATTATAGCATTAGCAGCTCATTTTAAGTGGCCTTTACACCAAATGGATGTTAAAAATGCATTTTTGAATGGTGAAATTGATGAAGAGATTTATATGACTCAGCCACAAGGATTTGAAATACAAGGGAAAGAATATTTGGTTTGCAAATTAAGGAAGTCTTTATATGGTCTCAAACAGGCTCCAAGGGCTTGGTATGCTAGAATTAATGAATATTTTCAAATTCAAGGCTTCCATAATAGTCCACATGATCCAAATTTGTATGTGAAAGAATTTGCTAGTGGTGATATCATAATCATTGTGCTTTATGTTGATGATCTTATTATCACAGGACATAGCATGGATAAAATTAGTAACATAAAGTTAAGCTTGCAAAATACATTTGAGATGATAAATCTTGGTTTTCTACACTATTTTCTTGGTATACAAGTATGGCAAAAGGATGATGGATTTTATCTTTCTCAAACTAAGTATGCCCTAGACATATTGAAGAGGTTTCAAATGACAGATTGTAAAAGTGTATCTACTCCAATTGCTTCGGGGTTGAAATTAAGCAAGGACATGGAAGGTGAAGATGTTGACCCTACCTTATATAGGCAATTGGTTGGCAGTCTTGTATATTTAACACACACTCGTCCTGATATTTCTTTTGCAGTTAGTGTGGTTTCCAGATTTTTGAGCTCACCTAAAGTCCCACATTGGATAGCTGCTAAAAGAATACTAAGATATGTGAAAGGGACTTTAACAATGGGCATCTATTATTCATTTCATGGAGATATTTCCCTTATTGGCTATTTAGATTCAAATTGGGCAGGAAGCATGGATGATCGTAAGTCCACTACAGGTTATGTTGTTTATCTTGGTGCAGGTCCCATTTCTTGGTGTAGTAAAAAGAAATCTACCATAGCTCTATCCACTACAGAAGCTGAATATACTGCGACAAACGAAGCAGCAAAAGAAATCACTTGGCTATGAGCTATTCTATCAGCTCTTAAGCAACATCATGCAGGGCCTTCTCTACTTCTTTGTGACAATCAAAGTGCCATATCATTGTCTAAGAATCCCGTGTTCCATGCTCGCACCAAACATATTGAAGTTTATCATCATTATATCAGGGATCTCCTCCAACAATAGGTGATTCATCTTCAATATTGCAAGACAGAGGACCAAATTGCTGATTTATTCACCAAGGCTTTAAGTGAAGCCAAGTTTGTATCTCTTTGACATCTTTTGGGCTTAAGAGCAGTGACATAATTGTCTCATGGTTTCATTCAGGGGGGATTCTTATGAATTCCAACCATTGTATTTAAGAGATAATAGATTGTAAATGGGTACCTAATAAGGCTTTAGGCCGGGACCCATCATATGTAGATTATGGGGGGATATTTACATAGTAGATATTTAGTATAGCTATTGTAATTAATTTAGGGGGGATGTCAACATAAATTAATTACATCGCATAGTATGGTCGGCACCGACCAAGATGTTTCTAGAGGCGGCCATCCTTCCAACTGCCAACTACTCTCATTAAAAACATTACCAAACTCTTCTCTAGAATGCTCTGTACATTCAGCTATAAATAGACTGGCTGGGCCTGGAGTTTTTCAGCGCTCATTTTCCTGAGTTTTCTGCTATGAGTTTTTGCTGTGTTATGATTAAGTTTTTGTTCACTGAGGAGGACCCAAGAACAACTCGTTAGGTTGGCCTAGGCGTTAAAAGAAACATTTTTTTTTAATAATTTGATTAGCCGTAAGAGAAAATAATGAGTTGGCCTAAGGTAAGAGAAAAGAACGAGTTGAGAAGTGTGGGCTTTTAATCAAGTTGTTGATCCCTTCACAACAATCTAATAAATCTCTTAATAACCATTGCGGAAATATCCATGGACTCGCATTTAGTTCCCTAGCTAAATTCATTGGGCATACTTCTACCGCCACTGGAAGCAAAAGTAGTAACAATGTTAACGCTACCAAAACAATCATGGTGTCCTTCATCCTCTTTTGAGAGCTCAAAATATGTATTGTTTGTTATTATGTGGGACTGGATATATATACATATAGAAAACACATGGAAAGTGGACAAACAAACATATAACATCTGATAACCAAAAATATGAAGAGGTTGAGGAGGACCCAAGAACAACTCATTAGGTTGGCCTTGGTATTAAAAGAAACAATTTGTTTTAATTCGACTAGCCATCGCAATTGTGACGACCTCTTCTGACGGCTAGCCATTACTTGCACAACACAGCTGTCGCAAAGACATCGCAATCCCAACGGATGAATGCCACTTCCACAGCTCAGTTCTCGCATTGATGTCATAATTGCGACAACAGACTGGGAACTTATGACATCGTAATTGAGATAGTGTACTTTTGCAATTGTGACATTGTAAACATGAACTCTTGTCCCTTCCTTCGAAGTTACGACAATGTCATCCATCGCTCTTTCGACGAACACCCTCGCCGTCGCAATTTGCAACAGCAAAAGTCTTACAGTCGTGCGACAGGAGCCAATTCGTGGTTATGTTGCAATTGTAACGGCCTATTGTCACAATTCTGGTCCAAATGTAGTAGTGTCTACAGTTTTCATAACATGCACTCATGGCTACATTGCTCCAAGTGTGCAATTAATGCTATTAAAGAAATTAAATTTTTATTTAAAAAAAAAAATTGGACATTGGAATGAAATTTGTGTGTAATGTTTGCAAAGTATGCATACACATATTGAGTGAGCAAGAAAAATGACATGTACAGCTTTGAGGTAGTACTACTTGTGATTGGCAAACGTCTCATGGAGGTTGAATTTCAAGCGATCAAGGGAATTGTCCATTGGATTTTTCACAAGATTTCCTCCGGAGAGAGTGAATTATTAGTTTTGGATAAGAGGGTTTTTGAATTTTGCGAGGAAGAGATGATGAAGGTGCCTAAAATTTCATTGTTGTGCACCAGCCGTCTTCTTGTACCGAGGCCTTGTATGACAGAGGTGGTGCAAATGTAATTGGAAACATATCCCTTACTGTCATGTCCAACATGCTCTCCATCATTGTGGATTGCCATTGCTTGGCATATGAGGGTGAGGTTCCAGACCATGGAGAAGGGAGGTCTACTCTACTTTACAAGCCAAAGTTGATTGTAGACCTATGGCAGAGCACTCTACCACAGATGTAGAACTTAGGAGACGTTTCCAAAACAATGATGACATCATTTTTTAGCCAAAAAGTAATTTTAACCCCTGGCAAAATGGGTTGTGACCAATAAGAATTTAATATTTAATGCACACAAAAATAATTTTAAAATAAATCATTCTAACCCTTACAATTATATATATATATATATGTATTTCTGAATAAATTAATTGGGGCACGCTACTGGGAACATTAGTTTCCTGCCTATTAGATAGGGACTAATAAGTGTTCAATCGCGACATTAAAATCCAACAATGTAAACCTAGATGATTTTCAGCCTAGAAATCCTAGCCATTTGTTTCATTGTTGATCTCATGAAATGGGGAGGTATCAGAGAAATTTGCAGTTGCCCTCCAATCCCTCCTCACCTACACAAGTAATGCCTGCGAAGGAAGAAAAACTAGAAAAATAGAATTGCGTAGCTGAAAAAACTCTGAATTTTATTTTAATAATCTGTTCTACATAAGATAGAGGTACACAGATGTAAAAATTCAATACCCACGATATTAATTTAGATTAGAGATGTATAATACATAAACATCAAGAGATAGCTCAAAATCAAGATTGAAGTAATTACTAACGACGATATCACCTAATTATTCCAACATCTCCACCACAACCCTCATGGAAGGCCTACTTTTGGGGTTCTTATTTGTGCATAAGAGTCCCACCCTCAACATTTGCAACATTTGTTCTACTCAGTTTTCTTCCTTTACTCTGCAATCCAACACTGTCACCTCTCCACCGCCCATCATTATTGTTTTGTGTGTCCACTAGACTAACTCTACTCCTTCGCCATACGCCTCATTCGTAGCCTTCATACCACTTGCCACTATCATAACGAGACACCGAATAATTCGGTATTTAATTGTTGCTTAGATTAAATTAATAAAATTTAATTTCCTTAAATTAGAATGGAACAACATATCATAATGATTTGTTATAAGCAATGACGTGAGGTTTTAAAGAAACAGTTATAAGGGGAAAAGAAACAGTTAGAAAGGGTAGCGAAATGTAAACAAATGGTTATGGGCAGAATAAATATTCAAAACACTTTCTACAACATGGACCTTACATGAATCTGCTGCAGAAGCATGCTGGTTTCAAGCCTCTGGTAGCCCGTGTTAATCAAAACCACGCACTACCTAACATTGCTTACTCGTCTTCTACCCTAAAACATTACACAATTATTTCTAAAGGCGTAAAAAAAAAAAAAAACTTGGTCAATCCATAGGTCGGGAGAATTTTCTTTTCTTGGAAGGGTTTGTCAACAAACAATGCCACACAAAAAGATGAGCGATGGCGAGCTGGAGCCCGATGCGGATGAGAGAAATGTGATTAGGATCTGGACAAATGGCTTGCATGTTTTTTTTTAAACCTGTGCGCATGTTTTCACACGCTGATCTCAGTGACACCGTTAACATCTTTAGTGGTGATGAAATGATTGCACTCGACAGCTTCGAAAGCGTGTACAAAGAACATGTTCAAGTTTCATTCAGGACAGGAAAGTGTAGCAGTTTGAAGTGAGTATAAGAAAATATTTTTTTTATGGAGAGACGAGTATAAGCAGGGGGTATTATTCACGATAGAAGGAGGATATTTTTTTTTGGAGTTAGCTTGCTATGGTTTAATTCGACTGGGAGAGACCGATCGATAGTCAAGATGGCATCAAACGCTCAATGGCGGTCAGTCTGCTTGAAGACAAAATGCGTTACTTAGCCCCGCCATTTTTGGGGTTACAATCTTCAAACATCACCATTCAGTTATGCTCACTAGCAGCTTAATTTTGAGATAAGTATTCCACTCTACTCTGTTTAATTCTAGAAATACTATGGATGCCTGCCTGCCTACATTTACTGCTTATTTCCTTTTATATGGCTTCACAAGTTTTACCATCTTTTCCGTCTTTTCTATCATTAGAACAAATAATGAGACCAGAATTGCACTGGGGGAAAATTGATTGTCCAGCTCTCCACTCTTATACATATATCTTTCGTGATTGTTTTGGAAAATGTCTAATCCTCAGCCGCTGGAATCTAGAATTTTCTATCATTCGAGAAGTATAATAATGCGGTGAATTCTTCTTTTATCATATTACTCATGGTTGCCCATTTAAGATAAGTTTCATGACAATTTGCCCAATTTGGAGAATAGCAAATCTGTGGGCATGGAGGCAGTGCATTGCAAATGTTGAGAGCTTTTCTCTTGTCATGCTACTCATTGTGCTCAAATAAGTTAGGCCATTAGGCTAGGTTTTCATCACTTGCCCGATTTAGAGTAAAACAAAATTGTGAGTATGGTAGTGCTCTAGGAGCGCTGGTGGTGCATTGCAAATGCTTAGTTGATAAATGTGATCTAAAATGTTAATTAAAACACCACATATAATTGGATTCACAAACAATAATAAAGAACATAAATGAGCTATCTCACATGAGAAAATGCTGCCATTGCTTAGCAATATATGTTTGCTCAAAATATAATTGACATATTTATCTATATATTGATGGGAGGAATCATGCTCATTATTCAATATTTTATCAAATGAAACAATGTTACATGAAATCATTGCATGAACGCTATATAAATCTGTAGACAATAACTATCTCTTGAGTTAGTGAAATAGTGAAATCTCTAGATTTTGTCTGGAAATGTGCTTTTAAATTCATATATATTACTTTTAGCATCTAAAACTTGTGAACCTTGTCTCATTTCATTGAGATTATTATAGCTCACCAAGATTTTGATATAAATTCTGAGATTATTTCGTGAGAGTTTGTAGCTCACACATGTTTTTACTTTGGAATAATGCTATTTTGGATGAAAGCTCATAATGATGTAAGAATTTAAAGTATGCTTCCAACAGATAAGTTAGGAAGAAATGATATGGATCCTTGTTATTATTACTCAAGAATATTATGAGAAGCATGAGGAATTTGGATAACATCTTCTCGTTATTTATATTTTAACGACCTATTAGAACTAACACTGTACTTAATGACATAGCTTAAAAAGAATGCATTAAGTGTTGCATTATTTTGAAAGGATGCACATATGTTAGTAGTGCATAGTGGAAATACAAATGTAACAAAAAATAGACCTGTACATGTTGATTAAGGAATGTTAATGATTTTTCTTTCATACACTAATGTTGTTATCCTTGTTGTTAGTGAATGGTGTTTAGTCCATGATTTTATTTTAAATGACACGATTCCATTACTCCTCTAAGTTTTACTTGTTTAGACTCTCTCATTGTCGGGCTGGGTATCTTTCATGTCAGGAAAAATTTCGAGGAAGCTTAATAGCTTCGTGGTAGGGTGGTAAAGCACTCCTACAATATTCTTGCCCTTGTGTTCTTAGACAGGTTCTGGAGCTCTTTTCAACTTGGTCGCCATGGTTATACCACCTGGTATCCGGAATCTGGTATTAGTAATCTGGTAATGAATTTACAGTTTCTTTTAAATTTGAGCATATATGTAAAGTTAATGATAGTTACTCGACTAATCTTAACTAGTCAATATTCAAAAGACTTTGACTCTCGTTGATTTTTCTGCATATTACGAAAATTGCTGATGTGTCATTTATTTTACAGGGGCAGTTATTACAGCCACCTCTAACAACACCACTCTGAAACTGTAAACGTCACTTTTTGTCCATGACCATACTGTGCACACTAAACTTTTATAACGTTACAGAACAACTTCTAATAAAAAATTGAAAATATATCATATAAACAAAGACGAGCGAAGATAAAACAAGACCTGGGGCTATATATTTGTGGGATCCTACATAACCAGATGCCATATACTCATTGCCCAGCCTCTCAAGCACTCTAGATATGGCAAAATCTGCAATTTTAGCCTCAAAGTCCCTATCGAGCAAGATGTTGGATTTCACATCCCTGTGCAATATTGGAGGGGAGCAATCACGACATATAACTCAGCCCTCAAGCTGCCCCAAGAGCGATCTTGTATCGAATCGGTCATTGCAGGGCCATTTCTGATATTGGGTTTCCATGCATAAAGTTGAACAAGCTGCCATTGGGCATGAACTCGTAAACCAACAGCTTGAAATTGGACTCTTCACTTGAAATGCAACAAAGGAGCTTTATGATGTTGGTATGACGGATGAGTCCCAAGATGTCCACCTCTAGATCCTCGATTTTATTCTCTTCACGGCCTCCTTTTCTCCAATTTCTTGTTGGTTTGCCCCTGTTTTGGATCTTCTTTATGGCTATCGCTTGCCCGTTCTGCCGAATGGCCTTGTAAACTTTTCCCGCACCATCGGATCCAATCACGTTACTCTCCTTCAAATTGCAGAGGATGTATGACTCATCCACTTCTGTCGAAGTGAACGACGTCTTCTTCCACGATGGACTTTCAGTCGGCTTCTTGTGAGACGAACAACAAAGGCAAATTGAGCTCAAAGCCAAGGCTACTATGCACAAAGATAGCTCTAGAATTGTAGCCAATCTTCAACCCCTACAAAGCCATGGTACAATCAATGTTCTTGTGTGGAGAAGAGCACGAAGGTAGCCCCAAATTCTGAACTCCGCAAAGCCTTAGGTTGGGCAATATAGCTCTAGAGAGCTATAGGTTATCCTTGTAAGCTAGGTTGTCTAGAGAGCTAGGAACACATCCAGAGAACTCATTGCTGGATATGTCAAAAGAAAGCAGTGAATACCATTGTAGTTCAGAAGGAATGTGTCCTATCAAAGCATTATCACTAAGAGCCAAGTAAGTTAAGTTTCTCAGTTGATCAATGCTTGCAGGAATTTGGCCAGACAAATCATTGTGACCAAGATCTACTTTTTGCAAACTGGAAAGGCACAAATTATTGTTATTGAGAAGCAGTTCTCTCAAGCTGTGAAGATCCATTAGACTGCTTGGATATTACCTCGTAGATGATTCTGTGACATATCCAAGAATTCCAGCTCTGTCAAATTCCGTAGAACATCAAATGTGTCATTCAAACTATTTTCGTTGAGGAGGAGAGCTTGCAGCTTCGGCAGAATCCCAAATGCTGGAGGAACGGAGCCACTGGAAGCATTAAATGTGAGGTTCAACTTTGTTAACTCGCTCAATTCGGAGATACGACTGGGCAGCGTTCCAAAAAAATTGTTGATGGACCAATCGAGCTTCCTCAAATGCTTGCAACGCAAGACGCCATTGGGGAAGGGACTGCCAAATTCATTGTTTTGGAGAATCAACGCAGTGAGATTAGCAAGGCCGCATATAGCAGAAGGCAAGTTGCCTAAAATAAAAGCACCCGTGAGATTAACATCGGTGACATTGTTGAATGAATTACAAGAGATTTCATTCCAAGCACAAGGATTTTGGTCAAATTCAATCCAGTCGCTCAAAGCATTAACGTTAAACTCTTCTCTCCAATTATCCTTTTTAAGTTTAAAAAGAATTAGGTCATCTTGCGAAAGGGAAGTGCAGTGCAGGATCAAGAGCGAACAGGTAAGAATGCAGCAAAAGAAAGGCAGACCAGGACAAGACATCATTGAGCCAAAGTTAAAACCCTTGTTGCAGAGAACGTAGAAAACTTCCTTCAGATTTAAGACCCCTAATTTTCTTGGTCAAAAATAAACTGTTCAAAGATAGCGTGAAAGACCAACTCGAACTTAATGTGGCCCCACTTGATGTTGCCCGTGGCTATACGAAAATGCACTTCCTTTACATCGCTTTTTCTAACTTTTCAAAAAAAATTCTAAGTCCTCTCCTTTGTAAGGAAGTGCATTTTCGTGGCTGTATAGACATTGCTCTTGATATTAACATCAAGTCATATCAATTTTAATGTGTTGAAAGAAGTCGTTAGACATCACATGTCACTGACATAAATATTATGTCAGACATCACGTGTCATTGACATAAATATTATGTCGCTTCCTTAGTTCAAAGTAAACATTCCTTGAACTAGAGACGAATGTCGATGAGTGTGGACCCACCATGGGCCTTTCTCATTTCTATTCTGCCATTTATGCTTTTGCCTTTTTTTGTTTCATAGTTTGTTGTGATATTTTTCTTTTCTATGCATTTGGAAAGTTGGGAGTTTCTAAATTGACTACAAATTGATCATTTTATTCAATAAAAATTTATTAGTTCCTGCCCGAGGATGCTGCTGGGAATGGGAAAGCTTTATTTTTTCTTGGCATCCTGATTCCTATTTTGCTATGTTTTGAAATTTTGCATAATTTAACAATTTTCAAAATGATTTATTCTCAAATTCTAATTATTGTGTACCTTGAATAGCAGGGTTTCCTCCTTTTGTGTACCAATATTAATAAGTTATAATATATTTTTTTCTAATTTAGAGGAGATTGTAAATAAGACTTTTTGTAGCGTCAATTTATCATTACTTCTAATCTTGAGGACATTAGAACAAAAAGTACTGTGTCTTAATTACAAGAACTTCAAATTGGCCAGATTTTAAATGTCAACCTATTAGAATAATAAACACACTGTAGGCTTGTACAAGTAATACAGTCTCCTTGGCAGATATCTTTAATGATTTCAATTTGTATTTTCAGCTTTAGTGGCTCTATAAACAAGGGTGCATAAAATCTAACCAAAATCTCCTCCTTTGTGGTCAAAATACAGGTTATGAACTGTTGTGTTGGTAGATGACAACACATTTTGAGGAAAAATGAGGATGGGATGCATTTGGTCTTCTTCCACTTAATTCCTTGGAGAATGATTCATGCTGACAATTGACGACGTTGAATTCTCATCTTGAATTCCCATTATCAGAAATTTTAAAAAATTCATTGTGTTTTCTGAAGCTTGTAGTTGATTGCAGTCTTGCTTGTTGCTCTTTGATGGTCTTGTTGTTGGGTTAAGCAGATTTGTCAACATGTAATTTTTTGTTTTCCTCCTTGTAGTGTTTTGTATGGATGTATGTTAACATAGTGAATACTTTCTTCTATTTTGCACATATTATGTCTGCTCTTTTGCACCTGTAGTGATATATGTGCTTATAGCATTAATGCTAACTATTCATGTCTAGTGTTTATGATTTATTTTATAGTTGCAAAGATGAACATCTAGAATTTCTTTCTTCCGTTTAGGTAAGCATATTTTAGTTTACATATTTGACATTTTTTTGAGGATATTTTGAAGAAAAATGTAGTAAATATTATTTGTTTCCAAATTTTGTTAAAATATATTTATTTTCTATTGCTTTGTCTTTTTAGAATGCAACATTACTTTATTCTTAGGTTATCTCCTCAAAATTTAAGCATATCTCATTTTATAGTATGACATTTATATTCACCAAACCCTATAATGATGTTGTCATTGGTACATTTTACCATAGACCAATTTAAGTTTACTAGTTTATTCTCTACATTATATTACCTTTTTCATGTAGTTATGTGGGTAATGCACAAAATTGATGCAGGAGCATCCTAGGGAAGTTAGAAATCATGTAGGTAGGGGCTTCGTTCTCAAGTTTGTGGAGTTATGATTTGCATGGTTGGGGATCTTTTTGAGGCACATTAGGGAACCTTTCCTTAAGTGCATGAGATGTTTGGAGTCATCGTCTTAGAGTTAGATCCATTTTAGTGGTTGTTGGTAATGTGTTCGTATTTACTGGCAGACCTTGGAGTTTGTATTCATGAGCTTTGATCCGAGGGAGTTGGTGTGTGCACTCTTGGATTTGGATAGTTGGTTGGCACATGGACCTATGTCTAAGTGTGTGTATTCTTATGTGGTCTTATGAGTTAGTTATGAATTGTAAAATTGGGGTCAATCCTAAGTATTTAATTTATGTTATGTATTTAATGTTTGTAGCCAAGCTGACTTGTGGCTTGATGGGTATGTTTAATGTGGGTGTATTTAATTAATGTAATTGGCTAGGCCGACCTGTGGCTTGGTTTAGTATAACAAGAGGGTCTTGTGGAGTCTAGAGTCATGGTCATTTAGCATGGAGAAGATGAGTAGCTAAGAGGAGCAAAGTTTGAGCAAAGCTAGTAGCTAAGTGTGGCTTGGGAACCAAGAAGGTTGCTTGGTGGCTTGTGAGCATGAGTTTAGATTCTTCTTGGAGTTCTCTACTAGGTTGTGGATCTGGGCTAGCTAGTGGCTTGGATCTTGTGAGATCTTGTTGAACTTTTATTATAATTACTGATGTATTTAGCCATAACTCGGAAGGCCTTACAATTGAACATGTTGGAAGAAAATCTTATTATGAGAATTGACACTGTGTAGATCTAAATCTGTGTTGTTTATATTCTGATGTGTGGTTGTTTGTTGGGGGCTGGGACATCTCATTTGCAGATTCTCCTGTCTTGCATTGCATCAAGTGGTATTAGAGTTAAGGTTAGATCTAGTTGATTTTTTGCAGAGGGTTTGCGAGGATCTTGGAAGATGCCTATGAGACAATTAGACCCTAGGGTGATTGAAGATCTCAGTGATACTATGGAAATGAAGATCTCAAAGAAGATTAAAGAAAAATTTAGATCTAAGATGGCACTAATGAAGAGTGATATGATTGTTGAGATCATAAGTGTTATAGGTGGTTTACCTCAACATATGGGTACCGAAGATGGTTATGAGGAAGCTACTGAAGACTTTGAGGTTGTTGGATCAAGTGGCGAAGATAGAATTGATCGAGTTGAGAGACCTATGGGAAATAGGGCTGGTGAGTTTGATAGATCTGGATCTCAGTTGAAGTTGAAGCATAAGATGGAGGTTTCTAATTTTTCAAGTACTTTGAATCCTGAAGACCTAATTGATTGGATTGACGAATTGGAAGACTACTTTGAGCTAAAGGATATTGAAGATCCGCTTAGAGTGAGGTTGGCATAGACTAAGCTAAAGGGACGTGTCACTCTTTGGTGGAAGGAATTACAAAGAGATTGTAATGTGCCGGTCATAAAATAAATGTATTTAATTAAACTTTGTTAATGGGCTGATTGATTTAATATATCTCGGACCTATTTTTAATTTAATTGTTTTTGTAGGTAAGTATGGTCGTCGGCTATCTTTGTACACCCTCGAAAGGTTTTTTCGACATATATTTAAGCAAGACATGTAGGTAGTCATAGGTATGCATTTTGAATTATTTCTTTGTACTTCAAATTCCTGTTGGAGTTCTCTGTTGTTCGCCATTTTGGAAATGAAAGACCTTCTCTATTTGGTTTGTGCAGTTTTGGTGGGATTCAACCCTCACCCTATTCCGTCACCTGTAACACTTCGCTCAGATTTGGCAAATCTGAGCACCATCTATCTGCAAATATTAATTGAATATACTTGTGTTCAATTTTCATTATTTGGATTTCATCTTGTTCAGGGTTGTATTGTCACAAACTCACTTCCACTACCCCCATGTCTTCTTCCGTACAACTACATTGACATACAGACTCTGGATTGACACACAGTCATTTCGTAGTAACACCATAAAGCCCATCTTGTACGGCTCACTGTAATATCATATGACCTCATAGGCTTACATTCACTTGTCACCCCCTCACCGTACATCATCTGTGCTCCATTACCGATACCATACGGTCATACTCCCATACCGTATGGCCCTTCATAATAGTATCATATTGCCACTATACAATAGGTTCCACCATCAACACTAGCGTATGGTCACCTCCATTAGCATCTCTGGTAAACAATTAATAGTAGGGTTGTGAAAGAAGAGAAAACGAAACATTATAGTGGTATTAGAGTTTTTGATTTTGCTAGCCTGTGGGAGTGAATGCGTGTTTGTTTCTTATGTATGGTGTTTTTGATGTGGTTAAGGAAGGGAGTCGTAGTTACCTGCTAGTCAGGATCTACAAGATGCACCACTTCTTGCCATTACCTGTTTAGCTTAGCACATATATATTGTATGTACATGCATGGTGTTTATGTAGGTTACAGGTACCGGGTATCGACTTCTCTGAATTGCTAGGATGAGCGTACCCTATCGCACTATCTCAATGGTAAGAGAGGGGAGATAAATTCTCAAGTCTAAATCCTAAACCCTTAAACCATTTGTCCTAGAAAGGTAGGACAAGTATCCGAGATATTTTACCTTCCAAATGTGTCAGATGACATAATTCGTGATTTTAACCCTTTAGACTGATTTTGTATGGATTGTTCTGTGATGGGTTTTCATATTTTATCTTGGAGGTCTATGGTGAATTTTCCATTAATTAAGTCTTAAATTAAAAGATTTAATTAATAATTTAATTATTTTGGAAAAATTAATATAATATCATGATCTTTAGATATTTTGATTTTAATTAATTAAATGACGTATTAATTGAGAAAAAGAATTAAAGAAATTAAAATTATTAATAATAATAAATAATAAATAAATAATAATAAATGAAATAATAAAAGAATTTAAATAAAAGTTATAAGTCTACCTAGGAGTAAACGCACCTGTTGAATGCACATATGTCAACAACACAGGAGTTAGCGCACAAATTAAGCACATGGTGTCTACAACCTTGTGACTCATCTAGAAGGTTGGAAGAGACTCATGCTTAGTTGTCAACACCTTCTGGTTGTTTCTAGAGACATTTTAGGTGCTTCCTGAGAATTCTTTATATTCAGGCACTCCTAGAAGCTCGGGGAGCATGTTTAGAGGATCCGGGAATGTTGGAGAAGGAAGGAGTTTGCTCTACAGATTTTGAGGAGAAGTGATTTAGCATCAATGTCTAGGTAGACACTCATGATTTTTGCATATGTCATTTTCACTTCTCGCACTTCCTGTCTTCTTCGTGTCTTCTGAACACTTTCTGAGGTTTCTATGTGTGGATGTTCCACTTGTTTTAATCTTGTCATGGATATTTAATTTTCTATGTGAGAAAATCCCCACATGCGTAGATCTAATGAATTTATGAAACTAGGGTTTAGATGTTAATGAACAAACCTATTAGAGGAGTTATTAGGTAAATCTAGGAAATGATCCTTATGAGGGGAATTCTCAATTCATCAAATTGAAAAGCCCTTCTTGTTCAAAAATTATGTATACATCCTCTTTTTTTAAATTAAAAAAATACATACATACATATATATATATGTGTGTGTGTGTGTGTGTGTGTGTGTGTGTGTGTGTGTACATATGTACATGTACATCTGTACATGTACATATGTACATGTACATCTGTACATGTACATATGTACATGTACACATGTACATATATGTACACATGTATACATACATACATACGTACATACATACATACATACATACATACATACATACATACACACACACATATATATGTGTGTGTGTGTGTGTGTGTGTGTGTGTGTGTGTGTGTGTGTGTGTGCGTGTTTGTCAAAAATCGCAGTCGAAAATAATATTGTTAAAATCCGAATGCTCATATGGGAAAAAAAGTTTTAGAAAAACGTTTTCTTTTTTTTAAAAGTAATTTAAAGTGGGGGGGGGGGGGGGGGGGAGACGAAACCTGCGCCCCCGTACCCACTACAGTCGCAGTGTACCCGTTGTCGCAGATACTACGACAGTAGGGATACTCTATACCCGCTGACGTCATAGGCCCTACAACCGCAAGGTTCTGCGTACCGCGTCAGCGGTACATATGTATGTGATATGATTTGTTTTAAATTTGTTATTATTATATGTTATAAAAACATTTTATGATATATGAAATCGATTTTTAATATTTCAATTTTCATAATTAATATTATTTAATATTAATAAATTTTAATATTAAATATTATATATTATTAACAATTATTAATTATTATATTTATTAATATTACATATTAATAATTTATAATTATTAAATGTTATATAAATTGTTCTGAAGTTTTAAATCTATCATTTTATTAATAATGTTTGGTGATAAAGTTTTATGTTGTTATTTTTAAATTAATAATATCTAGTAACAATATTTTGATAATATTTATCAAGTTTTACTTTTCTAGTTAAATACATTATTAACTAATTTAATTAAATCTAATTTAATTAAGATTAGTTAATAATTGAAGGGTATTAATTTATTTATAATGATAATGAGTCTTAATAAATTTGGAATTTAATCCGTTAAGAGATCATTAGTTATAGTGATTAAGTGATTTCAGTTATTATTAAATGATTTAGAATTGTAGACCGTGAATTATATATTTTATTAATTGATTTAATTAAATGTAATTTAATTAAGATTAATTAATAAGGGAAGTTGTTTAATTCTAGTTTTGAAATTATTATAGTATTGATTTAATAAGAGTCAAGATTAATTTCTTGAAAAGTCATAGAGCATTATTTTTATAATTTAAATAATAGATGGTTACTCATTCTTTTATTCTTTCCAAAGGAATTGAATTAAATACTAAGGAAATTTTATTCAGTTAGCAACATTGATTTTAGTAAAATAAAGCGAATGGTTTGTTGAAAGGCAAATGGGGCTAGTACAATCAATTAAATAAGTAAATAATTATCTTCTAAATATTTTAGAAAATTGTTTCAAAATATGGAAGGAGGGATCTTTCTCAACATAGTGATTATGTAAATATCCTTAGAACATTTATAAAATTGATTCTAGGAGCTATGGAAATTTTTTTTACCAAAACAAATAAATGAGTTAGAGAAAAACGTATAAACATTCCCTCACTTTATACCTAAAAATTGAAATGAAAATTGAGACCCCCACACTTAATTCAACTATGTAATTTTAGCAAACCCAAACATGTGCTTGCATTTTGTGTTTTCTCTATGCTTCTTGTTTTGGGTTTTTACATTGACTAGTTGTTGACCAGTTATAGGACATCTACTAGAGGCTCAGAGGTTATGATTGTGATGTCATGATGATGTCTTTTGATCTTGATCTTTTAAACCCAACCATGGTAATGTGATGGCATGCTCTATGAGATGTTTGTATTTACTAATTGTTATTGCTCATCAGTCTTCTTGAGTGAAGCTGAGTTATATGTATCTGAGACACTTGACTTAACCATTTTTGAGTCATCGATCAGTTATCCTTGGATTACTTTCTAGTCGCCATGATGGGACTGAAGTGTTGATTTATTTCTCGATGTTGTCATGTTGTGACATGTTTTGACTAGACCATTTTGGAGTCTTCGATTAGTATTACTTTGAGATACTTTTTGGTTGCTTGTTAAGAACCAATGATTATTGTGATTATCAGCGATACCTTCAGTTTCCAATAGAGAACTATTGCGATCATGATTATTTATGGATGCTTTTTAGTTGCTCATGGAGATCTGATGCTCTTTTGTGGATTATCTTTTGGTATTTTTCCAGTTGCTTGTATAGGATTGTGGTGATTTTGTGATTTATGATTCCATGAGCTTAGGGTAGGTTATCTACTTGTAGTGTCGGGAAGTGGCTTGAAATGGGGGTCGGGGCCCTAAGAGGCTGCTAGGGTAACTCATTGTAAGTTGTTTTAATAAGCAAAAACATTCACACCTAATACTGACTTAATGAACCTAAAAAGATAATTGTTTGTTCTCGCCCATGCCTCGAGTGCTAGTACAGACTAGGATGGGAGTAGAGAGAATGCTTGGTTGCGACCTTGCATTTCGTAGTATGCCTCGTCTGTATGAGAGGATACTAGTGGCCGCATAGGGATCACTAAAGGGCGGGGTCTATTGGGAGACTACCAAGGTAACTCTAGCATGATCTGTGTGATGATACTTTCCCGCTTGCATAGTAGGTTTCCTACATGTCTTTGCGTGCCTCTGGGACTAGATGTCGATTTGTGATTGGAACCTATGAGTTAGTGTACTTTTAGGATTTTTGGACTTAGAGAGTATTTGTGCTATGTGGTTTGATAACCTCTTTGGGACTTGAGATCATCTCCTCAGCACAGTGGGAGTGGACCATTTAGGTTACATGCGGTCGGGTGGTAGTTTTTTTCCACTCTTATCATATGAGATCCATTTGAGATACCGTGGCTGATGCATTCTTTGATTATGATGGTGGACACGCATCCTTATATTGATGTTTTACATCTGTTAGATGATGTTATCTTATGCTTTATCTTGCATGTTAGATTTCTTTCTGCATATGATGTAGTATGATTTAGGAGTGACATTCCTACTATGTTAATACCGATGATATTTTTGGTGATTTGGAATGTTACGCACAGAGGGATGGCTAGGGCTCACGATGGTCTAATGATGCTATTTACGGTTGGGAGGAACCATGCACTTAGTTAATTAGGTTTGTGATAAATGGTTATCCTTTATGATGGATGTTTATATCTTTTATGATGATGTATCATGTATGACATGTGATTACATTTACTTTATTGCATCATGGACTAGAATAAGGATGATGATGTACTTTGTTTTCACATATGTATATTCTTTTAAGCCTGTCATACCGTGTGGCATGTACAGTGGATGATCTAGCAATCAAAAATGTAATGTAAGAACATTGGACTTTTCATTATTATTTTATGTGGATGTAGTATTAGATAGAATCATTAATAGATTAACTTAGATGTGATTTAACGTTAAGGGATCCTTGAAGAATGTAACTTGTTATGTATGTTTATATTTATTTTTAGTTAAATGTTGTTATTGCTTCCATTACTATGTGTATGGTTTAACTTTCACATTTTAAAAAAAAAATGTTACCAAACTTAGTAAAACTTTAGGTTAATTCTTTGGATCCCTTGGCGGGGCATTACAGTGAAAGAAACTTTGCAATCGACCAACTTTACAAATTTTCCCATTTCATGGAACAACAAATATCTTATAGGTTCTTGGTCAAATCCTTTATCAAGATCAGGGTTATGGTGTGAATCCATGAGAGGCCAATCTCAAACAACAAGGAATACCTTTAAACCTTCCCTAACTCAACACAGTGAAATCATACAGTCAATTTGAAAAAAGGTGGAATGAATAGGGTCTTGAATTAAAAACATTAGTTCATTACATCTTTTGAGGACCTCTTTGGAAAAAACATTTTTGATAGTGCCATACTTCTTAAAAGAGCATCCAAACATATAAAGACAGTGAGGGGCCAATATAGAAGGGTTCTAAAGGTTAACCCAAAGTGCGAGAATCCTCATATGATTCCACCGATGGAGTGGAATGAAATAATATAAGATGCAAAAGAGAAAAGGCTACAGGATAAAGGAATTGAACTAGAAGAGGGCAAAAGGAGGTATGTCATGATAGTATTAACTAGAATGTTTTGATTAGGTAAAAACAAGTTTTGAAAGGACTTGAAACCTTGTACATCAAATCTAAAGATATAACAATATAAGGCCCAAATACAGCAATGTAAGTCACCAAACAAAGATAGGGAACAACTAACAAATTCCCACCACAATGGACATCAAACAAAAAGGGAGCTTAAGATTTAGATTTAGATTTAGAATCTCCCTTGTAGGACCATAGATTCTTATCTAGAGGAGGAATGGCATACTTATGTTTCTTTCCTTTTATTGTTGTCCATCCATCCTCTAGTTTAGCTGCATCATTTTGCCAATCCCCAGAAGAAACAAAGGAATCCACATGGTAGACTGGAGAAGAAGTATCATCCACCAAAACACTCTCCCTAAGAAAGGGCAATTTAGGCGAACCCAAATCCAAAAAATTCTACACTATAGGTCCAGACACAATAGCTAGTCTAGATACAACAGACTGAAAAGGGTCATCATTGAGGACAACAAGACCAACAGCTTGGGAAGCAAGAGCCTCCACCAAAACAAGTTGATCCAAAACATCAGGAGTGGTATCCCCTAAACCATCAGAAGCAAGAGATTCCTTAGCAACTTGCTCCCAAAAAGAAGAAGATTCAGTAACATAGTAATGCTTATCAGAAACACCCGCCCACTAGGAAGGCTTTCACTTTGATCTAGCCTTGTCAGAAGAACATCGAGCCACCACATGGCCAGTCATGTGACATTTCCTGCATCGGAAGGGAAGACCTTCATGATAGTATTAATTAGAATGTAATCATGCACTAATTAGTGATTTTTGTAAATATATAGTCTAACTGTATGTTTAAAACTTTTCATAGACTACAAGACACATCAAAAGCTACAGAAGCAAGAGTACAAAAGGTTGGTCAACACAAACTTGGCTCTATTGGCTATATGACACTTCACTCTCGACTTGTAAGTAAAAGCAATAGTTTTTCATATCAATTTTTTTAATATAAAGTTGCAAACAATTTTGTTTAATCGAATCATACATGCAAAAATGATGATATTAAGAAAAAAATATCAGGCACAGAATTCAATGTAGAGCCCACAGATGAAGATAAAAAAATTTCCTTGAAGGAAGGTTATAAAGTCGTGGTTACACGCCTACGCCAGGAATCTAAAAGCCATACCCAAGAATCTGGTGCACCAAATGAGACACATGTAAATTGGTCAAATGAAAAGTAAATCAAATTGAATAGTTGAGAAATTTCATGTTTGGTGCTAGTTTCCAACATAAATTGACTATTTTTGTTTTATATATCAAACAATGATAACAATGTGCATGACATTTCACTACAGCCTTAAAATCCTATCACATAACTTACACATGACGAAGGCCATCATGTGCATCACAGTGGTGGAGGTATTAATTTTCTATTGGAAATAAATTATGTAATTATTAATAGAATTAAGCATCTTCAATTGCAATTGGTCATACATGTAACCTTGTTTTGAATATTTTAGAGCATGTTGAACATCATGGTGAATGAGCTAGCACTAGATCTAGGGGTACTCTATGTTTAATCTTGAAAAATTAATTTGTGCTTAGTGATGATGCTTGAGTTATTCTATCTAAATTTGACTATAAATACTCTATTCATACTTATGCTATACTGAACTAATTTTATTAGCAAATCACCAACATAATTTGATAGAGTTTTAGATTTGGGTAGATTAGTTTAGTAGCTATTTTAATCAAAGAATATGTTAAACCTAAAATCACAAGAGTCATGAATGCAGTTTTAGTTCATTCATATTGAAATTTTCACTACATTTGACTACAAGCACAGATATGATAAAGTCACTTTCATCTTTGCATATATGTATTTAACATAAATTTGAAGCAAGTTGTATGGATTAGTACTATTCCATGGGGGACAATGGAAGTTGCAGTGTATGGTGTTGGTGTTGTTTCGGACTTTTTGGTTCAATCTAGCCATTCAGTCACTATGGTGTGCAAAATCATGTAGGTCGGTTAAAGCTTATTCTGGTTATAGCTAAATTGCTTATGTAGTCATAAGTTTTTCATGTAAAAGCCTTGAATTGTGACAATTTTAAATAATGCTTTTGTTGCCAAATTCTGTCTCAGCTCTCAATACCATGTTTATCATCATTTTGCCACTTTTGCAATGGGTTTGGTTGATTTACACTATTTAAAAAAAATAGATTTGTTGATTTGTTGGATTTCATAAAAAAAATCAGCAAACATTTTATTGATTAGATTTTCACAAAATTTTGAGTATTCATAAAACTCCATGCCTTCAAATCTTATTACTATTTTTAGTTTTTTGAAATGGAGAGCTCCACTAACTGTTTTATACATTTAAAAGTACCAAAGCCAGTAGTAACTTCTCCCGTGTCTCCAAAAAACATAGCATAGGTTCAGGGTCCCTTGGCTCTTAGGAATTTGATTAGCCCAATAAGACAATAATAGAGATTGAGCAATCAATACAAGATTATTGTTTAAAAAATATTGAAATAACTTATAGCATTCAATCAATTGAACAATCAATCAAAGTAAACTTGAAGTTTAATCTAAGGAACAAGATAAATGAGACAGAGATGATATCACCAAAAGATCAAACAAGCACATGTAATCCTTGTATTGAAGTTGATATTGTTCACCACAAATATATGTGTTGTTGGTGCATATAGATAATACAATTCAGAGTGGACAAGAAAATCTATCTTTCTATTGAAAAATGTCTATATGAAGAAATATGGTTGTTTTATCTCCAAATTTGGTCTTTATATTTATAGACAACGAATTGGTTACAATATGAAAAGGCATGACCTTTTGTTTACAAAATGATTTAAATTGGCTAATTGATAAATCCATAATTATATGTTGACTTAATCAAAACAAGGTTCCAAAATATAATGAGTCGCTCAAGAGGAATCTAATATTGGTTTCTCCATAAAATCATTGCATTCTTGAATATGTGCTTGATATTTGTCATCATTCAACAAGTCTGCATCAATGACCACCTCATAAGCCTTGATCTCCATCTCAATCATTCATTCAATCTACTCGTTGGTCTTTTTCATCTCTAGATCATCATGTGCTTGTTCCTACATCGCATGGAAAATCCCCATCCACATCTCCCAATCGATTGTCTATTCATCTACATTATGCCAAGTTGGAACTCCATGCGCTGCTACCAGATTCTCAAATAACTTTAAAATATCTTTAAATTCTTGGGTGTATACATTATGAACTTGGATCAATTTTTTTGCCTCTTGAATATCTTCACCCTCTACAAGTTCATTCTTCTCTTTAACAAGATTTATATATATTTCATTATATTGGATAGCCAAGGGCTTGTATCCATTGTATAAGTCTCAAACTTTCCCTAAGTTGGTCAACAGCATTCTTTACACCTTGCACATCTAGTTTCATGTCTTCGTTGCAAGTTTTCATCTTATCACTATAATACATAGCAATACACAAATGCCCATCGCTCATCGCTATGTCGATTATTC
Source organism: Cupressus sempervirens (assembly GCA_028749045.1). Classification (NCBI taxonomy): domain Eukaryota; kingdom Viridiplantae; phylum Streptophyta; class Pinopsida; order Cupressales; family Cupressaceae; genus Cupressus; species Cupressus sempervirens. The sequence continues at coordinate 257,836,273 of CM053792.1, forward strand.
TCCAAGTGTGATCCACGATCAACTCTTATCCATCATTATAGGCAATAGCGACCCCTTTTGAAAATCACATAGCTTTATCATTGTAACACATGGCGATCAATCGATCTTATCACTAATCACTGCAACACAAACTTCCTTTCTTCGATCACCGAAAGCACTTATCATCATATCATATATCAATACAACCCACTTCATCGTTGATTTCCAAAACAAAACAACTCAATTCTGACTAGCGATAATGTCATCGCCCATTTTCATAAGCAAACCCTCATCTCCCTGCTTGTTGATGTTCATTGAAGGTTATAGCGATACACCTTTCTTTATCGATCATCGCCATATTAACAATATGTCTTCTCCGCATAGTAATAAACTTCTTCATTATATTTTATAGTGATATCTCGCCCGACTTTGAAGATGACCCTGTTTCTATCACCGCAATATTTTTGTAAACCTTCTATATTCATCAAAATTTCGACTGATCTTGGTTGAAACCTAACAAATTTTAGATGAACTTTCGACCAAACGTGGTCGAACTTCTGGCTAATGCACCGACAAGGTCACTGTCGTGGGTTTTGCATCCTAGTCAATGGGCCACCCTATTTGAGCAACATTGTGGAAGGTTCGACAACCACATATAACAAAATGTTGGTGTCAATTTCTCAACCTTAACCAAGGTTGGTCAAAAGCTTGACCAACCTTTGTCACAATTTCAATGAAATGGCCAACCAGGATACCATCATTGGTTAGGCATTGTGGTTAGATGAGGGTCAAATTTGCGATGATCATAATGGCCAAATGTTGGTGTTGATTTCGACAAGGACTTGCGTCAAAAGTTTGACCTGAACAACAATTCATCAAAATTGCAATGGGAAAAATACTAACAAGGCCATTTGGCATCATTCGACCAACTTGGATAGAAAATTTGACCAATTTTCGTCAAAAATAGAGGCAAATTCTACTAGTGACTAAAATCACAATACATGTGCTTACATAATAGGAGGAGTTTTCACCATATGACACATGAATGCATCACAATGGTTGGGAATGAAATTATTGTGACTAAACATCACATAACAACATCATCAAAAAATCACTTCCCAAGCCTCTAGTAAACATGCCTAACTAGTCAAAATACTAGGTTTTCCCAAAAACCCATCACAAGATAAATCATAACATTTCGACATACATTTTTTTTTAAGTGTAGTTATTTAGCTATTTTGGTTTATGATATAGATCCATAAAATTGATTTGCATCAATTTCAGGTTTTCAATTTCATAATTGTCTCTCAATCAAAACTTTACCTATCATTCCCATTCATTAACATTCAAAAAGTCCAAATTAGAAATTAAATAATCATTTCATTTGATAAATTTTAAATGTCATATTAATAAACTTTGTTTAAAATTCAAATTTAAAATAATATCTTAAATTAAAATTGACATAATATTAAATTCTATAATATTCAATAAAAAAATCACAACATTTAATATTAATTGACCATCTACAAAATTCCTACCTAAATCTGATGCCACAATTCGATAAAAGAACAATTATTGCAAAAATTCTCATCTCCCAAATCCTTCCAAAATATCTCGTCTTTCAATCTCTGAAAATTGCTCCTCCAAAACCTATGTGTGTACAAATGAGTTTCAATATCTTAATAAAGAGTTTAACTCTTCCTAAGGTTTCCAGTTTTCAAACATGCAAAGGCTTCTCATTAAAATAAACTTTTATTATTTTAAATTATTTAATTCCCTTGTGCATGCTTTTGCCTTTAATTAGAATAAATTTTATTTAAATTATTCCCATTAATTTTTTTTATAAGAACAATGTTTTTAGGAAATATATTTATTAATTTAACTAATGATAATATTTAAAGTCCATTATTTAGATGCATCTTCTAAATTTATTATTATTAGATTAAATAAATTTAATTGCACCAAAATTTAGTCTTTTAATTAAATCTTTAAATTTATTTCCTTCATTTAATTAATTTATCAATTAATTAAATATAATAAAAAATATTTTTTCTTTATAAAAAATATCTATTCTCTTTGGTTGATTTAATTATATTTGAAAATCGCAACAAACCCACAAACTCAATAAGAAAGCTCATCTAAATGACAAAGTACAAATCAAACTCAAAGGTTACAAATCTTGAATTTACATCACTTTGACAAATTTAGAAAGGTAAATAACTCAGATACTTTTCCTATATTTAGGACAACTGGCTTAGGTTTAGGATTTGGACTTGAGAACTATCTCCCCTCTTTTACCTTTAAGATACTGCAATAGGGCACACTCATCCTGGCAATTCAGGGAAGTCGATGTCCAGTACTTGCAATCTGCATAAAAGTTGAACATGTGCATATGCATATATATCTAAACTAAATAGGAAATGGTGGGGAGGGGTACATCATGTAGATCCCGACTGACAGGTGACTACGAATCCCTCCCTCAACTATATTAGCTACATCAAACATAAAGTAAAAGATACATGTACATTATACACGTGCAAGTATGGCGTTAGTAACCATAAAACCACATATAAATTATCCATATGAAAGCAACTGAAATTACTATATGAAGTATGCAAAACATCATCATCAAAAGAATAACCATGATTACATCAAATATCCAAGTATAATGTATCTCATCAAATATATAATATAAGTATGCAAATAGCATCAATCAAATCAGGTAATCAAGTACCACCAAATCAAATTAGATAACTATGAAAGCTAGCCTAAAAGAATTCGACAATATAAAGAAAACTAGGGGTAGGTACTACTTCCTCCCCCCTAGGCTTAGGCTTACTCTTGGAAGCCTATAAGCAAGTAGGGATATAAATCTCATAATCCAAATGCATCCTCCCATATAGCTGATGATTCATCAATAGGGTCCCATTGGATTCTTATTTGCTCTATGGTTCGACCCCTAAGGCTAAATCCCACTACTGCAAGAATGTACATCGGCTCCAAAGCTAGTTGCTTGTCCTCTACCTATAATGCATTCCAATCAACAACATGAATCACATCAAGAATATACTCTCTAAGAAATGAAAAATGGAAAACATCATGTACATGAGCTAAGTTGGGTGGCAATGCAAGATGGTAGGCAACTGGACCTATCCTCTCAAGAATCTTAAATGGCCTCACAAATCAGGGTGCTAGCTTTGAACCCTTTCCATAATAGATTGGAATTTTTTGCAAACACACTCCCAAGATCCCTGTTTGAAATGATCCTTCAGGGAATACCATGAAATTTGACATTGTCATGCATAAAGACATTGGCTACTGAAGTCATTGTGTAGAATGACCTCATCGGTGAGAAGTGTGCCACCTTAGTCGGTTAGTCAATGGTGACCATGATAACATTATATCGACGAGTAGTCATGGAAAATCCCAATGTGAATTCCATAGAGATAATATCTCACTTCCACGAAGGAATGAGATTAGGCTATAAAAGCCCTATAGGATGTTAGTGCTCTGCCTTAACCCTCTAGCACTCAAGACAACTAGCCACAAAATCAATGATATCATGCTTCATCCCTATCCAAAAGTATAACCATTGTAAGTCTACATGCCTTTTCTTGACATCGAGATGTGTTGAGTAAGATGCATGATGGGTCTCATATAGGATCAATGTGTGAAGCTCATCCAATAGTGGTACATAAATCTTCTCTGTATATTGTAAGAGGCATATGACTCTAGGACAAAGCCTAAAAATCTTCCCTCTAAAGCTCTTCTTGAACCTATCTCAAGGCTCACTTCCTGATACCAAGTATCTGTAGGAAGTGCTTGAAGTATATGACTCCTCAAATCCACACTAAGAGTCAATGCTAATGTCTCATGTCTCTTGCTTTGAGGAGCACGAAACTGCTCCAATCCCTTCTAGGAAGCATCAATGCACAGCATAAAATCACTTGTTGGATCAAGTACTACTAGAATCGATGCGCTAGTCAAAAGCTCCTTGAGCTTTTGGAATGTTTCCTCACACTTCTCTTTCCAAATGAACTCCTTCGTCTTTCTTTGGATGGAAGTGATGGGGTATGAAACTGTAGAGAAGTGCTAAACAAATCTACAGTAATATCCAACCAAACCCATAAAGCTACGAATCTCAAATTCCAGAGATTTAATGTCTATTTAACTTCCCTTTTATTCTTTGACTCAAAATATTTTTGTCTCATTGATGATGATGATGATGATGAGAATGATGGAAATGATCCTAATGATGAGATTGATGAAGAATAATATCAATGACAGGGGGGTTTGATTAGCTAATATTGAAGGGGTGTTTGATTATCAATGACAAGAATGAAATGTCCAGTTATGTGATCAATGCCTATGCTTTTCAATATTGAGTTCTTAATAGATCAATGATTAATTTGGGTAACTTGTCAAGTACCTTTTAATATTTATAATTCATATGTGATGCTAATATTCAATGCAATTTTGAGTATTTGTATCATGAATTTTTTAGCTAACATGAGACAATTGATTTACGTATGTAGAAACTTGAGTCCCTTTCAGGAGTATCCCACATAGTCTCATGGATCATCAGGTATAAGTCAGTATACTCCATAGAGATTAATGTCTTTTACCATTTGTAAAAGACCTCTCTCATTGCCACCTATCTCTCTTATTTTGTGGAGTGTAGGTACCAATGAATAGGTATTTGTCAAATTTGTCTTCCTCAAGCGAGGAAAATGTAGGAATGGAAGAAGAAAGTGAAACATTTAGTATATCTAAATCAAGGAGATTGAATCAAGGTCAAAATATCATAAATAAATTCAATAAGCATGTAAAATTCTTCCTTGCTCAAGGGGGGTCATTTTCTTATGATGATGAGAGTGAAAGTGACTCTGATGTTCCCTTTAGGTACAAACATCTACAAAAACACTAGGTCCCTAATGAACTTCCTCCAATAAACACATATTTTTGTGTTGGAGAGAGGATATATCACATAGCATCATCCTCATTACATGGCTTGGGCCTATTTTCCATGGATGACATAAAGGTCTCTTACAAAAAGGTTGTTCAATTGATGGAGTATGTCAAACCTTGCTATGATTATAGTAGTTGGATGCAGATTGTTAGATATATAAAAAAGTATGTATAGGTATGGAATCGTAGAAAATTATATACAACAAAAAGTTAGTGAACAAAGTAAAATAGTAGCTATATACATTGATGGAAGGCCAAAAGCATCGGGGAATATTGTAGGTTTTATAAATAGTACACAACCTACATCAACTAAGAAGCAACCCAATTGCATATTTGAGGCCCATGAGGGAAATCATGTATTTTTATGTGTGATAAAATCAATACACAGAGGTGAAGAGCTTCTTATTGACTACAATTTGAATCACATAGATACAAACAAAGCCACTATCATGGGCGAGGTGTTAAGTACTATGCACATTTAAAATCAACTCCAATCAATGAATCCAACAGACCATTAAATTTTTTATTTTTCTGCTAACTTAAAATAATAACATGTGTTTTAACATGTCTTAATGATTTGTTTTTTAAATACAGGGCTATAGTATGGATCAATAGCCACATGATATGCACAACAACGATGGTTCTCATGAGACTTCTTCTTCCCGACAAGTAAAACTCATTGTTGTTGTACAAATTAGATACAAGCAATATGTTAATGTGTATTTTTTATTATGTTTTATTCTTGACTACTATTTTGGATTGATTTTAAATATAACACTACTAATATTGTTCTCACAAACGAGTGCTCATCATGAAAAGGGAAAGGAACAAGTAGTCCATGAGGACCCGCAAGATGAGCAAGATCCATTCATTATTGATTTTGCATCAACCGATGATCCTATGACTACATTGCAAATGGTCCTTCGTGCACTATCAAGAGCATTAACTCAATTGGCATCAATTCAACCTTAGACTCCTCAAATAGAACAAAGAGATGATGAGTTCATGCACCTAGTTGAGACGTATACAATAAGTATTAATGTAGTTTTTTACTATAAGAAAAGTTCAATTATGGTTTTTATAGTATACTCTTTTATTTATGTCATTAAATAAAATGCATATGTGTTATTTTTATAGAGGATGTTGAATAGGTTAAAGGGTCATGCCCCAGATGATGATACTTCAAGTGGTTCAAGTAAATCACATGTTCTATCCTACACTTGTGTTTTGATCGAACAATTTTTTTTTAATAGCTCTAACAATCTTGTTTTTTTATGCTCTAACAATCTCATTTTTCAGCTCCTATAATTGATCTTATGTTCACTATGATGTCTGCTACAAGGAACAAAACCGAAGAGGTAATGTTGATTGCAATGTTGGCAACACGTAGCATGGCCATAGATGCAATGTCAACACATATTGGTAAGTAGATTCCTCTTTTTCTCTCTCATTTTTCTTGTGTTTATTTCACTTGAACTATTATTTCTTAAGGGGCATTTTTTAATATTGGATTCATTTTATGCAGAAGGTGATGAGGACATTCCTGGATGTACCCATGTTAGATGTACGAGAACACTAAATAATTGTGATTAATTTCTCATGACCAATGAAGATGGACTTCCTCTAAGAGTACCCCAACTTCTAGGTACTTTAAAGATTGATCCTTTATTTTACAATACAATCTTATAGTCATAATCTAATGCACTAACCTCTTGTGTAGTCCCTTGCAATAACTACTAATCCTATTATTATTTTGCATGGAATAGTCTATTTTATGAAAAACTTAATAATGAATGTTTGTGCATATTTGGGTTGACCATATGCACAGGGTATCATATTTTGATTTTATTTCTAGATCAAGTTTCCTTTGATCAATTTCTTCAAGTAAATTAAAAGGTAGCTTCAATTCATTTATGAATCTAACAGTTTCTTTTCTTTTCTTAAAAGGTGAAATTTACAAACTAAAGAGTTAAAGAATAAACTCATTGATGCCATGACAACACTTTTTGGATCCAATTTCTTTCAAAGACTTAGGCTCCTTGACAAAGTGGGTCAAACATTGAAGTATATTAGGTACAACTACAAGACCTAAATGCGAAACAACCCTTATTATGAATGACCCCCCTACATTCCTATTAATGAGTGAGAGAATTTTAAAAACGATGCCACTGAGAAAAATGCAAGACATGGTAGAGAAATAGTACCACCCAAGGAAAATAGGTATGTCATAATATTAAGAATGAAATTATGTACTAATTACTCTTAATACTTATGTGATGTAACATATTTCAAACTTCACATAGGTTGCCTAACACATCAAAGGCAACCAAAGCAAGAAAAGAGAAGCGTAGGCATCACAAGCTCAACTCGAGTGGATATTCAAAACTTGTTGCAGGAATTGTAAGTATCAGTAAATGAAAATTTATATACAAATATTTATAAATTGTAAACAATTTGATCTTTGATGAAATTGATTACAAAAAAAATTCATGATACCAAGCAAAAATGTAGGCCTTGGAGTTTTAAAAGATAACTTCTGAAGAGGACAAGAAATTAGCCTACAGACAAGGCTATATAGTCATGGTTGAATGACTCCAACCAATGAGTTTCAAGGTTCTTCTTCTGGATCTATCGATGAGGTAAATAAGTCAACTAATTTTTATTTCAAATTGAATACTTTAGCAATTACTATATTTGATATTAAGTTCCAAAAATATAAGTCATTATAATTTTTTTAAGTAAGGAAACAATGATTATGTATTTGTTTAAAACTGTAAAGTGAATATATTTATATGTAGTAAAATGATTTATTAACATTTCTCAATATTTGTCTTGTATTTATATGTATATATTGTTGATAAATGCACTAATTATTTACATTGGATTGTAGCCTGCCAATCCTGATACACCAATTGAGCACCATGGAGGCATCGATTTAGATGTGCATTGTACTACTAAAGGTATATATTTTCTATTTGAATTTTGAATTCTAAATTATTAATACAAGTAAACATTTTAAGATTGAATCTGGTGTAGTAATACAAATTTAACTATAATATGTGTTGGGATTAAGAAAACATCTTGTATTGCAATTGCAGGGGATGTAGAGGTTGTTCCTTATGAGCGTGTTGAGGTTCAAGTTGTCAGGTAAGATGATGTAGTTGGACAAGGTAAATAGCACTACAATGTTCTCTAAAGTCTTTAAAGTCTCAAATCTTAAAATTTAACCATTTTATTTGTTATTGCAGAGGACCCACCTTTGCAAAGGACAATGAGATCATGTCCATGGGTGAGAAGAAATGTTGACGACGACATGGATATGGCTCTACAACAATATAGGGAAGGACAAAAAAAGAAAAATACAAAAAATAAATGATCCTTATTTATGTAACTTATTTGATAATGGCTAATGTTTATGTCTAGATGTCTTAATTATGTTCTATTGAATGTTCATGTGAATGTTCTAACGAATCTTATGTTTTAATGTTAATGTGAATGTTCTAATGAAACTTATGTGTTAATGAATGTTATCATGTGATAATTCATAAATGTTACATTTTATTAATAGAATGAATGAATTTTAGCAAATGACCTTCCACCTTCATGTGGTTGGCCCTGATTAGTAGAGAATATTAAACTATTATCCAAACCAAGTGAAGTTCAAAATTAACCTATGATCGCATGACAACTAACAGTGTCAATCTCTTGGTTTCAGGCAATGTAAAAGGAAGTCATAGTTCAATATGAAATTTCAATTCATATGCATACGACATCAAGTGGAGTTGAAAAATGCAACAAGTTTACAATTTTGTTAGAGGTCTTTAATTAGGTATTTTAAGTTATAGAATATCATGAACATTGTAACTTTGACTCTTATAGGCAAGGGTAATGTCCTCAGCATGCAAGCAAATCAAGCCTTTCTATGTGCTAGCTTGTTGAGGATATTCTCTCGGCCATAGCAGCTAGAGTTCTAATATTCATGATGATCTATAGTTTTAAAAACTTAATAGACCTATTAAATAAATGTAAACGTAGTGCATTTTTTCAGCTTCACCTATTGTGCATGCATATAGACTACAGTTGTACTTGCATTCTCGATTTAGAATGGTAGAATCATATTTTAGATGCGACAAAAAAATGACATGCACCAGAAGATGGGAAAATGATGTCACTTTTGTTGGTCTAGAACATTTTTTTGTTATATTTTGTCACACATATCCACATGAATATGAATATTTTTTCACAAATCATTTAAGAACATTGTTTTCTACATATTTCAGGTTGAAATAGGTGTATTTTTCCCATTGATAATCTTGCAATCCCTAAATAGTTGAGATAGCCCACTTCACCAAAGGACATGTGTTACAAGGTTCATGTTCTGGAGTATTTTTTTTCATGGATGATGTAGGAATTCTTAGAGATGTATGTTGTAGAAGAACCAACTTATCAGTGTTTTATTATTTGGTTTCTTTTTTAATGTATAATTTTATCATTTGATGTGATATGGGAAAGACAAACAATCTCTAGATTGACATCATTTATTTTAATAATTTTAAAATGATTGTAGGCATAAAAAATTAAATGGATTCTATTAGAGAGAAGGTACCATTAAAATGGCCCTTGAATGAATATTTATATGTAAGAAAAAGTGGGAGCTCTGAGGGACATGTGTTGTTACCCGAATGAATATTTATATGAATGAAAATGTGGGAGTTTTGAGGGACCGTCCATGGACTATCCATGGAAGATCATGAATCTACTCCTTTTTATGTTTTCAACATCCTAATGAATTTATTGTTTTTATCTTGGACTGTGTGATTTGCAGGAAGATGTGAAACTAATGAAGGACATGGGATTGGATGCATGCAGGTTTTCCATATCCTAGTCACGGATATTACCATGTGAGCTAATATTTTAACCCTTAAAAAAAAGTGACTAGAAATTAGCAGTGCCTTTCTTTAAAATGTTTCTTGTTTTTTGTGAGAATAGATGGCACAATTAAATGTGGAATTAACAAAGTTGGAGTGGCCTACTAGAACAATCTTATCAATGAACTCTTAAAATATGGATTATAAGATTCCAAATCTAGACTAGATTTGAGTCATGCCTATATCTAGCTAGGTTTCAACTTTCAAACAAGCCTCTTTATTCCTCTTGTAAAATGAAATAACCCATAGAAGATTTCCAATTTGCATTCACAATCCAATACAAACGACTGAAAAACAGTTCAGGTCATTAAGTCTTCAATCCATTATAGGAAATAATGAACTAGCTAAACTCAAAGAATGCAATCCTTAATAGACCAACCACAAAGGTACAAAGAAATTGAATATTTTGTTTAATTGGTTTTGGCTGCTACACAACATGATTTCATCCAATCTGATCCAAATTTTCTTTCTTTGAATCATTGAGTATGACAATTGATGTGTGAAGCTTACAATATTGTAACAAACACAACCTTTATCTTAAATGGGACTATAGCGATAATTTTTGTACTATATATTTGCAACAACAGAATGATGATGATTTGCTTGATGGTCCATGATGATAGTTGTTCAATAATGGTTCATTATCAATGTTGACATTATTGTTTTTAAACTGAAATGTTGACATGATGGTGTATTTTGCTATGTTGCTTTAATATTAGCATAGTGGTGTATGAACTTATGTACTATTGCATCTATGTATATATATAAAATTTTAAAATATTATTGTATGTAAGGCAGGCCCAAAATGAATCCAAATCCAACCCAAAGAAATTTTAGTGAATCTTGAACTTGAATTAATACCTGAATCTAAACCAACAACTTAGCCAAATTGCTTGACCTCAAGGAATTTCAAACTAGGATTCTCAAAAATCTCCACTCCTTCCCATATTGCATCCTCAAGTGAAAGATTCTTCGATTTCACAAGATACTCCAAAAGAATCTAATTTGTCGACCTCTTTTCCCTTACACCCAACACCATTCCAAGTTCTAGGATCAAATTTCCTAAATCATCCACAAATGGAAGCACTTGTGAAGGGGCATTTTTATGTCTGGGGGCTTTCTTCAAATAGGAAATATGTAGAATATTATGAATTCTTCTACTAGTTGGAAGTTCAAGCTCATAAACTACCTCACAAATTTCTTCCTTAATACATTGCATGGTCCATTAAATCGTAGCTTTGGGTACTCAGATCAATTCCCTTTGATGGAGGATCTTATATGCGATGCAATATCAAGAACACCATGTCAACAACCTCAAAAAATCTCTTTGCTAAGTGCCTATTAACATATATCTTTTGTTGGGTTTAAGCATGATACAAGTTTTTCTAAGTCTTCAAGATATTCGTACTATGTTGTGCCACATCCTTTTCTCTTGGGACTCTACAATCCATAAAGAACAAATCTAAATATAAAGTAGCATCATGAAAATAAACCATAAACAACATTAAAGGAAACACAAGCTTTCCCAAGCAACAACTATGATCTAAAAACAAGAAAGTTTTGGTGTCATGGCTATCCATTGGTCTTGCAATGACACAAAAGAAATATTTTTTCTAATAATTTGACTAGTCGTCGCAATTGTGATGACCCATTCTGATGGCTAGTCGTCCCTTGCACAACACAACTATCGCAACAGTGTCATAACTACAATGACAAGATCTGACAGATAACCTTCACTTGTACAATGCAGTTGTCGCATCCAAGCTAACTGGAAGTTTAAACCATTTTAATTACAACATGTTGTCACAATTGTGATGTCGTGAACATGAACTCTTGTCCCTCCCTTTTTCCAAGTTATGACAATGTTAGTCGTCACCATTATGAAGGATCCCCTTGTCATCACAATTTGTGGTAGCAAAATCCAACAGTCATATGACAGGAGCCAATTTGTGGTTTTGTCGCTAGGGTGATGGGTAGACATCACAAAATGGGTCCAAATGTAGTAGTGATGCATAACCAGTGCAATAACAGTTACATCTCTCAAGGGTTCCATAATGTTGAATCACACACATAAATTTTATTAAGATTAAATCTGATAAGTAAACAAAGTCCATGTCATAAAATAACCATAAGTATGAAATCACATGAAAGAATATACAAGTACATAAGATGGGCATAACCAGAATGCATAATCATCCTCTGTACAAGTCACAGTGTATGAAATGAAAAAAGATTATACATCATGATAAGATATAACATCTCATAGGATCTCAAATAATCAAAGTACAAAATACCTGAATATGGCCATAGAGCATAATCACAAGATCAAAAGAATAGAACAACTGCACAAGGTGCATCCAACTTTCAAATCTCAATGGTATAAGAAACACTACCACCCAACCTCATGGGACCTAAATGGTCCACTCCCACCATGCTGAGGAGATACACTCAAGTCTCATATGGATAACAATCCAAAATTCATAACGAGATTCTAGGTCAAGGAATTCTCATAGCAATCTATCTCAAAGGTACCAAGTACACAAGTAACATCTAATCCCAAAGGCAACAAAGAACACATAGGAAACCTAATATGCATGTGGGAAAGTTTCATCACAAGAGACAACTCGAAGGTTACCCTAGCAATCTCTCTAAACTTCGGCCCCCTAGTGACTCTATGCAACATCAATATCTTTTCTTATAAACAAGGCATACTAACGAGACAAGGTCGCAACCAAGCATCCTCTCTACTCCCATCCTAGCTTGTACTAGCAGTCGAGGCATGGGTGAGGTAAAACACAAACCCTAGTTAATTCATTTAAACCTCATTAATGAAATAATATCACTTATGAATACAACTTACAATGGATCACCCAGGCAACTTCTTTAGGGCTCTGACCTCTATTGCAAGCCACTTCCCAACATACACATAGATAACCTACCCTAAGCTCATAATAAAATATCTCATAAAATCATAATAACCACATCAATCCTATACATGCAATTGGAAACCGTGATAGATAATTGATCAACCCTCAAGTTTATATCATTAAAATCACAACACATGAGCTTACATAACAGGATTGGTTTTCACCACAGGACACGTGAATGCATCACAATGGTTGGGAATGAAATAATCATGACTAAACATCACATAATAACATCATAAAACAATCACTTCCCAAGCCTTTGGTAAACATGCTTAACTAATCAAAATACTAGGTTTTCCCAATAACCCATCACAAGATAAATCATGACATTTTGACATGCATTTAAAAAAAACAAGTTTAATTATTTAGTTATTTTGGTTTACGATATAAATCTATAAAAATCGATTTTTGTCAATTTCATAATTGTCTCTCAACCTAAACTTTACCACCATTCCCATTCATTAACATTCAAAAAGTCCAACTATAGAAATTAAATAATCATTTTTATTTGATAAATATTAAATGTGATAATAAAAAACTTTGTTTAAAATTCAAATTTAAAATAATATCAAATATGATAAACTTTATTGAAATCAAATTTGACATAATATTAAATTCCATAACATTGAATAAAAATACTCAACATTTAATATTAATAAACCTTCATGTGTGTGTATATATATATATATTTTTTTTTTTTAAATTTTTTTTTTTTAAAACATCTTTTTAAAAATAAAATATTGATATATTTTCTAGGGCAACACTATTACCTTGTAGGTTGCGGCCTGCCTTTGGCAGTCATGGACTGCCTTGGGCAGACATGGTCCTCCTTTGGCAAATACGGTCTACCTTTGGCAGCCACAGATTGCCTTAGGTAGCCACAAGTTGCATTGGGCAACAGTGTACAGCCTTAGGCACATGCATGGAGGGTGGGGATGGTGGCTCGGCCTCCAATTTTTTTTTTTTATTATTAAATTTTTTATTTTCTTTGAAACATCCATTATAGACCACCCAAAGGCACATTTTTTGAGAATAAAAGAAAAAGGTTGAAATCTTAAAAAATTACAATACCCTAGCTTTAAAAATTATTTTCTAAGATCAGCGTTTTCTATTGGGTTTTCAAATTCAAATTTCTTTTACATTCTACCACAGGAAGATCTAATTCAAAATTCTCACAGATCAACCACAATGATTTACAATTTCTTGCAAGCATGAAGAAGACAGAGGTGTCTCAAAGAAATTACTGTAATGAATTCTACAAAATTCCTACTTCGATTTGATGCTACAATCTGACAAAAGAATAATGATTGCAAAAATTCCCTTCTCCCAAATCCTTCTGAAATATCTCATCTTTCAATCTCCTAAAATTACTCCAAAACCTATGTGTTTAGAAATAAGCTCTAATCTCCTAATAAAGAGTTTAACTCTTCCTAGGGTTTCTAGTTTTCAAACATGCAAAGGTCTCTCATTAAGATAAATTTTTATTATTTTAATTTATTTAATTCCCTTGTGCACGTTTTTCTATTTAATTAGAATAAAATTTATTTAAATCATTCCCACTTCGTTTTTTATAAGAAAGACATTTTTAGGAAACATATTTATTAATTTAACTAATAATAATATTTAAAGTCCATCATTTAAATGTAACTTCTAAATTTATTATTATTAAATTAAATAAATATAACTGCGCCAAAATTTAGTCTTTTAATTGAATCTTTAAATTTATTTATTTCATTTAATTAATTAAATATTTAATTATATCCAAAAATTGCATCAAACCCACAAACTCAATAAGAAAACTCATCTAAATGACAAAGTACAAATCAAACTCAAAGGTTAAAAATCTAGAATTCATGTCACTTTGACAAAGTTGGAAAGTTAAATAACTTAGATATGTGTCCTATATTTTAGGACAATTGGCTCAGGTTTAGGATTTGAACTTGATAACTATCTCCCCTCTTTTACCATTGGGATACTGCAATAGGGCATGCTTATCCTGACAATTCAAGGAAGTTGATGTCTGGTACTTGCAATTTACATAGAAGTTGAACATGTACATATGCATATATCTAAACTAAACAGGCAATGGTGAGGAGTGGTACATTGTGTAGATCTCGACTCGGAGATGACTACGACTCCCTCCCTAAACCACATTAGATACGTCAAACATAAATGTATGCCATACACATGCAAGTATAGGGTAAGTAACCATAAAACCACATATAAATCATCCATATAATTGTCATTATGAAAGCAACTGAAATCACTATATGAAGTATGCAAAACACCATCATCAAAAGAATAACCATGAACACATCAAATATATGAGTATAATGTATCTCCTCAAATATATAATCTAAGTATGTAAATAGCATCAACCAAATTAGGTAACCAAGTACCACTAAATCACAACACATCACCATGAAAGTTGGCCTAAAAGAATTTGGCAATATAACATAAAAAGCAAACTAGGGGTAGGTACTAACACATAGTTTTAATCATTTAGAAAGACCCGATTTACTTGGGTAGTTATCCTAAGTGGTTACTCTGGGTATTTATCCTAAGTAGTTAGAGAAGAGGTTAAGTGGTTATGCTAATTACGAATGAGTTGGTTATTTCTCAAGTCTATGTATACAAGGTCATTTCTTATGTAAAAAGGGGAAAGACTTTTTGTAAAAGGGAAACTCTAGAGGAAATTTCAGAGGAACTTTAAATGAATTTTAGTTTCATATTGTGTGTTAGGATTTTTGAGTTTGTATATTCTCAAAAGATAATTAAGAATGTATTTTTTCGTATGTCCAAATTATCTTTCTAAATTAAAATCACTTATTTATCGTATATTAAACTAGTGATTCTTTTATGCATTTATGTGGATCATTTGACTTGGTGCAAAGAGACACATTCATTTCATGGTATCTTAATTTGGATGTACTCATATAGCTTATCACTTTGTATGTTGAGATTTGTTATACTACTTTCATCATAATTACATCTATATTATAAAATATCCCCTCTTAAATTATCATCTCTTGTGAATCTTAGTTACTAGTTGTATGTCTACTATTGGGGTTTAAATTCATATTAAGTATTATCTTTAGATTTTTTTAATATCATTTTTGTACTTTTAGGTGAAAATTAAAAATAAATAGAAATACTCCAATCATATGACGGAGCTTCACATCTCAAATACAGAGGAAGATTGTAATTTTTTAGGAATTGGTGCAATTGTCATTGGTCCTTGGGCAAATATGGTCATTTTTTAGGAAGTTTTCGCTATGACAAATCTATTTACCAACAAAATTTAGTGCCAAACATGAAGAAAAGGGGACAATAAAGATTCACTTTCTTCCTCCCCCATAAAAGTTGTATTTCTTTTATATGTTATTCTCTCTTCTAGGTTTGCAAATAAGTAATTCCTAATTTTTCCATT